>CM034297.1:4522389-5139299 GCA_019925795.1 Dendrobium chrysotoxum | reverse complement strand
GCATATATTTGCATGAAATCCTGTCTTATCAAATTATCAAACGCAGGGTTTTGGCTTTTAGCTGTTCTTCTTCATGATTTCTCTCTTGCTTATGAGTCCATTAGTGGCTCATCAAATGATCATTTTATAGAGATAATAATACAAAAAAAATAGATAGCTTATATTTTGATATGAGATATATTATACACATCTTATAATAATTTATATGTTGATTCTATCAAATAACATATTAGCTTCCTAATCTTTGATGAGTTATATCAAGTCCATGAAGATACGAAAGATACGGATACTCGATCTGGATTATGAAGTTTGATTGATAAAATTGATATAGGTCGGCCGAACTCATTTAGATTAGGTTGGATGTCGGACAATGCAACATGTTGAGTCTATGGATGTGTGGATCATCGGAATCGGGTCATAAATGACTTCAAATTGTACTACAGAAAAATCATCAAATACTGGCCGAATTTCCGTCAGTTAAGCCTGCGGTTTGACCACCGGCAATAACTGGACGATATTGTAAGCCGCTGGAACCAATATGAAAACCACCGGAGGTTTTCCAGCAACAAAACAGCTGTGGTTATTGCCGCCATAAATTATCGGTGGTTCTCCTACGGTCTATGCGTCGGTAATTTCCAGCTGTTAAATCTTTAAATCGTCAATTTCCGACAGTTAAAACGTCGGTAATGCTGCTGAAAATCTTTGACAACAATTTTGCGTAAGCCACCACTTCGACCTCCGCAATAAACACAACGTAAATCCACCATAAATTATTTCCTACGCGGTTTTTACTGGCGGGAAAAAAAACCGTCAGAATTTCTAATTTTCGTATGAAAATTACCAAATTCAGCCGAAAAAATTCACCAGAAATGGATGATTTTTCTATATTGTTGATTTAATTAGCTCAAGGTAGCACAACCTAGATGGTCTATCGAACTTTGCTCGATCAAGTTGTATTGTTTCTCATTTGCATGCAGTAGTTGTGCCGCATGCAGAGTCTTGATCAAGTTGTATTGCTTCTTGTTTGCATATGGTTGTTGCGTCGCATGCGGTGTCTTGATCAAGCACCAGCCAACAACAAGCTAACGATCCGAGTTAGGTTGATCAGCTCGAGCCCGAAGTCGCATGATATATGGGTCCGAGTGTAGGCTCGAGCTCAAACTTATGACTCCATAAACTCGTCTCATAAGCTCAATAACAACTCCATTTGGAGCTGGCTCAGCTCACTTACATTCTCCTTACTCTTCATTTAATTTCTTCATTTGACATTTTGTGAAAGCAATAGAGCCGCTCAAGAAATATTATATTCCCAAGGATCTGATCAAAGCCGGAATAGGTGGGAAAAGACCAGACGACTTATGATCACACAAAGCTTCAGCTGAACGAAGGATCACACTAATAAGACAAATAGAGACAAAAGATAAGGATAGAAATAAGAACTGAACTGACATAGCAGAAAGCTGAACGGCTAATTATGTAATTAGCAGATATTAATTTGATTAATAAATTTAATTTTAAATAATTAAATAATCATATGAATTCTAATACTAAGAAAAAAGTAAAGAAGACGAAGAAGGTTTCTGAATTCTATCTCCTTAACAAAGGAAATTAATGATTCAGAGCTGAGAGTTAACTGAGAGTTCATCGATCAAAGGCAGCTACTGATATTATATTACAGTAATAAATTAGAGAATAATTAGTTTCAGTGTATTAATAATTTGATAAGGTAGTCAATGAACCAATCATTACGAGGTATTAATGCGTTCTTGGAGAAATACATGAGGATCTGGAGAGCCGAAAAACCAGTGATTTTCTTTTAGATTAGTACCCACTACTACACAGACAGGTATCTATCTATCTATCTATCTATCACCTCTCTCTCTCTCTCTCTCTCTCTCTCTCTCGCATTGATTTCGAAGCTATCATCTCTCACTCACTTTTTGTACTATTCATTTCAGTCAAATGAAATTTATATAAACAATACATATATAGTATTCTAATTCACACATTGAACTACATAAATTTCATTATTTAGGGTTTAGGATATTCAAAATTTTAATTAGTGAGAGAAATAATACACTCCATTTAATGTCATTATCATGTCATTGGTCCCCAGTGGCGAAGCCAAAAATTTTATTCAGGGGGACCTAAATTAAAATAGTTATGTTTGCTGTCTCATTATCAAAGCCAAGAGGAGCTGTAAAATAAAAATTTAGAATGCAAATAACATGGTATTGAGAGCTTAGAAGACATAAATATTTACCACGGACGGTCACCGTTTAGGGGCAAGAGAGAAGCGAAAGGGAAAACGAAAGCCTTGAGAGAGGTCGTGAGTTGCAAGTCGTGAGAAAAGACACAAAGGTGAAAACGAAGCAGACCGTTTGGGTCGATGGCTAAAATTTACACGAGATTCTTTAAAATATTTTCATTTCAGCTAATTTAAGTGAGTTTCAAATTCAATCATTTTAATATAATTTTAGCTAAAATTTAGTCGAGATTCTTTAAAATAAAGTTACAAATAAATGTCAAAGATTTCAATTAAAACTTATGTATTTATTTTTAACGAAATTTTAATAAAAATATTGAAAAAAAGGAAATGCATTGATTTCAAAGGACAACACACTTAAAAATATATGTAAATAAATATATAGAATATAATTATATATGCAAAATTTTACTATAATAGTATATGTATGCAACAAGAAAACTTTAAAAAAATAATTATTTGCTTGGTAAGAAAGCCTCTCTTTCCATTTTGTTTGATGGTGATTAGGTAAACAAATATGTAATAGGTTTTTTTTTAGGGGGGCCCGTGCCCCCCCCTTGCGCCCCCCTCCCTCCGCCCATGTCGGTCCCCTATGGTGCCTTCTCCTCAATCGTATCGCCCTTCATGCATTGCCAGAGTAATCATTCATGAACCTTCTGTCATGATCTATTTGTCGATTCGTTATTGCTGTCGTGAGCGAGATATTGAATTCCTTTCTTTTTTTTATATTTCACTCAACACCGATACGATTAGCATCACAACTGGCTTGTTTATTTGCCTATCGTGTACTATCGTTCATTTTATTGCCTTCTGAATGATATTCCATCGCAACTTCATGGACGCTTTAGGGTTGGGAGATGTCCAAATAGGGTTCTAGCGAGAATTTCAGGAGGGGGTTAATGAAATGCTAATGTGTATAGATAAAAAAAGTTTAAATGATTGATATTATTTTGATTATTGTGTATGTAAATCTCCTATTTTTTTGCAAATTGAATTAATGCATTAATCACATTTGTTCTTTATTTTCTATTTTATTTTTTTCCAAAATTATTATTATGTGTGAGGCCTAATTAATATTTAATTAGAAGGAATGAGTAGATTTTACCCTTATATTAGTATTGGAAAAAGTACAAACAAATATATAGCAAAATTCTTTTTTTCATAAGAAATTATTTCACATAAAAATAAAAAATGATATATATATCCATTTTATTTAATTGAATTAATTAAGAAAAGATAAATTTAATAAATTTAATTTTTATTCTTATTTTTTATCAATTTATTTGAATATCTTTACTGATGAAAAGAATAATAATTTAATAATTTTATACAATTATATATATGAAATAATATATTTTATATATAAACCAAGCGTGCAAATACAATAATAATTTTCTTGAACTCCGAGTAGGAATAATATAACATTAGCCATTTATTTTTGGTGGCGTGTAATGGCACTAAAATACATAATTTGCATTCCATACTATACTGAGGATAGATTTGTAATGATTGTATTTGCATTTAGACCCTGCTGCAGCTGCATGACAAACTTTTTTTTTTTAGCTTCTGAACCCTCGCTTTCTACACCCTGTTTTGTCCCCGTCCTTTTTTCTGATCTTCCACCCATCAACTTCAGTCCCTCTCTCAAAGATTTCCATCCATCTCTTCTGATCCCCATATATTTTAATAATATTTATTTATTTTTATTTTAACTAAAAATTATAATTATTAATATATTTTAATTTTGTTATTAAATAATTATTTATTCATTATAATCTTAATATTATAAAATATCAATGTGATTGTATATATAATATGAAAATTCTATTTTAAATTAATTTCTTATGCATTTATATATTTTATATAAAATGTTTTCATTATTAGATTTTGGATAAGATATTTGACTCTCTCTCTTGCTTTAATTTTTGAATGATTTATAAATATGTAAATAAATTCTTATATATTTATATATTTTAGAGCAAAATATTTTTTAAAAACTTACTAAATTTATCTATCTAAAATACTATCATTTGATGTATATATTTTGATATGATTTAGGCTATATTTGGAATGGTTTTCTTACTGCTTCTTAAAGTAGTTTTGTAATACAAATATTAAATTTTTTGTACTAAAAAGTTGCTTTAGGAAGCAGTAAGAAAACTGTCCCAAACAAAATCTTAAAAACTAAAATATTATATATAAATAAATATGAAAGTTTAGAATGTATATCCAAATTGAGGAAAGGTCCTATCATTCATATGCAACCAATTTCATCTTAGACCATCATATTTTTCCGATTTAGGCTTCGTTTAGGAAGACTTTTTTATTGCTTCTTAAAACAAAATTTTATTACAAAAATTTTAATTTTTATATTAAAACTCTACTTTAAAAAGCAATAAAAAAGTAGTCCCAAACGAAGCCTTAAACTTCATTTGGGACGGCTTTCTTATTGCTTTTTATATCTTTTTAGTATAAAAATTAATTTTTTTTACTAAAAAGCTATTTAAGAAACAATAATAAAATAGTCCCAAACAAAATTTTAATCTCTCTACTATAAAAAATTGATCCCAACTTATCACCCAAGTAGAAATTAATGTAAATTACAATACAGATTGGTTACTATTCAGCCCTTAATGGACGATTTGAGATCAGTTTTATCTAATAGACAAACTAAATTAGAAAAATATGAAATAATCAGAAAAATCTACTTATCTTTCACAATAATTTTTTTTGCGACAGATATTTTGCTCATTCAAACTCAAATCTTATTTCCTGCAAAATCACACTCTTCCACTACTTAAATACCTACCTCAGCCTCCCTTTCACCACCTCACCTCCCTTCCTTCCTTCCTTCCTTCTCTCTCTCTCTCTCTCTCTCATTCATTCTCATCAGTGTTCATGGAGCCAAGCTGCCATAACCAGCAGCAAGAAGAGAATGGCAATGGAAGCAAAAGCAGTAGTTACCTCTGCAGACAATCCAGCGCTCGTTGGATTCCTACTGGAGACCAGATAAGGATTCTAAGAGACCTCTACTACAACTATGGCGTTCGATCTCCGAGCGCCGAGCAAATCCAACGCATTTCAGCTAAGCTTCGTCAGTATGGAAAGATTGAAGGGAAGAACGTTTTCTACTGGTTTCAGAATCACAAAGCTAGAGAGAGACAGAAGAAACGCTTGACTACAGATATTTCTAATTCAAATAATCCGAACGTTATCAACAGTACTGAATGAGTTCAATGACAGATTTTCTTTTTTTTTTCTCTTTTCTGTTTTTATTGAATGATTTATGAAGGTTTGAGCATTGTTTTGCAGAGCTTGGCTCGGCTTCCATGGCCTCCTATGATGCTGCTGGACTTGCAGAGAAGAGCTTCAGAGTAAGTTAATATTTCATATAATATTTAAATTTTTATAGTTCTTTTAAGATAAATATAATAAAAATTTATATTAATATAAAAATGATTTTAAATTTTGATATATATATAGTTATAGTTGTTTTTATAACACTTGAATATTTGAATTACATAAAAAAATTGTAATAATATTAGAAATTTCAAAATGAAACACATTTCATGTGATTAGAAAATTAAGTAAATAATATGTAAATAAATACATTATTTTAATTTCTTAATCTCTAAATGATTTATGAAATATCTTTAAATGTTATAATGAATAAATAGAAATGCAATATTATGTGTATAAATCTTTTTTTTATAAATTTTGAATTTATTTTAAGAGAAATATAATAAAGGATTATATTAATTTTAAAAATTTACATTTATTTATATAATTTTATAATGTTTATATTTATTTTTATAATACTTGAATATCTCAATCACATACAAAATACTAATAATATTAACATTTTCAAAGTGAAATACAATTTTGCAATTAAAAAATTAAGTAAAAAATATGCAAATATACTAAAATTATGTGGTATATATGTAAATATATATTAGTTATAAATTAAAATTTAAAATTTTAAAGTTCATATGGCAAAAAATATATAAAAAAAAAATTATTCCATTGAAGTGAGAAAGTGAAAGACAATCAATGCAGCAGTGAATATGCGCCGCGATCTGATCCTTCATGTATTATTTGTTCGGTATTTTTATAAATATTTTTTTAAAGGAAACCTTTTAAATAAGTGTAATTTTTTTGCAAAATGCACCCTGCAAAAATGATTTATTACATATTACAATACACAATGGTCAAAATGTCAGATGAAGCTTGAGAGGTAAATTATTTGGCCAATGTGTCTCATTATTTATTGTAATAATTACAAAAATCAATATTGTATTTTTTATTAAAGATGTATTTATTACTTAAATTCTTTAAATTTATTTAATATTATTCATAATCTATTTTATTATCAAATTAATTATTTTGATTATTATCTATTTTTGTGATAAAACCCCTAATTTATATATATATTACAAATTAAAATATTATATAAGTAAATATAAATATCTCTAAAATAATTGTTATGTTTTTTTATAATAGTGACAATTTATTAATGTCACTATTATAAACCGGTTTTGTTAAACCGGTCAACCATAACCTTTAAATAAACCGGTTGGTCACAGCCATTTAATACGATCATGATATTGGACCAGGGATGCTGCTTCTCCGGTTCAGGGGATGGACCGGAGACCGGTCTAGGATGGTTTGGTCTAGAAACGGCTTTACAAGTGACTCCATGGAATTACCATTGTGCCATTAACGGTCAAGAAATGGCCACAGGCAGAGCCATAGAAACGCTGCCTCTGTTTCCTATCAGAGCAGAAGGAGAAGAAGCAGCAGAAGAACAAGAGATACAGAATTCTTTCTATTGCGGTCAGAGACAAGAAGAGAATTTTAATGGCTGTCCACGTGGCGGCACCTCATTGGAGCTCAGTCTCAACTCTTACTACTATGAGTCTCCGAGCTCTATGTGATTTGGCTTTTGGTTAGTAATATAGTTGTTGGTGTTGAAGATTGTGGTTTGTTGAAGAAATTTGGTGTTTATGTAGTTAGGATTTAGTTTTTGTGGGTACTATAAGAGTTATTTTTAGTGGGTTTTTTTTTTATAATGTAGAATTGTAAGTGTTATGTGGTTAAAATATGGGATTTTTATGATTATATTGTTGTAGAATTTTGTATTTGGGCTTCGTTTGGTATAGCTTTTTGGTTATTATTTTTTTGCTGCTTTCAAGAAATTTTTGTACTATAAGGCTTCGTTTGGGATGGCTTTCTTCCTGCTTCTTAAAGTGGTTTTTTAGTACAAAAATTAAAAATTTTGTACTAGAAAGCCGCTTTAAGAAGCAGGAAGAAAGCTGTCCCAAACGAAGCCTAAAATTGCTTAAGAAAGTAGTGAGAAAAGTGTTCCAAACGAAGCCTAAAGCTTCGATTGAGACAGCTTTTCGCCACTAATCTTCATTGCTTTCAAGAAACTTTTATATTACAAAGCTGCTTTAAAAGCAGTAAGAAAGCTGTCCCAAACGAAGCCTAACACACTAGTTAAAACATAGCTTCTCTCACTTTTAACTCTTCACATTTGATTCATTTATAAACTACATACTTGATATTTTGTCATAAAAATTTTTAGATATAATAAAATCATTAAAAAATGATTATATACAAATAAAGATATAAAAAATTGAAGTTCAATGCCAATACAAAATTTTTAAGAAATTTCTAATAAATATAAAAATATTTATATATATATCTATCTATCAAATTACTAGAACATAGATTAAATATATATTATTGTGTGTTATATATTCATTTGAATTAATTAAATAGCTCCCTTAAATAAAAGAAAATAGAAGCAAAATATTTTGCCTAAGAAGCCACCTTATAGATACCCCCTATGGCTATTCAGAATTTGTTGAAGTGTTTTAATGCAAATTTTATTTTAATGAAAATATTCTTAAATATATTTTAGGTTTTTATACACATTTAACCCTTATCATCAACTTAGCTACTCAATTTTAAATCTCCACAATTTCTCTTATTTTAATGTATTAACATTTTTTTTTCTTATCCATAGAATTTAATAAGTTGCATTGCATAAATTTTTAGGAAGAGCTACTTGTAAAATTTTGGTTTCGTTTGGGACAACTTTTGGTTAATACTTAGTAAGAAAATTGTACCAAACGAAGCATTGAGCTTAGACTCTCATTTTAGTTCTTAAATAATTCTAGTAAGGTTGGTCATTTTGTTAGAAAAATAGTAGTGAAGATTAAGACTTTGTTTGGGACGGCTTTCTTACTGCCTCTTAAATCAATTTTTTAGTACAAAAATTTTAATTCTTGTATTATTAGAAAGCTGCTTTAAGCAGCAGTAAAAAAGCCATCCCAAACGAAGCCTAAGAGGATGTTTTGCTTGATAAAAAGTTAATGCAAAGTATTCTAAATATAGGAGTTCTATAAATTTCCATGTTTGGTTTGGTGAAAAAGGAATGCATAGAAATTTTTTGATGAACTACAAATTCACTTTGTAGTATAATTTTTTATGAATTCAAATTTCAAAATACAACACATGCTCACATAGCTGCCACCTGCCACCATTGACCGCTACCCACCCATCGAAGCCGTCGACCACTGCCCAACATTATCTGTCACCTTCACTGTTTGAGACCCACCACTGCTACCATCGATTATTATCATCGTTGAGCTTTACACTGCATTTTATTATAGCTCAAATCAAACAAAAAAAAGCACATACATTTATTTCATATTCTTCCAAACAACTTCTAACATTTCGAATGTATTGCATTCTCTTAACATTATATTCTAATTTACTCTGCATTCATTTTTTAGAAAATAAACGACCACTAAATATTAAGTTGCTACATTATTATTTTGATTGATTGTTAAAAAAATAATAACATTTTAATCTCAGTTAATAAAACAATTATTTGGTTATGTATGCGAAGAAAATGATGTAATAAAAAATAAAATGATCATATAATAATTTGAAAATGAAAAGCACTTTTTTGTTTTGGCAAAATAAAAATCATTAAAATAAATTCAAAAAGTATACAATGGATACCAACTAGGAAAAGGCATCACAAGGAAACCTTCCTCAACAAAGCACAACAAAGAAGAGTGGAACAAAACAAGCAAAAACTGTCCATACATGCAAAGAACACCTCATTGGGATTCATCCCCACCTCCATCCATCTTCCACTTCCTTGGTAGATCAGAAATTTGCTCCAAGCGTTGAAGATCCTTAGTAGCTTGAGGCAAATAAGCTCTATCTTTCCTTGGACCAGAGCGCCTTGGATGCACGAGAAAAGCCTCAATAGAGAACTTGAATCGAATATTGGAGAGATCACCATTCATAGATGAAGCAACTTGCTTGGTTGGTTCAGAAACTTCCTCATGAGAGACAAGACTAGTAGTCTTCTTTCCACCAACACCAATATTGGAATTCTTCTTTAATCTCATAGATTTTCTAGATGTAACAAGACTCCAAGGCTCAGTGTTAAGGGGTTGTTGCGAGGGCTGCTTGGAAGCTTGAGGAACATTGGGACGACGACTTACGTTGTGCCCAACAAAGCCACAATGTAAGCATAGGTTAGATATCCCCCTCATATTCAGCTCTTTGGAAGAACTTGCCATGAAACCTAGGGATACAAACTCTAGGAGTGAACTTGGCACCAAGGTCCATCCTCACGCAAACTCGAGCAAAAGCATTTCTCCCCCAAGATTTAGATTGAGCATCAACCCATAGAGGTTGACCAACTGTAATTTTTATTCTTATTAATTCTAATTGAAAAAATATTTTTTTTCAATGAGCATGTGTGAAAATTTATTTGGTATCCTCTCTTATAATCTATGCTGTCTCTAATAATTATAATAAAAAAAATTAATTTTATTTGAAATTTTAGTAAGGGCTTTAAACTATTGGCGACACAGGCTCATGGGCTAAGGCTATGGGCTTGGCCCATCAGATGAGGAGAATCGGCTAATTTCACGGCATGAATGGCCCAATGGATTTTTCAATTGGTTTAGCCCATTGTTTAAAAAGTCACGATTCCCCTCAATCATAATCAAGCGTTATAAAAATTTCAATAAAATTTATATTAAATCTATAGTTGGAATTATACCTTCTTATAGCTATAATGTAAATTTTCCTGATAGGTCATTTAATATTTTGATTTTATTTTACTCTCTCTCTCTCTCTCTCTCTCACACACACACACACACATATTAAACTATGACATGTTTTGAAATTATTGGGTAGTTTTACTCAAAACTTTGTGTGTTTAGACTTCGTTTGGGACGACTTTCTTACTGCTTTGTAAAGCTATTTTTTTAGTACGAAAATATCTCAAAACAGGAAGAACGTAGTGGTCTAAAACTGTCAAACGAAGCCATAATATGAAACTTATGACTTATCATCAAGAGGCTCAAACATTCTAAATTAGAAACTACTTCTTTATGAGGTAGATTAATTCTAGTTTAAATATCCATGTTATAACATTTATATAAGGATTTCTTTCGATATAGAGTAAATTTTATATAGTGCAAATCCTTATAGTTAATTATCACTTATGCTCTTGAGAGAACATTGTCTATTAATTATTGTTGCTTATACTTAGGTTAAGTTTTAATTTAATACTTTTGAATTTTGATTGAATTTATAGGAGTTGTTTGAGGAGAATGGAGGTAAACCTGATTAAGATCATATGATTCCATCGTCTTAGAAATACCAACAATCTCACTTACCAATATCTATAGACCATAGGTCTTAACGACCAATGTCAATACTTTAACGCCTACCACCCTTTTGTGTTTTCATCCTCTGGAAGGATTTGAGCGCAATGTTAGAATAGCAGGTTCAAAATTAAGGCCATACAAAATATTTATTTTTTTCATCTAGAACCTCCTAGTGGTCCTCATTTATTAATGAAAATATAGTTTTATAATACAAATTTAACCAAACTTCCTAAGTACAAAATCTTTTACATAAGTTGTAATATAAACACTAAATGTGAGCTATAGCAAAGGCAAGTTTAGACAGTATATCTATTACGTCAAATTCTTTACATATTTATATTTCTCTTTTGATTAGCTTCATCATCTAGATCACCATCAAAGATATACAATTCAGATTAGCGCATAGGGTTAACAATTAACTAGCCAATGAATATTATTAGAGTGTACCTTATTGCCTAAGCAATGCACATTTTCATTGGGTACACTAAAGAAATATGTATAAACCATCATTAATATTTTTTATTTTTATTTTTTGAGAAAACCTACGACGGGGCCTACACGTTAATAATGATAAAAAGTACACGTCCTTAGAGTGTCAGAAGCTCGCTAAAAGAACAACATTTGAAATAAAACTTGATACGTCATCGGAAAATTATCTTGATCGGGCACGAATCTCGAGGAAAAACTCAAGTTGGAAACTTCAAAAATTATTTCGGAGACCATTTAAACTCCGATTTCAGTAAACTTATAGTCGAACTGAGCGTCTCGGAAATACGAATCGAACGACACCAAATTCGACTCAATCCGAGCCCAAGTGAGTCCAAATCAAGTACCCGAAGCGCTGTTGGAAGCATCAAACAGTTATTTGAGTTACCAAACGGTCTCCGATTTTGACGAGCTTATAGTCGAATCGAGCGGCTCGACGAGACGAATCCAACGAGCCCAAGATCGTAGAATTCTGATACCATTAAGACCTTCAAATGCTCAATAAACAGTTCATGATCAAGGGATTCAATATCGGCCGTTCATCCGGATCACTCCTTATTTGCCCATGATCCTTCATCTATTTACGGGCTATGCCACTCCAGAAAAACTATAAATAGCCCCTCATTTCTCTTAAGAGGGGACCCCAAGCCAAGAAGAGAAGAAGAGAAGGAAGAGAAGAGAAGCCTAGGAGGGAATAACTCCTCCTCGACCACCGCCGGAATACCGCCGGAACTCCGCCGGAACACCACCGAAGCGCCACCAGGCGCCCGAGGGACGCCGGAGCTCTGCCCGACACGGGAGCAACGTCGGAATTCTGCCCGACGCCGGAATTCTACCCAACGCCCGAGTGACGCCGGACTTCTTTCCAAGTGACGCCGGAATTCTGCCGGACACTCAAGTGACATCGGAACTCTGCTTGTCCTTGTAACTGATACTCATTGTAATCTGATCGTCCTGAATTTAAAGGACGGATCAGCCTCGTGTACTTCAAACGACACTAGTGGAACTCTTTCAACTGGGCGTGGCCCCGTGGTTTTTTCCCTTTCCAGGGTTTTCCACGTAAAAATCCTGGTGTTCTTTCATTCTTCTGTTTGTGTGCTGGATATACGTACAACGCTGAGACGGAAATTTAAACTCTATCGCCACGTATATTTGAGTCCGCAACAAAACTTAAGAGCATTAGATCCTTTCTAATATAGGGAAAGAAAAAACAAACCAAATTAGAAATACAACTAAAAGTAAATAAAGAAAACACCAACAACAGCATCATCCAAATCAGCACCCCAACTAACGGCCACCATGAGCAATCAAGCGACTCGGTAACAATCCAAGTAAAAGAGAGAAATAACCTTCTAACCACACAAAGCAAAAAAAGAGAAGAGGATAGGAGAGAGTCACCTTCCCCACACCCAAGACCCAAACCCAAGAAAAACAGACCAACAAAACCCAAACCAGCCCAAAGGCAACCAACATCAAAATACCATCAAAGCAAAGATAAACCCACTCAACTAAACAATAAAAGCTACTTTCGAGATTTCCTCCGACGACTTTTACAGCCACGAGAGAAAGCTTTCTCAAGAACCTGACGAACATTTAAACCATACAAATCATGAAAAGACACATCCTGCTCATCACCTAAATCATCACCCACCTCACCAGGTGATGAAGGAGACCCATCAAGCCAACCCGAATGTCCAAGGCAAGTAACCCCCAAATTAGAAGCAAAGCGAGCATTCAACCCGTTAGGGGACATAACAACAATAGGCACCTCAACAAGAGCCTCAGTTCCCAAAGATCCCATAGTTATAAGTGAACCAGAGGCACATCACCACCAATCCCCACAAGAATAGGAGAAACCGGCCCAACAATAGGGCCAGGAGTAACCACAGCCTCAGACGAACCAACACACACTTCAACTTGACCAGAAGCCCTTTCCGCCTCATTTTCCTCCTCCACCTCAACATGAGACAAAGCCATTGCACAAACCCCCACATCATCAAATCCAACCAAATGCACACCCGCCATCACCTGGTTATTCACAATAGGACATAAAAAACCACCAGCACTATGAAACACAACATCACCAGGTTCCTTAGCTAAAATAGGCATAATCTCATTCCCTACAACATTAAGCAAAGGAGAACCAACACCATCATTATGAGCACAATTAAAAACTTGATTCTCCACCATATCACCTTGAACCACCCCAACTGAACCAATGGCAAGAATAATACCATCAAGGTCCTGCGAAACAGAAATATCGGCCACAACCCCCTCCTTGACAGGAGGAGCAGCATCTAATTTTGGAAATAAGATCGGACAACCATCCTTCAAATGACCCAAAGTTTTGTAATGAAAGCAATACGAAGGAAACTATTCCATTTCTACCTATTGAATGAAACCCATAGACTCGGAACCAAGCCAGACATATAAACCATCATTGAATAACATTTGAACAAGAGTCAAATTAGGTTTGAACTTTATTCAAATCATGTTCAGCCTTAGTTCAAAAAAGGTTCAAATCTTATTCAAACTAAGCTAATTATAAATAATTAGAAAATTATTTTAAACATACGCCTCTAACAACCAAACAATAAAAATAATTACTCATATGTGTTGATGTCCAATTCAACTAATTCGTTGAAACTTTCAAAAAATAAAATAAAATAACAAGGCTAGTTTGGGAAGAAATCTCGACCTCAATATTGAAAAACTCACACTTGCATGCAAGAAAAATTAACTAAGAGAGAAGCTAGGATATAAGTTTTGTTAAGGATATAAATGGCACTACTCTATTTTAGAAGTATTTTCTTATTATATATTTAATGATAATTTGATCAAAACATTTTCAAGAGGGAGATTTGCCTAAAAGGAATTATCATTAGAAAGACAAACAAAAAAGTTTCTTTTTAGAAATAAGCAGCTCCAAATCATACATTTTTTGTTTGTTTCGGCTCGAAATAAAATTCAAATGCAAATGAAAATAGTATTTTGATTGATTCAAAATTTCTATTATTATTTTTTTATCGTGGAGCAATAAAAATATGTTAATCAGCTTATTGCATGCTTATATTGTTATGTCAATAGAGAGAGTTCTATATTTTAATTTTGTACGAAGATTTTATATACACACAACAATTCACAAGAAACATTAATATTTTTATATTAAAAACTCAAAAAGGAAAAATAATTATGGAGCCCGACCTATTTGAAATTGTCCATTGTATTAGTGAGTTGCAGAAGTTTGCTTTTCCTCTCAATTGGAGAAAATAAAATTATAAAGCATAAAATACTAGTTTGATTTCATGTGGTTATAGTAAAGAGTGCTCTGAAAGTCAATAAATGGAGGTGATGACGACCAATAGAAGGTGATCAAAAATGGTAATCGGATTATGACAGTTTGGCATTAATGAACGAGTGTTGGCTATTGGGCAACAATAGTCAAGTGATAGTGGTAAGCAACGACAGTTGTCTGATGATAGTCATATAATGTTAATTGGACAATAATAGTTAGATGATGGTAATCTGGCAACAATAATTGGGTAATGAATATCAGGATGAATGTGGTTACAAAGGATGATTGTCATTATCAATGGTTGGTGAAGACTTTGGAGTTTTTCATATTTCTAAGCTCTTTCCAATTCGAGATCTCTTTTATATCGAGAAGAGAGATATATTTAAGACTCGTGGGAGCGATATTTTAGTAATTTTTACAAAATCCCAAACAGTCCATTGGATGGCCATATTGATTCTCTCTATTAAAGAATATTCTTTCCTCATTAACATGCCTTTAATGATACCGGAGTTAAGTTTTCTTGGGCTTGCTGGATTCCTTTCGCTGAGACGCTCAACTATAAGCACTTAAAATTTTAGAGATAATTTGGTCCATCAAATATATAATAAGAGTTTGAACTATATTTTAAATATTTGATTTGGACTGATATCGAGCTCGGATCATTACACTTTTGTGTCGTTGGGTTGATCTCATTGAAAAGTTCGCTCCAACTATATGTTTGCTAAAATAAGAGTCCAAATAATCTTGGATTTAATTAATTTTTTTTAAAATTAGATAGTGCATTGAGATTCGTGCTTGTTCAAATAAATATTCTATCAACATATCCTACTTATTTAATATAAATTTGATGACATTTTAGAAATATATATTTTTTATTTTTTCTTATTTTGATTATGTATTAAAATTTTAGCTCATTTATTTAATAAGTCAAACTCAATAACACTGAACTCTGACTTTTTTACGCCTTTAATTTACAAGAAAAAATTACATAAGAATATTCTCAAGTGTTCTCCATGATCAAGAACTTCAAAATTATGAAATTTATATTAAGATTAGTGCTATAAATAATATTTATGAGATACACTAATCTTGATGCAAGTTCAATGGCTTTGAGCTTCTGTACACTTTTTTTTTCCAAAACTCATATTACAAGCAAAACAAGTGTTCCGCCGGCACAAGTTAACGCCAAAAGCACGCCGCCGGGTTCCGGTCGCGGCAGCTGATTCGAACGCTCTCATCTCTTCCCGCTTTAACACGACGCAAAAATAATTCTAAAAAAAAAAATAAAATAGGGCCCTTTCTATCCTAAATCAATTCCTCAGCTTTGCCTCCAAAAATCGATCTATAAAAGGCCCCCAAATCACAAGAGAAAATCGATAATAGAAAGCAACACCTAATTTCTTTCTTCGTTTCTTTCCCTCCTCCCCTTTCAAAACCCTAAGCTCCTTCCTCGCCTCAGATCCAATATCGCTTGCATCACTTTCCTCCATGTCCGGCATCGACAGCTCGAGCCTCGCGGAGATCCTTCCTCGCCCGCCCAATCGGCAGTTCAAATTAGGTTCTGAGGATTTCCCTACTTTTCGATGCGTAGTCCCCGGCGTCACTGAGAAGGGGAAGGTGTTGGTGCCATCCGTTAATCCGTTCAGCTGCGCTCTACCGACGAGCAATGATTCTGTAGTTGTTACCTTTTCCTTCGCGTACTTAGTTAGCGCTTTACTTGAGCATTCTATTACGTTTTGCAATCTTTTCTCGCTTTCTTATGCGCTGACCTTTTGATACGATTGGTTGTTATCTTACATTTTGTTGGCGTCTTTTTTGATAATTGTTTGGTTAGTATGTAATGTGAGATGTGCTATTTTTTGTTTATATCGAAGGGATTTTTTTTTTTTGTATTAAGAGTTGGATTATAGTTTAGTTTGAATTCTGATGGTTGTTGATTTTTGTTACTTTATGTGAATGATCGCGCATTTATGGTTTTAAGGGAATATGGTCGTTTGTTGTCAATAATGTTCACATTCTCATTCTGTTATCTTTTAGATTACTATATATGATGCATCTGGAAGATATGTAATCTATTTCAATCAGAACAATTAAGAAGAATGTAGAAAGTAATCCTGTGCCGTCCTGTTTGCATATTGGGCTATATTAGTTGATTGTTTTGTATAAATAATTTTCAAATTATTTATGTGGTTCAATATAAGGCTCTAATTTCATAGCTCCAATCTTCTTGTATATAAATTATCACATTTGCTGACTTATTTATAGTAGGAATTTGTGTTATTTATTACTGTAATACTTTTCTTTTAAGTTTCTCTTCTCTTGTTTATATATAGGGATATATATGCATGTTTTGCTGTGTCAATTTTGTAAATGTATGGTCCTTTCCAACTGTCTCACTTCAAATATGATATTAAAATTATGATTCTAGATTCATTGTCAGGCCACCTCTAAATTTTAATACACATTACAATGTGTAAGTTTGCTCATCCATCTTCCTCCTCTTAGTTTGACTTCCTCTCACAGCTTCTAATCATTCTCATCAACCACTAGGCCCCTTTTCATCTTTATCTATTTCGTGCAGATTTACGCACCATGTGATCTCCTAGATTCTATAATGGTGATTGTTTCAGTGAATTTTGTGCTCACTACATAAATGCTATCAAATAATACTATCTGTCAAAGCATTTCATTCTCTTATGACAATACTCTTTGTCAATAATCTTTATTAGTATCCCATTCAAAGATCTTATCATGTCTTCTCTATCTCGAATCTCTTTGTCGATTCTTTGTATCTGATTCACACTGCTCTTTTTTTGCAAATCAGTCTTGCTACTTTTGTAACATTCATAATCTATGGGCAATGGAGACTTTGCTTACATCATATCTGATCATTATTATTTTCATGTCCAACTAAACATTTTCTTACGCCACATTGTGTTTGTAAAAGAATACCATCGTATTTAAGTTAGCACATATGACAATTTATTTATAATATGAATCTATGTTATTTATTACCTGCCCTTCCCCCTTAATTAATTAATGAAGAAGCTTTGGCTATTCTCTCTCCCTCCCCAATGACTATCTGGAGTTACTTGTCCTTCCACACAACAAAATAGAGAATTTAAGGTTTTCCCATTTGGTTTTGAAGTAATTGATGAGAAAACATTCTGTCTCTTTCAATTATAAAATTCCTTTTAGAGAAACCCTGAATGATTCTAACGCTCAATATAAGTTGGGATACCATTCATATTTCCAGTTTTGAGAATGCAATTTTTATGTTTATGTCCTACTTAAATAACATCATGCACCTAGTAATGCACGTGTTTCAGAACTCTTTCTTGCCTGCGATTTGGTCAAATAAGAAACAACTATTCTTAGAAAATCAAATTCCATTGCAACTCCGGTGATTTCTAGCGTATAATCTTTGCTAGTTTTACAGTAATATCTGTATTTTAACTAGAATCATCCAGTGCAATTTATTGCACTATGCAATCTTTGGTGTGTAATGTCAAGATTTGTGTGTTAATACTCGGCATGAGCCTCTGCATTTGATTGAATGATCGTTAGGCTGATCAAGACGAATTAACGGATCTATTCTATGTACTCCTAAATCCTTGTTGTTGGGTCTTATGCGTATAACATTTAGCTTTCAATTTGGACCTTTTAAAAAATGAGAAACCTAGCTGGTGTGCATGCGCATCTTTTAGAGCACTCATTGCAATTAGGGCCTACTTGTACGGACCTAGTTTCAATATTACCTGCTTAATCTTGTGCTTATTTTTTGAACTCCTTAAATTGGCACCTTGTATTCAGGTTTTGTAGTTCAGCAAGCCATCAGCTTGGGATGCTTATTTTCTAGCTCTCAGATGAGCTACTAAAAAGATTTGACCAGGAAGTTAAGGTCTTGATTAACATCCAACTACCGACATAGTCTTTAAATCTTTTATAAATACATAGCAGTAAGCTACATCTAGGTTGATGATTATAGAAGTGATTTACATTTAGGTTGTTAACTTGTTATTTGGGTTTTAAAAATTTTCTGTTCATTAATATACATGGCGCTTTCTGATGAGAAGTTCAGTTTCCCTATCTTGATGAAATTCTAGCCTTTTAACGTTTATTGTCCGTCCAAATTGTGATAGTGTAGAGCTTCTCTTTCCGACATCAATGGGCTGAATCCCTTTTATCATTCCGTTGATGTCAATGTTTGGTACCAAAAAAAGTTTTTTCTGAAACTATTTTTGTTTAAGCTTCTTCTACATAAACAAGTTTTCTGACATATCCTACACGAGAACAGTTCCAGTTGAATCAGCATATTTTCCCAATTTCTATTATGTAACTGGCTAGGTTTTCTTTCCTTCAATTTATGGTATTTAGATATCAGCGAGACAGCGAATTTCTCGTGATAATATTGTTGATTGTCATAATCCTAATCATGATGGCTTACGACTGCTTGTTTATGCTATGCATGAAGAATCTTTTTATTAAATTGAATTCTTTTATCTCGTGACTTTATATTCTCTATGCATTTTCCAGATTAGGAAAAATGACAGAGCAACGGTGTTTAAAGTTATGCCTTGTGAAAAAACAATAAAAGAAGAGCAGAAGGAAGCAATTGATGAAAAGATTCTTCTACCTGAGTCAGGAAAAAATCATAGGAAAAGGAGAAAATCAATCGCTCCGTTACCCAAAGCATGTGAAGTTCAAGGTTCTGAATCAGCTGATGGTACTTCCCATACAAATTGTTCTTTGTGCATTCATTTTTTGTATGTTCTTAGTATCTCTATGTATGTAATGGATATTCATCTAGTATGGTTTCCTCGGATTTGTGTTTGAAGTAATAAAAACAATTTTTGGTATAGAAATTAATATTATTGAATAATCAGCTTCTTTTACTTTATTCCAGGATCTACTTTTATTGGATCGGGTGCTTCCAATAGCAGTCGCTATGACAGTTCCCTAAGTAAGCTGGAACCTCTCTTGGATTGATTTATGAATTGCACTTCTAGATTATCAATGAGCAAAGCTGCCCTAGATTGTCACTAATAGTTAATGTGTTTGGCAGGTTTGCTGACAAAGAAGTTTCTCAATTTGCTTTTGGAGGCTGGTGATGGCACTCTTGATCTGAATAAAGCAGCACAAGAGTTAGATGTATGCTACTAATTGTTTAATAAGGCTTTGTTTGAGAAAATTTTCTTATTGCTTTCTAAAGTTGTTGTAGAGAAAGTAAAATTATTGTAGAAAGCATTTTTGTAGTAAAAAAAAAATTTTAAAGCAGCAAAGAAGTAGTGGTCAAATAGAAATTATGGTAGCGGTCTGAAAGCAAAGCAATAAGAAAGCTGCCCCAAGTGAAGCCTAAGGCTTCGTTGGGATGGCTTTCTTATTGCTTTCTGAAGCAGCTTTTCAGTACAATTTATTTTAATTTAAGAAATTTTTGTACTAAAAAGTTGTTTTAGAAAGCAGTAAAAAAGCTGTCCCAAACAAAACCTAAGTCATAGCATGTATAGTTGATGTCTTAATATTCCTGTAATACTTTCTTAATAGTATATGTATACCTTTAACTTTCTCTCTCGTGGTTTTGGACAGGTTCAAAAGAGAAGGATGTATGATATAACCAATGTTCTCGAAGGCGTAGGCTTAATTGAAAAGGGCTTGAAGAATATGATACGATTAAAGTAACTGTTGAATATCCTTTTTGTTATATTCTTCCGAATAATTATAAACTACTTCCCAACTCACATTCTTCTTTGTAGGGCTACCCACATGTCAAGACCAAAGGAGGTGGAAGAATCTAAAGCTCGCTTGAGGGTATAAATTTACTGCTAATATTTATTTTCACTTATTTCCCTCCTTTGGATGTTTTTTCGCCTCTATTCAAATCTTATCACCTTGAACTTCACGTGCATAGTGAATAGTGATGCATGCTGCATTTTATTATATTTTATTTGTTTCAATTGATCAATTCTTTCACTTTTCTCGTTGATGACTGTAACAGAGAGGAAATGTTGGATACTTTCTGTCTCCTTGATTTCATAACTAATTTCTCATGCAGCAACAACTGTTGAAGTTTTGTTACTTTTTAAGTTATTTTTAGCTTGTGGTATAATTTTATATGCTTAAGTAATTGATCTATGAGAATATCCACATTCAAATCTAAGCCAATTATGGTTTAGAAATTTTTAGGAATAATCAAAATTCTAGAAAGTTTTAGAATCTTCTACAAATTTCCATAAACATAACCTTCCAGATGAATCCATGAATTTTCTAAGATAGAGAGAAACTTCTAACATACAAAAATAAAACCAAGGTATGGCTTGGACTGAATTTAAGAGTTGGATATTTGGGTTATTTTGAATGCTTGCTAGGTGTCTAGGATATTTAGGATAAAAATTCCCAAATTGGTGTAATTATATTAGTATTGTATTTGAATTTATTTAGACTGGAAGATAGCTCATGTATTCCTATAAGTAGGTCTTAAGGATTTTATTTTGAAGCTTAAACAATGGAAGTTATTCCTCCCCAGTTCTCTCTCAATGACCAAATTATTCTCTCATTCTCCTCACCAAAAGTTCCCATGACCACCTCTTGGTTTTTTTAACTTATCTTCTTTGCTTCTTATTGGGATCAAGAGATTGTTTCTCTCTCTCTCTCTCTCTCTCTCTCTCTCTCTCTCCCCTCCTATCATTTTCTTTTTCTTTGCTCTTCTTATCATTTCTTTGAATCTCCTCTATTCCTTATATTTCATCATCAGTCAATATCCTCCCTTGCATAGTTGCAGTCCTCTCAATTTCATTACATTTTTGCAAAATCTTCCACACAATTCCAGCCTCAACTGCACCTTCTCTTCAACTGATGCCCACCAACCTTTTGGCCGTGCATACTACAAACTTAAAAAAGCTGTATTCCTTCATTGTGCTGCTGTAGATATTGTTCCTCTTTTCTTGCTTCAAGATGTAACAAATAATAGAGAAAATTAGATATCTTTAGGCTATGCATACTACAAACTTAAGGTAGTTTAATGATTCAACTTATCTAAGCATGCATTTTAAGTTCTTAGGATAATCTGTTTAGCAAGATTTAGAAATTTTGAATGGAATGAAGCTTGCCTTTTCAAGTTATCCTTTGGTAAATTAATTGAGATTTGTGTTGACCTCTAAGCTACAGCCAAGGAAAAGAAACAAACAAAAATTAGAGTGGAATGGGGTTTTCGATTTGATAGAGTTTTGGTGCTAGGATACTATAATATTAATCATATCATGATGACCTTAAAAGTTATTGAATCTATTTTGAGATTAGTGATATATATGAATAGTTTGAATTATGTTAATCTCAAATTAAATATAATGGCTTTTAAGCTCATTTTGGTATAGTTTGTATACCCAAATTTTCTCTTGAGTTTCATTGGATTTGGATAAGATAATTAGGGGCGGGGGTACTTAATGCATGAGAATAGAGGTAAGAGGCATGCTTGCAATAAGGCATGGTTAACCAACTTCCTTTTGATGTTTCTCACGGCATGGAAAATAATGGTGTGGTGAAAAAAAAAAGGGGGATTGGGAATGAAATTTAAAAAAAAAATGCAGATGGGCCATTGTCATAAATTTCTTAAATCTAGTATTCATTAATAAGAGTACACGTTTTAGATATCTTGGGCCTATTGTTCAAAGTGATGGTGAAATAGATGGGGATATTATTAGTAGAATTCAAGTTGAATGGTTGAAGCAGAGGAATGCATCGAGCAGGCTTGTTGTGTGACAGAAAATTCCCTCTCAAACTTAAAAGGGAATTTTATAAGATGGTGGTGAGACCTGCAATGCTTTATGGTGCAGAATGTTAGCCATTTGAAGCGCAACATAATATTAAATTAAGTGTTGTAGAGATGAGGATGCTCAGATGGATGGGTGACTTTACTCTTAGAGATATGATACAAAATGAGCATATATGTGAAAAGGTTGGAGTAGCTCTAGTGGAAGATAAGATTAGAGAGAGTCGCCTTAGATAGTTAGATGGTTTAGTCACATACATGATGCCTTTTCGATGACCTGGTTAGGAGAGTAGATGTATTAGATTTGGTTTATATTAAGGTAGAGGTAGACCTAAAAAGACTTGGATAGAAAATATTAGAAATGATTTTCTTTATTAGATTTAAATGAGAATTTGACTCTTAAGACGACACAATGGAGAAAAAGGATTCATGTAGCGACCCCACGTAGTGTGATAAATGCTTGATGATGTTGTTGTTGTTGTAGAATTCATGGCCTAAAATAAAAAAGTAAAATGTTTTTAATACAGGAACTTTTGCACTAATACCACTTTGATACATGGAAAGCACCTCAAGTCACACTTTTAAGCAAGATACAACGTCTAAGTCAAAGGGAAAATCTTTCATTCAGAACTCATTCAATTACACTATCATATTCATCCTATGGCTTCCTTTTTAAAGAGGAGGGTCTTTTAGTTGCAAACTAACAAAATTTAATTCAAATGACTAACCTCTGCAAAAATAAAAAATGTTGAAATCTTAGCTTCCTGTTGCTTGGTCTTCTATTTCTTAAAAGCTAACCAACTATATTATTTCAATACTAGTTTTTTCCAATCCCTTGTACTTAATTATTGAAATATATCTATGAGAAGATTTTCTTATATTAGTGTTTCCTCCAAAATGTTCAGGCTGAAATTGAGATTATGAGTAAAGAAGAGCATAGATTGGATAGGTTGATCAGGTAGAGACTCTCTAACAAGATGGAACAATCTATATTTCCAAAAAGTTCAAAATTATCTCTTGATTATTCATATGTGGCTATCTTAGTTGCAAAACATCACATTTTTTCAATCTAGTTCCTATGCTATAAAAATTGATCCCAAATAGTACCTCAGGAATTAAATTGGGATCAATTTTGCATCCCAAAATTTAACAATTTCTATCTAAATTTTAAAATTGAGGGGTTACATTAGAGAAATGTGATGTTCTGAAATTAAATTGTCCCCATACGAATAGTCGGAGGGACTATTTTAGACTTATTACTATTGTTCATTTGCATGACATAATAAATTCCTTTCTCAGAGAAAGGCAAGAGCAACTAGCGGTTTTACTGCAAGATGAAAACAACAAAAAGTAAGATCTCACATCCTCTAATTAAAAACCACAATTACGTGCTCTTTTCTTTCTTTTTTAACAAAGTTTTTTTTTGTCCTTGTAGGTGGCGTTATGTTACCCAAGAAGATATAAACGCCCTTCCTTGCTTTGAGGTCTGCTTGATTCTTCTTACATTCCATCGCCTGTGGTTTTTTACTATTTTTTTATCTTATTTGTTATGTTTATTTCAGGATTCAACTTTGATTGCAATTGAAGCTCCACATGGTACCATAGTTGAAGTTCTTGATCCCAACGAGGTAAGAAAATAGTCATGGGAGTTTCCTTTCTTCAGTTAGATATGATGATTGAATGACGCATGTTTCTGTTCTTGAGACAGAGTTCTGAATTTCCTCAGCGGCTTTCTATGGTTTTGAGAAGCTCCATTGGTCCCATCAATTGCTACCTCTTAAGGTACGCACCGGCTTTTATATATCTGTTGTAGGGGAGTAAATGAGCAGAGTTCGAGCTCGAGCTCGGTATTTGACAGTTGAGCTCGACTCGAACACCCCATGACTAGAGCTCGACTCGACTCGACTCGTTTGCACCCCTAATATTACAAAAACTAGCAAAATTCGAGCTAATTGTCAAGCTGAGTGCGATCGAACATGAATAATGAGCTTTTTTTACAGCCATAATCTAGCCTTAATCTGCAGTGATTATTGCCTTAAATTTAGTGATTTTGCTGACAGCCGACATGAGGAAAGATTTGGATCTTCGCAGACTGAAGGAATGGATTTGTGCTCCAAGCATAGTGGCTTTCCAATGGATGAAATAATGACTGTGTTTCACTCAAATGCTAGTAAACAACTTGCTTCAGAGTCTCCCAATTCTCAAGAATCTTTGGGCGGTATGGTGAAAATCGAGCCTTCAGACTTAGATGTAAGAACTCTCCTGCTTAGATTTAGGATTCTTAGGGGCAGCTTTCTCATATCTTTTACTTTCACAATTCTTGATTATAACTTTTTCATTGCTTCCAAGATTTGTTGCGGCGAAAAATAACTTTTTTATTATCAGATAGCTAAAAGAGAGTTCCTATCCTACTTTTTTCATAATAGCTTCACAACTTTTACAAGATGTTGCAGCTGCCCCCAACCAGAAGAAATTATTCTGTGCGAACACCGGGTCGTTCAGAGACGAACCAGAATGTGCCATGTCATCCGGTACACAACGGCACATAGTGTACATAGCAAACGGATGGCATGGCGCGTTTTGGTTCGCCTTCCAATGAGTATCCGTATCCGCACAGAATAATTTCACCCCAACCTGACCCTTAAACATTCATTTATTTGCATTCTTCACGTTATATGACATAGCTTTTTTTTTGGCTGCAGAGGGAATCTGATTACTGGTTTTTATCAGAACTCGGAGTCAGACTTGCTGAAATATGGACTGGGTAGCAGCATTTGCTATTCAGATGTATGCTTTTGTGGTATTCTACACAAGAGAAATGGTTCCAGTCCTGGCGACCTGATGAAACAGGCAGATAAAGCATCCCTAGATAAAATACTGGAAAACAAAAATGTTCAAATTGGTCATCAGACTATTCAGAATGTGTTGCTATTGACTCTTAAGATCTTTTTAATTCTCCAATTTGATCCCAAAATTTAGACTATTTTGATGAGTCGAGGGATCAAATTGAAGAACAAAAAAAATTCTGGGTCGAAATTAGCACACCCTGAATAGTCTGTAGACTGATGCGATCATTTTCTCATGGAATGCTGGTCTTCATGTAGAAAAAGAAAAATTTTGAAATTCTTAGATTTATTTTGAGATTTGTGCAATATAAAAATTTGATTGATTATTTTTATATTGTACTAATTTTAAAGTAAATGCAAGAATTTTAAAACTCCTTGCAAAATTTTGATCAGAACTGAATTTTCTCCTTATTTAGCTATGTAAATATGATCAGTTTCTTTTGCTTCTAAATAAGCGATTTGCTCATATCTTTGAAGTAAATTTTATGAGGGAGATATTGCATTGTAATGTCGTGGGCTTGTTATGTTTGAGAACCAGTTGTTTGTGTTGATCCAATTTCAATTAATTATCAGATTCTAAATCTGAAAATTTAGGAAATTCGTGAATAGGGTATTTCACACTGTTTTGAAAATCAGACCGGACCGGCCGGTTCAACCAGTTCAACCGTGAACCGGTCCGGTGGCCGGTCTGATCCAGCTTACAAAATCGGCTCTGCATCGAATCGGATCAAACCGGCGGTTCAACCGGTGAATCGCGGTGAATCGCTGAACCGGTCCGGGTTGAAAAGAACTGGCCGGTTTATAAAAAAAATTATTTTTATTTTAATTAAATTTTAGACAATATATTTTAGTTTATTAATTTTTTTTAACTTTTTAAAATAAATTTTATTAAATATGATGATTAATTACACCATAATTTATGTAAGTTATTTTAAATATTTTACATAATTTGTTTAGTAAAAAGTGTGTACTTCACATTTTATAAAGGGTTCAAAGTAATAATCTCAAACTCCTCCTATGATGTGGGACCAAAAAAGTTGCATAAATATTTATATGTGAATTGAGCTTATTTGGGCTAATTGGGCTTTAAATTTGAGCTTAGTTGGGTTACAAATTTAGAGAATATGTATTATAAATTTGCTATAATATATATTATAAGAATTATAATATAAAATTTTAATATACCGTGAACCTCTCATTCTTCCAGTTCATTGTCCGGTTTGATTTTCACAACCTTAGTATTTCATGACATTTTATTTGTTGAATTTACATACAAGTTATAAAATTATTATTTATTTACTTATCTAATATCTAAAATTTTATATTTATTTACATAATATTTTATTATTTTACTAAAACTAAAACAAAGACCTTAAAAGGACCATTTTGCTTTATTCAATGAAAGAGAATGTTAATGATACTTTTGGGACAGTAAATAAAGAGATTGTAAGAAAATTGTCTCAAATAAAATCTAAAACTTCAATTGGGACAGCTTTTGTATTACTTTTCAAAGTAGCTTTTTAATCCAATTTTTTTAAAATTATACTAAAAAATTATTTTAAAAAATAGTAGTAAAGTTATCTCAAATGAAATTTAAGGTTTCATTTGGGACGGTTTTCTTACTGCTTCTTAAAGTAAATTTTTATGCTAAAAATCTGTAATATAAAATTAAGTAGTGTTTGTCTTTTTCTTGATAAATCTATGACATATTCTATATGCCCAACACTACTTAATTTTATATCAATATATTTTGATATAACTTGTTTTAATTAGAATATTGTGTAGCTATTCCGGCGAACATCAAGATTTTGGGTTGGGATATTGAATAAAAATATGTGATTGGGAGTTTATGATTGTGGGAAAAAAATTGTGGGGATAGCCTCTCATATTTATAAAACAACTAATACCGGTTCGAAGCCTGGATGAAAAAAGTTGAAGGTTTTTTTTTTACAATTAATGTGTGCTTGTTAATGCATCAAGAAATTTAAAGAGGATTCTATAATTTAGTTTTCACATTTTATTACAGTATTTTCTTTTGTAAAATCACTATATTTTTTATTCCCATAAAATAGTCATAATAGTTTATATTTATAATAACTATCTTAAATTCATTCAATTTGTTATCTTTAAATACTCTTTCTTCACTATTGAATTGTTGCATAATTTTAAAAATTATTATCATGTTGGCTCTAAGTTAGGCATCATTTGGGAGAAAAGTACTATGGCTGATGTTATTTTCTAGATAAAGCCGCCTCCTCACTGTTATAAATTGAATGTGGAAGGTGTATCCTCTAATGCTTCCAGTGGCTGCATGTGGTGGCCTCATTCGGGATTAGTGTGGTAATTTTATTGGGGGCTTTGCTGCTCCGGCTTCTAATGTGGATACGAATACTGCTATTCTTAGAGCTATGATTTTTGGTATTACTCTGAGCATATCTCTTAACCTAACTAATGTTATTATTGAGGTGAATTCTGATTTCAACATTTCTCCTTTTATGAGTTCTGAGGAGGTTTGTTGCAACACTAATTTGTTCTATAATATTAGGGAAATTAAGAGCCTGTTGCTGCATGTTAATTTGTCTTTTTGCAAAGTCAGTAAACCTGCTAATTCCTATGCGTTGTGGTTGGCCAATTGGGGTTGTAGGCTGTGCGATTTCACTGAGGTCACTCTCTCGTCTATGCCCCCCTTACTTAAAGGCATGATTAGCCTTGAGTCCGCTCAGGTTCCTTATATTGTTACGACTTAATTGTTGTCTTCTTTTGGTCTTGGTGGGGTTTTCCTCGGGTTGTTGTTTTTGGCCTGTGGTGCTCTGGTTGGTGGTTCTGTGCTGGCCTTGTTCTGACTTGGGTGGTGTTGTTGGTTGTCTTTTGATGCTGTGTCTCTGCGTTGTTTTTACGGGTTCTTCTTGCTATTTTGTGTGGTTCTGATTTGGGGTGGGTGGTTATCCTGGGCTTTATTTTCTGGTTGCTGTGTGGTGGTTAGTGGGTGTTCTTGTCTCTTCGCTGATGACCTTTCTCTTTATGCTGGCCTGTCCTTCTGGGGTTTCTGCTGGCTGTATGTCTTTCTTGTTGGTGTTTTTGCTTTCTGTGGTTTGCAGAAAGAGGGAGCTATGATTGTTTTCTTTTGCTGGTTCACCCTCTTCAGGTTTGTGGGGTCTAATTCTATGGCATATGGTTCTCTCTCTTTGTATTTTTCTTTCCACTGTTCTTTTTTATTATCTTTGGCAGGTCTTTCATCTCTAGTTGTAGTTTTTTAGCCTTGCAGGTGATTGGGATTGGCTTGTTGGGAAGGCGTTTTGGCTGCTGGTGGCTCTATTGCTTTCTCATGCTGACTCCTAATTATCGTTACCTTTTTTGGGTGTTCTTACTGGTGCACCGTAGAATGTCCCTAGGAATTTTTATAATCTTGTTTAGTAGAGGACATGAGCTCTTAGGTTTTTCTTTTCCTTTTAATTTTGTAGCTATGTGGAGCAATAGTGAGCTTGAGCCCTCTTTAAGGACCTTGTAATTTTCCCTTTTATTAACACGGAGGCCATTACCGCGGGGTTAAAAAAAAAAAAAAGAATTGTTGCATTTCTTAAACAGGATTTTGTGCAGCAATTCAGTTAAAAAATTACGCATTTTAGCTCAATTAGATTCACCCTTCCTTAAAAAGAGGCTTCATTTAGACATATCTAATCTGTTTTACATGTTTTATTTGTATATATTTTTATATTTTAATTATTGCATTCTAAATCTTAATTAATATAAAGAATTAATTTAAAAATATTTTATTATTCTGTAATTATTACTAAATTGTAACCAATAGAAAGTTTAGTAAACTTTCGTCTATCTTTAATTTAAGTGATATATCATAAAGTGCAAACTGAACTTTCGTTTATCTTTGAAATCGGAGGACATGACACTTATAAGGTCTATAGGAATTGTAAACACGTAGAAATTGGAAACACTTATAAGGCCTATGAAGACGAAAAATAATCCCACCGCCATAAATGCACTTATACCTTCTCTTACAATAAATGCTTAGAAGTTTAGTTATAGGCTATATATAAATCCCCACACTCCTGAATGCTTGAATCCTAGATACCAGCAAGCTTTCTCCAAGTTTTCTCTCCCAGGTAAAGTAAAGCTCCAATGCCTTCTCTGAAAGTCTCATTTCCTCCCATTTCTTCGAGGGTTTTGGTTCTTTCTGCAACTTTTCTCCTTCCTGCTTCTGTTTCTTGATAAACCTATCGTCATATTCTATATGCCCCACACTATTTAATTTTATATCAATATATTCTGATATAACTTTTTGAGCAATTGCTTGATCAAATGAGCATCGTTTTGTCTATTTGAATGAAGTTATCGATTTCTCATAGAATATCTTCAACCTTCAAAGTGTCTATTCAGCAGTATAATACAAGTATATATCATTTATATTCAATTTATCTATAAAAGCAGGAACTTCTTCAAATGAGCATAATTATGCTAGATGTGACATGTAATTAAATTTAATTTAATTCAAATATAATAGAAGTATAAATCATCTATATTGATATAAATATTGTATTTAATTTTGACATATAATTTAATATCTTTGATATAACATATTATGTGTTATTTTTTAATTTTATTATATATATAATTTTATTTAGGTGTATCATATACACGTACATTTATACTAGTATAATTTTATTCGCTGCACTGATTGTTTGGTCTTCATCCTTTGCGCCAGTTGCTATTGCCTATAAAACCCCCTCGACCTCTCCGAAAAATAAAATACACAGACAGAGAGAGCTGTGTGTGGAAGACATGATAGAATCTAATGAGCACTCAGTAGTCATTGAGCAAGTGGTGGAGCAGGCGGCCACTGTGGTCACTGTGACCAACATGGGGGAGCATAATGTGACGACGGAGGATGATCAGGTGGAAGCCGAACGAAAAGGACTGGAAAAAACGGCGAAACAGTTGGGCGGTGTCTCCCTAGGTATCAATGTCGCAGTGATAGCAGCGGCCATTTCGAACAAGAACCACTCGGGCTTTAGAAGTTGTTGGGAGCACATCTTCTTTATAACTAGCGCGGCCTGTGCTTTGACGAGCTTCTTAGTTTGGGTCACTCTTCTATTATTCATCCAGCTCAAGAAAATAGAAAAAAATATTCTAATAGGAAGTATCGTTCTTGGTATTTTCTTCATGGCAATCGGGGTCGTGCTCCTCAGCCTGAACGTCGTGGTGTAGCTCTAAGTAATGGATGAAGTCAGTTCTTGTAGAAGCCATTCTCCTTTGCGCTACTTAGTGTGTTTTTCTCCTACTTTACACTTAAGGAATTATGTAGTAATAATTTTGTATGCATAGTCATGTCTGTCATGTAATTTTGAAATATTGTTTCTTTAGTTCATCCACAAACTAAAAGACGTAACTAAACTTTCAAATAGGAGAAGGTGCAAAAAAGGACTCAAAGCAAGCACAAAATCATACCCATAGGCAATGACGAAACTAAACATTCAAAGCCGCATCCCACATAGTGCGATGAAGGCTTGATGTTATTGTTGTTATTATTGACTAACAAAAGCCGCTGGACGAATCTATAAACATAGGGTACAAATTTAGAGACTTTCACACCATGTTATCCAGTTGTCGAGCAGTGAATAAAATTATTAGAAGAAATCATGGATGGATAAGCCCCAAGAGTAAATGAGGTTCTACTATTGATACAAAATGAAATCTTTCAGGTTCCATTTATGTATTAGGAACAACATAGTAAAAATATAAGTAATCCCAAAAAAATAAAGCCCTCCAAAAAAAATTTACAATTTCTACATGTTTATAAGAAAAAAAAAAATAGGGGTTATAAGACCATCCAATTAAATTAAAAATAAATGCATTATTAGATGACATAATACATTGATTTATTTTGTCTAACTCAAAACAACAAGAAATTTTAATCTCTAAAATATAAAAGATCATATCATAAAAGTTTCAACCAATTCTAGCATATGCTCTAATAAACATAATTGAATCTTAATATGTTTGAAACTTTTTATAAAATAAAGCAATCATCTAAACAATCACATAATTTTATATGATCCAAAATTCAACTAAACATTTGACTCCTTATCACCATCTATTTGATCTTATATTAAGTAAAATAATCATAAAAATTATGTGAATATATTTTAGGATTATTAGTTGCAATAAAGCAATTGTAATTGGATTTTGATTTATGAACTGCGAAAATTTTTTCTATGAAATTAAAATAGAATTTTCGTCTCAGCATTCTACGGATATCCATCACACAAACCGAGGAAAAAAGAAATACCAAAATTTTTACATGGAAAACACTAAAAAGGGAAAAATCATAGGGCCACGTCCAGTTGAAATGATTCCACTAGTGTTTGAATGGATTACAAGTGACTGATTCATCCTTAAAATTAAGGGCGATCATATTACAATTGTCAACAGTTGGGTTGAAATCTAATGATGAATGAAGATCAGATGGAAGTTCGGTGATGTTCGGTGGTTGGGTAGAAATCTGGCTTCAGTTGGAGGCCAAGCAGAAGTCTGGCGTCAGTCATCGGCCGGGCAAAAGTCCGACGTTAGTCGATGATCAGGCAGAAGTCTGGCGTTAGTCGGTGGCCCAGTGGAAGTTTGGTGGTGGTCAAGGAGGAGCCTGGTGGTAAGAGAACTCTAGTTTCTCTTCTTCTTTCTCTTCCTTCTCTTCCTTGCTTGGGTCCCCTTTCCATGAGAAATGAGGGGTCTATTTATAATTTTCTGAGAGTGGCATTGCTAGTAAATAAGAGGGAAATCAAGGGCAATTTGGGAGTAGTTTGAATGGACGGCCGATGTTGATTCCCTTGATTATGAACCATTTACTGGCATTTGAATGTCTTAATGATATCATAATTTGGTGATCTTGGGCTCGTTAGATTCATCTAGTCGATCCACTTGATTCGACTATAAGCATGTCATGTTTGTAAATCGTTTGTTTATCCAATTTATGGTTTTAACTTTTCAAATGCGTTTCGGGTCTTTGATTTGGACCCATTTGGGCTCTGATTGATTCAAATTTGGTGTCGTTAGGTTCGTATTTTTGAGACGTTCAGTTCAACTGTAAGTTTGTTGAAATCGGAGTTCGGATAGTCTCAAATTTAATTTTGAAAGTTTCCAACTTGATTTTGCCTCGAGATTCATGCCCGATCATGATATTTTTTAATGATATATCACTTATAATAATCAACTGACACAAAAATAAAAATATTTTTGGAATAAATAAAATTAAGAAGTTATGATAAATTTTTAAATAAAAAAGTTACAAAAAAATAATTAAGCAAATAATATCTTAATAATATGATTATGCTTGTATTTGAAGAAAGATGAGACCAACATAAAGATAACTTGATATTATGATAAAATAAGGTATGAAAGATGGTATATGATGATTTTGCAGCAATTCTTTGAGATTTTTTTTAAACAAATTGGCAGGCAGTGGCTACAGTGTCGCCCGCCCCTAAATTTTTTTTTTAAAGAATTTTGAAAATGTCATAATTGGGTTTAGAAAAATTTCTAATATTTTTAAACGAAATTGGAGGCAAATCCACCCCCCCCCCCCCCCCAAACACCTCGGGGTAGGGGGAAAATTACACATTTTCCTTTTCTCCCTTCTCCCTCTAACTTTCTTATAGTTGAGACTTTCCACTGTTTTGAATAGGTGGCATCCCCTATCAAGAACAAGTGTCCCTCTTTCGTGTAGAAGTTAGAATTTTTAGCCTTTTTTATTCTTTCTCCCCCAATTTTCTTCTTACTCTAGAGGCTTTTCATTATTTTTGGTAGGTGATATTCCCTACTCAAATTTAGTGCATCTCTTTAGTGTAGAAGCTCAAATAGGTGACCACACCTCCACGAAAATTTTTCTTGCCAAAGGAGATCGTCCTGCTGCTCAATATAAGGGTCTGAAGAAACCTCATAAGGTGGCCAAGGTTGACGATGTTGCCTCCACCATAACCTGCGACTCCTTGATTATTTTAAGGAAGAAATTTCACTTCCTAATGATCTTGTGATGAAAGTGCCTAAAAAGTCAAATCGTGCATGTTGTCCTCCTACAGAATTTTTAACTGTATATGAGTTCAGCTTGCAAGCAGGGCTACGATTCCCACCTCCCCCGGAGTTGATTGACATTTCAGCAACATGTGGAGTGAATTTATCCCAATTTTTTTGTAGAGTCATGTCGATCATAATGTGATTGATCGTATTTTTTAAAGATTATGGGTGGTGCTGTCTCTAGAGTGCATTTCTAGGATTAGTCAACTTATTTGTGAAACATAAGATCGTATCACTTTCAGATCCAAGTGGTTGGATATTCGCACCCGAGATCCGTCAAAGAGCTGGGTTAGTGGATTCTTTTTCTGCAGAATAATTGGAATCTGCTGGAAAAATGGAGAAAATTAGAGGATTTACCCAATCCCCTTCATGTTAGAGCAAAAGATCTACTAAAGATGCTCAACCCTCATGATGTTGACACCCTTGATTATGAGATTTGTTATTTGAGAAAATATATAGATAATGAGTATTTGTTCAAGGTGAGACTATCTACTCAGGTAGGGAGATCTCATGCACATAGATTCACACTTCAAAGATTCCTTCTAAACGATTAGGGAATGATAGTGATCCACAACCATCCAAGAAGAAAATGGTGGAGAAGACTTTGACAATTATTGGCAAAGGTCGCCATTCATCTCCATCCAAGTCACATATTCCAGAATATGTTCTGAAATATCAATGTGTTAGACGTTGAAGAGTTGAGGAATTGATGAGTTCCCATTTCATTTTTTAATTTTCTTTTTGACATTCTTATAAGGCCATATCCCTCACAAACATTCTCTTATTATTTCAGCTGCTGCAACGTATGGAACTTGAAATTGAGTTAACTAAGATCTTAAATAATTGGAATAATAAATTTGTGAAGGTCAAGTATCTTTAAAGAGAGTATAAGAAGTATGATGGAAAGATCAGAGAGATGAAGGCAGTAGTGGAGTAGCTAGTAGAGTGCATAGCATTATTGACTACTATGACAACTTCAGCCTCTTTACAAAATTAATAGATGTATCGCATTCATATTGAGTTGGTGGATGCACAGGCGGTGATAAATCATCATGTGAAAGATCAGCAGAACTTGAGGAGAAGATAACATCCATTAAAAATGAGAACAAGAGGCTCCAGAGTTTGTTGACTGAGAAAGAAGCTAAGTCCAAATCAAAATAATTACCTTCTAAAGTCATAGAAGAATTCAAGAAGTCAACTGCCTTCAAGATAATTATTCAGGATTAGGTCCAGGAAGCTCATAATCACATATATGATGTGGAGGTGAAGGCCTTGGAGCTGGAGCTAGTATATGCATGAAGGCTTCATCAGAGATTTTCTGAAAGGCGTCCATCTAGTGCAGTGCAAAACTAGAGCTGAAGTTGAGGGGTTGATACCTAGCCAGACTTCTGATGATTCTTCTTCAGATTCAAATGGTGTTGAGATTGAAAGTGAGTTGTACAAGGTCTTTGCCCTTGAGGATGATGATATTGAGATTCTGTAGTATTTCTCTATTATTGGTTGTATCACTTTCTATGTTTTTAGTGATTATTGTATGTATTCAGTGTTGTCATATGATATATGTGATTTTTAGTTATATATTAAGAAGTTGTTGATATTTTTTCTTTTCATTCTCATATGTATATAAAATTTTATTTAATTTTATTTTAATTTCAATGATGAGAAATATTTTAGTGGACTTATTTAGCTTGAGCGAATGTGAGAGACATCCTCCTAGGATGTTCGACCTATCCGAGGTTATTAATTAAAATATTTACTTGATGGTATTAACTTGTATGGAAGACGTCAGATCAAATCCTTCTAGAATTAATCATCCATTGATTGAGATACAAGACACCATCGTAGGATGTTTGACATATCCAAGGTTGTAAGTCAAAGCATTTACTTGATGAAATTAACCTATGTGGAAGAGGTTGAATTGAATCCTCCTGGGATTGATCATCCAGTGATTGAGACACAATAAAGATTGCATATTTTTTGAATCAAGGATTTTAATATTTGATTGACATCCTTCTAGGATGTTTTGATCCATCCGAGATTGCTAGTCAAAGCATTTATTTGATGATATTAACCTATGTGGAAGAGGACGGATAGAATTCCCCTGGGATTGATCACCCAGTGATTGAGACACAGTAAAGACTGCATATTTCTCAAATCAAGGATAAAGAGATTAGATTTGCTATTAGTTTTTTATTGTCATTTTTTATCCTTTTTTTAAAAAGGAGATAATATCATAATGGAGCAAACAACATATTACTGTATTATGTAAGATAATACAACAGTTCCCTTAGTATGACTCAGAGAATTTTGAGTTATATCATACTCAACATAGAAGGGATACATGCGAGGACTACACAATAACTTGGGAGAAAGTACATAACATAAGATAAGCAGTATTATTATAACTATTGATAATACTTGCGAAGAAAATGCTAGGGATACTAGAGTCCATACTCGACATAAAAAAGATATATATGAGGATAACATGATATTTAACGTGGAAGGAATGACACAAGACAAGTAGTATTGTTAACAAAGAGACTCAAGTCACACAGTCCTTGAAAGGTGTCATTCTAATATAGATACAAAAGTGAGATCTTCTACAGGAGAAACCCTCTTAGGGATATCATTCTAAAAAACAAAGTCCTCAATGCTTAAAGTGACTGAAGGTTACGGTTATGCCTGCCTAAGATAGCAGGATTATGCTACTTGCTAATCTTTGCATATTATACTAACTCCCGCCAGAATAAGAAACTACAGTTTAAGATGAGGGATGAAGGAGATAATCTCAAAAATCGACTAGAGTGGCCTTCAAAGATAACATTATCAGCTAACTCTAACTTTACCACAATAAATTGGATTGTGTGAGTAGCTTGTCGAGAAAATTCTCTAAGTATAATTGGGATGCTAATTATCCATTCTACTTATATGGGTCGATTATCAAACCCATATAGCAATCCTGCGATGGGTTGGAGTTTTTTTTTCTGGTGAGACCCATATTGAGAAAAGTAGAATAGAATAAGACATCCACGGAGCTTCCATTATCCACCAAAATTTTTTTGACGTTGTAACATGGGTCACTTATCCCCGCATTAATCACGAGTGGATCTTCATGAGGGGTTTTTATTCCCTCAAAAATTAGAATCATCAAAAATAATAGAATGATCAATACAGGACTTCTTTGATGTCATCTTTTCATCTACTGTAAATAAGATTGGATTAGGCAATAAAGGGCCCCCTGCAATGGTTTTAATCTCACCAACTATTTAATGATTATTCAATTGTTGTCTTTGCTGTTATTGATTTTATCCCTCAGTGGAATGAGCCTCATCTCGAATAGGTGGATTTTGAATAAATTGTCAAAAATAGCCTTATCAGATAAGTCTCTCAATTTCATTCTTGGGTGATTTATAAGTTTCAGTGGTGTGCCTGCAACTACGGTGGAAATGATAATATTTATCTTAATTTCCTGTATTTAGCTTCATAGGATTAGACTATTTAATATTTTCTTGATCTCAAATGCCCATCAATACATTTTCTCGAGATGCATTGAATGGTGTATACTCCTCTTGTCGAAGCTCGCATTTTGGTAATGGGGGTTTAGGAGGCAGGTTACTCTACCCTTATTTCTTTTGTTGCAAGAATGAGTTATTCATTGTAAGAGCATTCTTGCGTTTGCCAAAAATTTGCTCAAATTATTTTCTATGAGCATTGATGGCTTCATCTGCAGAGATTTGTGCCTCCATACGATAGATCAGATCATCGTACGAATGAGCTGTGTCTCGCATGAGTGCTAAGTAAAAGGGGTCAGGATGAAGCCTTCCGAGAAAAATAACTCTCAACAATTCAGGATCCACTCTTGAAATTTACCGAGCCTCGGTGAAAAATTATTAAAAATACTCATTAAGCAATTCTCCTTCATTTTGGAGAATCCTAGAGAGGTGAGAAAAATCTTTAGCAATTCTTTGATTGGCGATGAATTATTCGATGAATACTTTGGCCAGTTTGATGAATGAATGAATAGTTCTAGTTGGAAGTGAATAGAACCATGTTCGAGCTTGTCCTTTGAGTGTGACAGAAAAAACTTGGCAGAGGAGCACGTCTGAGACTCGTTGGATATGCATGTTAGTTCTATAGTGATCGATATGCTCTTAGGGGTCAGATGTCTCGTCATAAGAATCAATGCTTGGCAGTTTAAATCCTGCCAGAATGGTAGTTTAAATCCTATATGATAGTCCTCTTGGAAGTCCCACTGATGAATATATTTTCTTCCACCTCTCATTGGGAATTCTTCCCGAACCAGTCATCGTAGTTCGTGATGTAAAGGCTATGTAAGAGATCAGCAACATGAGGTCGGGCCAAATCTTCGGCTACAACGGGAGGAATGCGAGTTTGCCGACCTATACGTGAAGGATGATGAGTAGAGCTTACTGTGTCAGTAAGTTTGTTGTATTGATGTGATGGGAGATGCATCCTTGATTAAGGAAGAGGAATATCTGCATGAAGATGTTCTGGTTGAACACCTTCGGCTAGTGGTGGATATCGAGGGAGAAGAACCTTCTCTTGTTGTGCTAGCGCCTGTTACCAAGTTTCTCAAAAAAGTTGAAGGATCTCATTTTGAGATTCTTCCATCTTTCATATACGATCTTCTAGGGAAGGTTCTGAAGTCTCTTCTCCAACAACATTTCACTCACCAAGATAAAAAGATGCATATGTTTGGCATCTATGATTTATAGACTGATTCCTGGATTGATATGTGTTGGAGCAGAATGCTTCCAAAATGCAATTGCTACGCCTGTTGGCCATTGAAGCAATACTTAAGATAATGGGATTAAGTTTTCCACAGATGATGCCAAAATATTGTGGGCTAGAATATACGCAGTGGTAGAGTTAAAATTACTGTCTCGGTGTTGTACGAATATCTAGCACATAAATAACGAAAAAAAGAAATACCAAAATTTTTACATGGAAAACTCAAAAAAAGGGAAATATCACGAGGCCATGCCTAGGTTAAATGATTCAACTAGTATTTGAATGGATTACAAGTGACTGATTCATTCTTAAAATTGAGGATGATCATATTACAATTATTAACTGTCGTGTTGAAATCTAATGATGAACGAAGATCGAGCGAAAGTCAAGTGACGTTTGGTGGTCAGATAGAAACACGTCTTCAGTTTGAGGCTAGGCAGAAGTCAGGTGTCAGTCAGAGGCCAGACGAAAGGCCGGTGTCAGTCGGTGGCCGGGCGGAAGTCTCACGTCAGTCGATTGCAGGGTGTAAGTCCGGCAATGGTCGAGGAGTTTGGTGGCAAGAGAACTCTAGTTTATCTTCTTCATTCTCTTCCTTGATTGGGTCCCCTTTCCATGAGGAATAAGGGGTCTATATATAACTTTCTGAGAGTCGCATGACCAGTAAATAGGAGGGAGATCAAGGGTTATTTGGGAGTGGTTTGAATGGACGGCTGATGTTGATTCCCTTGATCGTGGACTGTTTCTGGGCATTTAAATATTTTAATGATATCAGAATTTGGCAATCTTGGGTTCGTTGGATTTGTCTCATCGAGCTGCTCGATTCAACTATAAGCATGCCATGTTTGGAAATCATTTGGTCATCCAATTTATGGTTTAAACTTTCTAAATGTGTTTCAGATCTTTGATTTGGACTCATTTGGGCTTGAATTGAGTTGAATTTTGTGTCATTGGGTTTGTATTTTCAAAACGTTCAGTTCGACTATAAGTTTGCTGAAATCAGAGTTTGGATGGTCCCAAATTTAATTTTGGAAGTTTCCAACTTAATTTTTCCTCAAGATTCATGCCTGATCAAGATAATTTTTTGATGATATATCACTTAAAATAATTAATCGACAAAAAATAAAAGTATTTGTTTAGAATAAATAAAATCAAGAAATTATGATAAATTTTTAAATAAAAAAGTTACTAAAAATAATAAAGCAAATCATATCTTAATAATATGATTATGCTTGTATTTGAAGAAAGATGAGACCAACGAGAATATAACTTGATATTATGATAAAATAAAGTATGAAAGATTGTATTTGATGATTTTGTGGCATTTCTTTGAGATTTTTTTAATAGAATTAGAATTTTGGATTTAATTCCTCCTCCTAGTAATATTGATGCATATATACATTGTTTATTGATTTCGTTGATATTTTTTTGCCATATTCAATAGAAAGCTAGTGAATTAATACTTTTGCTTCAGCTTCTGCTTCCACTTACTGAAGATATATGTTTTATCTTTTGATTTTACTTTCATTTATTAAAAAAAAAATTTACAAAGGATCACGAAATCAAAGTAAATGGATAACTGGATCTAAGCCTAGCAAAATAGTATAGGAAAAGATAGGATTTTACTTTTTAGCTAGCATGGTCTGAAGCTTGAAGACTCTCTGATCTACAAGCTTGAGCGATTTTGGAAGCTGGGTTTGCACGTAAGATTGAGAAGTCGCTCTAGTGAAGAGTGAGGTCGGCTTCATAAGCAAAACTGAGACGAAACAAGGGCTGGTTCGCGTGTGAATGGGAAATCTATATAAGACGAAGATAATATGAAGTGCCATTTTGGAATGCGGAAGGTATATCAAATCAATGAAATGCTTAGTAAATTAGAAATGCTTGGCAGTGATTTCCTGTTCTAGACCGACCCGGCCCAGAAATTTCTTATTCAAATATTAGGGTTTAGGATTGTTGCTCTTTTTTTAAATGAAGAACACCAAAGTTTCATATTTTTAGAATTTTAGCTCGATAAACTTTTCATATCTGTTGAGAAAGAAGAAACGAGAAACAACCGAGGAAGATGAAGACTAGTTTGGAGGAGGAAAAGCCAATGAAGATGAAGAAGATGAAGAAGATGAAGATTGGTTTGGAGGAAGAAAAGCCAATGAAGATGAAGACTGGTTTAAAGGAAAAGCCGATGAAGAAAGAAGGAATGATAGTTTTTTCTGTACACTTAGGAAATATGTAATTTTGAAGTTTTGTTTGTACTTTGCAAATAATGCTTTATTTTTCTTTTTTGTGTTTGATTCATTTCGATAATATAATACTACATTCTTAAATACGCAGCTTATAAAGATGAAGACTGATTAATTTTTCTCTTTTTTTGATTCATTTCGATAATATAATACCACATTCTTAAATAAAGTCTGTTGTGTGTCGCTGGAGATTTTAATTAAACTAAAAATGTGCTAATGTACCATTATGATCTATGTGTTTTTTGTGATATTTCATAGAATCAACTATGTATCGCTGCTGCATACCGCTGTTGTGTACCTCTGTTGTGTACTTCTGCTGTGTACTGCTTTATAGTTTAGATAATAGAATACTGTATCCTTAAATAAAGTCCACTATGTGCCGTTGTGTACAAGTCATAGTTATTTAGTATTGCTCATTAAAGAATAAAGAAAAACTCATTTTTCGCTTTCATTTATGTGATATTTTGTTCATTTTGATGCTGTGTACCGCTATAAATGAAAAATAAAAATGGTTGAGGTTTGAAAAATGAAGCTAATAGGAAGCTATCCCACTATTTTTGTCAGAGTTGATTTATGAGTTTTATAATTAATTGCTTATAACTTAGATATAAGGTTAGCTTAAGAGTTAAGACTACTATAAAGCCTCCCTTTCCTTGAATTCCTAACACAAGAAAGTGTTGTTGCTTCAATAATTGTGACGATATTAATCCATTTAAGATTAACCAGGACCTAATAATCATGGAACAATTTCAAGGCAACTTAACTAACTTGAGAGTCGTCTATTTATGAAGCTTAGTATTTGTTATATATGAATTCAATTGGATTTGAAGTTTATGTTTGGTTCATATAAGCTTGAATACATATCAATATCTAGTAATACATAGTGTATTTTATACAGCGGTACATAACAATAATACATAGCAATACACATCAGTACACAGTAACAATACACAGCAATACACAGTAAAAAACTCATTTCTCACATGATTTCTGTAATATATATCTGTGAAAAAGCTGAGAAAGCTTTAAAATGAACAAAAATATCATTGAAAATTTTACATAGTTGATTTACAGAAGCATGCATTCTCCCACCAGGGCATATGAATACTGCGTTTTTACAAGTACAAATCACAGAGTACGAACGACTTACAAACATTAAAAACATGCATTCTCCCACCAGGTCGAATCCCGCTAGGGGGTGCTACCCCCTCGGACCCCCGACATATTTCCTAAGTGTACAAAAAACTTTCATTCCTCATTTCTTCATCGGCTTCTCCTCCAAATCAGTCTTCATCTTCATCGTCTTTTCGTCCTCCAAACCAATCTTCATCCTTATCATCTTCATCAGCTTTTCCTCCTCCAAACCTGTCTTCATCTTCATTGGCTTTTCCTCGTTTCTTCTTTCTCAGCAACTATGAAAGATTTATTGAGCTAAAATCCTAAAAAATATGAAACTTTCATAGTATTTCATTTAAAAAAAGAGCGTCAATCCTAAACCCTAATATTTGAATAGGAAATTTTTGGGCCGTGTCGGTCGGGCTAAAAAGAAAAAAATTAAAAGCGAAATAGAAATGAAAATTCATGTGTACGATCCAGGTGTCACGATTTTATTGGAGTCCAGACACAAAGCTACGTCCAGACTCCGCATAGAATAATTTCACTTTAAAATTCAACAGCTTGGCAATACTTTTGGCCATCTAACTAGGGCATCTCTTACTAAAAAGGATGAAAGACTTACCCCAATTAATTCTCCGATCAATCCAGAAGTAATAATCCTAAAAAAAATAAGGCTTATAGTAGTGGCATTAGCACATTTTATTATAGCAAAGATAAGGATATCATCTACATACATGAGGTGTGAGATTCGTTCTGAATTTCTTACAATGCTAACCCAAAGATACTGACCACCTTTACAAAATTGATATTGAGAGAAGCTTAGAGCAAATAATGAAAAAATAAGGTCAAAGCAGACACCCTTGATAAAAACCCCAAGCTACAAAAATATGGTTTATAGTAGTGGCATTAGCATATTTTATTATAGTAAAGACAAGGATATCATCTGCACACATGAGGTGTGAGATTCGTTCTGAATTTCTGACAATGCTAACCCCAAGCTACTGACTACTTTTGCAAAAAGGATATTGAGAGAAGCTTAGAGAAAATAATAAAAAAATAAGGTCAAAGCAGGAACCCTCGCCCCCTCGGACGCACCACATATTTCCTAAGTGTACAAAAAATCTTTCATTCCTCATTTCTTCATCGGCTTTTCCTCCAAATCAGTCTTAATCTTCATCGTCTTTTCGTCCTTCAAACTAATCTTCATCCTCATCATCTTCATTAGCTTTTCCTCCTCTAAACCTGTCTTCATCTTCATTGGCTTTTCCTCGTTTCTTCTTTCTCAGCAGCTATGAAAGATTTATTGATCTAAAATCTTAAAAAATATGGAACTTTCATAGTATTTCATTTAAAAAAAGAGCGTCAATCCTAAACCCTAATATTTGAATAGAAAATTTTTGGGTCGTGTCGGTCAGGCTAACAAGAAAAAAACTAATTGCGAAATAGAAATGAAAATTCATATGTACGATCCAGGTGTCACGATTTTATTGGAGTCCAGACACAGAGCTACGTCCGGACTCTGCACAGAATAATTTCACTTTAAAATTCAACAGCTTGGCAATACTTTTGGCCATCTAACTAGGACATCTCTTACTAAAAAGGATGAAAGACTTACCCCAATTAATTCTCTAATCAGTCTAGGAGTAATAATCCTAAAAAAATATGGCTTATAATAGTGGTGTAGTGGTATTGGCACATTTTATTATAACAAAGATAAAGATATCATCTACATACATGAGGTGTGAGATTCGTTCTGAATTTCTTACAATGCTAACCTCAAGCTACTGACCACTTTTGTAAATTTGATATTGAGAGAAGCTTAGAGCAAATAATGAAAAAAAATATGGTCAAAACAGGCACCCTTGATGAAAACCCTAAGCTACAAAAATATGTCTTATAGTAGTGGCATTAGCACGTTTTATTATAGTAAAGACAAGGATATCATCTACACACATGAGGTGTGAGATTCGTTCTAAATTTCTTACAATGCTAACCCCAAGCTACTGACCACTTTTGCAAAAAGGATATTGAGAGAAGCTTAGAGCAAATAATAAAAAAATAAGGTCAAATAAGGTAAGGGACACCCCCGACATATGTCCTAAGTGTACAAAAAATCTTTCATTCCTCATTTCTTCATCGGCTTTTCCTCCAAATCAGTCTTCATCTTCATCATCTTTTCGTCCTCCAAACTAATCTTCATCCTCATCATCTTCATCACCTTTTCCTCCTCCAAACATATCTTCATCTTCATTGGCTTTTCCTCGTTTCTTTTTTCTCAGCAGCTATGAAAGATTTATTGAGCTAAAATCCTAAAAAATATGAAACTTTCATAGTATTTCATTTTAAAAAAGAGAGTCAATCCTAAACCCTAATATTTGAATAAGAAATTTTTGGGTCGTGTCGGTCGGGCTGACAAGAAAAAAACTAAATGCGAAATAGAAATGAAAAGTCATGTGTACGATCCAGGTGTCATGATTTTATTGGAGTCCAGACACAGAGCTACGTCCGTACTCCACGCAGAATAATTTCACTTTAATATTCAACAGCTTGGCAATACTTTTGGCCATCTAACAAAGGCATCTCTTACTAAAACGGATGAAAGACTTACCCCAATTAATTCTTTGATCAATCAAGGAGTAATAATCCTAAAAAAAATATGGCTTATAGTAGTGGCATTAACACATTTTATTATAGCAAAGATAAGGATATCATCTGCATACATGAGGTGTGACATTCGTTTTGAATTTCTTACAATGCTAACCCCAAGCTACTGACCACTTTTGCAAAAATGATATTGAGAAAAGCTTAGAGCAAATAATGAAAAAATAAGGTCAAAGCAGGCACCGTTGATGAAAACCCCAAGCTATAAAAATATGACTTATAGTAGTGGCATTAGCACGTTTTATTATAGTAAAGACAACGATATCATTTACACACATGAGGTGTGAGATTCATTCTGAATTTCTTACGATGCTAACCCCAAGTTACTGACCACTTTTACAAAAAGGATATTGAGAGAAGCTTAGAGCAAATAATAAAAAAATAAGATCAAAGCACGAAACCCTAAGCTACAAAAATACACTCCGTCGCCCTAGTACGTAAATTAGTAAAGAAAAATTCCCTAATAGCATTACACACCTCCTTAACAATCCAGTAAAATTTTAAAAAGGAAGCCAAAATACCTAATTAGTGTTGCAAATTCTAGCAAACAGGCCACTCGCCTTAGCTTCGTGGCGAGCTATAACATAATAAAAGGGAAAAATTAGGATTAATTTTTATTTGTAATATATATATATATATAATATACTTTTAAAAAAATGAGATCCTACTTATTTTTTAATCTATTTTATAAATTTAATATCATTTCTATTTTATATTTTACTTTGATTAATTAAATTTCTCCTCGGTGTACCTACAGAATTAAATTGACAAATTATTTAAAATAATTGTTCCTTTTCTTATTGGTCTAATTTCTAATTTTATTTAAGATTTCTCTTGAAAAAAATATCACTTAAATTTAATAATTAAATTTATTTAAAATTTATTAATTTATAATTAAATAATTATAAAATTATTATAAAAAAGCAATATTTTACAATATATTGTGAATATTATAAATATTTAAAAAAAAACTGACAGCAGCCTTTTTAGAAATTAAAAATAAATTTTCACCAAAAAATCTTTTGCAGAAGCCAAATAAAATTGTAGCAATAATCTCAATGGCAAAGTCGTAAAAAGACCCAAAAAAAAAAAGATAAAACTTTACGACAAACTCAGATATACTTTCGGATAACTAAGCCTTAGAAAAGCCTACCGACCACACAAATTGAAGAGGAACAAGCAAGAAAATGGAGGCCAAACTCATCCTCTCCCCCTTCCCCTCCAAGCTTCACTTCACCTCTCCATGTCCAAAAAGTCCCAAACAACCCTCCATCCTCTGTTCAACAGTTTCCCCCAACAACAATTCTCAAGATAGCAGCAGCAGCAGCAATGGCAAAACAAAGGAAACCCAATCTCCCACCAGTCTCAACATCAGATACAGAGCTTGGTCGAGAAGACAACAGGCCAAGCAAGAGAAACAGAAGCAGGAAGAAGAAAAGTTGCAGAAAGAACCAAAACCCTCGAAGAAATGGGAGGAAATGAGACTTTCAGAAAAGGCATTGGAGCTTTACCTGGGAGAGAAAGGACTGCTGTTTTGGCTCAATAAGTTAGCCTACGCCTCCATCTTCGTCGTGATCGGCGGGTGGATTCTCTTCCGCTTTGTTGGCCCATCTCTTGGTCTGTATCAGCTGGACTCTCCCCCTCTCTCTCCAACCTCCATCTTCAAAGACGGTTAGATCTTTGAAAAAAATAAAATCATCAGGATGAGTTTCAAACTCTCCAATCTAATGATTTTGAAACTCAATCCGTCCTGATGGAAATTTTGATTTTTCCTCTTAAAATGTAATAGTGGAAATTAACTTCAACTAGTTGAATGGATTTTCCGTGCGGAATTTATAATCATTTATGCTATTTAGTAAGAGTACAGGATGATAATAATATATATATTTCTAATGAACTGAATTGGCTGTTGTGGCAACTCGTTTCTTGATCTTTAGACGACGAACTGTGCGAATTTGTTCTTCTTGTTTGGTTTCTTCGGAGTGTGGAGCGAGATTCTCTTGAATGAGCTTTTCATTATGTGGAGGAGGAGGAGGAGGATGGTGAGAAGAAGTACTGGACCTTGTGGAGGCAGGGCCTTGCACTGGTTTGGATAAGGCTGAGGAAGGAGAGATTGGGCTGCTGTCAGTCTTCATCTTCTCTGGTTTCTGGATTAAAACGGGGTTGGTTTGTTCAGTCTTCAGCTGCTGGGAAGCTAATGGTTGCTCTGTTTCGTTAGCTGATGCTGTAGATGCATGATGACCGTGTCTTGGTTCCTGTAGAGCCATTGCAGAGATAAGAGGAATGTTTGGTCACTCGAAAAGTCTACATTTAGTTAAACACATAAGATTAAGAGTAGTAGATTGCATGATTATTATTTTTTTCTCTTATATATTGGGATGATATTTATTTTATTGGGTGGAAAAACCATTAAGGAGATGTGGGGCTGTATGGTATGGATGTTTGATTTCAAAATGCTTTTTTTTTAGAAATACGAATGTGGACCTCTGAAAGGACAACACAAAACACCGCTTCCCCGGGAGGGGAAGACAGTATTTTGTTGCCAATGGGAGGACAGATTCGATCACACATACGATTAACCATTGAGGATAGCGGTTCTCACCGGCACACCCTGATGGGTAATAACATATGTGACCTTATCATCACAACGAGTTTCCCTCGCCCGATACATCAGCTCGAGTGGGGTTTATTTGAAAGTGCGATTCGGTTTCCCACGGGCGCAAGCCCCCGTGGTTAATTACATCTCAAGCCGGAGCCTGAGAAAACTCTCGATTAAGGATTCTACATTATTCTTCCCAAATTGGGACTGGCACAAGGGGAAAAAGATTAGGAAATCCTACTCAAAAGGAGGAGAAATGCTCAAACTGGCTTAGTCAACATACACGGCTCATATCAACACCCGGAGGGACTAAGGTAGTAAGAAGAAACTAGAGAAACTAAAAGTCATGCACTTAGAGCATATAGGAGAGAAGAATGGAGGTGGCGTCATCAGTATGACGCGGATATGTAGGGCTTATGGTCTCTGGAAGACAGAAGACACACCTACTGATGAGGCATACTACGAAACAATAGTAGCCTTGAATCCTAGATCTAATGGGTTTAGTGTTCTACAACACTAACACCCGTGTCCTAACTAATGCAATGCTAAACTTGGACTTACCCCGGCCTGGAAGGGGGAGCCAGCTAACCACCTAGTCGCTTCAAAACCATGAAAGATGGGTATGTAGGTTATAGTTCTTGGAAATAGGGCCGACGTCTAGATGATTTCCTAATTGGCCCCAGACTGATGTTGGGTGAATGCTCCTATGACTAATGCAATTAAAATTTTGATTTAGTTGATTTTTAATGCAATGCATGCTGGTTAAAATATCCAAATCAGATATGCAAAGGATTTTAAAAAGGCTTATAAAAATAATTTTTAGAATTAGACTGGGCTTCTCCAGATCCGGCACCTCATCCTCATAGGTCAGATTATCCGGACCCTACTCGTAGGCGGAGAAGTGTCTTATAGAAGGAGAGAAGAAATGCGTTAATATGCATGAGACCCCGGACGATTCCGGCAATTTCCTAGGTCGTTAAGTTTCTAAATTATTTAAACTTTAAAATTTTGAATATTGGTTACAAGTAGAAAAAGTTTTAGTCCTTAGAGAGCCTAACGAAATCCAGGCTAAAACAAAAGCGACATGCAAAACGTCAAAAAACTAAGAAAAGTAAGCAACCCTAGAGGCACACTATCATAAACAAAACACATCAAAATTATCCAAACAAATTAATAAATGTCCATAGGTCAACTGCCCTTAATTACAACCCAGGGTCTGCAGAAAATTAAAGTGGCCGGGTACCACTGCCAACAACCCGGATTTCTAATCCTAAAACAGACGCAAGTCATTTTGAGTGGGATACTCCAGATCTTCATCTTCTTGACCTTCTCTTCCTTAGACTCCTTGGATCTTAGCTTCTTTGGACTCCTTGGATCTTAGCTTCCTTGGACTCCTTAGATCTCCTCTTCCTTGGACTCCTCAGGTAGTAGACTGATCCAAATTTGGATTTCCAAATAGAAAAGGACTATCCTTATATTGGGTGTCCTTTCCTCTTTGGAATCCAACCTTTGGATTCTTGTATCCCCACTCAAAATAGACTTTCACAACTCAATATCAAATTACAAATAATTTATATTAAGTGAAAGAAGTAAATCTAGACTCTCCTGCAAGGTTATCCTAATAAAAATCATCCCAAGCAGTTTAACATATCACAAGCAATCATAGAGAAAAATAAAAAAAAATATTCATTCACAGCTGTTGACCTCCATTTTCACCTATTTATCTTTGAGCGTATTCGATTAAGCTAATTGAACCCCGCCTAGACTAATTCAATTTAAATTGATGTCGATTTGGGATTCGATTGTGTCGACTCAATTTTAGTCTTCCTAAATTAAAATGATAAAACTCAATCAAACTCAAGTTGACTCAAAATTGAGTTGAATTAGGCTCGACTACGTTCTGTCGAGCCCAATTAGTGCACCTTGACCGCGTCGAGGTCGATCCGACTCGAGTCGATGTCGATTTGGGTTTGATTTTTGTTGATTTGAGTCAAGATGAGTCAAACCCGGATTGACTCAAATCAAGTCAAATTAGGTTTGATTTTGGTCTGATTTTGACCTCATGGGTCTTAGCTAATTCCTATTTAAAACTCAATTGACTTTCTAAATTATTTGAATTTAATTTCAAATCAGGAAATGGATCAGATGGTTCGAATCAAACGAGCGGCTGACCCAAAGTTTTTTTTCTGATATCTGCGATCGCTAGCAGTGATAGCAGAGATACGAAGCAGAAGAAATAAACCTATTCGCATGATGTTTGGGAGATTGGAGCACGGGACGACAAAAGGGCGGGATACCTTTCTCGGCATTAGCATGCCTTTACTCCAGGCAAGGGTGGCAGGCGTGAGGAGGTTCCCATTCAGTCTCCACTAGCACTCGGTCTCCAGGCCTCCTCTCTCCGTCTCTCTTCGGTTCGCACGGCCAGGGGAAACCGAGCTCCCCCTGTTTCCCTCCTTGTTCGTGAAGCCCAAGTGGAGCCGAAGCCTCCCCGCTTTCCATCTCTCCTTCACGAAATCTGGGAGCCAGAGCTGCGGACACCATTGGTGAAGCCAAGCCCCTCTGACGTCGACGCTCAGCCCTAGCCGACAACCCCTTTCACCTTTGGCAATGTAATCTCTTCTCCTTACCTCTCTTCTCCTTCTTCTTTTCATTCTTTATGATTCTTTCATTCCATTCACTCATTTTCTTTCTATTTCCCTTCTTCTTTCTCCATCGTTTTCTATTCCTCTTCCCCTATGGTTGATATTTTGGTAGCTTAGTTGTTGATCATTTCCTTTGAGATGATTATGGAATGAATCATGAGGAACATTGTACAGATTGTTTGAATGTCTTCAATTAAGCATATGTGTAAATCATGATTTTTCTCATTAACTCATTTTATGTATTCTTATGAACATTGTACACTAAGCGTTTGATGAAATGCCAATAAAAGGAAGCCATGATTGTTTTGTTTGTATTGAGGCTCTATGCGATGATATAGTCCACGTGTGGATTCTCTCAATGCATTATCTAAGTGTTTTTTTTTTTTTTTAAAAAAAAAATGATAAGAGTAGAATCATGTTTGATCGTTCTCTAGCGAATCCCTCCTGGTCACAATCAGTTAATATTTGACCTTTTGTGTTGAATAGATATGTTAAGCATTCATTCACAAAGATAAACAATAATGGTAAAGCAACTCGGATATGATTAACACCTCACAGTTATGAATTTTCTATTGATTTAAACTGCTTATAGTGATGGTGTTATGTGAGCTCAAGCATGTTGTTATGATACAGTGAGCTTCCTTATTAAGATCCAATAAGCATGATAAATGGGGTTAGCTTCGAGTGACGTCTTATTTGCCTAGAATACAATTCTTCTTCTCTTTTTTTTTTATTGATAATAAAGTAAGTGAAATGTGACATGATTTTGTTAACTTGAGTATCTAATTTATTAACATAGAATCTATCATTAGGGGTGAAAAAAAATGAAATTTCATATTTTTGTTTTCATTCATTTGTTCTAGGTATAATTTCTTTCTTTTATTTACTTATTTATTATTATTACTATTATTATCATTATTACTACTATTATTTTAATATAAAAAAAAAAATATATTATTGTAGTTTGTTGAAAGGCTTGAAGAAAATAGTCTTAGTTTTAAATGGGTTATGAGTATGACGATATGTTCATGTAAATCTCTTGGTGTTTAATATAAGGTTCGATAGTCGCGCCCAATAGCTTCGATCAAATACTATGTCAAGTTTTATGAATAAATTTCGAGTCAAAAAATTTTTAGGTAGTTTTCTCTCTTAGCCATTGCATTGTTAGTGTTCTCTTAGAAGACTTTTAATCGCCGTGTGTAAGTGACTAGTTTTAATACCTTTCATCGTGTAAGTATCAATGAAATGATATAAAAATAATACTAGTAAGTAGTATCTCGACATGATATATGATAGGTCTGAATAGAATTCATGAATCATGCTAGGAAACTTATCTGGTTAATTTGAAAGAATCCTACTCATTCTAGGTTGTGTTGATCGTTCATTATGGGAAAGCTATACTATAGCCTATGCTGGTATTGAGTTATAGTACATTCATTTTCTTATCGTAGTCTGGTGGCAAGATATATGTAATTGTCCATACCAAGTTCTAATAGTGAGAGTCACAATTGTAAAAATTAAAAAAAAAGCTATATGTGTGTTCTCGCTTGCGTGGGGATTTATTTGCTGGCATTGCATTATTATTGTTTTATAGAAAGCATTAAATGTATGTTTGTTATCACAAAGTAAATATGTCTACAACCTTTCTAGATAACTTTATCCATCTTATGTTATTAATGTCAAACATGCATGTAGATAATTCAGAGGTATTTCTGCCTATGTCAAGAAACTTTTGCATAATTAAACAATTGTATTTTTCCTATTGTATACATGCCTTCGATAATGAAAGCAAAAATTCTTATGATTTGTTTCGTCATATATAAATTATGTAGAACCCCTCGCATGTGTTACACGATTAAGATGACTTCTTAGTACATATGATGTATTGTTGTAGTATTGAATTCAAACGACTTAAAAAAAAAAATTTCCATTCTTCGTTAATGTTTGTATGTGTGACAATATGTTGCTTAGCATCAAATATGTGTTGGGAAAAGTGTATAAGTTTGCTGAAAAGCCGCTCATATTTGTTGATATTGTGATGTAGAGGATAGTATTCATGTTAAAAAGATCTCACAGGCTTTATGTATAATCCTCCTACATGTGCCGCGATAGTAGGTTTCTATGTCTTGGGTTGCAACCTTTCCATACGATTCATGTATAACTTTTCTTGCACTCTATGTCAGAAAACCCCTGTCATGAATTTATGTTCTAACAATGATATCCATGTGTTTGATAGATGTAAATGTTGAATTGCATGATTATTAAGTTTTCATTTACTTACATTTACCTCCTGAATGGCATCTACACTCACCCATACATTGCTCTTTTTATTCTTTTTTCCCGCGAGGTACATTGAGTCTCGTGTATGCATTGATCGTTGAGTCATTCGCATGGGAGCTTTTAAGTGGACACGCCTGGGTCAGGTATATCTTGATAGTCCTGTAGAGACCTCCAAATGTATGCCGAATGGAAAACACTTTAACACACACTTTATGGACTGCTTTTTTTACTTTCCCACCCGAATATACTTACTAGGATGTTTAGCTAGCCGGCCATAGGTTAGTCCACTAACGAAGCTTTGGCCTTGTGGGCCAAAGTTTGCCCCCCTTGTCATGAAACCTAGAGGCCCTTAGGGTCATTTAGGCCTGTAGTGTAGGCCACCTACTTATGTCATTTGCATCATTTTTCCCACACGAAGCGGGCACCGTTAGGATTTTTTTTTTTTTTTTTTTTTTCTTGGGATTTAAAAATATGTAAGAAACTCTAAAATTTTTCCTCTTAATGATTTTAGCCTCCAAATGTGTCTTTCATAAGTATGTTAAAGAAAAGTATGCTAACATGAAATAAAATCCAAGCTCTAGTGTGTTAGATAGTTTCCTTTATTAGTCTCATGATTATGATGTCTTTTGATTATTAGCATGTTTAGCTATTGTTTGAACCTAATGTAGAACCTAGGGTGTGATGTTCATTTGCTCCAAAAGCGATATAAATAATCCCTAAAAGCTACAAAACCAACTAATAAGATACACTAATGGATTGGTAACTAATCTTAAGTTATTAATGAACTCACCATAATGATAACCTTCTACTAAAAATTACTAAACAACAAACATAAAATTTAACAAGATGATTACCTGGTAACCCGGGCCTACGAGGCTATTAAGTTAGCCCCAAGGAGGGTGAAATAAACCTCATGGCCCTGGTTTAACAAGGGTAATTATCGCTTAACTTAAGTAAGCAATAATAAGCTACCTACAAATTAAATTTTGTAACTTATAACCCCTAAAACCCTTCTAATCAATCTGCAACTCTCAAAAGCTTCTAATTAACTCACAACCCTTAAAATTCTTGCACTAATATACAACTTCGAAGTCATTTACTAATCAAGTGGAATCCTAAAATTTATAAAACACACCTCTCATCAACCTTTAACTTAATCACTTATAACAATCTATATTAATTAAGGTAAAACTAAATTAAAATCATTAAAATCCTCTCAACCAACTCTCTAATGGTTAATAAAATATTAAGACACTAATATTTGAACCCTAATTAAAGCCTCCTAACTATAAGCAAATACAATGAACTCGTTGGAGGAGCAAATGAGCTTCAAGTCATACCTTAGGGCCTTAACCCATGCTAGATCTATATTCACCTTTGCACATTCTCTCTTAATGTATATGAGGTATATAGGATGGACTACCTTGAGCTGCGGGGCTAAGTGTCCTAAGGAGGCTAGTTCCTCGAGCCCACTGTGACAACGCCACGTACCTCATAAATTAAGAAGAAATAGTACAAAGGTCTATATAAATTATCCCCTCTTTAAAAATTTAAGGCCACCCTTAGGAAATTAAGCTAATTGCTTTAACCACCCAACTGTTAAACTATAGGTCAGATAGAACCCATACACATCTATAGGTAGTGAGTCATTCTATCCCTATGTCATCTTTTAAAAAATGAATCTACCTTAGACATAGGAAGCCTAGGATTTTCTTTTCATGGTGGGTAGTAGGCCCATCTTAGTGGCGTCACCTAATAACCATTCCTCGAGTCATAGATTATTACCAAGGGAAGGATTAACCAACCCTTGCCACCTTATAATTATTTCAGCCTTGATTAGGAATAGGATTGAGGATGGGCCTTTTGCCCCTCAATTCTTCATAACCTTAGTATATGTTAGGGCCTAAGCCTTTAGGCTCTTAATAATTTAATAATTAAGAATTTTAATTCTAAAACTAAGTGCTAATCAATCCATCATAAATCACTAATTATTTAAAGAGAAATTTGAGGGTTAATAAATTGAATAATAAGAACCCGACCTTGCAATCTGAACCACTCACCTAATTTGGGGTAGTTAAGTACACTAATTTTTGCACACACACTTAGGTGCTGGATAGGACACTTTTTATAGGCATCCTAAGGTAGGGTGTAGCTAAGATAACCTTTTACACTTTCTTTCTTTTACATTTTGCATATGTGATGATATGATGGTTGTTTTTTTGGTTTGGCTTGTTTTTGGATGCTTTCTTTTCTTTTTGATTGATGAGTGGGCACTTGCCCTTAAGTGGTTAGATGATTTTAGAAATATCTCTTGCAGGTGGCCATATTCTCAAAGGGCAATAAAAAAAATGCCGCTCAAATCATAATTATAAATGTGCTTGCAATAGGTACTGCGAGGAATGCTGAAGCCCTTGAGAATATGGCCCTAAGGACTAGGTTCTGGATGATTCATATATGTTTATTATAACTGTGCTAATGTGTATTTCTTGTAGGAACTTGATGTAATTTTCTTTTATAAAAAAATGTAATTTGAGTTAAAGCGTTGTGAAAGCTTTTAAATGGGGTATTTTTAATATATTAGGTATCCAAAGCGAAAAGAAAACCAATTTCTTTTCATTTGGATATCCTATCGGATGATACAACATAAGGAGCTTGAAGGAAAGAAGATGAAGATAAAAATACCTCATTTCTAAGACTTGCGTCATTTCTTAGGGATAGAATTCGGGTTGTTGTCGGTGGAGCCCGACCACCTTTACTTTTCAGTACTTTTTGGGATGTATAATGAGTGGCGCTTGCCACAGACTTTGGACATTTGAATTGATATTATGATGATGTGTTTACATTAGTTGTGCAATAGAATCGCATGCTTTTTCCTAGGTTTCTTACTTTGCTTTGCTTTGGGGTGGCTCGGACGGAGTCTTTACGTTAGGCTCCTTAGGATGTTAAACTTTCTATAAAGTTAAAATTTATTTAAATAAGATAAAAATAAATATAGGATTAAAGTCAACCAATTGTTTAAAATTAATGCATGACTCCTTTAAAGGAGTCACCTTTTAAAATGATAATAAGTAAGCCTTGTTCACTTCACAGTGACTATTGGTCAATCCTGATTGGCCCTACCTATACATGCATAGCCTTGAGTCAGCATATAGATTTTTCTTTTACAACATAAAGGGATAGTTCACTTTGCATAAGCATAGTACCATTCATGGTCGGGTTTACTGCCCACTTTCCTTTCCGAGCTTCCCACCACTCTTGCATTTGCATAAGACCGGATATCATGGATTTAATACGCTAGGTGGAGTTTAGCTGGTACCCCTTTCCGAGCAGGGTGATAAATCCAGGTCGGGGCTGCTTAGATCCTTAGTGGGGTCTAAGTTATAAGTCCCCTCGTGGTGTTTGACATTAGTTAGGTCTTGGATGCTAGTATTGTATGTACAATACTACTCCTCTTTTAGATCTAAGATCAAAGGTTGGCAGTATTAGTATACTGTTGCATGCCTTATCAGTAGGTAAACTCTCCATTCCTCGGAGGCTATAAATCCTACCCATCTGCGTCACTTTGATGGCGCCGCTTCTATCTTTCTCTCACGCATGTGGTATGAAATGATTTCTTTTTCCAATTTCCTTCAGTTTGACCGGCCGAGTGCTTATGTGATCCGTGTATGTTGAAGTAGCCGAGTTGAGCCTATCTTTTCCCCTTGATTAGGAAGATCCTAGAAATTTTCCTACGTGCCAAATCCATTTGAGGGAATAATATATCATCCCTAATCGAGAGTTTTCTTAGGCCAAGGTCTAAGATGTAATTAACCACGGGGGCTTGCGCCCGTGGGAGACCGATCCCCACATCAAATAAACCCCATCCGAGCTGATGTATCGAGTGGGGGAAATCTCGTGACTTTTGGGTTATGCATATTATTATCCATCGAAGTATGTGGGCGAAAGCCTCTATCCTCCATGGCTAATCATATGTATAATCCCATCTGCCCTCCCATTGGTCTATTTGTGTAGAATGCGAAGGTCTACAATCATTTTGTCCTACGGGATAGTGTGGTCGTACCCTTCACATTCTGTTCCCCACAAGTAGAATCCTTTCGGAGACCCACAGATTTCTGGCGACCACGGTGGGACAGGTCTCTCTCTCCATCTTTGGATTATATATTATTCTCTCTTGCGTGTACTCCGGATTTGGTACTCCTTAGTTAGGTTCCTTCCTTTCTGGCCTGTTTGGCTGTTCCACCCTTTCTTCCTCTCTTTCTTTCTTGTCGAATTGTCTGATGCTAATTGTTTCAGTTTGTGTTAGCAGACAGTACGATGGCGTTTCCTGGTCCTTCTGTTACCTTTTGTTTCGGCTCTGACTCGCGGGTGACACTTCCTGAGTCCCTGCTCTCGAGCCTACCTGCAGGAGGGATCACCTTTGGATCCTTCACTGACTCGGCGTACGTCACTCTTGGCGGGCCGACCCCTTCTGAGGCTGCAGCCTTCTCTCCCCCACAGAGGAGAGGGCGTGTAGCCATGCGTCCTTTTGGACGTCCAGTTGCTCGGCAGCCAGCCCGGGCACCTGTTCGTCCCGCTGTTGTTCGTGCGCAGCCAGTGCGCCCCGTGGCTAGGCAGCCAGTGCCTAGACCACTTCCTGTTCAGCCCGTTCGTCCAGTTGTTAGGCGGCCAGCGCCTCCAGCACCCGTTGTTCAGACGGCCCCGGCCCCTCAGCGCCGGCAGCCAGTACTCCCCTTACTTGCTGCCCCGGTAGAGGCTACTCGTGCCCGGGCCTCCCCTCCTCCTTCCTCCTCGAGGAAGAGGGGTGCTCAGGCCGAGCTCCCTCCACCTCCTACCCGTCGGGTTTCAGTTTTCGCTAGGCTTTCTTACCCTGAGACTGCCCAGCAGACCCCGACGACTCTTCCTGCAGTTCCTGTCCCTCCAGTTGTCCAGTCAGTTGGTTCCGACATAGCGTCGTCCTCCGCTTCTGGCCTTGGGAGAAGGGCCCGAAGAAATAGGAACAGGAGGTTGCGTTTGGCAGCACAGGATGCAGCAGCCCAGCAGATGGCAGTTTCTGTGGCTCAGCAGGAGCCAGCCCAGCAGCGAGTGGTCCCCTTACAGCGAGAGCCACGTCGACCCGTAGTTCCCCCAGTCCACGATGTAGTAGTTGCACCTGAGATCGACGCAGTCCAGGGAGGACGCTTCTCTCCATTAGTACATAGTGGTGATGAGGAGGACGTCGTCCGCATTGCGGCGGCCCCTCCTGTTACTACTACCCTCCCACGTGCTAGAGTCCCCAAGGACAGTGTTGCTAGGGCCCTCACTCGGAGGATCCGAAGCATTGTCCGTTCAGCACGTGGTAGGGGTCGTATTAGTGAGGAGAGGTTACTCCACCAGATCTCTCAGGTGCATGCTCAGTTACAGAGGCAGTCAGTTAGACAGAGTTATCAGTGGCGGAGAGGACAGCCGCCAAGTCAGCAGCAGACTAGAGCAGTCGCCACAGTTAGACCCCGGACTGACACCCCTACAGTCGGACGACGCCCACGTCGTCATGGACGTCACCCGGGGCAAGATGTTGTTCAGCCTCAGCTTGGTTCAGTAGTTGTTGTTCCACCCTCACAGTTGGATGTCCCCACTGGGTCCCGTAGCAGTAGGTGGGTTTGGAGGCGTCGGCAGGTGGACCCACCTGTCGAGACAGAGCAGACGGTTGGGACCATTCAACGTGTTGATACATTCCCTTCGGGATCAGCAGCAGTTCCAGTGGCTTGTGAGGAGGTGGCAGATGTTCAGGAGGATGTTTCTTTGAGTAGTACCCCAGCTCGAGCGGAGCCAGTTTCTGTTCTTAGCCCCCATAGGATCACTGCTCCTATGGATCCATACATCGATGCCCTTTGTCAGGCCTTCTCCGGTGAGGACTTGCTCGGAGAAGAGTCAGAAGAGGACATCCCCGTCCACAGAGTTTGTGTTGTCACGAGACGAGGTGTTTCGGATGAGCATATAGAGCAGTATGATGGAGTAGAGGAGCAGGGGGAGGCAGATGTACCTTCCACCTCAGCACTGGGTGGACCTCCCCGGTCAGTAGATACGGATGCCACAGTTTTGCAGCTACAAACCCAGATGGCGGAGATGGCTAGAGTTATGGCGGCGATGACCGCCCAGTTGACAGCATTGGGGGTTGCACCCCAAGTCATGGATGTAGGTACTCCTACTACATCCAGGGACGAGCCAGCAGTACCACAGGCGGTAGCACCAGAGCCTGTGAGAGTGGACAGAGTTCAAAGGACAGTCCCGGTACCACCCCCAGCAGTACAGTTCAGTGTGCCAGTTCAGAGTCAGTCAGTTCAGTTGTCACCAGGACAGATCCAGGACATGATTGCACAGAAAGTTGAGCAAGCTATCTCTTCTAAGAAGTCTGGGGATTTGGTCAGTAGAGGTCGTCCGTACCCTATAGAGTATGAGCGGGAGCCATACCCCGCAGGTTTTGTCCCTCCTCGTTTTCGGGTGTTTGATGGGTTAGGGAACCCAAGACAGCATGTGGCTCAGTACCGGGCCATATGTTGCAACATCGGAGGTAATGACGCATTGATGCTGAGATTGTTTGTTAGTAGTCTGGTGGGAGTGGCATTTGAGTGGTATGCCGATCTCCCCAACGATTCAGTACATACGTTTGCTGAGTTGGAACAGTTGTTCATTCAGAGGTTCATTAGTACTGAGCACAGAGTGACAGTTGGTGAGCTGGTAGTGGCCAGACAGCGTCCCCATGAGACTCTACCTAACTACATTGTTAGGTGGAGGAACCTTAGTCTCCAGTGTGAGCCTCAGTTGCAGGAGCAGCATGCAGTTGAGATTCTATTAAAGAACATAGATGGTCCTATCGCTCCATACCTGAAGGGTTTTAGCATTCGAACCTTTCAGAAGTTGTTAACCAAGGTCACTAGTTTGCAGGACAGCATACCCGCTGCAGTCCCTCCTAAGGTTGAGAGTCAACCCCCGCGTAGACCTCAGCGTCAGGAGTTTTCAGGGGCACCACCTCCTAGGAAGGTGGAAGTGCATAGTACCTACGAGTCTCAGGATAGGGGCAAGAGGCCCATGGTCAGTTCAGTGCCGCATCGTCCACCAGCACCTCCTCCACGACCACAGTTTCAATCTAGACCGCAGGTGCCACCACCGGCACAGCCTCCTGTACAGTTTCAGCCACGACCTCAGACTCAGCAGTTTAGACCTCCCCATAGGACTCCAGAAAGTCAGCAGTACCTACAGGAGAAGCTTAACAAGGAATACCCCTTTAAGAGGGAGAGTGTACGAAAAATCTTTAAATTCCTTGTTAAGAAAAATATCATAACATTTCCATTCAATAAGAAGCCAGGAGAAGAGGGTCAGACAGAGCACCCGTTGTATTGTCCCTTCCACCGACATGTTGGGCATGTCCTTGAGGATTGCTATGTGTTCAAAGACAGAGTAGAAGGTCTTATGGCTAGTGGAGAGATTCACTTGCAAGACAGTGATTTAGTACAGCCTCAAGGCAAGGTTGCTCAGATAGTTCAGATGGTTACAGACACCAGGCAGTGTGACAGTCAGTGTGGTGGGCAGAGCAGTGGTAGTAGAGTACCCCTTAGTTCTGGGGAGGAGTGGCAGCTTGCACTCTCTCGCAAGACAAGGGATATGATCAGACGAGCAGTTCAGAGTTCAGAGGCAGTTGAGAGGAGGCCTCCACAGGCCAAGTCGACAGTTGTCAGCCCAGTTACTCCGCCAGTTTCTTTCTCTTCTCCTTCTGTTGTAGTGCCTACCGAGCACATTTCTCCTACTTCTTGTACTAGAAAGATGTATGCAAGAGAAAAATTTGTTGTAACCTCTGAGGGGAAGACGGGGTCTCTTCCAGCACTTACGCTGAAGGATTTCGTTCTCCCTTCTATTGGTGATGAATTAATGGAAGAGGATGATTCTGGCTACTTCTGGTCTTTTCCTTCTAGTTCTACTTTTTCTAGCACCCGTTCTTTTCATGCTTTAGTTATTTCTGGTGATGACAATGAGCCTTCATATGGAGAGGAATTTGAGTGCGAAGAACCTGTGTTCACCATTCCTGAAGGAGGTTGTTACATGGATTCTGGAGATGAGTCCGAGAACACACTCCAATCTCTTTTTGTAGAGCCAACACAAGCCATGGTCTCTGAACCAAATGAGTCTCCGGTTGAGCTTGACTCAGTGCAGGAGATCCAGTTGCGTTCAGGGAAAGTCCTTCCACCAAAAATGGCTAAAAATAGTAAAGAAAAAGATAGAAACATCATTACCCAACAGGATGATCCTATTCCCCCTCCTCAAGCGCCGACTAAGGATAAGGGAAAAGGTCCTCAGTTGGATGTTGATTACAATGTGTTGGCACATTTGAGAAAAATTCCATCTCTTCTTAGTGTTTACGATGCACTTATGATGTCTTCTGACTTGAGAGAGACCTTGGTGAAAGCTTTACTTGAGCCAGAATCTTATCAAGCCTTCTTTGCCACTGAGTCTGTTAAGGATGCATGCTATTTGAGAGAGATGCCATGCATTACATTTTCAGATCAGGATCTGCTCTTAGGGACTTCTGAGCACAACCGTCCCTTGTATGTCACTGCTGAAGTAAATGGTTATGAGTTAAATAGGGTCCTCATTGACCAAGGTGCTTCAGTCAATATCCTTAACTATGAGACTCTAAAGAGCCTTTCCCTTGGTCATTTGAAACTAACCTCAGATAAGATTATGTTGAAAGGTTTCAATGATCAAGGACAACGTGCTCTAGGGGCCATTACCCTGCCTCTGAAGTTTGGAGATCTTCTAACTGAGGCTAAGTTTCATGTTATTGAAGCGGATACCTCATACAAGGCTCTCTTAGGAAGGCCTTGGATTCATGAGCATGGGATGGTGCCCTCTACGTTACACCAGTGCATGAAGTATATGAGAAATGATGTAGAGTTCTCCATTCCTGGAGATACTCAACCTTTTTCCGTGCATGAGGTCTCAATTTATGATGACGCCGAGCATTACATGCCTCGCAAGGCCCATAGACCTCCCGTTGCCCAGTCACCAGTGATACCTGCCAGTGTTGTACAGGGTTCTATGCAATCACTTGCACAGGGTCCTATACGGCCACTAGTACAGGGTCCTTCACAGGTTTGTATTGAGGCAAATCTTTTCACTGCAGATCCTGCTGGACCTTCCTTTCAGTTTGCAGTTGGGCACGACGTTCCCCCTAGTAGAGGTAGGGGATGGCGGGGTAGGGGTCGAGGTAGAGAGTCAGCTCGCCCCCCGAGGAACTTTGACACTCGAGTTCCCCCTCCCTCACACCTTTATACTTCCTCTTTGACTGTTGAGTCCGATTCTGATGATGAGATGGTCGAAGCTCCTCGTCATTCAGCTCCCTCGCCTGCCTTTAGTGTTGCTGATTATAGCGCGTATCCTACGTTCCGTAGGTATCTGATACCTAAAGGCGGTTTAGTCGTTGACAGTGGCTCAGATGACGACGTAGATGTCGGACGTCAGACTACTAGCCGACAATCCCTTTCTCATCAGATGTATGAAATGAGAGTTGAGGAATCTCCTTTTCAACCCTCCCTGACACCTCCCACTAGTGCTCGTGGTGCACTACACTCTGATGGTCGCTCTGTACAAGAGTTGCACACCCTCTATGTGCCACCACAGCCTGGTTGGCACGCGTCACTGTTCCATAGTGTAGGTACCCCACAGACCACTGACATGCAGGGTCCCGTAGAGTCCACTGCGAGCGGTGAAGTCTTGCTGGTCCCCCGATACTTTTCCCCTTTCGTGGATAGTTATGCCGAACGGGGTCTTGTCCCTTCAACCTGGTCTGAGGGGCAAGCCCTACAGCAAGCCCGTATTTGGCGAACTGATCTCCCTCAAACTCAGCAGGGTCTAGGCTATTTTGAGAAAGATCAGTTCCCCTCTACCAACATCCGTGTCATCTCCCACTCTTATCCGGTTGTTTCCATCTCTGATGATGAAGACCCGAATGAAACGGAGGACATGATCCTTGATGCTCCACGAGAGTTTGAAGATGGCGTTACTTCTGCCATGGACGAACTAAAGGAGATCAATTTGGGTACTGAATCGGACCCTCGACCCATCTTTCATAGTGCTTTGTTATCCGATTCAGAGGCCCAAGAGTATATTGAACTCATATCCGAGTTTAGGGATTGCTTTGCCTGGAACTACACTGAGATGCCTGGTTTAGATCCAGAAGTAGCAGTCCATAAGTTGGCCATTAAGTCTGATGCAGTCCCTGTTAAACAGTCACCTCGTCGGATGAGGTTAGAGATTGAGCAACAGGTGATCGCTGAGACTAAGAAGCTTATAGAAGCTGATTTCATTCGGGAAGAGAAGTATCCCACTTGGCTTGCCAATGTTGTTCCAGTCCGGAAGAAGAGTGGTCAGATCCGTGTCTGTATAGACTTCCGTGATTTGAACAAAGCATGTCCCAAAGATGATTTTCCTCTCCCCATTCCCGAGTTGATGGTTGACATTGCTTCTTCCCATAGCATTTTCTCCTTCATGGATGGTTCATCTGGTTACAATCAGATAAAGATGGCCCCTGAAGATGAGAGATTCACTGCTTTTCGCACCCCTATCGGTGTGTTCTGCTACAAGGTGATGCCATTTGGCCTCAAGAATGCCGGGGCCACCTATCAGCGTGCTATGACCGTCATTTTTGATGAGCTGATCCATGAGCAAGTAGAATGTTATGTGGATGATTTAGTAGTCAAAAGCAAGGTCCGTAGTGATCACCTTCGAGATCTACGAATCGTTTTTGAGCGTCTGCGCAAGCATAGTTTGAAGATGAATCCCCTAAAATGCGCATTTGGTGTTACCGCGGGGAAGTTTCTCGGTTTCATTGTTCGCTATCGTGGCATTGAGATTGATCCCTCCATGATCAAGGCCATAGTAGATTTGAAACCCCCCAAGAGTCTTACCCAGTTGAGGTCCTTTCAGGGTAAGCTTGCTTTCTTGCGGAGATTTATCTCCAATCTTGCCGGTAGATGTCATCCGTTTGCTGCTCTAGCAAAGAAGGATGCCCGCTTTCATTGGGATAGGAAGTGTCAGGAGGCCTTTGAGAGCATAAAGCGCTACTTGACAAGTCCCCCTGTGTTAGCTGCACCCATCCCTGGTAGACCGTTGATTCTTTACACTACGGCCTTGGATGAGTCACTTGGTGCACTCTTAGCTCAAGAAAATGAAGAAGGTAAAGAAAACGCCTTATACTACCTTAGCAGGCGTTTGATTCCTGCAGAGCTAAAATATCCGGCAATGGAAAAGCAATGCTTGGCTTTGATTTTTGCTGTGCAGAAGCTTAGACACTACATGCTCTCACACAAGATCAGTCTAATTTCTAGAGTCAACCCTTTGCAGTATTTGATGACCCGTCCGACTTTGTCAGGTCGTCTCGCACGATGGTCTATGATCTTACTGCAGTTTGACATTACCTTCGTCCCTCAGCGGGCCGTCAAAGGACAGGCTCTAGCTGATTTTCTGGCTGCCCACCCGATTCCTGCAGATTCTCCACTTAATGATGATTTACCTGATGAACTAGTCATGAGTGTGGAAGAACAGGAGTCCCCCACTTGGGAGTTTTATTTTGATGGAGCATCTTCTATCAAATCACTACGTCCTTACGAGACTCCCGTGGTTAGGGTAGGTTTGGGGTTAGTCTTTGTGTCTCCTGAAGGTCACACCCTTCGTTTCTCTTACAGTCTTTCAGAGCCTCGTACTAACAATGAAGCTGAGTACGAAGCTTTGATTTTGGGACTGGAGTTGGCCATGCAGATGAATATTGTGCGGGTAAAGATCTTCGGTGATTCCCAACTAATTATTAATCAAGTGGCTGGAATCTTCAAAGTTCTCAAACCCGAGCTCTTGCCTTATCACAATAGGGCAATGGAACTTCTATGCTTAATCCCTGAGGTAACTTTAGTTAGAGTCCCTCGATCGGAGAATGGTAGAGCGGACGCACTAGCTAAACTTGCTAAGGAGTTGGCTGACCCAACTGGAAAGCCGGTGTCTATCACTGTCCAGTATCGTCAGGCCTTATGCCCGGCAGACTTATCCCCTTCTCCTGATCAGACCCTTACAGTGTTTGCTGTTGAGGAAGAGTTAGATTGGAGAATCCCTTTCGTGGAATATTTGAAGCATGGTAGACTCCCGGATGATCGTTCTCTTGCCACCCAAATTAGAAAGAGAGCTTTATCATTCTCCTACGTTAATGAAACGTTGTATCGACGCTCGTTTGACCAAATGTGGTTACGTTGCCTCAACAATGAGGAAGCTCGTAAGGTCATGGGCGAGATACATGAGGGACTTTGTGGTGCCCATCAGTCCGGACCTAAGATGAAGGTCAGAATTAAACGCCTCGGTTATTACTGGCCAACTATGATTCGTGATTGTATGGAGCACGCTAAGAGGTGCCATCAGTGCCAGGTCCATAGCACTGTTATTCACCAACCCCCTAATCCGTTGCACCCCACTGTGTCTTCTTGGCCTTTTGAGAGCTGGGGTACGGATGTAGTGGGTCCTATTGACCCTCCTTCCTCTAGGGGTCATAGATTTATTCTAGCTGCCACTGATTACTTCTCTAAGTGGGCAGAAGCCATCCCGCTTAAGGAAGTTAAATCAGAGGATGTGATGCGCTTCTTCCGCGATCATGTTGTCTACCGTTTTGGTGTTCCGCGCCGTATAATCTCGGATAACGGCCCGTCATTTAGAAGCACCAAAATTGCTAGATTTGCCCGCCGCCATAACATCAACTGGCGTTATTCTTCGATTTATTATCCTAGGGCCAATGGTTTAGCTGAAGCATTCAATAAAACTTTGGTCCAGTTGATAAGAAAAATACTTGCGGCAAATAAAAGAGAGTGGCACGACAAATTGCCTGAAGCATTGTGGGCCTATAGGACTACGTACCGCACTCCTACTCAATCCACCCCATATGCTTTGGCTTTTGGGGTTGAAGCTGTCCTCCCACTCGAGGTTGAGCTCCCTTCACTGCGCGTAGCAGTCAACCATAATCTCTCTCACGAGGATAATGCCCGACTACGGTTGGAAGAACTTGACGGTTTAGAAGAGCTCCGTCTACAAGCTCATCAGAACCTTAAGTTATACCAAGCCCGTATGGCCCAGGCACATGATCGCCTCGTTCGACCTCGTGCTTTCCGGGTCGGTGATTTAGTTCTTGTCTTGCGTAGGCCTATCATCTCGCATCGTCGTCGAGGTGGTAAGTTTGAGCCCATTTGGGAAGGGCCCTTCGCTGTAGAGCAAGTATATGAAGGTGGCTCTTACCTGTTAGTTGATGCGAATGGCGTTCACCCCATGCCTGTCATCAATGGTCAGTACTTGAGAAAGTACTACACTTGAATGTGCACATCGCAGGGGGGGCACCCCTCCGCCACCCGTAAATATCCCTCTGTATAGATATAGCTTGAAAGGATCTCCTCTACTTTTCGGCAGTCCGTGGCCACGACGATTTGTCCTCTACCACGTGATGTTCGTCATGCAAAGTACGAGGGTATCGTTAAAAGTTGTACATAAATACGCTGTAGGGATGTTTGTGCTTGCGTTCATGCCCACCAATGCCCTCGATGCTGTGGTGTGAGACCTCCTTTTGGCCCTTCCAAGGGTTACTTTTTCCCAGTTTCACTTGTTATTCGCAAGTGTGGTCTGGATTATCAAAACTAATAATCCAGATCTCTCATGAGATACGGTACTGGGTCCATGTATAGCGTGTGTTTGTCAGATATGATGATGTTGACCCACCATCACGACGTAAATTCTCTTCTCCTACAAATCTTACTGTGATAGCTATGCTCCCCAGATCATTCACATGAGTTGAATGTGGACTGGGTTATCAAAGCTAATACGCTACTCCTTTAAGACCCTGTGTATAATTTCTCTCTCCCCAGTTATATTCATGTGGCGAATATGGCCTGGGTTATCAAAGCCAACCACATCTCCCTCTCTTTGCGTTCCAGTTATTAGAGGATATTTCATACTAGGGGTAACTCATGGATATGGTAAACATTCCCTCTGCCGTGTGTTATTTTCGACAGTATGAAGTATATTTAATCTTTAATTGTGAACATAGTATGAAAATATGTAAAATATGATGTTAAAAGAGAGGGGAGCTCTTAGTTGAGTAGAATCGGTTGCCCTTGTCACAGGAGGAACCCGGTTCTACGCTCCAAGAGCCCAAGTCCCTCCAGCTCTTTCTCCTTTCGTTTCCCTCCTTTAAAGCACCTTTATGATTGCTTAGGAAATGATTCCACATTCATCATATAGGATGGTCTCCCTTCTTATGGGAATGTTATTTTTCCTACAAATGGTGTGGTACATCCTGCTCAATGTGTTAGCATCATTGTTTAATGGATTTTGATTTTCTAGCAGAAAGTCAATCCCTTCTTTTAGCAGCACATTTTCTCCTAAAATCTTGCTCTTAACTGCAGGAGCGATTCTTAGGATGTGTAGGTGTTGCTTGCACCCCTCACGGGGTTCTATCAGTTAGTATAGGTGCTACGACTGTGATTCTTTAGTAAGTGTTGATCCTTGATAGAGTTATTGTTCTTGATGGTGAGTGTGTCCCCTCGCCACTTCAGTTGTCCCCCCCTTAGTATAAGACCACTTTTCTGCTCTACTGCCTGTATATTTCTTCTTTTTTTAAGAGAAATACACATCGGTGGGATACTTCTTATTATTTAAGGGTTCGATTTTGCCTAAGGAACCCCACTTATGTTTGGATACTCGTGGCTACGACGATTTGTCCTCTACCATGTGGTAACTAAATGTAAGCTTGGGATCTCCTAGATAGTTTGCCACTTGAGATTTCTTTCATCTACTCTCTCTGGTTAGGTTTATTTCCCCAGATCCTTATATGTTGAGTTGTCATGTTCTTTCTTTTATTGAAAGACGTAACGACCCCTCTTCGAGTTTGCACAAACATGTGCATATTATCTTTGCGATGGCGCTCGTCTACGGACAGACCCATATGGTACATTCTTCATATATTCCTGTGAGCAGTAGGTTCATTTCTCTACTTTTGCCTTCCTCTTCTAATCACCTCAGATGTATGCTTGGGTGATCATTGGCTTTCCGCTTTATCCTACTGACAGACCTATGGTCGGGTAGGAACTCTGCTGTTTCGGGGCCTATGGCCGAGCAGAGGTGCTTTCTTTCTTTCGTATCACCGACAGACCTATGGTCGGGTGATTGTCCTGCTTTCTACTTTATCCTACCGACAGACCTATGGCCGGGTAGGGACTCTGCTGTTTCGGGGCCTATGGCCGAGCAGAGGTGTTTCCTCTCCTCTTCACCGACAGACCTATGGTCGGGTGATTGTTTAGCTTTCGCTTTATCCTACCGACGGACCTATGGTCGGGTAGGAACTCTACTGTTTCGGGGCCTCTGGCCGAGTAGAGGTGCTTTCTTTTCTTCGCTTCACCGACAGACCTATGGTCGGGTGATTACCGAGTTTCCCTTTGTTCTACCGACAGACCTATGGTCGGGTAGAGACTTGGCTGTCGGGCCTATGGCCGAGCAGAGGTGGATCCTTTCCTCTTCATCCTATCGACAGACCTATGGCCGGATAGATGTTGAGCTTCCCGTTTTGTCCCACCGACAGACCTATGGCCGGGTGGACATCGAGCTTTCTGGTTGGTTGCCCGACAGAGTCCCTGGGAGGCATACTTCACCACCTCTTCATTCCCCCTGTTTTCTTTTTTTTTCTGTTAGGGGGTTGTTGAGTTCTCGCTTTATCCTACCGACAGACCTATGGTCGGGTAGGGACTTCGCTGTTTCGTGGCCTTTGGCCGAGCGAAGGTGCTTTTCCTTCTACCCTTCGTACCACCGACAGACCTATGGTCGGGTGATTACTGAGTTTTCGCTTTATCCTACCGACAGACCTATGGTCGGGTAGGGACTTCGCTGTTTCGTGGCCTTTGGCCGAGCGAAGGTGCTTTTCCTTCTACCCTTCGTACCATCGACAGACCTATGGTCGGGTGATTACTGAGTTTTCTCTTTATCCTACCGACAGACCTATGGCCGGGTAGGGACTTCACTATTTCGTGGCCTTTGGCCGGGTGAAGGTGCTTTCTTTACCCCTTTCGTATTGCCGCCAGGCCTATAGTCGGGTGATCATTGAACATCTTTTCCCCCACTTTCAGACTTATGTTATGGGTGATCATCGAGCCTCTTTTAGTGTGTTATGTTATTGCTTTGAGTTGCTTATGTGAGCACGAGACCTCTTTCTCCATCTCCTATTCGGTTGTTTTGACTTTGTTTGGCAGATAATTGAGATTCTTTCCTTGACTCTTTCTCACTACTTACTGGTTTAGTGAGATTTGAGTCCCCTTCATTCACTGTTTCGAGTAGGTCAGGTGATTGTTGGATTTCTTCCTCCCTTATGTCCCACCATGCCTGCATGATTGCATGATCGTGGCATTATTGAGTAAGTGATTGATTGAATGTGTATGTAAGCATTGTATGGTTGTGTGATTGTGAGACAGCCATTATGTGTTGGATTATTTATTATATGATTGAGTGACTGCTACGTTTATTACATGAATGCATGATTACTGCATGGTCGAGTGATTGTGGCATTACTATCTGTGTATTATTGAGTGATCATCGTATGATTGGTTGACCATTGCATGATCGCTACATGATATGTAGACATTGTTTGATTATGTGATATTGTGTGGTTTATTAATTATGGCATAAGTGGAAATTGTATAATTATGTAATTGTTGGGTAATTTTATGATCATCATATGATTGCATGATTGCATGCTTGGGTGACCATTGTATGACCGTGTGAACATGGCATGGTGCGACACTTGGTGTGTGATTGTCATGTGATTGTATGTTCCTCGAATCTCATTAGTTGATTATAGGGTTGCATCTTCCTAGAGATAGGGAGGTCAACGCCAACACGTACGGTTCACTTGTCGTTCACCGTACATGTTGGGGGTCCGTTTGTTGACCTCCATTTTCACCTATTTATCTTTGAGCGTATTCGATTAAGCTAATTGAACCCCGCCTAGACTAATTCAATTTAAATTGATGTCGATTTGGGATTCGATTGTGTCGACTCAATTTTAGTCTTCCTAAATTAAAATGATAAAACTCAATCAAACTCAAGTTGACTCAAAATTGAGTTGAATTAGGCTCGACTACGTTCTGTCGAGCCCAATTAGTGCACCTTGACCGCGTCGAGGTCGATCCGACTCGAGTCGATGTCGATTTGGGTTTGATTTTTGTTGATTTGAGTCAAGATGAGTCAAACCCGGATTGACTCAAATCAAGTCAAATTAGGTTTGATTTTGGTCTGATTTTGACCTCATGGGTCTTAGCTAATTCCTATTTAAAACTCAATTGACTTTCTAAATTATTTGAATTTAATTTCAAATCAGGAAATGGATCAGATGGTTCGAATCAAACGAGCGGCTGACCCAAAGTTTTTTTTCTGATATCTGCGATCGCTAGCAGTGATAGCAGAGATACGAAGCAGAAGAAATAAACCTATTCGCATGATGTTTGGGAGATTGGAGCACGGGACGACAAAAGGGCGGGATACCTTTCTCGGCATTAGCATGCCTTTACTCCAGGCAAGGGTGGCAGGCGTGAGGAGGTTCCCATTCAGTCTCCACTAGCACTCGGTCTCCAGGCCTCCTCTCTCCGTCTCTCTTCGGTTCGCACGGCCAGGGGAAACCGAGCTCCCCCTGTTTCCCTCCTTGTTCGTGAAGCCCAAGTGGAGCCGAAGCCTCCCCGCTTTCCATCTCTCCTTCACGAAATCTGGGAGCCAGAGCTGCGGACACCATTGGTGAAGCCAAGCCCCTCTGACGTCGACGCTCAGCCCTAGCCGACAACCCCTTTCACCTTTGGCAATGTAATCTCTTCTCCTTACCTCTCTTCTCCTTCTTCTTTTCATTCTTTATGATTCTTTCATTCCATTCACTCATTTTCTTTCTATTTCCCTTCTTCTTTCTCCATCGTTTTCTATTCCTCTTCCCCTATGGTTGATATTTTGGTAGCTTAGTTGTTGATCATTTCCTTTGAGATGATTATGGAATGAATCATGAGGAACATTGTACAGATTGTTTGAATGTCTTCAATTAAGCATATGTGTAAATCATGATTTTTCTCATTAACTCATTTTATGTATTCTTATGAACATTGTACACTAAGCGTTTGATGAAATGCCAATAAAAGGAAGCCATGATTGTTTTGTTTGTATTGAGGCTCTATGCGATGATATAGTCCACGTGTGGATTCTCTCAATGCATTATCTAAGTGTTTTTTTTTTTTTTAAAAAAAAAATGATAAGAGTAGAATCATGTTTGATCGTTCTCTAGCGAATCCCTCCTGGTCACAATCAGTTAATATTTGACCTTTTGTGTTGAATAGATATGTTAAGCATTCATTCACAAAGATAAACAATAATGGTAAAGCAACTCGGATATGATTAACACCTCACAGTTATGAATTTTCTATTGATTTAAACTGCTTATAGTGATGGTGTTATGTGAGCTCAAGCATGTTGTTATGATACAGTGAGCTTCCTTATTAAGATCCAATAAGCATGATAAATGGGGTTAGCTTCGAGTGACGTCTTATTTGCCTAGAATACAATTCTTCTTCTCTTTTTTTTTTATTGATAATAAAGTAAGTGAAATGTGACATGATTTTGTTAACTTGAGTATCTAATTTATTAACATAGAATCTATCATTAGGGGTGAAAAAAAATGAAATTTCATATTTTTGTTTTCATTCATTTGTTCTAGGTATAATTTCTTTCTTTTATTTACTTATTTATTATTATTACTATTATTATCATTATTACTACTATTATTTTAATATAAAAAAAAAAATATATTATTGTAGTTTGTTGAAAGGCTTGAAGAAAATAGTCTTAGTTTTAAATGGGTTATGAGTATGACGATATGTTCATGTAAATCTCTTGGTGTTTAATATAAGGTTCGATAGTCGCGCCCAATAGCTTCGATCAAATACTATGTCAAGTTTTATGAATAAATTTCGAGTAAAAAAATTTTTAGGTAGTTTTCTCTCTTAGCCATTGCATTGTTAGTGTTCTCTTAGAAGACTTTTAATCGCCGTGTGTAAGTGACTAGTTTTAATACCTTTCATCGTGTAAGTATCAATGAAATGATATAAAAATAATACTAGTAAGTAGTATCTCGACATGATATATGATAGGTCTGAATAGAATTCATGAATCATGCTAGGAAACTTATCTGGTTAATTTGAAAGAATCCTACTCATTCTAGGTTGTGTTGATCGTTCATTATGGGAAAGCTATACTATAGCCTATGCTGGTATTGAGTTATAGTACATTCATTTTCTTATCGTAGTCTGGTGGCAAGATATATGTAATTGTCCATACCAAGTTCTAATAGTGAGAGTCACAATTGTAAAAATTAAAAAAAAAGCTATATGTGTGTTCTCGCTTGCGTGGGGATTTATTTGCTGGCATTGCATTATTATTGTTTTATAGAAAGCATTAAATGTATGTTTGTTATCACAAAGTAAATATGTCTACAACCTTTCTAGATAACTTTATCCATCTTATGTTATTAATGTCAAACATGCATGTAGATAATTCAGAGGTATTTCTGCCTATGTCAAGAAACTTTTGCATAATTAAACAATTGTATTTTTCCTATTGTATACATGCCTTCGATAATGAAAGCAAAAATTCTTATGATTTGTTTCGTCATATATAAATTATGTAGAACCCCTCGCATGTGTTACACGATTAAGATGACTTCTTAGTACATATGATGTATTGTTGTAGTATTGAATTCAAACGACTTAAAAAAAAAAATTTCCATTCTTCGTTAATGTTTGTATGTGTGACAATATGTTGCTTAGCATCAAATATGTGTTGGGAAAAGTGTATAAGTTTGCTGAAAAGCCGCTCATATTTGTTGATATTGTGATGTAGAGGATAGTATTCATGTTAAAAAGATCTCACAGGCTTTATGTATAATCCTCCTACATGTGCCGCGATAGTAGGTTTCTATGTCTTGGGTTGCAACCTTTCCATACGATTCATGTATAACTTTTCTTGCACTCTATGTCAGAAAACCCCTGTCATGAATTTATGTTCTAACAATGATATCCATGTGTTTGATAGATGTAAATGTTGAATTGCATGATTATTAAGTTTTCATTTACTTACATTTACCTCCTGAATGGCATCTACACTCACCCATACATTGCTCTTTTTATTCTTTTTTCCCGCGAGGTACATTGAGTCTCGTGTATGCATTGATCGTTGAGTCATTCGCATGGGAGCTTTTAAGTGGACACGCCTGGGTCAGGTATATCTTGATAGTCCTGTAGAGACCTCCAAATGTATGCCGAATGGAAAACACTTTAACACACACTTTATGGACTGCTTTTTTTACTTTCCCACCCGAATATACTTACTAGGATGTTTAGCTAGCCGGCCATAGGTTAGTCCACTAACGAAGCTTTGGCCTTGTGGGCCAAAGTTTGCCCCCCTTGTCATGAAACCTAGAGGCCCTTAGGGTCATTTAGGCCTGTAGTGTAGGCCACCTACTTATGTCATTTGCATCATTTTTCCCACACGAAGCGGGCACCGTTAGGATTTTTTTTTTTTTTTTTTTTTCTTGGGATTTAAAAATATGTAAGAAACTCTAAAATTTTTCCTCTTAATGATTTTAGCCTCCAAATGTGTCTTTCATAAGTATGTTAAAGAAAAGTATGCTAACATGAAATAAAATCCAAGCTCTAGTGTGTTAGATAGTTTCCTTTATTAGTCTCATGATTATGATGTCTTTTGATTATTAGCATGTTTAGCTATTGTTTGAACCTAATGTAGAACCTAGGGTGTGATGTTCATTTGCTCCAAAAGCGATATAAATAATCCCTAAAAGCTACAAAACCAACTAATAAGATACACTAATGGATTGGTAACTAATCTTAAGTTATTAATGAACTCACCATAATGATAACCTTCTACTAAAAATTACTAAACAACAAACATAAAATTTAACAAGATGATTACCTGGTAACCCGGGCCTACGAGGCTATTAAGTTAGCCCCAAGGAGGGTGAAATAAACCTCATGGCCCTGGTTTAACAAGGGTAATTATCGCTTAACTTAAGTAAGCAATAATAAGCTACCTACAAATTAAATTTTGTAACTTATAACCCCTAAAACCCTTCTAATCAATCTGCAACTCTCAAAAGCTTCTAATTAACTCACAACCCTTAAAATTCTTGCACTAATATACAACTTCGAAGTCATTTACTAATCAAGTGGAATCCTAAAATTTATAAAACACACCTCTCATCAACCTTTAACTTAATCACTTATAACAATCTATATTAATTAAGGTAAAACTAAATTAAAATCATTAAAATCCTCTCAACCAACTCTCTAATGGTTAATAAAATATTAAGACACTAATATTTGAACCCTAATTAAAGCCTCCTAACTATAAGCAAATACAATGAACTCGTTGGAGGAGCAAATGAGCTTCAAGTCATACCTTAGGGCCTTAACCCATGCTAGATCTATATTCACCTTTGCACATTCTCTCTTAATGTATATGAGGTATATAGGATGGACTACCTTGAGCTGCGGGGCTAAGTGTCCTAAGGAGGCTAGTTCCTCGAGCCCACTGTGACAACGCCACGTACCTCATAAATTAAGAAGAAATAGTACAAAGGTCTATATAAATTATCCCCTCTTTAAAAATTTAAGGCCACCCTTAGGAAATTAAGCTAATTGCTTTAACCACCCAACTGTTAAACTATAGGTCAGATAGAACCCATACACATCTATAGGTAGTGAGTCATTCTATCCCTATGTCATCTTTTAAAAAATGAATCTACCTTAGACATAGGAAGCCTAGGATTTTCTTTTCATGGTGGGTAGTAGGCCCATCTTAGTGGCGTCACCTAATAACCATTCCTCGAGTCATAGATTATTACCAAGGGAAGGATTAACCAACCCTTGCCACCTTATAATTATTTCAGCCTTGATTAGGAATAGGATTGAGGATGGGCCTTTTGCCCCTCAATTCTTCATAACCTTAGTATATGTTAGGGCCTAAGCCTTTAGGCTCTTAATAATTTAATAATTAAGAATTTTAATTCTAAAACTAAGTGCTAATCAATCCATCATAAATCACTAATTATTTAAAGAGAAATTTGAGGGTTAATAAATTGAATAATAAGAACCCGACCTTGCAATCTGAACCACTCACCTAATTTGGGGTAGTTAAGTACACTAATTTTTGCACACACACTTAGGTGCTGGATAGGACACTTTTTATAGGCATCCTAAGGTAGGGTGTAGCTAAGATAACCTTTTACACTTTCTTTCTTTTACATTTTGCATATGTGATGATATGATGGTTGTTTTTTTGGTTTGGCTTGTTTTTGGATGCTTTCTTTTCTTTTTGATTGATGAGTGGGCACTTGCCCTTAAGTGGTTAGATGATTTTAGAAATATCTCTTGCAGGTGGCCATATTCTCAAAGGGCAATAAAAAAAATGCCGCTCAAATCATAATTATAAATGTGCTTGCAATAGGTACTGCGAGGAATGCTGAAGCCCTTGAGAATATGGCCCTAAGGACTAGGTTCTGGATGATTCATATATGTTTATTATAACTGTGCTAATGTGTATTTCTTGTAGGAACTTGATGTAATTTTCTTTTATAAAAAAATGTAATTTGAGTTAAAGCGTTGTGAAAGCTTTTAAATGGGGTATTTTTAATATATTAGGTATCCAAAGCGAAAAGAAAACCAATTTCTTTTCATTTGGATATCCTATCGGATGATACAACATAAGGAGCTTGAAGGAAAGAAGATGAAGATAAAAATACCTCATTTCTAAGACTTGCGTCATTTCTTAGGGATAGAATTCGGGTTGTTGTCGGTGGAGCCCGACCACCTTTACTTTTCAGTACTTTTTGGGATGTATAATGAGTGGCGCTTGCCACAGACTTTGGACATTTGAATTGATATTATGATGATGTGTTTACATTAGTTGTGCAATAGAATCGCATGCTTTTTCCTAGGTTTCTTACTTTGCTTTGCTTTGGGGTGGCTCGGACGGAGTCTTTACGTTAGGCTCCTTAGGATGTTAAACTTTCTATAAAGTTAAAATTTATTTAAATAAGATAAAAATAAATATAGGATTAAAGTCAACCAATTGTTTAAAATTAATGCATGACTCCTTTAAAGGAGTCACCTTTTAAAATGATAATAAGTAAGCCTTGTTCACTTCACAGTGACTATTGGTCAATCCTGATTGGCCCTACCTATACATGCATAGCCTTGAGTCAGCATATAGATTTTTCTTTTACAACATAAAGGGATAGTTCACTTTGCATAAGCATAGTACCATTCATGGTCGGGTTTACTGCCCACTTTCCTTTCCGAGCTTCCCACCACTCTTGCATTTGCATAAGACCGGATATCATGGATTTAATACGCTAGGTGGAGTTTAGCTGGTACCCCTTTCCGAGCAGGGTGATAAATCCAGGTCGGGGCTGCTTAGATCCTTAGTGGGGTCTAAGTTATAAGTCCCCTCGTGGTGTTTGACATTAGTTAGGTCTTGGATGCTAGTATTGTATGTACAATACTACTCCTCTTTTAGATCTAAGATCAAAGGTTGGCAGTATTAGTATACTGTTGCATGCCTTATCAGTAGGTAAACTCTCCATTCCTCGGAGGCTATAAATCCTACCCATCTGCGTCACTTTGATGGCGCCGCTTCTATCTTTCTCTCACGCATGTGGTATGAAATGATTTCTTTTTCCAATTTCCTTCAGTTTGACCGGCCGAGTGCTTATGTGATCCGTGTATGTTGAAGTAGCCGAGTTGAGCCTATCTTTTCCCCTTGATTAGGAAGATCCTAGAAATTTTCCTACGTGCCAAATCCATTTGAGGGAATAATATATCATCCCTAATCGAGAGTTTTCTTAGGCCAAGGTCTAAGATGTAATTAACCACGGGGGCTTGCGCCCGTGGGAGACCGATCCCCACATCAAATAAACCCCATCCGAGCTGATGTATCGAGTGGGGGAAATCTCGTGACTTTTGGGTTATGCATATTATTATCCATCGAAGTATGTGGGCGAAAGCCTCTATCCTCCATGGCTAATCATATGTATAATCCCATCTGCCCTCCCATTGGTCTATTTGTGTAGAATGCGAAGGTCTACAATCATTTTGTCCTACGGGATAGTGTGGTCGTACCCTTCACATTCTGTTCCCCACAAGTAGAATCCTTTCGGAGACCCACAACAGCCGTACTTGGCCATGCTCTTAATCATTTTGAGGGCTAAGCGAGCTCTGGAGCACCTGTAACAATTTATAATAATTTTTAATTAGCCCTCATTTATTTAGGGGGGTTGAGCAATTTCTGAAGCACCTGCAGAAAATATAATTAGTGTTTAAATCATGAATATTGCCCCCATTTACTTTAGCATAGCATGAGCATGGCCACTTGTATAAGATATTGTTAGTATCAAAATCGATCCTAACATATGGGTAATCTATCGTGCAATCATATCAAATCTCAGAATGCAATAAAAGTAAACAAACAAACCAGCAATTTTGATCACGACATGCAGTGAAATCCAGAAAAGCTCGGCACACAACAGAAAAGTAAACACTGGCCTAGCCTAAGTCTAGAAGTGGTGCCCTAACAAACAATTCTATAGTGTGTGTAAAAGCCTGTGTGACTGAGGTAGATCTTAAGCTGGGTATTTAGTTACAATTGCATGCTGTCCAGGTTTGTTGTAGGTCTGAAGAGAGAATTTTAATTAAAGTCCAAATATTAGTGAATTAGGGTCCATTTTATTTAATTTGATGTGTATGTCAGTTTTAATACTTAGGGTAATGGTATTTGAAATTTAAATTGCATTAGTGAGTTTTAGGAGGTTTGGGGTCCACCTATACACTAAGCTAAGGAGGGTCCAAAATTAACTTTTTGATTAAAGGGGATTTGTGGAGAGCTAATATTTTTATAAAATAATAGACCTTACCCTGATCAGTTAGACAGCTAGCATGCCCAATTTGGATTCTTCTATCTAAAACTATGAATTTCTAAAGTTTTGGTCTTATTTTGAACAAAGTTTGACCGGATTGTTAACTTTTTGATTTAAGTTAATTTCTGAAATTTTAATATTTTTAATAAATACTAGACCCTAATGTGAGCTGAACTTCTTTGAGTTTGCTGGATTTTGAGTTTTCTAGGCAAAGTTATGAATTTTAGAAGTTTCAGGCCCTAGATTATAGGCTACGGTTGACCGGAAAGTTGACTTTTCATTTTAGGCTAATTTCTAGACACCTAATATTTTTAGTGAATATTAGGCTTTAATTAGAGTTGAATGCCTTTTATTTTGCCCATTTTGGAGTTTTCTGTAATTAGTTATGATTTTTAGAAGTTGAGGCAATTAAATGAATTATCGAAATTGTCTAATTAGGGGTACTTTGGAGTTTTTGGCCCAAATTAGCTCCAAAATGATGTGGATCACCCCCAAAGGTCAGAAATGACCTAAGAAGGTGTTCCCAAGCGTTTGGGGAAAATTTGGGATTTTTAATAAGTTTTAATGATTTAATTAAGGCAAAATGGTGATTTTTGATTAAGGTTGAATTAATGTCCAGATTAATATCCAATTAAGGGGCCCTAATTATCTAAGGTTGGGGACTAAATTATGGAGAGTTTGAGATATTATGGGTATTTTTCTGATTTAAAATGAATTTATTAAATTTTTTTGAAGTTTCCAAGGCTTAATTAACGGGTAAATTAAGGTTTGCTAATTAAGTGTTTTAAAGAGTCCAGAAAATTCCTAGAAAATTCTAGGGGGTTCCAGATGTCACTAAGCACTAGTGTTTAAAGTTTCATAGCAATCTGGGATCTATCCTAGCTCCTAGAAATATTCTAAGTTCGTTAGACGGTCCTTAATTGTTGTCCTTAGGGTGTCACTACGTTATATAGGAATAAAATGAAGTAACTAAACCTTAGACATAACATAGAGGGTAAATGCAGCAAATATAAACACACCAAACTATGTCCTTAGATCTAGGAGAGCCTAGGCTAAGTGCTTGTGCAATCTACACATGTCAGGACTACGAAAACACTAAGTCAAGAAACTTAATGAAGTGATTAGTGAATGATTGGGACACAATCATTCACTAATCCTTCTCCCACATGAATGCTGCTCACATATAGGTCCTAGGTTTAAAATTTCACAAAAGGGGGACCTCCCAAAATTAAAGGATTTAAATAATGTTTAAGATTAAAATAATTTTAAAATACCTAAATATTATAAATATATAATAATATGGGTTTAAAAATAAGATAATTGAAATTAGTTCAATTCATAGGCATGGGAGACCTACCAGCCACCAAGGGGGGTTTTAAAATAATTTTTATTTTAAAATAATTAATTATATTAATTAAATAATATTCAAATAATTAAATAGCAAAGTAATACAGAAAATACCCAGAAAAGATAGAATCAGATACAGGAAGTAATTTTAAATGAAAATTCATATTTTTTTGAAAATAACGAGGTATTGCACGCAAAAATTCGATTTAAAATGGGAAAGTTATAAATTTCCTAAGTTAAATAGGTTAAAAAAAATAATTTTAAATTATTCAAAATAATTTAATATTTAAAAATAATTAATAAATTTAAAGTAAATCAAATATTAACATTTCTGAATTTTTAAAATAAATATAAATAATAATAAATGAAATAACTTTAAAATATTGATAATAATATAATAATAGTTAAGGTAATTTTTAAAATATTAATAATGAAATAATAATATTATTATTAATATAATAATATTAAAATAACAATAATACTATTAATATAATAATATCATTAAAATAATAGTAATGATAATATTAATATAATAATATTAAAGTAAATATCATTATTATTAATCAATAATATTAAAATAATAACATTATGATGATATTATTATTATAATAATATTATTAAAGTAATTAATATTATTAGTAATCAATAATATTAAAAAAAATAATATTATAATGATATTATTAATATAATAATAATATTAAAGTAATTAATATTTTTATTAATTAATAATATTAAAATAGTAATATTATAATGATATTATTAATATAATAATAATATTAAATTAACTAATATTACTATTAATCAATAATATTAAAATAATAATATTATAATGATATTATTAATATAATAATAATATTAAAGTAATTAATAATATTATTAATTAATAATATTAAAATAATAGTCATTATAATGATATTATTAATATAATAATAATATTAAAGTAAATAATAATAATAATAATTATTATTATTATTATTATAATAATTTTTTAAAAAATAATTTTAAACAAAATAAGATAATAATAATAATAACAATAATAATAATTATAAGTAAAATAATAATAATAATAATATAATTTAAAATAATAATAATAATAATAATAATAACAGATAGATATATATATAATTAATTTAAATTAATTAATTAACTAATTTTGATTAAAAAAAGATTTAAAAGAATTAAATAAACTAATTTTAAATAATAAAAAAAATAATAAAAAAAGGGGCGGCGGCGGCGCGGCGGCGGCCAGCCAGGTGTCGGCCCAGGACTGGTTCCGTGGTCCCGGGCAATGATTGGGGAGAGATTCCGCCTCGGCGGCGGCTTAGTGGCCACGTGGCAGAGCAGGAATGGCCCCGCGGTTACGAGCCGACGCGCAATCATTGGCAATGATTGCGCGGAAAACCACACGTCACTTATCAGCGTCAGCGGTCGCTCCCGGCCGTTCGATCCTCCACGGTTCGGCTGGACGGCTGTGATGAAGCCATGTGGACGGAGTCTCCGCAGGATTGAACCCCGTAGTCGTTCCGAGCCGCGGAACGACCAGATCTTGACCGTTGATCGTAAGATCAACGGTCCAGATCTCACACAGTTACGCGGACGTAACCCGAAACCCTAATGGGTTTTTTGCTTCGTTCTCGCGATCGGGTCAATGGATTTTTATGAAATTTTAAACACATGTCTTAAACATGAACAAAAATCATGTGGGTATGGTGGTTTGACGTAAAACTCGTTGTGTAGAAGTCTATTTAGATCTAAGTGTTTGACTTATTGTAAGAGTTTTTTGAGAAATCTCACCGTGGGATTGGGAAAATATTGAAACCTCTGAACTTGTAGGCTGTCCTCGTACAGGTTCCTAGTTGAAGTCGTGGTTAGATAAGCTCCGGATCAGATGGATCGAGCCCTAGAAGGTTTTGGCTTTCGGTTCGCCGGAGGGACGTCGCCGGCGAGGATTTGGCGGCTGGATTTGAGTGGGGGAGGTAGAGAGAGGTCGAGAGAGCTCACACACGAGAGTTCTCTGGCTTAGGGAAGCTAGGGTGAGAATAAGCGCAAAAAGATCCCTAAACGAACCCTAATTTCTCCTATTTAAAGCCCTAGATCTACTAGGAACGATTGGGATTTAATCCAGAGCTAATTAGGAGGGAAATAAGGGTATGTGGGCCGTGGTTTAGGTTTTAGAGCATTAGGAAAGGGTTTAAAACCCTAAAAGGCTCTTAATGGGTCAATTTTGACCCTTTAAGACTTGGGTTGACCAAGTCATGGGTTGACTTGGTCAACCTAGTCAACTAGGGTCAAGGGGGAAAGTGGATTGGAGAGGGTCTAAGTTGATTTAGACCCCTATGGGCCAACTGGGTCAACCCAGGTTGACCCAGGCTATGGGTCTGGGCTGAAAATAGGGTCAACAACGAAGTGATTGAAATGCATCTAATTTGGAAATATAAGAGTTGTTTGGTAAGAGATGTAAATCAAATATAATTTCAAATACGAGAAGGTGGTTGTATTTGGCCACGGCGAACTCCAACAGAATGCAAGATTCAACCGCATTTTTGTGAGGTCAACAATATGATGTCAATATTGGCATCGCATTGTTCACAAATGATTTCTTTTTTTTAGAAATAAAAAAATTATGAGAAAGAATATAAATAGAATGTTTTTTTTAGTGTTATGAAATGGAGTTCGGTTGGAGACAAATTTCTACATTTTGGAGCGTTACTGTATTTTAAAATGAGTTTTTCGGTTGGAGATGCCCTTAGCCGTGGGATTTTAGCCTGACCAATTCGAGCAAGATTCTAAAAACAAAGAAAATAGGTAAGGTGTTTCAAATCATACAAAATTTTAAATCAAACACTAAACCAAATTGAAATATGATGAAATAGAATGCAATTAATTTTATCAATCAAACAATCTCTTAGCAAAAGAACGACCGACCACCTTAATTGTCATTAGAACTTCCGACTCGAATGGCATGGCCAACATCTTTAGCATTGTCTATGAGGAAATATGCTCTTGTCAATTTGGTTTGCACTTGTTATGAAACATTAAGGTTTCGTTTGGGATAACTTTAGATCATTATTTTTTTTCCTATTTTTAATAAATTTTTGTATTAAAAAACTTTATAAAGTAGTAAGAAAGCCGTCTAAGTCTCCATGAAGATAGATGGGTTGCTTTACAGGTGAGTTCTCTTTGCTCGTGAAGCCAAGTGAATCAACACGGTTGGAAATTGAGTGTTTCCAAACAAAGTTAAAATGTGGTGTGTGAGTTTTGTGAAAGCAGAAAGAGCAATGCATTCACTGAATAAAGCCGAAACTCTCCAATGAGATGGCAGGAAAGGTCACCAACATGAGAATTGTTGCAGGTTAGAATATACGTGACGATAGAGTTATAGTCTTACATCTTAGTGTTGCACAGATATCTAACTCACACACAGAGAACATAAGATTTTTTACGTGGAAAATCCTGGAAAGGGGAAAAATCATGGGGCCTGGCCCAGTTGAAAATGATTCCAGTAAAACTTGAGTAGGTTACAGTAGGCTGACTCGCCTTCAAGGGTCATCATATTACAAATGTCAACCGTGTGGTTGAAATCTAAAAGTCCGGCGTTACTTGAAGATTCGGGCATCAGGTTGTGGTCTGGCATAAGTCCGGGCCTCAGGTGGCAGTCCGACAGAAGTCCGGCCCTCAGGTGGCTGTCCGGCAAAAATTCAGGCCTCAGGTGGTGGTCCGGCGGAGCTTAGGACGTCAGGTGGTGGTCTAACGGAGCTCAAGGCATCAAGCTGTGGTCCGACGGAGCTTAGAACGTTAGGTGGTGATCCGGTGGAGCTCAGGGCGTCAAGCGGTGGTCCAGCGGAGCTTAGGGCATCTGGTGGTGGTCCGACGGAGCTCAGGGCACCAAGCGGTGGTTTGGCCGAACTCCGGCGGTGGTCATGGAGGAACAAAGAGGCAAGAGCGATCTCTGATCTCTCTCTTGAATCCTTTAGCTTAGGACCCCTTTTCAAGAGGAAAGGGGGCTCTATTTATAGATTTCTTGGAGTGGCATGGCCTGTAAATAGGTGGAAGATCAAGGGCAAATGGGGAGTTATTTGGATGGACGACCGATGTTGAATCCCTTGATCGTGGACTGTTTGATGGACATTTGAAGGTCTTAGGGATATCAGAATTCATTGATCTTAGGCTAGTTGGATTTGTCTCGTTGAGCCGCTCGATTTGACTATAAGCATGTTACATTTGGAAACCGTTTGGTAATCCAAATTGTGTTCAAACCTTTCAATAGCTCTTTGGGCCCTTGATTTGGATCCAGTTTGGCTCGGATGAGTCGAATTTAGTGTCGTTGGGTTCGTATTTTCGAGTTGTTCAGTTTGACTGTAAGTTTGCTAAAATCGGAGTTCAGATGGTCCCAATTTTATTTTCGGAAGTTTCCAACTTGATTTTGCCTCGAGATTCGTGCCCGATCAAAAAAAATCTAGTGTTCTATGTGTGTGAGTTAGATATCCGTGCTACGCTAAGACGTAAGACTACAACTCTATCACCGTGTATATTCTAGCCCGCAACAGTTAGGCGCCGTCTGTGGGAACGCCAGTCCCACAATTACGAAGCACCACTGCGATGGCCAACAGGCATAGTAATCACATCCTAAGAGCCTCCCGCTACAATTTGCGTCAATCCAGAAATTAGTCCATGAATCAGGGACACCAGGCGTCTGCCTCTTTTCACCCTGGTGGCCGAAACCCTGCCGGAGAAGGGACATCAGGACCATCTCTGGAAGATCGCATCCAGAAAATGGAGGACTCCTAGAAGGAGATCCTTCAACTCCTGCGAGAGACCCGGCAGTCGGTACTAGCTCCACAGGAAGATATCATTCCCTCGAAATCCACCCCGGGTCGAAGAGGTTCAACTAGAACATCTCTATGTCAAGATTCCTCTTCCTCCGTCAAGGATGTATCCTCCATCACGTCAAGAAAATGAACTTACGGACAATGCAAGCTCTACCTATCATTCGTGCGCGAATCAGCAATCTCACATCCCTCCAGACGCCCCTGAGGACATAGCCCGACCTCACATTGCTGAGCTCCCTCGCAACAGTTTGTTTGGTATGGTGGGCGACTGCTTTAACTTCATAAAGAAGCGCGCGACCATAAGCACATGACCCATGTGCCAGAGGAGAAAGAAACCAAGAACCGAACTCCCTTTCACATGCCAAATACGTCTTGCGGTACCATTTTAAACAGATGGAAGGCGCCAAGACGACCACGCACGACCATCCCACTTAAGGATATGGCCGTGATGATAGTAGCGCGCAGCTGATGGTGCGGCAACCTGATCAAAGGGGTTTCCAGGAGGATAACAATTCTTAATTTCTTTCATAAACTGTTGCGAGGGAGCTCAGCAATATGAGGTCAGGCTATGCCCTCAGGGGCATCTGGAGGGATGTGAGATTGCTGATCCACGCGTGAAGGATTGGTAGAGCTTGGAGTGTCCGCAAGTTCATTTTCTTAATGTGATGGAGGATGCATGCTTGGCGGAGAAAAAGGAATCTCGGCATAAAGATGTTCTGGTTGAACCTCTCCGACCCGGGGAGGATCTCGAGGGAGAAGGATCTCTTCCTGTGGAGCTAGTACCAGCTGTCGGGTCTCTCGCAGGAGTTGAATGATCTCCGTCTGGGAGTTCTCCATTTTCTGGATGCAATTTTTCAGGGATGGTCCTGATGTCCCTTCTTTTTTAGGGACGGCCGATGTTGAATCCCTTGATCGTGAACCGTTTGATGGATATTTGAAGGTCTTAGTTATATTGGAATTCGGTGATCTTGGGCTCGTTGGATTCGTCTCGTCGAGCCACTCGATTCAACTATAAGCATGTCACGTTTGGAAACCGTTTGGTAATCCAAATTGTGGTTCAAACCTTCCAACAATGCTTCGGGCCCTTGATTTGGATCAATTTGGGCTCGAATTGAATCGAATTTAGTGTCGTTGGGTTCGTATTTCCGAGATGTTCAGTTTGACTGTAAGTTTGCTGAAATTGGAGTTCAGATGGTCTCAATTTTATTGATAGAAGTTTCCCATTTAATTTTGCCTCGAGATTCATGCCCGATCGAGATATTTTTTTAGGATGTATCAAGAATTGTTTATAATTAAATGAATATTACACATAGTGAGAGGGAATGTGATTTTTGACCCCATTTCGACTTGGAAGGATGACTTGTTCTGGACATGGCCTCTCTGCTATAAAAACATCCTCCACATAATCTACAGCGGTAAGAACTTCCTGCCAGGTGCTAAGAGGTACATACTTTTGCAAATCTTACAAAGATTTCATGATGCCTAAAAATGGGATAAGTGATGGTAGTTTCGATAATCTGAATTTAGTCTATTTCCTAAATGATAGAATAAACTATTTTTCATGTCCTGAACTAACAAAGGAGCTACAACCATGGCTTTTTCTGTAAAGAACAAAATTCATTAAAATCACCTGTTTTCAACGAAATTCATTAAGATTTACACATGAAGGAATAACAGCATGGAAAAATAAAGGGCACATAAATATTCTCAGAAACAGATAAATTTTTGGGGATTTACATTGTTGCAGACTCAAATATACGCGGCGATAGAGTTTAATTTTTCGTCTCAGCGTTGTACGTATATCCAGCACACAAACAGAAGAATGAAAGAAACACCAGGATTTTTACGTGGAAAGCCCTGAAAAAGGGAAAAACCACGGGGCCACGCCCAGTTGAAAAGGTTCCACTAGTGTTGTATGAAATACACGAGGCTGATTCGTCCGTTAAATTCAGGACGATCAGATTACAATGAGTATCAGTTACAAGGCCAAGCAGAGTTCCGACGTCACTCGGGTGTCGAGCAGAATTCCGACGTCACTTGGAATGAAGTCCGACGTCACTCGGGCGTCGGGTAGAATTCTGGCGTCGGGCAGAATTCTGATGTTGCTCCCGTGTCGGGCAGAGCTCCGACATCCCTCGGGCGCCCGGTGGTGCTTTGGTGGTGTTCCCACGGAGTTCCGGCGGAGTTCTGGTGGTGTTCCGGCGGTGGTCGAGGAGGAGCTGTTCCCTCCTAGACTTCTCTTCTCTTCTTCTTCTCCTCTTCTTCTTGGCTTGGGTCCTTTCTCAAGAGAAATGAGGGGCTATTTATAGTTTTTCTGGAGTGGCATAGCCCGTAAATAGATGAGGGATCAGGGGCAAATAAGGAGTGATCCGGATGAACGGCTGATATTGAATCCCTTGATCATGGACCGTTTATTGAGCATCTTAAGGTCTTAATGGTATCAAAATTCTACGATCTTGGGCTCGTTGGATTCATCTCGTCGAGCCGCTCGATTCGACTATAAGCTCGTCAAAATCGGAGACCGTTTGGTAACTCAAATTGCTGTTCGAGGCTTCCAACAGCGCTTTGGGTACTTAATTTGGACTCATTTGGGCTCAGATTGAGTCGAGTTTGGTGTCGTTGGGTTCGTATTTCCGAGACGCTCAGTTCGACTATAAGCTTGCTGAAATCGGAGTTTAAATGGTCTTCGAATTAATTTTCGAAGTTTCTAACTTGAGTTTTCCTCGAGATTCGTGCCCGATCAAGATAATTTTTTGGCGATATATCAGTTGCCCCCCTATTTTCGGACGTCGAAGCTTCACGAGTCCGAAAATATTTATTCCGGCATTTTACATTGGCCGAATCGCAAAAAATTGCGTTCCAAAAGATAAAATTTTCCTCGAACTTGATTGTAGGGGCCTCGTTGAGCTCCGAAAGTGTCAAAATTGAGTCCGGAACGTCGAAAAATGTGTCCGGGGACCCCAAAAACGTCAAATTCGGACCGTCCGAGCCCAAAATCGGAGCCCGGCAACGCGTAGGCGGCCGAACCAGCCGGCCGGCCGCCGGCGGCGGCGCCTGCGCGGGCAAGGGGCTCGCCCCTTGGCGCACTGCAGCAGTTGCCCCATTTTAATTTTTTTTTTGTGGGGCCCACATGGATTAAAAAATCCCAAAAAATCCGAAAAAATTCCAAAAAATTCCGAAAAATTCGAACTTTTTTCTAGAAGCCTCCTCCCTCCAATTTCCCCCCTCTTTTTTTAATTTTTCCCTCTCTTTCTCTCCCCTTTTCATCCTATAAATACCCCTTTTGGGGTAGGGGACAAAATACCCCTTTCTTCCTCTTCTTCTGGCCTTCTAGCTTTTGGCATTCTGAGGCTTTCCGTCGTTTTTAAGTAGGTGACTTTCCCTACTTGATTCGGCGCCCTTCCTTTTGCGCAGAAGTTAGCGGCTTTCCTCTCTTCTCCCCTCTAGCTTCTGGCATTTTGAGGCCTTCCGCTGTTTTTGAGTAGGTAATTTTCCCCACTCGACTCGGCGCCCCTCTCTTTGCGCAGAAGTTAGCGGCTTTCCTCTCTTCTCCCCTCTAGCTTCTGGCATTTTGAGGCCTTCCGCTGTTGTTGAGTAGGTGATTTTCCCTACTTGATTCGGCGCCCCTCCTTTTGCGCAGAAGTTAGCGGCTTCCCCTTTTCAGGAAGGGGAGCGGAATGGGAGTTGGAAATTTCTCTCCTTTAAGAGATCATGTGGAGGTGAGATTTAGTCGGAGAGAGTCTGACGGCGGTCAGCGGCCGGGCGGTGGTCCGACGAAGGTCGGGCTGAAGTTCGATGGCGGTCCGTGACCGGGCGGTGGTCCGACGAAGGTCGGGATGAAGTCCGGCGGCGATCAGCGGCCGGGTGGAAGTCCGGCGGCAGGAAGAAGTACGGCGGCGGGTAGAACTCCGATGAAAATCTGTCGGCCAGAAGAAGTCCCACGACGGGTAGAAATTCAGTGTCGGGTAGAAGCCCGACAAACATCCGACAATGGGCAGAAGTCCGACGTCGGGAAGAAGTACGGCGTCGGGTAGAACTCTGACGAAAATTTGTCGGCCAGAAGAAGTCCCACGACGGGTAGAAATTCAGTGTATAGTAGAAGCCCGACAAACATCCGACGACGGGCAGAAGTCCGACGTCGGGAAGAAGTACGACGTCGAGTAGAAATCCTGCGACGGGAAAAAGCTCAACATTTGTTAGAATTCCGATGAAAGTCCCGCGATGTGCAGAAGTCCTTCAACGGGAGGAAGCTCAGCATCGAATAGAATTTTGATGCTATTTTAATGGAAGTTCGTCGATGATGGACGATCGAGTGGAAGTCTGTTGGCAGTCATCGACCAAGTGGGGAGTAGAAGGAGAGAGTTTAGGGGTGTGTTTTGATTGAAAAAATATATTTTGAAAAGAGGTTTAATTTTCTTTGGGAAAGTTTAAATTTCTGGAATTTAAATTTTATAATTGAACACTTATTATGAATAATATATCACCTCGAAAGATGAACATATCGTTCCCTAATAGGTTCAGATTATAAATCTTTGAATTTATCTGATTATCGTAATTAAACTCAAGGAGAAACAACATATGATCTTAAAAGATCAAAATGATGTTAAATCCAACGTTTAACTACAATAATCTAGTGAAGAGATCATTAATTTCATAATCAAGATCACGATAATAGTACGATATATCTTTCCAAGGAAAGAGGATATCGTCTGTTATCGATCATTTGAAAATGATGATAATGATCGTTGACTTTTGCATTTCCCAAAGATAATTAATTAAAATTTTGAAAAGCTTGATTTTGAAAATCTGGTCTGGGTTTCTAAATCTCCTACGAGCGCAAGCCCTCGTAGTTAATTACATCGTAGGAAACCAGAAAATTTCCTACGAAAACTCTCGATTAAAATAGCGATACGAATTTTATTTAAGAATTCAAAGATTGATATCAAAGAAGGTAGGGACTGGAATTTTCAACCGGGAATGGTTCAATGTTGAACACTTATTTCTGGAATCAAAGGAAGAAGAGTAGGAGGTGTTTTGAGATTCTGAATCACTTCAGAGATACCCCAAACTATCCTAAGTGTTGGGCTTGAATTAGATTGAAGGATATTTAAGTTTGAGTGATCAATTTTATTAGAAGGTGGGAATTAGATTCCCGGAAGATTGAGGTCTTAAGATTAAAGACATGCCTCAGAACCTAAGTCTAAAATGGGTGCTGAAAACTAGTGACCCAGAACCTAACTAATGCAATGCAATCTGGACTTACCCCGGCCTGGATTGGGGAGCCGGCTAAACCACCTAAACGCTTTTAAAACCATGAGTCAAAGTCTTTAAACGTAGAGTGGTTAAAGACATTGATTAAGATTGGTTTAAAGAATTGGGGTCATAGAGCAAATCCTAATTGACCCCTCAACTTATGTTGGGTGAAATGCTTAAGCTAAAAATGCAATTAAAGATTTAGAGTCAAATTTAATTTGTTACTAATGCAATGCATGCTAGTTGACTCGATAAAATGCTTGAAATCAGAATGAAGCAGTTTAAAAATCAGGCTTAAAAATAGATTTTATCCTAGAGATTGCACAACATCCCCTTGGTCAGAACTACACCCTAATAGGTCAGGTGGTCTGCCAAAACCCGCAGGCGGGGAGGTGTCTAACAAGGTAGAGAAAAGTTCAATATGATGCATGAAAAACTCCCGGCGAGTCCGGGCTTACTTCTTAAGAGCGTTAGAGTTTCTATCTGAGCTTAAAAATTTTAAATTTTGTTTAAGTAGAAAAAGTTAATGACCGTACCCTCACGAGCCTCCGATCGGGTTCCAGGCTAAATCAAATACGACATGCAAGAACGCCAAATAAACTACTAAAAGCATACGGGTCCTTAATCGCAATCAACACATAAATCAAATCAATTAAATAATTAAATTAATTAAATAAATGCTCAAATTAAAAGTCCATAGGCAAGTGCCCTTAATTATACAACCCAGGGTCTGCAGGAAAGTAAAGTGGCCGGGTACCACTGACTACAACCCGGATTCTACTCCTAAGACTCAAGTGACTTTGAGATTTGAGATTCTTCTCGTTCTTCACTTCTTCGTTTCCTTAGAACTCCTTGGATCGTCGGGTCTGGATATCCAAATGAAAAGAAACTCCCCCTGAATAGGGGTGTTATCTTTTCTCTTTGGATATTTGAAATTCATCCTAATTTGGATCTCCAAATGGATAGGAACTCTCCCTTAAGGGATGTTCCTTCCTCTTTGGATTCCAAATTGGATGTTTAAACATCTCAATCTCAAAGTACTTTTAAATAATTTACAACTCAATTCGAATCAAATTACATCAATAGAAATTTAAAAATCTAGACTCAACAACCTGCAAGGTTATCCTAATAATCAGCAGTTTATATCTGACATCCCAAGCAGTTAATATATTGAAATTAAAAATGCTCAAACCAGCTATACTTGGCCATGCTCTTTTAATTTTAAAGGGGGACTTAAGCATTCTGGAGCATCTATGCAATTCAATATTTATGATTTTTTTTTGCCCCCTTTAATTTAATCGCCCTGTATGAGCATGGCCACCTGCATAAGATTGAATTAGTATAAATCGTTCCTAACCTAAGGGTAGATCTATCGTACAATCAATCGTATCACAGAATGCAGTAAATAAATAAACAATCACAGTAATTCTATGTCTAGCAAACAGTATGCAGTAAAAGCTCAAAAACCCGGCACACAGCAGAAAAGTAAACACCGGCCTAGCCTAAGACTAGAGTTGGTTGTCCTAGCAAACCATCTAAAGTGTGTGTAGGAGGCTATGTGGTTTTGATATGTCCTAAATAGGCAATTGATTGAAGTTGTTTAAAGTTCTAGTTGGTTGAAGGCTTAAGGGAGTTTTAATTTGAGTTTAAATCTTAATGATTTAAAATTAATTTTAAATTTGATTTTAATTATTTGTTGGATATCACCTTTGTTTCACACCGATGCCGTGAAGTTTATTTCACCTTCCTTGGGGCTAATTTAATAGCCTCGTAGGCCTGGGTTACCGAGTGGTACCCGATATAATTAAGTGATTTGAGTTTGATTAAGGTTTAAAGGTTGATTAATTTTAATTTAAAATTGGTTGGTTGCTGGTTTTAAGTTCAAATTAATGTTTTCTGTAATTTTTGGAAATTTATTGAATTTTGGAATTTTTGGATTATTTTAATGATTTAATTAAAGGGGTTAAAATTTGACTTTTTGATTTAAAATGTTTTATGGAATGTTAATATTTTATTAAAATACTAGACCTTAATATGATCAGTTAGACAGTAAGTACACTGAAATTGGATTTTTCTACATTTTATTATGAAGGTTTGAAGTTTTGACTTGAATTTGAACTAAGTTTGACCAAAAGTTGACTTTTCTAAATTTGATTGATTTCTGGAAACTCAATATTTTTAATAAATATTAGACCTTGAGATGAGTTGTATGCCTTTGAGTTTGCTCAATTTGGAGTTCATTTGAATTAGTTATGAATTTTTGAATTTTTGAGTATTTAATGAGTTATTTAAATTATTTAATTAGAGACCATTTTTGTGATTTGGATCCAAATGACCTCCAAACTTCTTGAAATCAACTCCAAAGGTCAGGAATGACCTCAGAAGTGATTTCCAAGTGTTTGGAAATTTTTTGAAATTTTTAATTATTTTTAATTAATTAAATTAGTTAAATATTGAATTTCAATTAAATTTAAATTAAACTTAATTTTGAAGTCCAGTCAAGGGGCTTTTATTTTTCATTGATTAGGGGTTTAATTTTGGTTAGTTAGAGGGGTTCTGTGTAATTTTTGGATTTAAAATTTATTTATTATAATTTCTGGAAGGTTTAATAGCTTAATTAAGGTTTAAACTTGATTAGGTTAATTAAGGGGCTTAATGATCTCAAAATTCAGTGAGGAAATTTCCTAGGGCTTAAAGTGTCACTAAGTTTAAGTGTTCAAAGTTTCAAGCCAAAATGAGGTGTATCCTAATTATGGAAAATATTCTAAGTTCTCTAAATCAAGTCCTTAATTATTGTCCTTAATGATGTCATTAAGTTTGAATAGGTTTGAATCAATGTCCAACTAACCCTTGACATACATATGAATAGCATGCACAAATAACCACAATCAATTCCTAAGTCTAGGAGAGCCCTAAGACTAAGTGGTGTGTGTATTTCCAAAGCATGCAAATCAATTTAAAAACTTAATTAAGTGAATGATTAATCAATGAATAATTAAAATAATCATTCATTGGTTAATCATTATTCCCCACTAATTATATTCAATTATGTTAATCCCTGTTTAAAACTTCAAATCAATGTCAAATGAATATAAGGGATTTGAAAATAAAATTCAAAGGATTTTAATAATAAAATAAATGTTTAAGTATAAATTTATAATCTTATAAATTCAAAATAATATTAAAATATAATTTAAATAATCTTGAAATGATCACTAAGGGTTGGACATATCTTAAAATAAATATGTTCAAAATCTGAGAATATTTGGGTTTATATTTAATTAAATATTAATTAAAATTAAAATATTTAATACTTGAAATTATTTAAAATATACTAAATATTTTAATTTGAAATTAATTTTTAATTAAAATAATCAAAATTCTGAAGAGATTGACATAAAATACTTAAATTTTGGATTAAAAATGAAATTTTTATGATTTATTAAAGTTTTTGGTAATTAAATTGTTTTAAAATTAATTAAAGCATATTTAATTAACTTTAACGGCGCCGCCGACGGTAGATGGACGCGTGGCAGCATGTAATTAGCCACTATAAACGGCGTGCGGCAATCATTGGCGTTTGATTGGAAAAAGCGCGTGGGTCCCACGCGCTTTCATAATCCGCGTCAGCAGCTATTGTGAGCCTTCCGATCCCACGCCATTTGAAACGAGAGGCTCTGATCGAGCTGGACGGGGGCTAGCCGCGGGATTGGATTTGTGCTTAAGCCTAGCCACGGTATAACTTGATCTGGACTGTTGATCAAACGATCAACGGTTCAGAAGTTACGCAGTTCATGCACACGCCAAACCGAAGGCTTAAAACAAATTTTTGACTCGTTCTCTCAATTCACTCAATCAAAACCTTTGAAATTTTAAACACAGATTAACATCATGAACAGAGTTTATGTGGACGTGATTAAAAGTTTTTAAACAAGTTTATTAGAAAGTTAAATAAACCTAAGTGTTTTAACCTAGGGTTGAGTTTTTACCTTGATTTAATGGACGAAATGAATCATTTAATGGCTTGTTGCATTTGTAGATTGTCCACGCTCAATTTATCTGAAGACACCACGACCTGGTAGCTCCTGGATCAATGGAAAATCGGCTTGGACGAACTTTGGCCTAAGCTTGCCGGAATCTGGTCGCCGGCGAGCTTTGACCGGTCGGGTTTGGCTAGGAATGTATGGAGAGGATTGAGGGAAGCTCGAATGGGCTGGGATCTGGACTGGAGAATGCTTGAGAAGTGAGAGAGTAATAGGGCTAGAATGAGAGCTTTTTTGAACCTATTGCCCTATTCAATCGTCCTTTGGCTAAAGGGACGGTCTTAATGGCTTTGGGGAGATGCTAGGATGCTTCCATCTGTCCCTAGGCAGTTAGAATGCCAGGGAATAAAAGGACAAAGAGGACATGAGGTGGAAAGGCACCCTTTGTCCTTGGGAGCACATGGGTTTGATTAGGAGTTTAAACCAGGAATTAGGAAGGCTTTTAGAAGTCTCTAGAGTAGGTTTAAATGGCTGGATGGGCCTGGGCTTGGCTGGATGGGTTGGACTAAAGAGTTTGACCACTCCTTAGCTCATAAAAAGCTTGTTGACTATGTTGACTAGTCAACCAACAAGTGGGCTGCTGAGGTGGCAGTCAAGGAGATCTAAGGAATGATCTTGAATTATTTGAGTGGGTTTGAGATAGTTTGATGGTTAGAGATTGAATTTTGAATGCTTAGAAGAAGTTTTAAATTGATTTGACCAAACTTTGAAAAATTGGCTTGGTCAACTTGGTTGGGTTTAATTGGCCAAAGATTAAGTATAATTAGGCCATATATTGAATGACATTGATAGCTTAAAGATATTAACTTAATGATGTGGTTTGATTTAATCCAAATGGGTCAAATTAGGCTAGACTTGGATCTTATTTGGCTTGGTCAACTGTTGACCTAGTCAAAGGTCCAGTCAAGTCCAAAATCACTAGGGGAAATGATCATAAGGATTTGACAAGGTTTTGAATGCATATAAATCTCAATTCAAAATAGAGAAGTTTAAGGGTTTGAACTGGTCAACCTGGTTGACTTGGTCAACCAAGTTGACCCAGGGTCAGGGTTTGGGCTGGATTAGTCTCAAATGGTATTTGAAGTCTAGTAGGAGTGGTTTGAGGGTTTAAATAGGTCATTTGGGTCAAATCACCTATTTGGGCCTTTAATGGGCTTAATGGGTCAACTGGGTTGACTTGGTCAACCAAGTTGACCTAGGGTCAAGGATTGGGTCCAACCAGTTCAGAATGACATTCTGAGTCTGCTGGTGGTGGTCTCAAGGTCTGGAGAGGTCATTTGGTCAAAATGACCTATTTGGGCCCTTAATGGGCCTTTTAGGTCAACCCTGGTTGACTTGGTCAACCAAGTGGGTCCAGGGTCTGGAAATGGGTTCAACAGATTTGAAATGACATTTGGAGACCAATAGAGGTGGTCTCAAAGTCTGGGGAGGTCATTTGGTCAGAATGACCTGTTTTGACCCTAAAGGGGCCTTCTAGGTCAACTAGGTTGACTTGGTCAAACAGGTTGACCTAGGGGCTGGTTCTGGGTTCAATGGGTTTGGTTTGATATTTGAAATTTGCTGGAAGTGACTGCATTTGATTTGGGATTCATTTGGTTCAAGTGACCATTTACACCCCATAGGGGTATTTTGATCATTTTGACCCCTAGTCAACTAAGGGTCAAATTGAGTCCAACAAAATATAGTTTAATGCTCAATAAGTCATATTCAAGGGTCTGGAGGTGATTGGAAGCTTTGGAGAAAGCTCCAGGGTCAAAATCCACTGGGTGGTATGTCCAGTGGCATAGACTGTAAATATTTGAATGTTTTACAGCCTTTGGATTTCAATTCAATTTCTGGGGTTAGAGACCTCAGAATGAGCTCAACTTTGGAGGGTTACCTCTAGAGACATGTCACATCAGTGTGGAACTGATAGATCTTGAATCAGAGGTTATTTGATAGGGTTTTAAGGTGTTCAAAAATTTGCTAGAAAATGCTTTCAGGACTTAGACCTTTGGCCTTGGATTTGAATCTGGATTTCTGGTTTAAAGCTGGATTTTGAGTTTGAGTGATAGGGTTTGAATTAAGTCTAGATTGAATTGAAGCTTGGATTGATCTAGAAGAATCCTAGGGTTCAGAATAGGTCCTGGAGTCCAGATCAGCTTAAAGGAATCCTAGGGTCTAGAATAGATCCTAGGGACTGAAATCTGGGAAGATCCTAGAATCTAGGAGACCCTAAGGTCTAGGAATCCTAAGATTTAGGAATCCTAAAATTCAAGATCTAGAAGGATCTTAGGATCTAGAGTAGATCCTAAAGTTTGATTTCTAGGAAGATCCTAGGGTTTGGAAGTCCTAGGGCCTGGGATCTAGAATAGTCTTAGGATCTAGAAGAATCCTAAGCTCTAGATAGATCTAGGAGAATCCTAGGGTCTGAGAGGATCATATGATCTAGAGTCAGGTAGGATCCTAGGGTCTAGAATGATCCTAAGATCTAAAATCTAGGAAAGATCCTAAGATCTAGAATAGTTTGGAGATTTGATTGATCTGAGATCAGGATTGATTTGAATCTAGACTGAACTAAGATCAGATTGATCCTAGGGTCAAGATTAAATCCTAAAGATTGGAAAGATCCTAAGGTCTTGATTGGTTCTACTGAGCTCATACAAAAATGAGGTCAACAGGGTGCTGCTATCAGCAATTGAACGAGAAGTCGATGATGGTCACGATCGAGCAAGAATCTGATGATGGTTGAGATGAAGTAGAGGACCGCCGACAGATATCCGACAAAGGGCCGATGATGGCGGGTGTCCAGTGGCATTGTGTTAAGGTAATATTCATCCATACTGAAGTGTGCCAACATCATATATTACTGAATCAAGGGGCCGAAGTAGTGTGACAAGCCAACATTCTGGCAGTACACTGTCAACTGAGTGGAGGTCTGATAATGATCCAGTTATGCCCTTTCTTTGAAGGAGCAGTTGTAGGAGATGCTTGCATGCAGTAAGGGAGAAGTCACTTAAATCCACCAAGGATATTTGACTGTGTTAAAGTTGCTTGTTGCTTGATGATACTAGCTTGTATGAATGTCACTAGTGTACCTTTTGCTTTTAAATTCTTGCAAAGGTGAACTAGATGTACAATCTTTCGCAATATAACTTCAATAATATTTATATGAAGTTGAAAACTTGCTTTTGCATCTTTGAAACATGAGTTGATATATTGCATAACATGCTTTTTCGAAGATTTTTTGCCCGCCAAGAATCTCCGTGGGAGATGTCCAGAGAATCCATCAAGAATATATAACCTATCCAAGGTTGTATGTCGAAGCCTTTGCTCGACGACGTTAACCTGTATGGAAGAGGTCGAGAGAATCCACTAAGGATGTGAGACTTTTCCAAGGTTGTATGTCGGAGCCTTTGCTCGACGACGTTAACCTATATGGAAGAGGTCGAGAAAATCCACCAAGGATGTGAGACCTATCCGAGGTTGTATGTCGGAGCCTTTGCTCGACGACGTTAACCTGTATGGAAGAGGTCGAGAAAATCCACCAAGGATGTGAGACCTATCCGAGGTTGTATGTCGGAGCCTTTGCTCGACGACGTTAACCTGTATGGAAGAGGTCGAGAAAATCCACTAAGGATGTGAGACCTATCCAAGGTTGTATGTCGGAGCCTTTGCTCGACGACGTTAACCTGTGTGGAAGAGGTCAGATCGAATCCCCCTGGGATTGATTATCCAGTGATTGAGACACAATAAAGATTGCGTATTTCTCGAATCAAGGATAAAGAGATCATATTTATCGGTAGTTTTTATTGTCATTTGTATTCTTTTTAAAGAAAGAGACAATCTCAGAACTAAATGAACGACACATTATATTACTGTAAGACAATACAATAGATCCCTAGTGTGACTTAGGGATATACAAGTTATATTGTACGTACGAGGATAACACAATGTTTAACTTTGAAGAAAACATTATGGATATCAAAGTGACACCCTATTTAACACGATGAGATAAGACAAGTAGTATTACTACTACAACTACACAAAGTGCGTGGTCATTCAATCTCGCCAACCATTTGAATATTATTCAACTGTTGTCTTTGTTGTTGTTGATTTTGCCCCCCAGTTGGACCAGTTTCATCTTGAGCAGGTGGGTTTTGGATAAATTATCGGAGATATCCCTGTCGGATCAACCTCTCGATCTCATCCTTGAGTTGCTTGCAGGCTTCAGTAGTGTGTCCACGACTACGGTGGAAATAGCAATATTGCTCCTGGTTCCCAACATTCGGTTTCAAAGAATTAGGCCACTTGATATTTTCTTTATCTCGAATGGCCATTAGTATGTTGGTTCGAGTTGCATTGAGAGGCGTATACTCTTTTTCATGTCGGAACTCACGTTGTGGTACTGGGGGTCTAGGAGATGAATTTTTCTTTCATTGTGAAAATGAGTCCTCCATTGTAGGGGCTTTGCACTTTCCAGGAATTTGTTCAAATTGCTTTCTGTGGGCACTAATAGCTTCATCCGCTGATATTTGTGCCTCCACACGATGGATCAGGTCGGCATACGAAGGGACCGTGTCTCGCATAAGTGCTGAGTAGAAGGGGCCCGGACGAAGCCCTCCGAGGAAAACGCCTCTAAGTAACTCGGGATCTACTCCCGGAATTTGACGAGCTTCAGTAGAAAATCTCTTGAAGTATTCCTTGAGGGACTCACTTTCATTCTGACGGATCCCCGAGAGGTGAGAAGAGTCCTTAGTAATTCTCCGATTGGCGACAAATTGTTCAAGAAAAGGCTTTGGCCAATTTGACGAATGAAGGGATCGTTTCGAATGGAAGAGAATAGAACCATGTTCGCGTCTGTCCTTTGAGTGTAGCAGGAAAAACCTGGCAGAGGAGTGCATCAGATGCTCGCTGGATATGCATGATAGTTCGGTAATGATCGATGTGCTCGTACGGGTCAGATGTCCCGTCGTAGGAATCGATGCTTGGTAGTTTAAATCCTACCGGAATAGGGTGTTGAAGAATATCTTCTGTCAGGGGTGACGACTCCTGCAAGTCCCACTGATGAAGGGGTTGCCTTATGCCTCCTACAGGGAACTCTTCTCGAACTAATCATCGTAGTTCGTGGCGAAGGGCATTGCGAGGGAGCTCAGCAACGTGTGGTCGGGCTAACTCTTCGGGGAGGTCCAAAGGAATACGAGGTTGCCGACATGTGTGCGAAGGATGGGTAGAACTTGCTGTATCAGCCAGTTCGTTATCTTGATGTGACTGCGAACGCCTCCTGGGTGGAGGAAGAGGAATCTCAGCTTGAAGATGTTCGATTTGAACAGCTTCAACATGTGGCGGATCTCGAGGGAGAAGAACCTCCTCCTGAGGTGCTAGGGTCGGTTGTCGAGTCTCTCGCAGGAGTTGTAGGATCTCGTTTTGAGATTCTTCCATCTTTCGGATTCGCTCCTCCAAAGAAGGCCCTGAGGTTCCTTGTCCAGCAATGTGTTGCCCCCTAGGAAAAAAGGAGGCAGAAACTTGATGTCCACGATTTATAGACTGGTTTCTGGATTGAGGAGAGTGGGAGCGGGAGGCTCCTATGAGGCGATTGCTACGCCTATTGGCCATGAAAATAATATTTAGGAGTGTGGGATAGTGTTTCCCACAGACGGCGCCAAACTGTTGCAGACTCAAATATACGCGGCGATAGAGTTTAATTTTCCGTCTCAGCGTTGTACGTATATCCAGCACACAAACAGAAGAATGAAAGAAACACCAGGATTTTTACGTGGAAAGCCCTGAAAAAGGGAAAAACCACGGGGCCACGCCTAGTTGAAAAGGTTCCACTAGTGTTGTATGAAATACACAAGGCTGATTCGTCCGTTAAATTCAGGACGATCAGATTACAATGAGTATCAGTTACAAGGCCAAGCAGAGTTCCGACGTCACTCGGGTGTCGAGCAGAATTCCGACGTCACTTGGAATGAAGTCCGGCGTCACTCGGGCGTCGGGTAGAATTCTGGCGTCGGGCAGAATTCCGATGTTGCTCCCGTGTCGGGCAGAGCTCCGGCGTCCCTCGGGCGCCCGGTGGTGCTTCGGTGGTGTTCCCACGGAGTTCCGGCGGAGTTCCGGCGGAGTTCTGGTGGTGTTCCGGCGGTGGTCGAGGAGGAGCTGTTCCCTCCTAGACTTCTCTTCTCTTCTTCTTCTCCTCTTCTTCTTGGCTTGGGTCTTTTCTCAAGAGAAATGAGGGGCTATTTATTGTTTTTCTGGAGTGGCATAGCCCGTAAATAGATGAGGGATCAGGGGCAAATAAGGAGTGATCCGGATGAACGGCTGATATTGAATCCCTTGATCATGGACCGTTTATTGAGCATCTTAAGGTCTTAATGGTATCAGAATTCTACGATCTTGGGCTCGTTGGATTCATCTCGTCGAGCCGCTTGATTCGACTATAAGCTCGTCAAAATCGGAGACCGTTTGGTAACTCAAATTGCTGTTCGAGGCTTCCAACAGCGCTTCGGGTACTTGATTTGGACTCATTTGGGCTCGGATTGAGTCGAGTTTGGTGTCGTTGGGTTCGTATTTCCGAGACGCTCAGTTCGACTATAAGCTTGCTTAAATCGGAGTTTAAATGGTCTCCGAATTAATTTTTGAAGTTTCCAACTTGAGTTTTCCTCGAGATTCGTGCCCGATCAAGATAATTTTTTGGCGATATATCATACATAAATATCATATAATTCTTATGTATTTGTATATCTAATACTTCAAATATTTCTATTTATATATATATACTAAATATATAATAATTACATAAAAATATATGTATGAAAATGTGTATTTTACTTTAAAAAATTAAATGTTCATGATACTTTTATATGATTTAAAAATTTGAGTGTTATATAAATAAATATAAAGATTTGTGTTAGATATATAAACAATTTTGTGATAAGTACGTAAATCCCCCACTAAATTTTTATTCTTTTTTCAGCTAGTTTAGTACCGGTTTTCCATATGTCAGCAAGACGAGCTTTAGTCTGAAGTCAAAAATCAAACGAGCTATTGATGACATGCTGAATTTAAACTTAAGAAGTAGAACAATATGAATGACAAAAGCATACAAAACTAGCCACATAACTAAATTATTTCCTTTAAAACAATGATTTTAGTTTGAAGGATTCAACATATCTACTTATGTCTAATTGATATCTCAACAGGGTGTACCGTAGTTGATGATGGTTGCGAGACAGCATACTGCAAGATCGTCAATAACCATGACCGTCCATTACTCAAAACATTTTGCCAATATTGAGCGACTAAATCGTTAGCTCGAGTTCTCAACTCCAGTAGAGTGCGATCAATCTTACTTTCATGTCTAGACATATAAGGCTGGAAGAAGGTACAGTAAATATATGTCGTCCCCTGAAATGATTTCCAACAAGATGAACTGTAAATTCTTTACAACAGTCAACTATGCAGCACATAAAATAAATAGTAAAAGTAAGAATTCAAATAAGTTAAGTTAGACATAGTCTAGTATTATAGAGAGGTTGTTTTTTATTATAATTTAACAAATATAACTAAGAATTTCTTTAAGAAAAAAATTAAGATCACAATATCCTAATCAAAATTTTATCAAGAAGAATCTTATATTCATTAGATTTGCTTTTAGATGAGTTGGATTTTAATTAATTAGTCATATAATACACACATCTCAAAATAAATTTATTAGGCAACTCAAATTTGATATGAATATTCTAACCCAAATTCTTTTTTCATTTTCCTATGCCAGTTATTCATCACACAATACGTAACTGACTAAAATGGGAGAGATTATTCTATGCGGACACCGGATGGGAGAACCGACCGGTTCCGCTTGGTACCGAGCGGAATACCGAGCGGTATCCTGCTCGGTATAGCTCGGTATTCGATTCCTCTCGGTAACCAGTGCGATATCCAGCGGTATTGTGCTCGGTACAAGTCAGTACTCGGTAACCAGTGCGATACCCAGCGGTATTGTGCTCGGTACAGGTCAGTACCGAGCTCGATACCGAGCTCGGTATATTTTTTGGGTGACGTGGCGCATTTTTATTTGCCTCTGGACGCCGTCCGGACTCCGCACCTAATAATTTTTCTTATTACCATGAAATGAGAGCATCTCCAACTCTCTCAAAAACTGCCACCACAGCAACTAAAATCCTGAAAACCAAGAAACAGAGAAAATTTTAAGTTCTTTGTGCGAGAGACAGGATACAAAGCACGATCACCAACCAGTACTGGCACCAAAACAGCAGCTGCTCAATTTCCGGCCTATTCAATTCCACAGTCTTGTAGCATTCATATGTCGGATAGGCATATCCAAGAATCATGCTGTATGAGTAAAATAGACAATGTCGATCTCTCAAATCAAGAGTTACAGAAGACTACAACAACCTCATCATTAATCATTCAACTCGTAATCACTTACATAGAAACTCTAGTAAGAAAGCCTCCCATCATTTGGAACGATTTAGCATTTCCTCCCCCCTGCAGCAACTACTATATGGCTTCTCTGAAGCCCTATATATAACAAAAAAGTGCATTAGCGGAATGAAAGGAGCAAAGAAATGAAGAAAGAACAATAATAATAAAAAAAAGAATCGGCTCGATGAATTCCATCGAGATTTGCGATCATCACAATATCGTTGAAGAATATCAAATGTCGATTGAAATCTCACCGACGAATAATTTGAAAGCGAACGAGTATGATCAAACAACTTAGTAAAAAACAAAACGACCTAGAAATTCCGAACTGTAAATGAGCATCAGTCGCATTACAATTTACCGGATCTCTTTCAACGAAGATGGAGATGCAACAGACTAACAGAGGGAGGTATGGCCGGCCAAAGACCGAACCCGAAAAGATTCGATGACTTGCAATCGGCTTATCGTGCCAAAACCGCTTGCCAGCTCTCTCTTCTTGGCCTTACCAGGGGGTCTCTCTTTATGGCCGGCCATGTGGACATATATAGCGAGGCGGCAGGCCTCGAATGGCGAATCGCCGCGCCAATTTTTCGGAGAGGAGAGCTGAGAGAGGAAGAGGACGCCTGTGAAACCCAGTCGGTTTTAAAATATTTATAGCAGACTAATGGTAGGTCGGGCGGGTCTAACTTATCTGGGCCAGACCGGAGCCCATTCATTTATAAAATTCTATTTAATTATTATGATTATTTTTCAAAGAATACTGAGTATGAAGCACAACACAATACTTTGAATGAGGTTGAAGCCCTCAATTATATATATAACTATTATACATTCCTTAGGTAAGGAAATTAATATTTTTTATTTGAAAAAATAATTTAAAATATTTAATAAACTTTATATTAGAATAAAAAAAATATATCAAAGATTTTCATATTATTTTTTGTGAGAACTGATGCATGACTTGATCAATATCGTAAGAGATGAAAAGCACGGAATGCGTAAGTAATTCGTGTACATATCACAAAAATAGTAATAACTTGTTCGCATCATCGAGACTGTCATTATGAAACTATCATTGATCCAAGAAACTTCTTGATTAAAGTCAAATACTAATGGATTGAAATTCTCATGCAATATTTGATTTATAAGACTACTATGTAGTAGGCCTATGGGTATGAACGAGGCGAGTATGTATCTGCCTAATCGAGCTAAGCTTGTTTAATTGTTATTGAGCTCGAGCTCAAACTTGAGTTTGACTAGAGCTCGAGCTCGTTTACTAAGCTCGAGCTCGACTCTTTAAAAAATCCATAGGCTCAAGCTTGTTTAGAAAGTTCGAGCTCGACTAGATTGTTGAGCTCTATTTCTTAATTTAAATAAAAAATTTAGTATTTTTTAGAATCTTTAATTTTTAATATAGAATTAATTTAAAATTATTAACATATATTATATAATATTAAATTAAATTAATTATTAAATACATTTTAATTTAATCGAGCGGCTCAACGAAGTTTTGCGCCGAGCCAAACACGAGTTCGAGCTTGTTTAATTTGCCAGCTCAAGTATAGGTTTGAGCTCAAACTCGTGGCTCGATAAGCTCGATTCGTGAGCTCGTTAACGACTCAAACTCTGCTCAGCTCACTTACACCCCTAAGTAGGCCATAATGATGATAATGCACAACCAATTGTTATAGGTGCATGCTATAGATGGATGCATACTAAAAGGCTTCAAGAGCTCTAGCACCACTATCAACGAACTTCCGTCGACCGCCATTGGACCACCGCCTAGCCACCAACCACCACCAGAATTCAACCTGGTCGTCGACCGCTACTAGATTTCCACCTGACTGCCGACTGCCGACTGCCACCGGACTCTCGCTCGACCATAGTTGGACCATCGCTCGACTGCCGACCTATCCGCTTCACCCTGCCATCGACCGCCGCCAGACTCCCGCTCGACCATCGTCGGACCACCACCCGGCCGCTGAATGCCACTGGACTTACACCCAGCCGCTAATCGCCACCAGAATCCAGCCCGACCATTGTTGGACCACTGATCGACCCACGACCACTGTTAGACTTCCACCCGGTCGCCAATTGCAACAGGACTTTCGCCTGACCATTGTAGGACCAACGCTTGGTCGCCAACTATCGCCGGATCACAACTCGCCATCCAACTTCGCCCGACCGTCGTCAGACTTCTGCCCAACTCTCCAAACTATTGTAATTTTACCTCCTCTAAGTCAAGGGACATGTCAACCTTTGTAATTCGCTCAAATCTATTGGACTATTCTTTCACCTGGGCAAGGCCCTGTGGTTTTCCCTCTTTGGGTCTTCCACGTAAAATTTTTTTGGGTTTTTTTGCCTTCTCTTCAACTACCTATTTGTGTGTTGGATATCCATACATCACTAAGATGAAAAATTCACTTACTCTACCACTGTGAATATTCTGGTCCGCAACAATATTATTTGACAAATTTAAATATTAATTCAACATATAATTAGCTTTTTATTTAATATTTATGTTCATTTTTAAAATTCATATGATATTAAAAATTGAATAAATTAATGAAATGAATTACTCAATAACGTATTAAGATTATTAATATTATTTAATTAACAATTGTAACGTTTTTTTGTTGAATTGAATAATATACTTATTAATATAAAATATTATTTATGTTTAAAAAATACAAATAAAAATATGTTTTTAATAATAATTATTATATATTTTTATTATAAATAAATATTACATATAATATTAAAAATAAAAATCAAAATTAATTAATCCTTTAAAAGTAGAGTAAACTAAAAATTATTAAAGCCTCAAATAAAATGTCAGCTTCACTTTCCATAATAAATAGAATTGATTTAATCATGATGTACAAAAATAGTCTTCTTTATACATTTCAAATGACAATGGTAGGATGACGGAAGTCTAGTGTTGGTGGCGGCAATTGCTGATCATGGTAGTCATAGATGGTGAATGCAGAAAATTGCTATAAAATTCTTTAGCTCTCCCCACTCATGAACTCCTCTTTAATGTAGATAATGTCGTTCTATTTATAGGCGTTTTGTGAGGCTTATTTTAATAAATTTGAACCTATTTCAAACTCTCTGTTATATTTATCCCAATAATATTAGAATATTTATCAAATATCTGAATGTCTTAATGATATCATAATCAAATGATCTTAAGCTCGTTAGTTCTGTCCGGTTGATCTGCTCGATTTGACTATAAGAACTCATGAATTTGAGAACATTTGATCCCTCATTCGATATCTTGAAAATTTTTAGTATGCTTTAATTGCTTGATTTAGGTTCATCGGGACTCAAATCAAATCACTAGTGGTGACGTCGATGTATTCGCCTTGTTGAGATATTAAATTCTTTTATAAAAAGATACTTAAAATAAAATGAAGAGCGAAGCAACTAGACCTATACAGTGACTATTCCTTCCCTTCGACGCAACCAATCAAGACCATCTCCTTTTTCCAGAAAACCATGCGACCAACTCTCAAAGTAGGAACAGGAAAATTTAGAATAACCAAGATTGCTTTTCTATTAGAGTTAATTAAAATTATTCACTGTCATATAAATATTAGAATATGTGTGTAATAGTTATAGTAGAATTTTATGGCCATTATTATTATAAAATATCCTCATTATTAAGAATATTTTTTTCTATAATACTCTATTCTATTGCCTATATATAACCACTCTTATATGCAAAAAATTATCTTGATTGGGCACGAATCTCGAGGAAAAACTCAAGTTGGAAACTTCAAAAATTAATTCGGAGACCATTTAAACTCCGATTTAAGCAAGCTTATAGTCGAACTGAGCGTCTCGGAAATACGAGCCCAACGACACCAAAGTCGACTCAATCCGAGCCCAAATGAGCCCAAATCAAGTACCCGAAGTGCTGTTGGAAGCATCGAACAGCAATTTGAGTTACCAAACGGTCTCCGATTTTGACGAGCTTATAGTCGAATCGAGCGGCTCGACGAGACAAATCCAACGAGCCCAAGATCGCAGAATTCTGATATCATTAAGACCTTCAAATGCTTGATAAACAGTTCATGATCAAGGGATTCATTATCGGCCGTTCATCCGGATCACTCCTTATTTGCCCATGATCCTTCATCTATTTACGGGCTATGCCACTCCAAAAAAACTATAAATAGCCCCTCATTTCTCTTAAGAGGGGACCCCAAGCCAGGAAGAGAAGAGAAGCCTAGGAGGGAATAACTCCTCCTCGACCACGGCCGGAACACCGCCGGAACTCCGCCGGAATACCGCCGGAACACCGCCGGAACACCACCGAAGCACCACCAGGCGCCCGAGGGACGCCGGAGCCCTGCCCGACACGGGAGCAACGTCGGAATTCTGCCCGAAGCTAGAATTCTACCCGACGTCCGAGTGACGCCGGACTTCTTTCCAAGTGACGCCGGAATTCTGTCTGACGCCCGAGTGACGTTGGAACTCTGCTTGGCCTTGTAATTGATACTCATTGTAATCTGATCGTCCTGAAGTTAAAGGACGAGTCAGCCTCGTGTATTTCAAACAACACTAGTGGAACTTTTTCAACTGGGCGTGGCCCCGTGGTTTTTTCCTTTTTCAGGGCTTTCCACGTAAAAATCCTGGTGTTTCTTTCACTCTTCTGTTTGTGTGCTGGATATACGTACAACGCTGAGACGGAAATATTAAACTCTATCGCCGCGTATATTTGAGTCCGCAACAGTTTGGCGCCGTCTGTGGGAAACAAATCCCACTATCCTAAGCACCACTTTGATGGTCAATAGGCGTAGCAATCGCCTCATAGGAGCCTCCCGCTCCCACTCTCCCCCAATCCAGAAACCAGTCTATAAATCGTGGACATCAAGTTTCTGCCTCCTTTCTTCCTGGGGGGCAACACATTGCTGGAGAAGGAACCTCAGGGCCTTCCTTGGAGGAGCGAATCCGAAAGATGGAAGAATCTCAAAACGAGATCCTACAACTCTTGCGAGAGACCCGACAGCCGATCCTAGCACCTCAGGAGGAGGTTCTTCTCCCTCGAGATCCACCACGTGTTGAAGCTGTTCAAATCGAACATCTTCAAGCTGAGATTCCTCTTCCTCCACCCAGGAGGCGTTCGCAGTCACATCAAGATAACGAACTGGCTTATACAGCAAGTTCTACCCATCCTCCGCACACAGGTCGGCAATCTCTCCTTCCTCAAGACCTCCCTGAGGAGCTAGCCCAACATCACATTGCTGAGCTCCCTCGCAATACCCTACGCCACGAACTGCGACGATTGGTTCGAGAAGAGTTCCCTATAGGAGGCGTAAGACAACCTCTTCATCAGTGGGACTTCCAGGATTCGTCACCCCTGACGGAAGCTATTCTTCAACACCCTATTCCGACAGGATTCAAACTACCGAACATCGACCCCTATGACGGGACAACTGACCCGTACGAGCATATCGATCATTATCGAACAATTATGCATATCCAGCGAGCCTCGGATGCACTCCTATGTCAGGTTTTTCCTGCTACCCTCAAGGGACAAGCACGAACTTGGTTCTATTCGCTTCCGTCTAGAACGATCCCTTCATTCAACAAAATGGCTAAAGTGTTCGTGGAACAGTTTGTAGCCAATCGAAGAATCACTAAGGATTCCTCCCACCTATCTGGAATCCGTCAGAATGAGGGAGAATCGTTGAAAGAGTATTTTCAGCGATTTTCTACTGAGGCTCGATAAATTCCGGGAGTAGATCCTGAATTATTGAGAGGAGTCTTTCTTGGTGGCCTCCGTCCTGGCCCCTTTTATTCGGCTCTTATGCGAGATACGGTTCATTCATACGCCGACCTGATTCATCGTGTGGAGGCACAAATCTCCGCAGATGAAGCCATAAATGCTCACAGAAAGCAGTTCGAGCAGACAAATGGGAAGCGCAAAGGTACTCCTGGGATGGATAATTCTTCCTTACAACGGAAAAAGCAAGGGAATATCAATCTACCTTCTAGGCCCCCATTACCACAACGAGAACCTCGGCAGGAGAAAGAGTACACTCCGCTCAACACATCTCAAGCAAATGTGTTAATGGCGATTCAAGATCAGGACAAAGTGAAATGGCCGCATCCTTCGAAGCCAAATACAGGAAATCAAGATCAGTACTGTCACTTTCATCGTAGTCGTGGCCACACTACTGAAGCGTGTCGGCAACTTAAGGATGAGATTGAAAGACTTATCCGCCAGGGCTATCTTCGACAGTTTATTGGGAACCCACCTACCCGAGAAGAAGCTCGCCCCACTGGGGGGCAAAATCAACAACAACAAAGACAACCATTGAATAATATTCAAATGGTTGGTGAGATTGAGTAATGCTGCAACTTGAACCTTTGTGTTAGTAATACTACTTGTCATGTGTCACCATGTATCTCTTCTATGATCAGTAGGATGTCATTCTAATGTCCTTAGTATTTCTACCAAGTCGAATGATGTGGTTGTCCCTATATGTATCTCTTCTGTTGTACAAGGGAATTATTGTCTTACAGTAATATAATGTGTTGTTCGTCCAGTTTTGATATTGTCTCTTTCTTTAAAAAGAATACAAATGACAGTGAAAAACTACTGACAAATATAGTCTCTTTATCCTTGATTCGAGAAATATGCAGTCTTTATTACTTCTCAATCACTGGAAGATCGATCCCAGGGGGATTCGATCCGGCCTCTTCCATACAGGTTAACGTCGTCGAGCAAAGGCTCCGACATACAACCTCGGACAGGTCTCACATCCTTGGTGGATTCTCCCTACCTCTTCCATACAGGTTAACGTCGTCGAGCAAAGGCTCCGACATACAACCTCGGATAGGTCTCACATCCTTGGTGGATTCTCTCGACCTCTTCCATACAGGTTAACGTCGTCGAGCAAAGGCTCCGACATACAACCTCGGATAGGTCTCACATCCTTGGTGGATTCTCCCGACCTCTTGCATACAGGTTAACGTCGTCGAGCAAAGGCTCCGACATACAACCTCGGATAGGTCTCACATCCTTGGTGGATTCTCTCGACCTCTTCCATACAGGTTAACGTCGTCGAGTAAAGGCTCCGACATACAACCTCAGATAGGTCTCACATCCTTGGTGGATTCTCTCGACCTCTTCCATACAGGTTAACGTCGTCGAGCAAAGGCTCCGACATACAACCTCGGATAGGTCTCACATCCTTGGTGGATTCCCTCGACCACTCCTATACATGTTAACGTCATCAAGCAAGGGCTTTGACCTACAGTCTCAAATATGTCAAAAAGGATGTCTCTCACATTCGTTCAGACTAATAATACATCAAAAGCACAAAGCATGTCTTACAGATGCAATAACAATTCAGGTCCCTCTAGGGGACAAATCCTCATTTCATATACAATATCATTGGAGTTACATAAATCCAGATTCAGGTGTACATTTATTCTCACTAGAAGTTGAAATTGAAAAGTACATTGGCATCATCCGTACAAACTAGTATCATCAAGCAATAAGCAACTTTAACACAGTCAAATATCCTTGGTGGATTTAAGTGACTTCTCCCTTACTGCACGCAAGCATCTCCTACAACTGCTCCTTCAAAGAAAGGACATAACTGGATCATCATCAGATCTCCACTCAGTGTTAGTGTATTGCCAGAATATTGGCATGTCACACTACTTCGACCTCTTGATTCAGTAATATCTGATGTTGGCACACTTCAGTATGGATGAATATTGCCTTAACACAATGTTACTGGACGCCGGCCATCATCTGCCCGTCGCCAGACCCTCGTCGAATTTCTACCCAACGTCGTATTTCTGCCAGTTGCGTGACTTGCCTCGGATATCTACCCGACGTAGGACTTCTGCCCGTCGCGGGACATTCGTCGGACTCCTGCCCGTCGCTGAGCTTCCTCCCGTTGAAGGACTTCTGCCAGTCGCGGGACATTCGTCGGACTCCTGCCCGACGCTGAGCTTCCTCCCGTTGAAGGACTTTTGCCAATCGCGGGACTTCCGTCAGACTTCTGTCTGACACCGAACTTCCTCCCGTTGAAAGACTTCTGTCAGTCGCGTGACTTTCGTCGAACTTCTACCCGACGCCGGACTTATGCCCGTCGTCGGACCCTCGTTGTACTTCTTCCCGACGCCTGACTTCCGACCATCTTCAGACTCCCTCCGACTAACATCTCACCTCCACATGAAGGAATGAAAAAGAAAAGAAATTTCTAACTCCTGTACAAGAGGAGGGGCGTTGTCTCAAGTAGGGAAAATCACCTACTGAATAACAACGGAATGCCTCAACTGTCAGAAAGCCAGAATGAGAGAAAAAAGAGGAAAAACCGCTAACTTCTGTGCAAAAGGAGGGGCGCCGAGTCAAGTAGGGAAAATCACCTACTCAAAAACGGCGGAAGGCCTCAAAATGCCAGAAACTAGAGGGGAGAAGAGAGGAATACTCTAACTTCTGCGCAAAGGGAGGGGCGCCGAGTCAAGTAGGGAAAATCACCTACTCAAAAACGGCGGAAGGCCTCAAAATGCCAGAAACTAGAGGGGAGAAGAGAGGAATACTCTAACTTCTGCGCAGAGGGAGGGGCGCCGAGTTAAGTAGGGAAAGTCACCTACTCAAAAACGGCGGAAGGCCTCAAAATGCCAGAAACTAGAGGGGAGAAGAGAGGAATACTCTAACTTCTGTGCAAAAGGAGGGACGCCGAGTCAAGTAGGGAAAATCACCTACTCAAAAACGGCAGAAGGCCTCAAAATGCCAGAAACTAGAGGGGAGAAGAGAGGAATACTCTAACTTCTGCGCAAAGGGAGGGGCGCCGAGTCAAGTAGGGAAAGTCACCTACTCAAAAACAGCGGAAAGCCTCAAAATGCCAAAAGCCAGAGGGAGAAAGGAAGAAGGGGCGAGTTTCTCCTAGGCCTTGGGGGTCTATTTATATTATTTTTGAGGGGGGGAGGATTCCAAAATTTTATTAAATTCCCTGAATTTTTTCAAATTTTTCAGAATTTTTTGGGATTTTTTCGGAATTTTTTGGGCCCCACCACTTAAAAAAAAAAAAAAAAAAATTTTTTTTTAAAAAACGGCTAACCGCACGGCTAACCGCGCGGTTCCGCGCGGTTCCGCGCGGACGCGCCTGTTGGCGCTGGCGCCGCCGCAGGCGGCGGCGGCAGGCGGCGGCCGGCCGGCCGGCCGGCCGGTTCGGCCGCCTATGCGTTCCCGGGCTCCGATTTCGGGCCCGGACGGTCCAAATTCGACGTTTTTGGGGTCCCCGGACACGTTTTTCGACGTTCCGGACTCAATTTTGACACTTTCGGAGCTCAACGGGGCCTCTATGATCAAGTTCGAGCAAACATTTGATTTTTGGAACGCAATTTTTTGCAATTCGGCCAATGCAAAATGCCGGAACAAGTATTTTCGGACTCGTGAAGCTTCGACGTCCGAAAATAGGGGGGCAACTGATGTATCGCCAAAAAATTATCTTGATTGGGCACGAATCTCGAGGAAAAACTCAAGTTGGAAACTTCAAAAATTAATTCGGAGACCATTTAAACTCCGATTTAAGCAAGCTTATAGTCGAACTAAGCGTCTCGGAAATACGAGCCCAACGACACCAAAGTCGACTCAATCCGAGCCCAAATGAGCCCAAATCAAGTACCCGAAGTGCTGTTGGAAGCATCGAACAGCAATTTGAGTTACCAAACGGTCTCCGATTTTGACGAGCTTATAGTCGAATCGAGCGGCTCGACGAGACAAATCCAACGAGCCCAAGATCGCAGAATTCTGATATCATTAAGACCTTCAAATGCTTGATAAACAGTTCATGATCAAGGGATTCAATATCGGCCGTTCATCCGGATCACTCCTTATTTGCCCATGATCCTTCATCTATTTACGGGCTATGCCACTCCAGAAAAACTATAAATAGCCCCTCATTTCTCTTAAGAGGGGACCCCAAGCCAGGAAGAGAAGAGAAGCCTAGGAGGGAATAACTCCTCCTCGACCACCGCCGGAACACCGCCGGAACTCCGCCGGAATACCGCCGGAACACCGCCGGAACACCACCGAAGCACCACCAGGCGCCCGAGGGACGCCGGAGCCCTGCCCGACACGGGAGCAACGTCGGAATTCTGCCCGAAGCTAGAATTCTACCCGACGTCCGAGTGACGCCGGACTTCTTTCCAAGTGACGCCGGAATTCTGTCTGACGCCCGAGTGACGTTGGAACTCTGCTTGGCCTTGTAATTGATACTCATTGTAATCTGATCGTCCTGAAGTTAAAGGACGAGTCAGCCTCGTGTATTTCAAACAACACTAGTGGAACTTTTTCAACTGGGCGTGGCCCCGTGGTTTTTCCCTTTTTCAGGGCTTTCCACGTAAAAATCCTGGTGTTTCTTTCACTCTTCTGTTTGTGTGCTGGATATACGTACAACGCTGAGACGGAAATATTAAACTCTATCGCCGCGTATATTTGAGTCCGCAACAATGCTCATTAGGCTTCACCACCTCTCTCAATCTCCTAGAAATGCTTTTCTCTCATCATCACATATCTTTTTGTAGAGGTTAATTAGTTCTCTAATTTTATCTATGAATGCTTGGTAGTTGTATGGTTTTTTTTTCAAGAATGTAATTATCTAAAAGAATAATTCAAATAAATGTTTTAAAATTAATTTGAACATTGCATTTTTTTCTATTTATAAAAATCAGATAAATATCTCTTTACAACTATCATATTTTAAAAGGGTATAATATTTAACAATTTTTCCTATCAACATATATTTTTTTAATAATAATTATTTATTTTTAATTATTATAACCCTTTTTTAAAATGTATCCGTAATTTATGATATAGCTTTATGGCAGAAAATTATCTTATCTTTCTTTGATTCTATTTTAATGGCCAATATTTTGCACCATAAAGCATTGCAGGTCTCACTACCATCTTATAGAATTTCCCCTTAAATTTGAGAGGGACTTTTCTATCACATAAGAAGCCCGATACACTCCTCCACTTCAACCATCCAACTTGAATTCTACTAATAATATCTCCAATTAAAATAATATATAAATAAATATAAAATTTTTGGTGTTAGTTAAATATACAAATACATAAGAATATTATCATATGTAAATAAATCCATCAAAGTTATGTGAAAGTTAGAACTTGGTAAACTTGGAATTTCTTAGCTAAGTCTTATGACCAAACCATCAATATAATGCTAGATAGAGGAAAAAGTTCCAAGAAATAAATCCCTTATACACTGAGATTACTAAGAAGGGTCCAAATTCTACCCCATTTGAAACTCCGCAAAAGAAGAGGAGATATACTATAAGGTAGTAAGGTACAATTTTCATTAAATGAGAATATAATTTCTTATATATATATATATATCTGTATTAGAAATTTTTTTTTTAATTTTGATAGAGCAATAACAACAACATCAAAGTTTAGTTTCGTCTCTTATTTGAAAGTTTAGCTTCGACTTTTGGGTGGGGGTTGGAAGCAACGGCTGGCTTTCGTTAGTCGATGTAATGGGGATCCATGTCCTCCAGTCTTCAGGTCTCCCATTAAAGATTTGGAAGATATAATGGACAATCAAGTCATCTAAGGAGCTCACAAACTCTTATCCAACATCTCGCTGCAATTATAAATATATTTATGATTTTGGTTTTGCTCAGTTGTGCAATATACAAACTTCCAGATGCTCACAAACACATTACTCAACCACCGTCAGGGGTTGTATTCCCTTAAAAAACGATATATTTATTTTTAAAAGATACATGACAGACGTGTAAAGTAGGAGAAAAATACTTAGGTAGCGCAACGGAGAATTACTAAATACATTACTGAGAGCTACATCACGACGTTCATGCCGAGGAGCACGATGCCAGTTGCTATGGAGAAAATGCCTATTACAACACTTTTTCTTAGAATTTTTTTTTTAATTTTCTTGAGCTGGACGAGTATTAGAAGGGTAGCCCAAGCTAAGAAGCTCACCAGAGCAAAGGCCGCGCTGGTTTTAAGGAGGATGAGCTCCCCGCAGCTTCTGGAGCGTGACTGGTTCTTGTTCGCAATGAAGGCTACTATAATTGTGACGGCAATACCTAGGGAGATGTTGCCCAACTGCTTCGCCGTCTTTTCCAATCTTTTTTTGTTTTGCTTCTGCCTGCTCATCCTCTGTCTCCATATTGTGCATGGTCACGGTGTCCGCTTGCTCCACCACGGTGTCCGACTGCTCCACCACGGTGGCTGCCTGCTCCACCATAGTGTCCGCCTGAGTGCTCACTAGATTCTGCCATGTTTTCCATGCACAGCTCTCTGTCTCTTTTTGTATGTATTTTGTTGTCTTTTATTTTTCGGAAAGATGGAGGGGGTTTTATAGGCAATAGCAGCTGGCACAATGGATGAAGATCAGACGGCCAATGTATCATCATCAGCAATAATTAATTAATCAGGTACTTCTACTAAATCTATTTGTTTTATTACCGGAAAAATTGGGGAATTAAATTTGTATTTACTTTATCATCACCTATTTATGTATTATGGCTATATAAAACAAATAGATTTAGTAGAAGTAAAATTGGGGGAATTAAATTTTGTCACTGTGATCAGCATTGTGGAGCACAATATGACGACAGAGGATGATCAGACGGAAGCCGAATAAAAAGGGCTGGAGAAGACGGCGAAACAATTGGGCGGCATCTCCCTTGGTATCTCTGTCGCAATGATAGTAGCGTTCATTGCCAACACGAGCTCTAGAAGCAACAGGGAGCTCATGTTCCTTAGAACCAGCGTGACCTTTCCTCTGGTGAGCTTCTTAGCTTGGGCCTCCCTTCTAATATTCGTTCAGCTGAAGAAAATAGAAAAAGTTATTCTAAGAGGAAGTGTTGTAATAGGCATTTTCTCCATAGCAACCGACATCGTGCTCCTCGGCATAAACGTCGTGATGTAGCTCTCAGTAATGTATTTAGTAATTCTCCGTTGCGCTACCTAAGTGTTTTTCTCCTACTTTACACGTCTGTCATGTAACTTTTAAATATCAATATATGGTATTTGAATATTAATTGAATTGCATTATTATTTCTTTATTTTTTATTTGATGCATAGGTGTTACTTGTGGATGGCTTTCGCCTCTTAATATTTGAGAAAAGGTTACAAGTAATAATGTGTAAATTTTACTCTTAAATTCTTATGCAACTACATCTATTATATTATGGAAGTGTTACGCCTCCTAAATTTAGGGTAAGCCTTTTTTTCACCGTCTCTTATTTGAAAGTTTAATTTTGTATGATTTTGCTCTTGATTTGAGTCTCTCGGAGAAGGCTTTAATTCTCATTTTGCCTTGTGAGAAGAGGCTACAATTCTCAGTAGTCAATATTGCCATTAATGTACCAATTGAAGCTAAGAGGATCAACTAATTGTGAATGTTTGTGTTTTGATCAATTTACATTCACATAAGGAAACATGTATCATCCATCATTCTTGCATGCTAAAAATGTCCCCATGGACCATAAAATGATACAATTTATGGTTGTTGATCCTCTTAGCTTCAATTGGTAAATTAATGGCACTAATGACTACTGAGAATTTAAACCTCTTCTCATAAGGTAAAATGAAAATTAAAGCCTTCTCCAAAAGACTCGAATCAAAGTTAAAATCATATACATAGGCAACGATGAAACTAAAATTTCAAATAAGAGGCGGTGAAAAAAAGACTTACCCCAAATTTAAGAGGCGTAAATCTTCCATAATATATGTAGTTGCATGAGAATTTAAGAGTAAAATTTACACATTACATCATTACATGTAACTTTTTCTCAAATCTTAAAAGGAAAAAGTCATCCAAAAGTATCACCTATGCACACAAAAAAATTATGATTTGAATAATTATGATATAATGCAACATTCAGTGTTTAATCTCCTTCAAATAATCTTAAAAAATATGTAATTCCACATCATGAAATATGCTTTTATATAGATCAAAGGTTACTCATATAAATTGATTGAAATTCTTATGTGATTTCTCCAGCTTCTAATGAATTTTCTCTCCTATTTTTCAGGAAGATCTCAAGCTTGTCTCCTTTGAAAAGGTAAAGTTTTGGCTTCTTTTGATTGTTTATTGAAATGCTCTTCTAAACGCAGAAAGTTTCCATTGTAAACTTTGAATTTCTTCTTGGTGAACTTGTATCAACAAGTTATATGAAAGTTAGAACTTGGTGAACTTGGAATTTCTTAGCCAAGTCTTCTGACCAAACCATCAATATAATGCTAGTTAGAGGAAAAAATTCAAAAAATAAATCCCTTATACACAAAGATTACTAAGAAGGGTCCAAATTCTACTCCATTTGAAACTCCACAGAAGAAGAGGGGGTATATTATAGGCTAGTAAGGTTCAATTTTCATTGTCATTTAATCTCCTAAAAAAAGAGAAGTGATGATGACATTGAGATATATTAACTCGAGTAGCTCCCCGCATGAAAAGGGGTATGAAGTTAAGCTAGTAGAGTATAATCTCTATCTTTTGTCCCTTTCAACCATAAGTGACCCAATATTGCTAGTAGAGTATCTGACAGGCCATTCCAAAAAAGCACAACCAAATAAGCTCACCCTCAGGCACTTTGCGATTCTCAGTAGAACCAACTACATCAATTGAATTGACTATAGCCCCAAATGCTCGTAAATCATACCAAATTTGAGTCATGAAATAGGGCTTTAACCGCACTTCAACTCCTAGCTAGTTACCTCTCAATTTCTAAGACGTGGTTCACTATCTCAATTCTCGATCTGTTTGTGTTCTCTAATAAGGTGTGATGATTGGAATATTATATCGTTAAGCAATTCACTCTCTAATCGATGGAAGAGCCTTATTTCTTTGGTTGAAATTGAACAATCAATCAAAATTCATGATTAAGATGCATTCATGTGAGTTGACATTGCACTTTAGGCAAGGATATCAAGAAAGCTGTAATGAGTAGGAAATGTAATATTTAGCCATTAATATTCAGAGCCCCTCAAAGGCTTTGACATCCAACAAAAAAAAAAGGCTTAAAGTTTGATATGTTCAACAAGATGAACTAAAATAAAAAATAATCTCCAACTTTCGGCCAAGTGAGATAAATATGATTAGAATAAAAAAGCCTAAGTATAACGTACTCGTTGATAACCCTCCCTTGCCAACGAACAAAAATGATCTCATTCATCTTGTGTTGTATAGATTAATTGGGTTTTCTAAAGCTTCTTTAGTTTAATAAATATGTAGCATAGCAAGTTCAAGAGAATTGCCTATTTTTTCAACAAATCAAGGATCAAACTGAGGATGTTGACCTAATTTAACATGCCTTAGAACAAATTAAGATTAGGCCTACCTTTGATATTACGATATGTTTCAAACTCCTTACAAAATCTCAAATTGTTAGTATCGTATATTCTTCAAAGAATATATGAGCCTCAAAATGGTTATCAACTTTCAAAAGGAACAAATATCAAAGAAGAAGTATTTTTATGGTTGTAAACTACATGACATATCACGAGTTATCACAAAAAATGCCTTATAAAAGCCGTTGAAGTTAATGCCAACTATTATAAGAATGATAAAATCATCACTTAGTAAAGCTAATCATTTATGAGATGGTTCACCTGGTCAATATTATGATGATTCACCTGGTCAATAACAACCTGTTAGCTATTAATTACATGATCATAAATGAAGTGCACAGATGATGTTGGATGCAATCTTATGCGTAGAAACAGAGAGAGAGAGAGAGAGAGAGAGAGAGAGAGAGAGAGAGAGAGAGAGAGAGAGAGAGAGAGAGAGAGAGAGAGAGAGAGAGAGAGAGAGAGGTGAGGAAGAAATGAAAAAGGGCAAGTTTGATAGTATTATAATCCAATTGTGTGCTAATCATTTATGAGAGAACTTAGTTGCTAAGACTAATTGTTCTAATCTGCATGGGGTAGGAATAGGATCTTAATCCAATCTTGTGCCCATATTTCTCACCAATCTTTACTAAGGATAATTAGATATTTAGTCAACCGATCCTTAGCTTTTCTTTCTCTACCCTATACATATAGAATCAAAATCAAAATCAAGCATAAGGCCTCCCTCTTTCAACCCCTGGTGGACAGCCCATGTGACACTGCACAAATAGAAAACATTGTATCCTAACAATTCGAATGTATAGGCTTATTATTAAATGCAAATGCTTCAATGAATTTTTATTTAAATTAATATAATTCATCAAATATTATTTGATAAATATTATTTAATTAATGAGAATGATTTCATCATATATATTGATATATAATAAAAAAACTATCTTGATCGGACACGAATCTCGAAGCAAAATCAAGTTGGAAACTTCAAAAATTAAATTTGGGACCATCTGAATTTCGATTTCAGTAAACTTATAGTCGAACTGAACGTCTCAAAAATACGAACCCAACGAAACCAAATTCGACCTAATACGAGCTCAAATAGGTGCAAATCGAAACCCGAAGCACATTTGGAAGGTTCAAACCATAATTTGGATTACCAAACAGTTTCCAAACGTGACATGCTTATGGTCGAATCGAGCGGCTCAACGAGACAAATCCAACGAGCTCAAGATTGCCAAATTCTGATATCAATAAGACATTCAAATGTCCGATAAACGGTCCATGATCAAGAGGATCAGTATCGACCGTCCATTCAAAACACTCCCAACTTGCCCTCTATCTCTTCATTATTTACTGGCCATGCCACTTTCAGAAAATTATAAATAAACCCCTCATTCTTCATTAAAGAGGGATCGAGGGGGCCAAAGAAGGGGGAAAGAAGAGAAGAGAGGAAGGAAGAAGGGGCCCAAACAAGGAAGCAAGGAAGAGAATGAAGAGAAAGAAGAAGAGAAACTTGAGTTCTCTTGCCACCAGACTCCTTCTTGACCACCGCTGGACTTCTGCTCGACTGTCGACTAACGTCAGGCTTCTGTCAGACCACCGCCAGTTATTGGACTTCTACCCGATGTCAAACTTCCGCCCATCGTCGGATCTCCACTCAGCCACCGACGGATGCCGTACTGCCACCGAACTTCCACCCAGCCACCGAAGGATGCCGGACTTCCGCCCGACCACCAACTAACGCCGAACTTCCACCCGGCTTCCAGTTATTGTTAGACTTCCACCTGATAAAGGTCTTTCTGACCTCCCTCGCTCGCCAACTATGGTCCTTCTGACCTCCTTCTCCAATTACGATCCTTTCGATCTCTGTCGCCAGACAATGATCTTTCCGACATGTGTCACCTGCCGATTAAGATCCTTTTGACCTTCATCATCTGAATATGGTCCTTCCAATCTCTGTCGCTAGACAACGGTCTTTCCGACCTCTTTCATCTGCCAACTATGGTCCTTCTGACCTCCGTCATCTAAATACGATCCTTCCAATCTTCGTCGCCAGACAACTATCTTTCTGACCTCTGTCACCTGCCAACTATGATCTTTCCAGCCTCCATTGCAAGATAACGGTCCTTCCGACCTTTGTCGTCAAACTACGATCTTTTCTACCAACCTCATCGCCAGATAACGGTCCTTCCAACCTCCATCGCCAGATAACGGTCCTTCCAACCTCCATCGCCAGCCAACTATGATCATTTCGACCACCGTCACCCAAATACGATCTTTACGACCTCCATCGTCTGCTGACTATGATCCTGCCGACCAAACAAACATATCAATACTTATTCTTTCCAATTTCCACCATGTAATGCATTCTATATGATGTATATTTGTTACATCAATCCAAGGCCTTCTCTCCAATGAAATGCCTCATTTGTAATCAACTTCAAATACTAGTTGATTTATTCAAACTGAGCTAAGCCCCGTGGTTTGTCCCCTTTTCAAGGTTTTCCATGTAAAAATCTTGGTGTTTGTTATAAATACTGCACTCTCTCTTTTTATTCTGATTGTGTGTTGGATCTTCATACAAAGCTACGACGTTAAACTTTATATTTCTCTGCAGCATATATATATATATATATATATATATATGGAAAAGAAAAAAGAATATGCTTACAATAAAGAGCAGTGAAAAGCCTCATGAGTAATGGAACTTAGAAATCCAATTAGATGAAATACTGATATGCCAGTCAATCTTCTTTAACATTGATGAATCATGTAGATAAGAATAGAGGGACCCTTGCCTATAACCTCTAGGAGTGTTGAAGTAAGCACACAGCTTCTCAATTTTAGGTTTTCTACTATCTCTTTGTCTCATTTCATGGCCGACAACATCTCCATATATATGGATCCCAAGTAAGCACACCGCCTCACAATGCTTAGTACATCAGTGGGAGCTCTAGAAGATGTTGCTGCATTAAGCAAACTCTTTACTTCATTAGATAAAAATATTCTGGTAAGAGCCTTACAAGATAATTCAGCTGCTAAGCAACAACATATATTCACTGAAGTAATAATTAACCCATCAATCTGATGAGAACTTGTGTCATTTGCTGTAAGGACTAAATCAAGAGAGAACCTTAGAAGTTCCATTAGAGACTTTGCAGATGAACCCTCCGATAAAGCAAATTCACAAAATATTGCCCTGATATCTGGATATCTTCTCATAAGTGCACTAAATCGGCTGCGAGCCTCCTTTGGATCCAGATTTGAAGGGTAAGATGGAATTGAAAGGTCGAGATGCGCTAAGAGTTCTAATATTTATTGATTTTTTTGATTTCTTACAATAATAACTTAACTAGTTAAATGCGGAAGCTGATGATTTGTAAATAATTATAAAGATGGTGATTATTCTCTAATTATCATAATGAAATAATGTTCTCAGATTTTCACCAAGCAGTTATAATAGAAAATAAGATGCAAGAAAATAAAGTGCGGAAAATAAAATCAGAAAGAGCACACCAGATTTATAGTGGTTCGGTCAAACCATGACCTACGTCCACTCCCCGGAGCCTCCTCTCCGGGTATTGCACTATCACAATAGTGTCTCTCCTTTAGCCCCCTCAGCTAGGTGGAGAAGCCCTTACAAACTCTCTTCCACCAACCCGGTGCGGCAGAGGACCGTACTCCTTTCACAGGCAGAGAACCTTGACTTCTTTTCACCCTCCTAGTGAGGTAGAGGACCTTGAATCACTTTCACCTTTCCCGGTGCGGCGGAGTAGCCGGGTCTTTTGACACCAAAGAGGTCTTCTTATTCCCAAAGCTTTACTCAAGACAAACCTTGACTCTTGGAGGAACTCAGGTGCAAGTTCGCCGGAGCAACCGTGTGAAAACCCCCTCTCACACTCCCTTGAAGCTCACAAGGATCTTCTCCCTCTCTTACAAACTCCACCCTTTCTCTCCCTAGCCCAAAGCTCTCTCTTCAAGCTTTCTTTAGAATAAAATAACTCAATGAATGCCAAAAAGACTCCTAAAAGGTCTTATGAGAAAGCTTAAATAGAGGGCTTAAAAAAACCCTAAAAATCCAATTCAGCCGTCAAAGATCGTACAGTACGATCGCAGGATCGTCCAGTACTATGTACAGAATTTGACCTGTTAGTACTGTACAATCTCAGAATCGTACAGTACGATTAGTTCAATCGAAGTGCAGTTTGTCCAGGACGAATCCTGGGACAACCAAAATCATCTCTGTTTATCGTACAGTACGATCCAGTTCGTACAGTACGATCCAAATATCAAAATTACGCAAATTTGATTGACTAATCACAGGATTAAATTAGGCAATGTTTTAAACATCGTACAGTACGAATAGAACAATTTTCAAATTCAAATTTTTGCCTAATTTAATGTTCGACGGGGTTTCTAATTATACCAAATCGTCCAGTACGATGTGGTGTTCGTACTGTACGATTAGTTATATTTCAAAAGAATTTTTTCAGAAAAAATTAAATATTTTAATTAATTTCTGTAACACCAGATCGTACAGTACAATCCAGATCGTACAGTACGATGTACAGAAAAATTAAAATATTTAACATTAAATTTTCTCCCCTTGTGTGTGTGTGCACGGTCACCAGGCTATCATGCACCTTTATAGGACTTGACTCAAAAAGTTAAAATAAATAAATGAAAATTATATTCTCTTTTGACATAACCTATTCTACCCAGTCTTGAGCCCTGAATCTTTAAAGACCGGTGCCTGTTGTACCTGAAATGTTAGTCAACACACAAACATGTATACACAATAAATATTAAGAGAAATAAAGAGGCACTCCATAATATTGTCATCATCAAAATCATATACTCAGGAGCCCGAGTTGTAACAGGAATGAGAAGCCTGGTTATTTTTTTAGCAACACGTTCATGATCATTGGTTAGGGAAGAAAATAAAGAATCTAAACTAACAACCTTATTAAATTGGAAAGACCGAATATTTATAACCTCTAAAAGCAAATCAACAGCAGTAATATGAACATAAAGAGAAGGATCAAATAAAAAATGACTTAATTTTGGAAGGAGAACTTTCATAATTTCATGACTCTGAGGATTTTCAAGCAAATATATGATTCCATTCAATGTAGATAGTCTAACTTCATTGCACATATCAATTGTCATGCCATCAATAACCTTTCCCAATATTTGTGTTATTGTTAAAGAAGGAATAACATCTTAAAATAAATGAGAATATGGCATAAGCCTTCAACTACCACTCCTCTCACATCAGGGCAATCATCCATAAGCAATTTCTGCAATAGGAAAAATTGCTTCTCAAGTAGCATATCCTTTATGTCTTTTGTAGCATTAGGATCTTCGAGTGAAACTAGATCTAAGAGTAGAAACAATGCATTTTCACGAACATTGGAGTTAGCAACATGCAGTGATCAGAATAACAAGGGCTCAGCTAGACAGAACATGACCTTGTCAACACCTGGCGTTGTCCTCTGACCAATAAATCAATTTAATACTCTTCTAATAGAAGCAGCAGACATCTTCTTTTGTGCATGTATAGCCACGTCCATAAGCCCCTGAAGAAAAACCATCCTCAATTTATTTTTTCACATATGCTTTTGATCCCTCCAAGCCTTAAAAATGATGTCAGCATAGCCCTCGAGGACTGACTTTTTCCCAAAAGGAATTTGAGATCTAATTAATGCAAGCGATTCCTTTAAAAGAAGGCCATTTAATCCCACCATGAAAGCAATGAAACACCTTCCATCCTTTCTCTTTAAATACACTGGGGTGATCACGCATCGAACTAGCAAAAGCCTCAGGTCTTCAATGCTCTCATCCTTGTAATCAAATTAAGAAAAGGCCTCACGAAGAGAAAAAGTCTTCTAAACATCAGTCTTCTTGTCGTAGGTTAGAGATTTTGACAACATGAAAGGGAGGGACTGGTTTATTAGATTCTCCCTCTCAGGTAATTTATCATTCCACCACCCTTCACATAGATTAGTGACTTCAGAAAGAAGGGAGGGGTCATCAAATAGAATAAGGCTGTCATGAAGAATCTGTACAAGAGGCAGTAGATCAGATGGGGAGAAGAGTTTCTTCTGATGAGAAATGCAAATGTGAGCCACGTATGTGCAGGCTTGAAGCTTCTTTTGAATATCTAGGGTTTGGGAGCCAGGCCTTGGAGGCGGTTCCTTGCCATCAGGACCATCTAATCTTTTAAACCTTACAGAGCATCTAAATTTCTTCAGCACAGGTGAGGGAGAAGATTTGGTGTCCCCGAAAAATGTAGAGCATCAAATCCATGCCATTTCGAAACAAACAAAAACCTAGAAAAACTTCTCTGCGTATCCTCAACTCGAGTTGCGTAAACTGCACCCGTTCTCTTTTCCCTTCATCTTCTTTAATGGGAAAGAGACTGCGCTCCTCTGTTCAATCCTCTGCGGGAATTCTTGAGGATGACTAGGGCTGCAAAAGGAAAAGAGAACAGGGCGCAATTTACCCAACTGGAGTAGAGGATACTCAAAGAAGTTTTTCTAGGTCTTTGTTTGTTTCAAAATGGCCTGGATTTTGGCACGCTACTTTTGTTAGGGACACCAAATCTTCTCCCTTACCCATGCTGTAGAAATTTAGATGTCCTGTAAGACTTAAAAGATTAGATGGTCCTGATGGCGAGGAACCACCTCCAAGGCCAGTCTCCTAAACTCTAGACATTCAAAAGAAGCTCTAAGCCTATGCGTACATATTTCATTGCTTTCATGGTAAAATTAAATGGCCTTCTTTTAAAGGAGTCGCTTGCATTAATTAGATCTCAAATTCCTTTTGGGAACAAGTTGGTCCTCAAGGGCTATGCTGATATCATTTTTAAGGCTTGGAGGGGATCAGAAGCATCTGTGAAAGAAAAGATTGAGGATAGTTTTTTGCAGGGGCTTATAGACGGGGCTATACATGCACAGAAGAAACTGTTTGCTGCTTCTATTAGAAGAGTATTGAACGAATTTATTGGTCAGAGGACAACACGAGGTGTTGATAAGGTCCTGTTTCGTCTTGCTGAGCCCTTGTTATTCCGATCACTGCAGGTTACTGACTCCAATGTTCACGAAAATGCATTGTTTCTACTCTTAGATATGTTTCCACTCGAAGATCCTGATGCTACAAAAGACATCAAGGACACCTTACTTGAGAAGCAATTTGTTTTATTGTAGAAATCTCTTAGTGGTCCTCTTAAAATATGGGGGGGGGGGGGGGTCGTTTAAAATTTTTGCCTCAGTTTCTTCTTCTTCCAATATTTCATTTACAAATTCTTGGGCAATTATGCCCTTCATGTGTTTCAAGTATTCCTCCTTTGTCTCTCATGTATGGGCAGCGCAGATATAAATAATATTTTTGAACATTCTGCTCAGTTAGAACCTTTCCTCTTCAAGTTGCATTCACCCCTTACCCATGCTTGCATTCGAACCAAAGCGGAGAGGGAGAGACAGAGCAAAGAGCAGTTGCGTGCATTTCGTTCAGTCGAGTCTTCATAGGTAACCATCATCTCCATCATCACCATCTACTTCATCTTCACCATCTACTTCATCTTCTCCACCTTTTTATTTCCTATTATTAGGAAGAATGTCTTCTTAATCTTTATTTTCTTCTTCTCTTGTGTCATTTTGCTGAAAAGAAAAATAATGGAGATTCTCTTTTTAGCTAGAAGGAGAGTTTTATTTTTTTCTTTTCTCATTAGGCTTTGAATCGAAAAACAAATCTTGCCCAATTTCTTTTAAGATTAAGATCTAAAGTTTGTTTTGATCTTCTTGTTTAAGAAATAGATAAATAGCTGTATAATTTTTGCTTTTCTTTCCGTGATTTTTTTATTTCTTCTCTCATTCTATAAGATTTTCTTGAAGATTGAAAATAGGTTATGTTATAATCTCTTAAAGAAAATCAGAGGTGACTGCCTTAAGATAGATTTTCTTGTGAAAATGTTTTTTTTTTAATTTTTTTTAATCGACTCAAAAGCTAATGAGAAAAGAAAGAAAATCAACTAGAATCTCCATCATTTCTCTTTTCAGCAATATGATGCAAGAGAAAAAGAAGACGAAGATTAAGAAGACATTCTTCCTAACAACAAGGAAGAAGAAGATAGAGAATATGAAGTAGATGGTGAAGAAGAAGATGGTGATGACGGAGAAGATGGCCATAGACTCCACCGAACGAAATGCGAGCAACCGCTCTCCGCCGGCCTCTTTCGTCCGTCTCTCCCTCTCCACTCTGGTTCGCACGCAAGCACGGGTAAGAGGCGAATGCAAGTGTCCCGCCAAACAGCCCTAATTCCCCTTTTATTAAAAACTAAAAGCTTCTAAATGCAGGTTATTGACCATCTTGCCCCTCTTGATCAAGGGTTGAGATAAAAGCTAGATTTTAAAATGAGGATTTTGGGCTTTTGAGGTTAATTGAGGACCGAAAGAAATTTCATTAAATTCACATTTAAAGTCAATAATATAAAGCCATTAAGATTAATCGAAGCCTATTTGATTTTGGATTGAGAAAAGATAAATTAAATCAAGTCAATCGAGTCCGACGAGCTTTAAATTGCCTCCAATTCAAGTCGAGACAACTTGATTTCGCCCGTTTAAATTTATTCAATTAACAACCAAATTAATCTTTGATAATTTCGGCATCGAGCCAAGTCAAATCGACTCGGCGATGCACAATTAAATTTATTTGGTTATTAATTATATTAATTTCGGCTTGGATCAACTTAATTTAATGATCAACGATGACGTCGGGGACAAATCTAGCTCGAATCAAGTCAATTCAGACTCGACGTTGTCAAACTAATCTTATGTAATCAAATCAACTTCGATTGATTTAAATTCGGCTCGATTTAAAATTTATCGGAGATCGACGAGACGATTTTGAAAGCCAAATTTGAGGTCAACAACCCAACGACACTAAAATCAATCCAATTCAAGCCCAAATAAACCCAAATCAATGGACCGAAGCATATTGAAAAATTCAAAGCATAAATTAGATGATCAAGTGATATCTAAATATGATAGATTTATAGTTGAATTGAGCGGCTTCCGCCCGACCATAGTTGAACCACCGCCTGACCGCCACCAGACCATCTGCGGACCATGCCAGACCGCTGACCACCATCGGACTTCCATCCCGTCGTCGATCGCTGCCAGACTTTAGTACGACCATTGTCGGACCACTGCCCAACCCCCGACTGCCGTCGAACTTCAACCCGGTCGCCGACGGCCTCCATACTTCAATCTGGTCACCAACAACAGTCAGACTTTCGCCCAACCATCATCGGACCACCGCCTGGTTGCCGACTGCCGTCAGATCACAACACGCCGTCGGACTTCAGCCCAACTCTCCAAATTATTATAATTTTACTGCCTCTAAGTCAAGAAACAGGTCAAACTTTATAATTCTCTCAAATCTAGTGAAATCTTTTCACCTGGGCGACGCCCCGTGATTTTTACCTCTTTGAGTTTTCCCCGTAAAAAAAATTTGATGTTTTTCTGCCCTCTTCAACTACCTGTTTGTGTGCTGGATATCAATGTATCGCTAAGATAAAAATTCAATCACTCTACCACTACGAATATTAGAGCCAGCAACAATATTATTTAATAAATTTAAATATTAATTCAACAATTATTTATAAATATTTAGCTTTTTATTTAATATTATGTTTATTTTAAAAATTCATTTGATATACAAAATTGAATAAATTAATGAAATGAGTTACTAAAAAACTTATTAAGATTATTTATATTATTTAATTAACAATTGTAATATTTTTTTATTGAATTGAATAATATACTTAGTAATATAAAATATTATTTATGTCTAAAAAAATATGTTTTAATAATAATTATTATAGATTTTTAATATAAATAAATATCACATATAATATTAAAAATAAAATTCAAAATTAATTAATCCTTTAAAAGTAGAGTAAACTAAAAATTATTAAAGCCTCAAATAAAATGTCAGCTTGACTTTCCATAATAAATAGAATTGATTTAATCATGATGTACATAAATAGCTATCTTTAGACATTTTAAATGACAATGGTAGGATGATAGAAGTCTAGTGTAGGTGGCAGCAATTGCTGATCATGGTAGTCGTGGATGGTGAATGCAGGAACTTGTTATAAAAATCTTTTTTTGGTGCGAGGCTTTATTTTGATAAATTTGAACCTATTTCAAACTCTATTATATTTATCCCATAAATATTAGATTATTTTTTAAATATCTGAATGTCTTAATGATGTCATAATCAAATGATCTTGAGCTCGTTTGATCTGCCTCGTTGATCTGCACGATTTGATTATAAAAACTCATGAATTTGAGAATATTTGATCCCTCAGTTGATATCTTGAAATTTTAAGTATATTTTAATTGCTTGATTCGGGTTCATTGGGACTCAAATCAAATCATTAGTGGTGACGTCGATGTATTCGTCTTGTTAAGATATTATATTCCATTATAAGAAGATACTTAAAATAGAAGGAAGAGCGAAGAACCTAGACCCATACAGTGACTATTCCTTCCATTCGACACAACCAATCAAGACCATCTCCTTTTTCCAAAAAACCATGCGAACAACTCTTAAAGCGGGAATAGGAAAATTGAGAATAACCAAGATTACTTTTCTATTAGTTAATTAGAATTATTCACTGCCATATGAATATTAGAATATGTGTGTAATATACAATTAAAGTATGGTCATTATTATTATAAAATATCCTCATTATTAAGAATATTTTTTTCTATAATACTCTATTCTATTCCCTATATATAACCACTCTTATATGCTCATTAGACTTCACCATCTCTCTTTCAATCTCCTAGAAATGCTTTTCTCTCATCACCACATATCTTTTTTGTAGAGGTTAGTCCCCTAATTTTATCTATTAGTGCTCAGAATTTATATGAATTTTTAGCTTTTGAAAATGTAATTATGATTTGAATAATTATGATATAATGCAACATTTAATGTTTAATCTCCCTCAAATCATCTTAAGAAAAATGTAATTCCACATCATGAAATCTGCTTTTATATAGATCAAAGGTTACTCTATATAAATTGATTGAAATTCTTATGTGATTTCTCCAGCTTCTAATGAATTTTTTCTCCTATTTTCAGGAAGATCTCAAGTCTGTCTCCTTTGAAAAGGTAAAGTTTTGGCTTCTTTTGATTGTTTGTTTGTTGAAATGCTCTTCTAAAAGCAGAAAGTTTCTATTGTGAACTTCGAATTTCTAGTTGGTGAACTTGTATCAAGAAGTTATATGAAAGTTAGAACTTGGAATTTCTTAGCCAAGTCTTCTGACCAAACCATCAATATAATGCTAGTTAAAGAAAAAAAATTGAAAAATAAACCCCTTATACACCAAGATAGATTACTAAGAAGGGTCCAAATTCTACTCCATTTGATACTCTGCAAAAGAAGAGGGGGTATACTATAAGCTAGTAATTAGGTTCAATTTTCATTGTCATTTAATCTCCTTAACAAAGAGAAGTGATGGTATTGAGCTCTATTAACTCAGCTCTTTCAACCATAAGAGATCCAATAATGCTAGTAGAGTCCATTCCAAAAAAGCATAACCAACTAGGCTCACCCTCAGACACTTTGCGATTCTCTGTCAAACTTGACTCTCTTTGTCGCCCTCAGCCGGTCAATCTTCTTTGACGTTGATGAATCATGCATGCAAGAACAGCAGGACCCTTGCCTGCAAGTAACCTCTAGGAGTGTTCAAGTAAGCACACAGCTTCTCAATTTTAAGTTTTCTGCTATCATTTTGTCTCATTTCACGGCTGGCACCGTCTCGATATATGGATCCCAAGGAATTGCTATGATATTCACCAGCTAAGGATGTACGCAAACTACTACAAGAGTTTGATTCAGAAATCAGAAGCATGGTGGTGATCAGCAGGAGTCGACTGAACCAGCTCCACTGCCATATGAAAACCGCCATGAATATCATAGCAATTCCTTGGGATCTATATATGGAGACGCGCGGTGCCGGCCGTGAAATGAGACAAAGTGATAGCAGAAAACCTAAAACTGAGAAGCTGTGCGTGCGCTTGCTTCAACACTCCTAGAGGTTGCAGCCAAGCTAGGGTCCCGCTGTTCTTACCTGCATGATTCATCAACGTCAAAGAAGATAAAAGAGAGTCAAGTTTGACAGATGAATTGGTTAAAGAAAATGACCTGTTTTCTTGTCAGCACCACCACTTGAGATTTTTGTTTTGTTCTTGTTTAGGCTTTATTGCTGTGTTTTTTCACTGGGGATGAAGGTGTTTTGCAAGCTTGAAAAAGAGGAACTCCGGTGAAAATTGCTTTTCATTTTCTTGTAGATTAATATTAGCAACATTTAGAGCCACATTTTATGACTGATTTGCTCTTCCTTCATACATTATATATTAGAAGGTTTGTAAGGCTAGCTTTCTTGATACTTTTGGCGAAGCGGAAGTTGTCCGGCGTGGAGTCGCGCGCAGGCGGGACGTGGTCCAGTGCGGGGTTGCACGCAAGCGGGGACGCTATCCTGTGCGGGGTCGCGCGAAGGCGGGACGCGGTCTGCGGGTCTGGTGTTGGGTTGCGCTCAAGCAGGGAAAGGATTCGTTGCGGGGTCGAGCGCAGGAAAAATTATTACTTATGGTTTCCAGATCGTCCGGAGATAAATTAGAATAGGTCATATTACTCAAAATACAACATCGATATACAACAGAATGGTGATGTGGCGCATCCTGATTAGCTTCCAGACGACGTCCGGTGATCGCACGTAATAATTTCACCGAGTGCAGGCTCTTTGGTGCAGCTGGCGGGTCATTTTCGGGTTAGCAAGTTGACTCGAACCCAATCCGATTTTTCAAATGGGTCAAAAATTGGAACCCAAATCAGACCTGTTTTTGCTAAATGGGTTTACTCGAAACTGAATTTTTTGGGTCAGATTTAGGTCAACTTTTAGGACCGTGTCAAATATTAAGGCCCCTAAAATTCATTTGCTCAAACTCAAAATGAGTAGTGTAAGTATTAAAAAAAAGGGGTCCAATAAAAAAATTATAAAAAATCATGTTAGTTAAAAATAATGCATCTTGACAGGAAAAAAAAAGTTTAACTTGTTCTAAGGAAAATTCAATTAAAACTAATTTTAAAATTGTGAACAAAACGTGATTTCACCTTTTCTTAGAAAACGTAAAATGGTTTTACTTTTTTTTAATCCTATTTGCTTATTTTAAATTATATATTATACTATATTATATATATATATATATATATATAGAAAAGATTTAAATTTGAAATTATATTCTCATTTAATTATTTGTATTTTTTAATTAATATTGAATATATAAATTAAACCGCCACTCCGCCTCAAAACAAAAAAACAAAACAAAATAGAGAGACATAGAGACCTGTACGTGCGTTGAAGACATGGTAGACTCTATTGAGTATGAAACAAAAGACCACTCAGTGTTCGATCATCAAGTAATTCTTTCCTTCGTCCACAGACATTGTGAGCAGCGGCGATGTGGAGCAGGCGGCCACCGTGACCAGCATGATGGAGCAGAATGCGACAGAGGATGAGCAGCCCGAAGCCAAATGAAAAGGACCGGAGAAAACGGCGAAACAGGTGGGCGGTGTCTCCCTAGGCATCTCCTTCGCAATGATAGTTGCGGTCATATCTCCGTCCCTAAGGAGACGTACGCCGCGCCCCCAACTGCTTAGCCGTCTTCTCCAGTCCTTTTCTTTCGGCTTCCGACTGCTCATCCCCGTCGCATTGTGCTCCACCATGCTGGTCTGGTCACGGTGGCCGCCTGCTCCACCTCGCCGCTGCTCAAAAATCTCCATGCTGGTCACGATGACTACTGAGTGGTCTGTTATTGCATGTTCAATAGAGTCTCCATGTCTTCCACGCACGCACAGCTCTCTCTGTCTCTCTCATTTGTTTTGTTTCTTCTTTTTTATTTTTCTGGGAGGCGGAGGGGGGGTTTTATAAGCAATAAGAAGACGGTCATTACAATTCATCAACTGCTTTTGCTAAAGCTATTAGTTTTATTGCCGGAGAAGTTGGGGGAATTAATTTTTTATCTGCTTTATCGCGCCTATTGATGCATTCTCGTTATGTTTGGAGAAATTATTCTGTACGGACGTCGAACGTATTTCATCATCCAGAGATCAATCAGGATGCACCACGTTAGTAGTACCGAGAGCGGTACCGAGCCGCATTACCGAGCAGTACCGAGTCGGGTACCGAGCAGGAGGTGACGTGGCACATTCTGATTGGTCTCCGGACGACGCTCGGCGTCCGCACAGAATAATTTCTCCTATGCTTGTGAGCTCTATAAAGATTATATTGGCTTTATATATATATATATATAATTCAATTTACAATTAATTTAATTCTCTTAAATTAATTAAAAAGAAAAAATGGTACATAATTATTCATAATATCCTGACATTGGGCCATTTATAATTAATTTAATTTATAATATAATTCACTGAAATTAATTAAAAAGGAAAAAAATGGTGCATAATTATTCATAATCTCCAGAAAATGGCTTATTTCAATTAATAATTTAATTCGCTCAAAATTAATTCAATTTATAATTAATTTAATTCGCTGAAATTAGTCAAAAAGAAAAAAACGGTGCGTAATTATTCATAATATCCTGACAATGGGCCATTTATAATTAATTTAATTCACTTAAATTAATTACAAAAGAAAAACGGTGCATTATTATTCATAATCTCCTGAAAATGGCTCATTTGGAGAATATAAGGAACACCCACCGCTCTATTGAGTGTAGGTGATAACTTAAATTATTATTATTAAGTTAAAATTATAATTTACATTCTATTAAATATATATTTTTTGAATTTTATCTAAAGCGGTTAATAAAAAAAATTATATATAAATCTATATTAATTTTATTATCACTAAGTTAAAATAATAATTTACATTTTATTACAATTTTTATATATAAATCATTTATCTGTTTTAGATTTTTTTTTTTTTTTTTTTGACCGCCGGGTGGGGGGGGGGGGGGGGTTGGAAAAAAAAATCATATTGATATTTAAAAGTTACATGACAGACCTAACTATGCATACAAAATTATTACTACATAATTCATTAAGTGTAAATTAGGAGAAAAACACACTAAGTAGCGCAAAGGAGAATGGCTTCTACGAGGACTTCATCCATTGTTGAGAGCTACATCACGACGTTCAGGCCGATGAGCACGAGGTCGGTTGCTATGGAGAAAATGCCTCTTACAACACTTTCTCTTAGAATATATTTTTTTTTCCTTGAGCTCGACGAATATTAGAAGGATAGCCCAAGCTAAGAAGCTCACCAGAGCAAAGGCCACGCTGGTTCTAAGGAGGATGAGCTCCCTGCAGCTTTTGGAGCCTGATTGGATCTTGTTCGCATTGAAGGCTACTATAATTGTGACCGCAATACCTAGGAAGACGTCGCCCAACTGCTTCGCCATCTTTTCCAATCCTTTTTGTTCTGCTTCCGCCTGCTCATCCTTCGTCGCCACATTGTGCATGGTCACTGTGCCCGCATGCTCCACCACGGTACAGTGTCCATCTGTTCCACCACTTCCACGATGAGTATTGAGTGCCCGCTAGCTTCATACATGTCTTCCACGCACAGCTCTCTGTTTCATTGTTCATCGTTACATTGTGCTCCACAATGCTGGTCACGGTGATAATTTAATTCCCCCAATTTTACTTCTACTAAATCTATTTGTTTTATATAGCCATAATACATAAATAGGTGGTGATAAAGCAAATACAAATTTAATTCCCCAATTTTTCCGGCAATAAAACAAATAGATTTAGTAGAAGTAACTGGTTAATTAATCATTGCTGATGATGATACACTAGCCATCCGATCTTCATCCATTGCGCCAGCTGCTATTGCCTATAAAACCCCCTCCACCTCTCCGAAAAATAAAATACAAAACAAAATACAGAGACGAGAAACAGAGAGCTGTGCGTGGAAGACATGGCTGAAGCTAGTGAGCATTCAATACTCATCGAGGAAGTGGTGGAACAGGCGAACACTGTGGTGGAGCAGTCAGACACCTTGGTGGAGCAGGCGGCCACCGTGACCATGCATAATGTGGCTAGACAGAGGATGAGCATGCGAAAGCAAAACAAAAAGGATTGGAAAAGACGGCGAAGCAGTTGGGCGGCGTCTTCCTAGGTATTGCCGTCACAATTATAGTAGCCTTCAATACAAACAAGAACCAGTCAGCCTCCAAAAGCCACGAGGAGGTCATCCTCCTTAGAACCAGTGCGGTCTTTGCTCTTGTGAGCTTCTTAATTTGGGCCACCCTTCTAATACTCGTCCAACTCAAGAAAAAAAAAAAAAATTCTAAGAGGAAGCATTGTAATGGGCATTTTCTCCATAGCAACCAGGCGTCGTGCTACTCGGCTTGAACATCGTGGTGTAGCTCTCAGTAATGGATGAAGTTAGTTGTTATAGAGGCCATTCTCCTTTGCGCTACTTAAGTGCTTTTCTCCTACTTAATTTACACGTCTGTCATGTAACTTTATATATATAAATTGTAATAAAATGTAAACTGTTTAATAATATAAATAATATAGATTTATATATAATTTTTTTTATTAACAGCTTTAGACAAAATTTAAAAAAGATATATTTAATAGAATGTAAATTATAATTTTAACTTAATAATAATAAAATAAATTATAATTTTAACTGAATCTGATTGGTCCAGTTGGCATGCATTTTAAACGTAAGCTTCATTACAAGGGACAACATGTGTATTCTTAACCGTCCGATCTTTCATTCAATGATCCAGATTTAAGCAAAACCAAAACGCTATGCCTTTTTAGTTAGAAGAGCAGGATAGAGAGAAAGAGAGCTTTAGGGATTACATGATAAATATTAAATAAAAAGGGTAAAGCTTTCGTTAAGTAAGCTAAGGCTTTGTTAGGATCAATTTTCTTGCTGCTTCCTAAAATGTTCTTTTTAGATAAAATTTTTCGTTATTAATCGTAGGGTTTGAAACAAGTTAAGACTTCATTTGTGACAGCTTTTGTATTGCTTTTTAAAACGACTTTCTAAGAAATTTTTGTACTATAAAACTGCTTTAGAAAGCAAGAAGAAAGCCGTCCCAAACGAAACCTAAGTGTGAGCGAGTTTGCTATTTATTTGTATTTGGCTCGTTTAAAAACTTGACTGTTCGAGTTCCACACGTATTCAAAATTGTCGTAGAATGTTCTTATTTGATTCGTTTGGTAGTGCGAGCTCATGTTTAGCTCAAATTTAGTTCTAATTAGATCAATAATAAATATGTATGCATTCTAGAAAAAAAAATCAAACTCAACTGCAAATTACCAGTAGTATCTACCAGGCTTCATAAACTTTCCAAAAAAAAATAATTTTTTTCTGCTCTCTACTTGCATGTAAACACTTGCAGATGCCAAGAAATGCTTTCTCAACATAACATATGAAGCAATGATACCAACATATTACATGATAAAAAGCCTGTACACAATCTGAAGAAAAAAAGTACCCATAATACGACTAGTAGCCCAGTGGAAGTAGTGCTGAAGCTAGTTGAAAGAACGTACCAAAGAGGAGGTAGTGATCAGGCCAGAAAGCAAGCCAACAAGAACAGCACTGTTGTAGGTAGTAGGCTCAGATTGCATGGAGTTGTTTCTGCTATCAATGAATGAGTCATTTTTGAAAGGACCACCAACAAGGGCTCCAACGGCAACATTTGGATTAGGGCTGGGAGATTTTAGCCATTGGAAGCCCTTACAACCAGTGTTTGCAGAAGCTGGGATTGAAGCTCCTCTATGGTGTACTTGTTGTGGGTATTTGTCCCCATAACCAACAAGATAGCTAATTCCCATAGGATTATTGCCCAATATATAATCTGCCTGTAAGAAGTTGTAACAAAGAAGTTAAGGTTCGAGGAAATAGCTTAGAAATCATAAGAGATTATATCTTTACTAGATTGATTTTGATACAACAACAACAACAATAACAACATCAAGCTTTTATCCCATTATATAGGGTCGGCTATATGAATATTTTTTCTCCATTGTATCATGTTAAGAGTCAAATTCTCATTTAAATCTAATAAAGAAAGGTCATTTCTGATATTTTCTAATCAAGTCTTTTTAGGTCTACCTCTACCTTTCTTAACATAAGTCAAATCTAATACATCTACTTTCCTAATCGGGTCATCGGAAGGTTGCCGGCCTGCCGTTTTATGTGACCAAACCATCTAAGGCGACTCTTTCTAATCTTATCTTCCACTTGAGCTACTCCAACCTTTTCAGAGTGACCAAACCATCTAAGGCCGCCGTTTTACTTGATTGATTTTGATGATGATAAAAAACGTCTTAACAAACTCAGGAGAGGTGAACATTAAGAAAAATAGAATAAAAAATGCCTCAATTATGAGGATATATTAAGATAATAAATACTATAAATTCCTATAATAAATATTAAACATGTGATAAAAACATAATTCATCTAACAAATACTACCTGTGACATGGCGAATTTGCGGAGATCTGACGATGAAAAGGTTACTCCATTGCAAGAAAAGGATTGTGTCCTTGAGGTTAGCATGTAATCACTATAAAGAACAGCTAGGAATGAAGCGGCGACTGGGTGCTGAAGTGCATTCCATTGATCGATCCACAAGAGCCCACCTGAAGATGGATAAGAACACAGACTATATGAAAAAAGCTAAATGCTCTGAACAATTTGTAGTATAATGGGATTCAATGTAGAATTTAAATATCATAGAATATTGTTTTAACAAAAATGACAATTATTGCACTTATTTACATACACTAAACTAATGTAGCTAATCAAGCAAAAACGCAACTAATGAAACACGTCCATTTTTTTAAGGACTGCACCGATTCGTTTTAACTGAACAAAAGCAGGAGGGATCAACCGATCCTTCTCATTATCTATCAGGGATAGCAATTGGCAAAATTGTTCTTGCTTACCAATCAAGCACTCAAGGTGGAAAGCATGAAGTGCAAGGAATTTGGAGAAGTAATCTCTATTCATTCTTCTTCTTTCCTTCTCTCATTACTTGCTACTTTTAGTTCCCTCATTACTCCCTTGTTATATTTGGTTGGAGATAGATTGTTGACGTCCAAACATCTAATGAGATGAGGATTGGGAGGCCTCTGTTTATAAGGATTTCACGGGCTTGGTTAAATTTTGTTAAGATATTCTCTTTTGTTAAGAAAACTCAAAACCTTAGATTAAGGAAATTATAAGCATACCTAAATTGTTTCTTAGAAGGAATGATGAACTTATAATATGTTGTTCCGTGTATAATTAATTATTATCCATCAATTCTTTAAATTAGTTTTTTTTAATAAAGCAATTATTACAATCAAATATGAAATGAATACACATAACATAATTATAATTAATTGCTAGATTAAAATGTAAAAAATAAAAACACAATTTAAGTTTATATGATGAAAAAGATGAAATTATCCATCTAACAGGTAAAGAGATCCATAAAGAAAGCTCTCATTTATGACCACTAGCAATGATGCACCAACACTTCTCTTCAAATAGGTATGCAGTATCTCAAATTTTTATTTAGTAGAAAAATAAAAGCTAAATTTCTTAATTCCTCTTCAAAGCTTAAAATCAATTGCCCGCACTCAATACCCCATTCCCTGAACATTCTCATTTTCATTTCTCTCTGGTAGGTTGTGGCTAGGGTTTCACAATAACGCTCAAAGACATCTCAATATCGACAACCAATGTCATCACATTATTAGTATTTTAAAATTATCTCAACATCAAAATCTGATGTTATGTTGACATTAACACTCAATGCCAACAATTTTTATGCCCATAATCACGCCCTCATGCCATCTCAACATCTCATCTTTATCTAATGTCGTCTTAACATCGACAACCGACTTCATCTTAAGATCGACAATCGACATCATCTTGACATCAATGCTCGATGTCCATTACACAACAACGATGCCCGACTATCGAAAGCATTGTTGTCCCTCCTCTCGATGCTTAACACGACATTGCCCTACTCTCGACATCCTAATATTAATCATTTTAAGCATAAATCCTTGTTAAATTACTTATTATTTTTCATTTTTCTTACTTAATATTTTATTTATTCAATTTTTATACATTATTTTTAATATATAAAAATTATAATATCGTGTCCAACCTGTGTTAATATCCTATATTTTCAATAATTGACGTATCGTGTGTCCGTGTCAAGTCGTGTATGTGTCTGTACATCATAAGAGCACTAGTTTGTAGGCTAATAATATTGGAGAATTATGATAATTTTTTTCTTCTTTCTACCCATCCTAGAAAATAGGATATGAAATCTCCAGTCCACTAAGGCATCAATACTCAATAGATGGTCATCTGAAACAAAGGTTTCCACTATCCATGGATCCTTTCAATTTTTGCCAAAGTTGAGATGACTCAAATTTTATCCCAATTTATCATCAAATTTGATAATTTTGATTGAAATGACTTAACGACAACGGCAACAACAATAACAAGCCTTTACCCCCACTACGTGGGATCAACTACATAAATTATTTTTCTCAAATACTGTCTTATTCAAATTACTCGAATAAGAAAAAATTATTAGTGATTCATAAAATTAGGATTGATTCCATGTCAACGAGTCCTATAATTTTGTCAATTATATTAACTTCTTGAATTTATTTAAATATCAAATACAATAATTATTTTAGTAAGAAAAATGCCATGTTTTAATCTTCAAGGGATTAGGCTATAGATCAAAAGATGAAATAGCAAATCCTAAAAATACAACTTCCTTTTAAAAAACCACTTTTTATAATTAACAAAAAAATTTTCTTCACTCATGTTTGTCAAAACTTAACCTAAGATGCCCATGATTCTCCTCATTAATACTAAATATCAAAATGCTATTAAGAAATACCACAAAGAATTTTCCAAGAATTAGCCTATGAATAATAATCATCAACCACATAAATGTGCTTGGCGCATTAAATAAAACGAAGGGCATCACTAGCCATTCACAAGTTCTTTTATAGTTTGAATGCAATATTCCACTCATATTACTAATCAAACCTTTTCTTTAAGTAAATTTTCTACCTATTTTTTTAGTTTTGAGAGCTACAAACCACACACTAGATCTACAAACCACAACAAGTATACGATTCTTTGCAAGCATAGATGTAACCTCCATCACATGGAGCAAGTGGCAAAAACCAAAATACAACAACAACAAGCTTTTATCCCACTATGTGGGCTTAGCTACATGAATCCTTTTTCCTAATTGTGTCCTGTTAAGGGTCAAATTCTCATCTAAATCTAATAAAGAAAGACCATTTCTAATATTTTCTAACCAAGTCTTTTTAGGTCTACCTCTACCTTTTTTAATATAAGTAAAATCTAATACATCTACTTTCCTAATCGGGTCATCGGAAGGCCGCCATTTTATGTGACCAAACCATCTAAGGCGACTCTCTCTAATCTTATATCTTCCACCGGAGCTACTTCGACCATTTCACATATATGTTCATTTTGTATCCTATCTTTAAGAGTAAAGCCACTCTCCACCTGAGCATCCTCATATCTGCAACACTTAACTTAATAATATGCTCCTCTTTTAATGGCCAACATTCTGCACCATAAAGCATTGCAGGTCACACTACCATCTTATAGAATTTTCCCTTAAGTTTGAGAGGGACTTTTCTATCACAAAACAAGCCCGATGCATTCATCCACTTCAACCATCCAACTTGAATTCTACTAATAATATCCCCATCTATTTCACCATCACTCTAAACAATAGACCTAAGATATCTAAAACGTGTGCTCTTATTAATGACTTGATCACCCAAAGTCACAATCCCCCCACTAGATCTATTATTACTAAAATTACACTCCATATATTCTGTTTTAGATCTACTCAAACAAAAGCCTTTAAACTCTAAGGTTGACCTCCATAATTCAAATTTACCTTTAACTTCCTCTATACTCTTATCAACAAGAAGAATATCATCAGCAAAAAGCATACACCAGGGTACCACCTCTTGCAAATGTCTAATGAGAACATCTATACCAAAGCAAAAAAGATATGGGTTTAAGGCTAATCCTTGATGTAATCCAATTGAAATAGGAAAATACTTGGTCAAACCAACTTGTGTTTGAACACAGGTAACAACTCCTGCATATATATCCTTAATGACTTGAATAAAAGCATTATTAATCTCTTTCTTATGTAGAACTCTTCATAGCACTTCTCTTGAAACTTTATCATATGCTTTCTTTAAATCAATAAAAATCATATATAGATCCTCTTTATTCTCTCTATACTTCTCCATCAAACCTCTCAATAAATGTATAGCTTCCATAGTAGTCCTACCTGACATGAATCCAAATTTATTTTGAGAAACATTAGTGTCACGCCGCAACCTATGCTCCATAACTCTCTCCCATAGTTTTAAAGTATGAACATTAACTTAATTCCTCTATAATTCACACAATCATGTCAATCACCTTTATTCTTAAAAATAGGAATCAACACACTCATTCTCCACTCATCTGACATTTTTTTAGCCTTCAAAATAATATTAAAAAGTTTAGTAAGCCAAGAAATTCCTTCATCTCCTAAGCATTTTCACACCTTTATTGGAATATCATCAGGTCCAACAGCTTTTTAACACTTCACTTTCTTTAAAGCCTCTTTAACTTCTATTTGACTAATACGCCGATAAAAACAAAATTTTTTATTTTCATTTAGGGTGCTAAGGTCACTAAAGTCAAATGCATTCTCATAATATTCATTAAAAAGTTCAACAAAATATCTCGTCCACCTTTGTTGAATACCTTCTATAATAAAAGTACTTTTTAATCTTCATTCTTAATACACTTCACTTAAACTAAATACTTACTACTCATATCTCTTTGTTTAGCTAACTTATACATATATATCTTTCGCCCTCCTTAGTATCTAATCTATTATATAAATCATTAAAAGCTAAAATTTTTGCATTGCAAATTGCTTTCTTGGACTCCTTACGGGCATCTTTATATCTTTCTTAATTATCAGAGTTTATACAGTTAAACCAATTTTTATAGCAAATCTTTTTATTTTTTTATCATTTCTTACACATTTTGATTCCAACACAAACTATTTTTACTATTAGTAGTTTTTCCCTTTGATACTCAAAGTACATCTTTTGCAACATTCTTAATATCAATAGCTATCTTTTTTCATATAACATTAGCTTCCTCATGCACAAACAAAATCTTAAAATTTAGAATCTTACTCTCAAAAAAATTTTTATCAATATTCTTTAGATGCCCCCATCTAATCCTAGAACAACGATTTACTTTATTTTTAATATTATGTCATTCATCTTAAAATTCAAAACTAATAAGCGATGTTGGGTACATAAACTTTCACTGGAAATAAGTTTACAATCATTGCAATCTAAACGATTTATTTTTCTTATAAGAAAATAATCAATCTCAATTTTACTATATCCATTCTTATAAGTGATGAAATGCTCATCTCTTTTCTTAAATAAAGTATTAGCAATTACAAAATCATAAGTTAAATAAAAATCTAATATAGTCTTACCACCTTCATTAGTTGCTCCAAAGCCATAACCACCATGAATGCTTTTAAAATCATCTACCTCTCTACAAATATGTCCATTTAAATCTCCTCCAATAAAAACTCTTTCTTCAAGAGGTATCATTTGTATTAATTCTTCTAGGTCATTCCAAAATTTTAATTTTGAACACATATCCAAACCTACTTGAGGAGCATAAGTGCTTATAATATTAATAACCTTAGCATCAACAACAATCTTTAAAGCTATAATTTTATCTCCAATTCTATTAACTTTTATAACATTATCCTTCAAACTATTATCTATAATCACACCTACACCATTTCTAGTACAACTCCTACCAGAATACCATAATTTAAATCATAAACTATCAATCTCTTTAGTCTTTTCTCCAACCCATTTAGTTTCTCGAATGCAAAGAATATTTACTTCCTATGAATCATAATATCTAGGGAACCTATATTCCAAGTTCCTATCCTAATTTTAATTTCATGGACTAGCTTCATTGCCCACATCCGTCAATGATGTGGGAACCCTTGCCTATTTAACACTGCACCCAGGCGATGATGCAGTGACTCTTGCTCACTTGCCGTTGTATTCAGGCCATACAATGCGTCACTTCCAGGGAACGCCCTAACATTAACACAATATATTAAAGGATTCATGTCATGATTATTCGACAAGTTTATACTAGCTATCGACTACCTAACACAACCCTCCACTTTTTCTCATCCAGGATTTAGGACCTGGAAACGACAGTGTTGAAAAAAAAAATCTTTTTTGTCCCATAAATCATATCCACTATCCTTAAATCAAAATAAAATGTCTATGATAGTCTCATCAAATACTATATCCTAAAAATTCATAACTAAAATCAATCTTTGAAACAGGGCATTAATCACAATTAGTTGAAACTTAGCATTCTTTTGACTATGTATAGGCTTAATCTCAAAACTAGACCTGTTAACTATTATATTTACTAGAAATACTTTTATGGCCTTTACTTTTATTTTATATAAATATATATAACCCATAATGTATAATATTCAAATTATATAACAAAGTCCCCCTAACAAAATATGAGCTATGCATATGATGGAACGACTAAGCTGGTGGGCCCCACTAGGGTGGGCGGGGCAAGGAGATCAAAGAGGAGTAATTACTTACCATAGAAGACTAAGATTAGGAAGAAATTAGGAATATTTATTTAGGGAAAGAGGGCTGATTTAATAGGGAGGAAATTATGAATGTTTGTTTAGGGAAAGAAGGCTGATTTGATTGGAAGAGAATTAGGAAGGTTCCAAATATGATTATTGTGTGTTATGAAGGATATAATTAGGGAGATTTTAATTAGAAAGGTTTCCTAAATCATGTTTATATTATTTAGGAAGATCCTAATTATTTAGGAAGGTTTTATGCTGATTAGGAATGTTTTATCTGCATTATTGTGTTATAGGGCTATTTAAGGGGGAGTTTATCTAGGGTTTAGTTGATATTATTGTTGAGTTTTATGTTCCTAGTATTTGTGGTGAGTTCCTAGCGACGTCTAGGTTTTGTGGGAAAGTTGATCTACCTCTAAAATAGTAGATCACTTGTATCTTGCATTTATTTTTGAAGGAGAAATAAAAAATCAATCATATCTTCGTGTTCCTATGCTGTTCTTCTATTTTACTTGATGTTTTTGCATCCACTTCCTATCAGTATATAAGTAGGACATCACATCAAATAAGGTTTTTATAACTTCCTATTGTGATGGGCACAAATACTAGAAGTTATATGCAATGAAGTATGGTTTACCCAACTCATATAAAAGGGCTCCATATGAGGCTTAGCTTTTAGATTAACCTTTATAAGAGTACAATTGAGATGATGTTCATGGCACTTTCCCCATCAATCACTAGATTGCATCTCTTACCATTATATATAGCTCACATACTAAAGATGTTCTTTCTCTAATCCACATGACTTTCATAGTCGCGATAAATATCCCATCATATATTTGATTCTCACCATCATTTTAAAATTCATCAAATAATGGCATGTCACCATATACCCTTCAACTCTCAAGAATTTCTTCGTCTTCTATAATGTCATATATTGATTTTGCATAAACCCTTATAGCATTTGAAAGAAATAATTTTGCTAATATTCTCCTAACTATAAATATTGTTCCTTAGGTTTTGGGCACAACAAGAGAAAAAAGCTAGGCCTAGCAGTAGATTCTTGGGTGTGAAAGAATTTGATTGTCCTATAATCTAGGGGTGTCAATATTCAACCCAACTCAAAAAATTTCAGGTTTGGGTCAACCCATTTACCAAGCGGGTTGGATTCAAGTTATTGACCGTTTTTTAAGTCGGGTCGGGTTCGGTTGACCCGCAAACCCGAAATTAACCCGGAACTGACCCGAACCCCAGCCCAACCCGCCACCTCACAACCCGACGCCCCTGCCCCTTGCATGACCACTAGCCCCTCACAATTAGGATATCTCAACTTTAGGTAGGATAGGGGCAAGCCATTGGCTAAGATATATTAGTGGAGTTAACTACTTGAGTGGCATGTATATCTCATAGGAATACAAGGTAACATCTAAATAAATTTTAACTTTCCAATGAAGAAAATAGATCAGAAATTTGAGAAACCAAACATCTAAAACCCAATTTTTGGTGATCCAATCACCAATCTTAGATGTTTGTTGATATAGCCAAAAGGGTTTCTAAGGCAATCCTAGAAATTTCTACAACCCTAGATGCTCCTAAATCCTTAAGCTTTGACAAAAAAATTGATGGGATAGTACATAGTGGATTTTTCAGATGGATGGGATCTCTTTCCTTTTTTATAATATTTGAAATATGGTTAAATAATTTTGGAAGGCAAGTAAGCCATTAGAGGATAGCTATTGGGGAATTCTAGTAGCGGCCAAGAGGTGGTGGGGCAAGCGAAATATCTGTGGAGTAAGGAGAGGGATGGACTACAGTTTAGTATATGAAGGAGTTTTTGCGAGAGCTCTTGGAAAGGGAATTAGGTTCTAGGCTCATATTTGAGAGAGTTGGAGGTTTAGGCTCTATTTGAGAGAGGAGGAATGTAGTAGCAAGGTTGAGGGAATTAGGGTTTGGGAGAGGTGAAAAATCAAGAGCAAATGATAGTGACAGGTAGAAAGGTTTCTAGGGTTGGTTGGGATAGTGGAGAGAGGTCAAAGAGTGGCTAGAATTATGGTTTGAAAGAGTGGAACGATAGAATTCCTCACCAAAAAAGTTTACCTAGGGTTCATCTTCATACATTAAGCCATCCAAGCTTCCACGAAGGAGAAATCACTAATAGAATTATCCATGCAAACCATTCACAATGCATAATTAAGTCTATTAATATGTACGTTAAATTCAGATCAACACTAAAATTTTGCTAACCAAACCAGAAAAAAAAAACTCAAAAACTGTCAGTCTATGCATGCAATGAAGGGTTAGAACAACTCCTTAAATTGTGGTAAAGCCTTAAATTGTGGAATTAAGCCTCAACTTGTGAAGCATCCTTGGATTGAAGAGAGAAGGGCGGGCCAAATCTATCCAACTAGCTTACTTTGAAAATTATATATAATGATAGAATTAGATAATAACAGAATTATAAGACCCATGCAAGGTGGTGAGACTTAGTTTATGATCATGTCACAAGCCTGTGCACCATTTGATGTTGTCACGCATCAGATAAAGCTGCTATCTTGCATAAGAATGTGCTAAACAAGCACAAACCACAAAGGAAAGGTTAGTAACTAGAAAACATCCAAGAAAGTAATCATAAATTATAAGCAAATCAATTAAAAAAATGATAAAAATAATTTCTTGGAAGCTGGAGGAAAGAATCTGAAATTCTTGAACATAATAACTATTTCTTAAGTAGTTACCATCTGTCCTGCTGGACGTGGATGTTGGGGAGTCTGGTAAAAGGCCACACATGATTGCTTCAGATGTTTTTCGGTACATCTGGAGGCCCTTGTTCTCTGCATTGGTGGATTGCTTTGCACCAAATAGATTTAATCTTGATAAAAGAACCTGTACATGTACATTATAATCAGAAAACAACAACTGCCAACATTCACAGTGCTACTTTTTACTGCATCTGGAGCAGCTTGATAATTCAACATGATGGTTGCCACATATTGAGGCATCAAACCTGTACGAATGTGGCCGATAATTTCATTGAAACAAGTCCTTGAATATTCATAAGAATGAGATGAACAAATAAGAGCAATGGGAAAAAAGCTAATGAAGAACAAATTGATATAGTCAATGAATGGTTGGATTTAAGAAATGTATACAGTAAATTATGAACCTGAACCACAGTGTATGAACAGTGGTTAGGGAAAAAATAATGAAAATATTATTAAAAATTAGATATATAAGACCACTGATGATTACATTCAGAGTTTAACTTGACAAAGAAATTCTTTCATAAGGAAATAGCAGCATTTCAACTTTTTTTAACAAAAAAATCATCTAGAGCAGAATAACCTTGCCTTACCAAAGAGTGAAGGGGATTAAGGAATCAGAATCACAAAGCTATTTTTTCATAATATGCAAAATTCCAAATATGTAGCCTTTGCTCCTTGCAAAGAACTATACGAAGACCTTAATGCACCCTATGTCAAACCTGAATGTACCCTACATTCCAATATAGGGACTGACAGTTTGCAACTGATCACATTCTTGCGTGCATTACAAATGACACCATCGTACAAAACACTAATATAGAAATTACCTTACATTCTGCCAACAAACAATGATAAAAGCAAAGATAAAAACAATTATTTTCCATCACACCATATGTTAGTCTTTCATGTCATATTGAAGATGGAACACAGTAGACATTCTTGTGGGATTTTATGTTAAATCTGACCGAGGCAGCTGAACTACAAATACTCAACCATGGACACAAATGAAAATTTGGACATAGAACTAACAAAATACAAAAATCCTAACTAAATGATAATATTAAAAAATAAATAAATAAGGGCACTTTGCAACTAATTTGCATTTTTTGACAGCTAATTTTCACCTCACATCAAATTCCACAGTTCAAATTTCAAGAAAATAGCTTAAACGAGCATAGAGAAAAATATCTAGCTTTATAATGAGGACTGAAGTAAACAGAAGCACGTTATTACAGAGCCCTAAACCTACTTGGGTGAATATATATACAGAAGAAGCACCCCCTAAAAGGTTTGTTTAGGAAAAGAACAACATGAATACCTGTGTTCCTGAACGCTTGTCATCCCAACTAAACCATGTAGGCCTTCCCCAGTCAGCATATAATTGTCCATTTTGTACAGTTACATAACTCAGGTAAGATTGATCCCCAGTGGCATGATAGAGCCAGCTAGCAGCCCACAAAAGCTCATCCCCAAAACCAGTCGAGTTATAAAACTTTTGGAGTTCTGGAAAGCTAATAGTGTATGATACTTTGTGATCATCAGCAAAAGTAAATAGCTTTTGAGCATGCTGAAGAAGCAAATCAGAGTACGATGAATTTATGCTTTTAAAGACCAAGGAAGCAGCAGCCATAGCTGCTGCAGTTTCTGCAGCCACCTCTGTTCCTGGATTTTTCTTGTTAATCTGTATAAGAGGCCTTTTCTCTGTCATTTCTTCTGGTCTCTGCCAGCATTGGTGGTCAAGATCAGGATCTCCAACCTACCATGCATAATACTAAAGATCAAAATCAATATGAAGAATACACTGTTAGCTTTCAGAAGATTACTAGGTCAATAAATTGATACACAAAAAGAAATTGTTAGATTATAATATGTTCTTCAAAAATTCCTTTAAGACGTGGATAATCCTTACAACTCTAAAACCATCCAACTAGGTCCCTCGCACTTATCATGATTAGTAAATTAAGTCCCTACATCATGATTCCATTGTAAGAGTCAAAAACTTCTATCCTATAACAAAGCTAACATTAACTCATCCTCAAACTACCTTTTTATAGTGAGAGAAAAAAAAAGATAGAAAATTAGTGTGAGAAACTGACAGAGAGAAAGAAGAAGCCGGTTAACCAAATTCAACTCAACCAAAATAAAGGACTAAAGCTTTTTTCTTTTGTGTGGATGTGTGCGTACAGTATAGTAAGTATGAACGGTCTAACTACGCATTAACTTTGAAGAAAACAAGCGCAATTTTATATGAGTAAATCTATAGGAATCTAACTAAAAAGCCAATTTTATATGAGCAAATAATACTGTAAATCTAATTACATAAAAATTTCAGCATAGCTTTAGAAGAGGAGAAATTATTACATGCGAAGTTTGGATGTAGAGCTACGTCCGGACTCCAATTCGTGATTGATACGTGTTACGTGGATTTTTTTAATAATGCGTGACCTGACGACCCGACCAAGCTATTTTATATGGTGCTTTTTTTTAAAAAAAAAAACCCGCGACTCATTCCCAAAATTTAGGGTTTTCACGGAATAAAACTTTTCCGCAAATCTTCCCCAAAATTTTGGAGGAACAGACGAAGAAGATGGAGACTGCTTTGGAGGACGTTCGATTCTCTGATGGAGGCTAAGGTTGAAAACTTTCAGATAAGAAGACTGCAGCCAACCATGGAGAGCTTACAGGATAGTGCGTAAATTGCAAGGTTGGATGAACGGGAAGTCAATTTTTTTTATAAAATTATTGTGTGAAAAATAAAATTTTTAAAAATTATTGTGGGTATAAGAAAATTTCTACTTAAAAATATGAGAACAGTTTTCTTACAGTCACACTTTAGTAGATTAAGTAATAAAAAAATTTCTCATAAGTAATAAAAAAAATTCTAATAAGAAAAAAACTTATGATAAAGCTGTCTCAAACAAACCCTTAATCTTAAATAATGAAAGAATTTCTGCTTAAGCAATTATCAACTAGAAGATTTCACAGAACAAAGGCAATGTTATCAGCATATAAAAAAATCCTACAAGATTTCAGATTTACCTGAATATACAAAACGCTGTCAGAAGGATGAGCATTGATCAAATAATCAGTTATCCACTTGAGAGAATCGAGAGCAGCGTCCAACTGTTTTACTGCACTCATCTGGTCTCCGTACTCAAGGATAGTCCAAGACATTACTGTTGCTGTAAAAGCCATAGGAAGTCCAAACTTTATGTGATCCCCAGCATCATACATTCCCTTTGACAAATCCAAGCCATCCTGACTCCCATCACTCAAAGCAGAATCTCCTCGCCAACTAATCTTGTTATTCACCAGCTTGCCAGCTACAATTTCAAAAAAAGAAAAAAAAAAACATCAGGTACAAGACTTTAGTCCTTTTCCCAATTACACATAAATGTGAATAGGCTACAGGTCGAAGACAACGTACATTTTTGCACTTGGAAGAACTGGAGAGCCACGGAGAGAGCGTCGGCATATTTCTGCGTTATAGCTCCCGGTGGCCCGGGAACCGGAATATCTGAATGGTGAGCTTTCTTTCGAAGCCCAAGCACTATGGCCGTGACCACCAAAGCAGCGACGACAAGAACAATCAGCCACCCAGTACACCCCTTCGTGTACTTCCCCGCCCCCATTCTTCACAACCAAGCGCAGAACCTCCAATATTCAGAAAAAAACCAAAATTGTCACCAATTCAAGCTCAAAAAAAGGCTAATGAAGACGGAAAGGGGTTCCTATGTTCGGATCAGTCCCGCATTGGCGCAAACAGTAGCTTCCGAGCTCAAAGAAGGCTCCGCCGGAGAAAAGACGAAGGGCCGGAGATCTGGATCTGTTCTCTCCCTTCTTTCCCTCTATCGCCGGCTCGACGCCAACTAATAGGAGAAACCCACGCCATCAGCCACCGACAGAGAGAAGGACAGCGTCATTAATTCGGTTTGGTTCAAATGGAATAATTTTTTTGTAAGAGTTAGGGCAGCATCGGCTTAAAAATTATTTAATTTATTTTAAAATTAATAAATATAAATTTTCTTGTAAATTATTAATTTTAAAATATTTTTTTATAATTACTATATATAAAATTTCATATAAAATATTAAATTTAAAATAAATTGATATAATTTTTTCATATAAAATATTAATTTTTACATAACATTTCTCATCTTTTTTAAGCCGACTAATGAGGAAAACAAATATTAAAATATTAATGAAGAATAACTATAAAATCTATTAAGTATAGATATTATTTATTCATATATTATATTCAATTTAAAATAAATTTAATGATTTTTTAAAAATTCATTATTAGAATATTTTCTTCTAATATTGTTTTTTAGGGAGGAGTATCTTAATCCTCCAGCCGTACGCACGAAAGGAGGAGCGACGCCAACAAAAGCTCCATGGGGTCCCACAATAATTCCGGTATTCTGGCTGGATCAAGCGCGTGGTTCATGTTTGGGGCAGCGTAGCTGATCAGGAAAGGACCGGTTCGAGAGGGAAGATCATAACATAATTATTAAATAAGAAATGGTGCTTAGCTGCAATAGCTTATTCAAGAGGTGTAGAGTCCTATCATTGGATGAGTCTTTTGCCTTTTAATATAATTAATCTTTGATTTTATGTGATCATTTATTTATAATAGGAAAAAAATTAACAAAATATATTATGATGAATTTTAAAATTTTTTATATTGTTTTAAGATTCAATAACTTTGAAGTTTATCGTAATGCAAAATGCATTAAAATATTCTTACGTAATTTTTTTTTTCTGATGATATATTCAAACAACAGCAGGCCTTTATTTATTGTTATTATAATTTTTTTATACAGCAAGCCTTTATCTAACTACATGGGATCGACTACATAAATCATTTTTTCTCATTGTGCCATATTAAGAAAAAATTATTTTGTGCGGACACCGAACACAACTAAAGTCCGGAGCCCAATGAAAATGCGCCACATCACCCGGTACCGAGCGGTATCGAGCCGTAGTACCGAGCCTAGGTACTCGGTACCGGGTGACATGGCGCATTGGGCTCTAGATGGCGTTCGGCATCCGCACAGAATAATTTTTCCCTATTAAGAGTCAAATTCTCATTTAAATCTAATAAAAAAGGATCATTTGTAATACTTTCCAACAAATCTTTTTAGATCTACATTATTTTTCTTAATATATGGCAGATCTGATATATCTACTCTTCTAACAAGATCATTAGAACGTCGACCTTTTATGTGATCAATCCATCTAAGGCGAGTTACTCCAACTTTTTCACATATATACTCATTTCACATTATGCATCTAAGTGTAAAGCCACCCATCTACCTGAGCATCCTCATTTGCAACACTTATTTAAATCAAGATGGCTTTAAATTAATAGATATACTTTGAAATTAATGCAATTGATGTGTTGCCAAAGATCAACTTGATCATGCATGGATCTCAATGCATATTTGAATAGAAAACTTTCAGAAATAAATTCAAGTTCATTCAAGCTTCGATTTTAACAAATTTATAGTCAAATTGAATAGCTTAACTAGATGAACTCATTGACAAAAAAATGATCTAATTCGAGTATAAATAAACACAGCTCAAGAACTTCACACTTAGTTCAAAACTTTTAAAAAACATTAATTGGAAGGCTAAATGATCTACAAATCTTGCATGCTCAAATCAAGCGAGATGAATCTAATGAGTTTAAGATTGTTTAATTCAGATATCATTAAGGCATATAAATATTAAATAAATATTTTATGATCAAATGAAACAAAGCATAACATTCGAAGGAGTCTTCCAAAATTTGATTATATTTATATAACATGTCACACTCAAAATCTATAAATAAGCTTCTCACTCTTTATATGAAAATGACCATTTGCTTAAAAATCCCAGAGCTTCATAAAAGTACCATCATCGTTAAAACCCTATCGTTGGACCACCACCATCATATTACAATCGCGCAACCTCCGTTGTCAAATTATTGTCGTCTATTCTCGTATATAGAACACCACCCCAATCAAACCACCGCCACTCAAGCACTATTGTCAAATTACCACCGCCCAATCACCATCATCAGGCTAATGACAAAAAAACACACTATCGTCAAATTACTACCACCACAAATTTTCTAAAGATGCTCTATGAATATATATAATTTATATTACACTAATCTCAAAATAAATCTAATAATTTTCAAACTAATTTAGATAAATTAACACTTTATATCCTTTTCACTAATCTAGTAGGTAGCATAGTTCATTTTATATACTTGCAACCTAAGCCATACCTTGGTTGGTTAGGCCTCAACTTTTGTGTTACTAATGGATTAACATTAAATTTATCAATAAATTTTTGTAGGACTTCCTTGTGGCTATAAATAAGTCATTTGCATTTATTCGTTCAATTATTAAATCACTTCCCCTCCCACCTTCCTGCCTTCCACAAGCTAAAATTGAGCTTCAACAATCCCAATCGCAAAGGAAAGCCAGTTCAAAGCATAAATATCCAAAATTTAAAAATAATATAAAGAATAAAAATTAAAAAACTAACATTTCCCAAAAAAATTTTGAAAAATAAAAAAATCATTTTAATTTTAACAATTTCATATCAATTTTAATAATTTCATATCATTTCAATAAAATTTAAAATTAAAGATATGCATTAAAAGCTTAAGACTTTGGACAAAACTTCATTGTGATAAAATTCTACTAAAATTTTATCAATGAGCTCACAATCAAACCTAGGCTTTCTTTAGGGCAGCTTTCTTTCTATTTACTAAAGCAGCTTTTTAGTATAAAAATTTTTAGCTCAATAATTTTTTATATTAAAAAAACTGCTTTAAAAAACAGTAAGAAAGTTGTCCCAATCAAAAGCCTAGAACTTCGGACAAAACATCTCTGATAAAATTCTACTAAATTTTATCAATGAGCTCCCAATCAAACTTAGGCTTCGTTTGGGACGGCTTTTTTATTGCTTCTTAAAACGGAATTTTAGTTAAAAATTTTTAATTTTTGTACTAAAATTCCATTTTAAGAATCAATAAAAAAGTCATCCCAAACGAAGCCTTGGGACAGCTTTCTTTCTATTTACTAAAGCAGCTTTTTAGTATAAAAATTTTTAGTTTAATAATTTTTTGTACAAAAAAATTGCTTTAAAAAACAGTAAGAAAGTCATCCCAAACGAAGCCTTAATATATATTGTAACTTAAAACCCCAACTAGAAAAAAAAAAAATCCAAACTTCAAATATCTTTTGAATAACATTTATGACTAAAAAAATCAAAATTGAATCCCAAAACTAACAACACTATTGAAACTAACTCTGAAATGATCTTATGATAATCTTGTACTCATTTATGTTACAATTCAAGCAATCAGACCTAATTATTGGCCAAACATCACAAGAGGATCACCACATAAACATAGCATATCACATTGAATAATAATGTGCCAATAAAACACTTAATGGCTGCATTAGATGAAAGCTTGCTTTATACCTCCTTACAATTGTAAAAGAATATAAATAACCTATAGAAAAGAAATTATATCATGATATTCTGATATAAAATATATTAATATGCTTTAAAATTATTGAATTTGTCTTGAGGAATTTGCAGTGCACTAATCTTAAAGCAAATCTAAGTATTTTTAAGCTCATCATATCATGATTTGTATCAGGATATTCGGACATAATTTTTATCCCAGGATCTATAATTCAGAAAACCAAGCATCAAGGCCAAGAAATTCATACAGTTCGGTCATGATGGCTGCTGCCCGGAATGGAAACCTCTGCAGAGCAAACTGGGCAAACCTGCGTGAAGTAAATCAGGTTATGCAGTATGCTAGCAGAAAGAACAAATCAGGCTGACAATGGTTTCATTTCTGTTAATTAAAAGAATAGATAATTTCTGCAACCTCGTTTTATTAATTATCTGACAATGGTCTCTTTAGGGACAATTTTTTTACTATTTTTTTTAAAAGCAGTTTTTTAGTATAAAATTTTTTGAAAACAATAAAAGAACAGTGGCCAAAAATTATCCCAAACGAAAAATGGACTCCAAAATTTTTGAAACGCGAGGTCAAGAAAAAAGCCAATAAATTAGAAAAGCAGCATTGGTGATCAAAATAAAGAAAATGTAGTATCTGAAGCTGCAGGATAATCATAGTACCCTTAGCATATACGCTCATAAAGAAACTAGAGAAAGAAGGGTTGACAAGGATAGTAATCAGATAAATAATAATAGCTAGGTTTAAATTTATGATAATGTACAAGGCATGGAGTCTTGGAGTTTATCCTCCTCACAAATCATCTGTGTTGTAACTTGTAAGTTCTTCTTTGTTCATCGTCTTTGTCGAACAACTTCACAGTGGCACAAGCTCCTCTTTATCAATTCATACATTTTTAAGGTTTCGTTTGGAACAACTTTTTTTACTACTTTTTAAAATAGCTTTTTAGTACAAAATTTTCTAATTCAAGAATTTTTTGTACTAAAAAATTGTTTTAGAAAGCAGCGAAAAAGCTGTCCGAAATGAAGCCCAAGTCCTTTTACTTTTGTTCCGTTGCAGTAGATTTGTAGCCATCCAACATTCTTTGCAGCAGCTTCGCAAGCTCAAAATCCTAGTGCTTTTCAATATTTATCCTACAACCACATCTCAATCCCCTCAATTCCTACTCACAGCCCTAGCATCTAGATCTTCCATCTCTTCCATACTCAAGTATTATGCCTAATGCTAATGGCTCTAAGCCTTTTTAACTTTACTCTAACCATAATTTCAATTTTTTATTTTATTTGATATTTGTGTTCTTTTCTTGTTGAACAAAAAAGTACTATATTGTTAGGTTTCTTATGTTATAAGGGATGTTTTTTTTTTTTTGTAATTAGCTCTAATGACTTAAGGGCTAATGTCAATGGTGCAGCTCATCTCTTTTATTATTAACATTGATTCTTTTTCTTTTATTATTGTTAAACTTCATCATGTGAAACATATGATGTTCTTGTATTGCATTCAATAGCAAATATTAATACCAGGTGCTTTCATTACACATGTTATATTAATAATTAATAAAAGAGAACATTTCATCCATGGCATGACATATCATCCTTTTATAATTATGTCGTATAATAATGTCGTGTTGTGTTGTGTTGTGTCCACATTGCCATGTCCATATTCGTGCTTCAATGTCCCATGTGAGTTGCCGTGACTTTGTTTATCATGAGGCAACGGGAAGAAAATAACATTCAAACTCTAATTTTTTATGATAAGGTTCATTAGTGTTTATAATCTTTGTTTGGGCATACTTGGCTAAAACCTTTGACCTCAACCTACAATTTGGGTTCATTTCCCAAGGCATCATATAATACTCTTTTCACTTGAAAATTTCTTGGCACAGGAGATTTACAATAGAGTTCATTTGTGGCAGTTGCAGTTGTATGCAAAAGTAGTTATATAATTATTGCCGGAAAAATAAAATTTTTGAAAGTTGTAGGTATGATACTTTTTTTTTAAAAGCTGGACAGCAACCTTTTTATAACAATTATACACTAGGTTCTAAAAAGTTCATTCTTATCAAAGAAATTTTGAGAAAATAATTTAAAAGTATATTAAAAAAAATGAAAGTATAACAGTGGTATGAAAAGCAAATTAGTGAAAAACTTACACCAAACAAAACCAAGGTGACAAATACCAAAAAAAATTTGAATGAGAATCACTAGTTTAATATTGTGAAGTTCTTTTTTTAATTTTTGGTGGTCGGAGTGAACACTACAAGGTTTAGAGAAAGAAACGTTTTGGTGCTATTAAGGAATTCAAGAGATTGGGTTTGTTGGTTTGGTGAGGCATTGAAGCAAATGATTCAATGAGGCCATCTTCCAAGTTAACTAGGCAAAAGCAACACCTTGATATATTTTCTATTTTAATCTTGGAAAATGATGTAAAAGGCAAATCCATTGCTTCCAAATATAATACTGATACAGAAAACTTTTTAACGAGTCAAACTTCTTTCTGCATTGTTTTCAAGGATAAACCAACACAATAAAAAAAGACATAATAGAACAGCTTCTAACGGTTTGGTAAGCAAGATTAACCATTAAATCTCCCTAAAAGATTAAGTAATCCTATCATTAATATGTGGACTTCTAGAATTTGCGCCCAGACTCTGCTGAGAGAGTTTTGGTGTTTCAGGTCAAATTTTCAAAAGGCATATTATGTTGCAAATAAGACATTATCCAAATATTTCGCCATCATTTTGTGAAGCCTTTAAGATTAATTTCTAATTATAAGATTCTCATAGATACAAGCCATATAGTTAATTACACCTCTCAGTGATGAGAAATAATTTCTGATTAAGGCTAAATGTTTAGCATATAGTGGGAGCAATTTGATTTTAGACCGAGGAAATGTACCACCCTTAGCTTAAAGTGGATGGTGAGAAAAATAATAACAAACTCGATCAAAATCTTATAGTTCAATTGCCTCGAGTTATTATAGACCATGGTAACCGCATAAATCTTGGGTGGATGTTTCTTTAATGGGATGAATTTAAGTTGACTTAAATAAACAGAGAGCTTTTAGTCCTATCAAATGGAACCTATGATATACAACTCAAGGGTTTTAAGCCATTGGTGGATTTATGGGCTCTGGTCGCTAGTCGTGAACCTAATTTAATTGAGCCATTTTGTAGTGAAACCATTCAATTAAATGGTCTTGATTAATGATGTCATGTCCAATCAAGGGGTCTCGGGTATAACCATTTACTTGTAGTACTATTTGGTGGCAAAACTATTATTTGGATGACATATATCACGTCCTTATGGTGAGCGATCATTCGAGAGGGAATACAACGATATGCTCAACAATAACTGGTTCTTTATGAGCTGTGATTATTTTTAAATTTGTCACCATTGACAAATGTTTTCAGATGATAGATTAATTTCTTCTTTAATCTAAGGTGGCAGTTTTCACTTAAAATATTTAAAATTTTGTAATTTATATTTTTATAGTTTTGTCTAAATGTGACCCAAAAAATAATTTGCATTGGAATTTAAGATCATTTTGAAAATAAGATCTTCTCGAATATTTTCTATCAACGCAATTATCATCGAGGTTCAAGTCTTATCAACTCCAATATTTAAGATATGGAGGATCAGACTAAAAATGTAGTGCCCTATAAGCAAGACAATCCGCTCAAGGAACAGTGTAAAAATGGGAGTTTGAATTTGCAGTTGAAAGAGAGTTTTTGAATTTTTTTAAAAAAATTGCTCATTTTGTAAAAAAGGTTTGCACAATTTTCTAAATGAGATGAATTCAAATTTCATCATATTTTTAGTCCACGTAGAATTCTCGGACTTTGTGCTCAAGCATTTAGCACATTCGTCAGATCATACACGAACAATTTGACTTGGGTACACTTGCATGTTTTATGCAAATTCAAAATGCACTTATACACTTCTCAGTGCATTTGCATGATACACTTGCACGTTTGTTAACGCACTTGCACATTCCTTGCTACATTTGTATGATGAATTTACAAGTTTTATCGAGATGAGCCAAATTCAACTCTAATCTTAATTTTAGCCCACACCGCATCTCAAACTTTAAATTTAGGAGCTTCACTCATTTGTCATCCCCCGTGCAAGTAAAATTGTTTTTAAAAGCTCAAATAGAGATTAAGGAGGTTGCATGTTTTTTGATACATTTGCAATGAACACTTGCACACTTTCTAATATAATTATGCGCTTTTCGATGCACATACACGATGCACTCACACGCTTTCAATACATTTTCACATTTTTTGTGCATTCACACTTATGCACTTGCATGCTCTTTTATATATCTACACTATGCATTTGCATGTTCTTCGATGTTTTTACATTATGGATTTGAGTGCTTTTAGAATCAAAGCAGTTGCAAGCTTCTCAAGGCAAAGAGACATTTGAGTTTGAAAGTTATGTTATAATCATGCATGATTTAAAATTATTCATATTTTAATTGTTTGTACGAACATTTTTCATTAAAATACACTCGTAAAATTTCATTTTAAAATTTTAAAGACACCTTAATTATGCTTGCGTGTATGTGTTGCGAATCCTATGGCGTTGAAGACGCATTTCAAAAAATGTCATGATTTTTGTCTTAATATGTTTGTATATTTGTGAGGTGGGCCCCCACAAGGAATCTCTTATTTATTTTCACACTTAAATTTTGTTTAGCCCACAACTCAGAGTCGTGTGTTCGATTGTAGTTAGAAAATTTTGTTCTTTCATGTAGGCAAGTTCTCCAAGTCTCTATAAGTCCAGTGGAATTTGTGTGTTTAGTTCAATATTCAATAATTTGTTTTTATTATGTATTTTATTTTATTTTTTATTTTATGACTATGTAATTTTTCATTTCTGTTGTTTCAAAAATTTTATTTCATTTATATCTTAAAAATTACTTTTATTTTGTTATGTTCGGGTCTCCTGTCAGTGTGACCCAGCGGAGCGGGTGCGGGAGGGGAGGCTTGCATCCCATCGCACTTCGCACTTAAAAAGCGTGCATAACTCTTTGTATGCCTATTTAAATTTGTAATATTTTCTCTTCAGTTGTGCTAAGAAAAGTGCACACAGAGCTTACCCACTAATCACCTACGAGTTCCCTTACCATGATAAGAAAAGCACACGGAGATTCTATGTATTTAGCTAAAAATATTGCAATCAGAATTTTGAGAGTTTTTTTTTTAAGGATCGAGCATTTTATACCTTCATGCGCAAGACAATATTGTTGATCATGACAAGGCAACAAGGACTTCCGGAAAGAAAAAAAAAAGACAACAAATTTTTTTTGAAATTACTTTTCTTTTCTTTTTTTATTTTATTTTTTCTTTCTTTTTCCAATTTTTTCTTTATTTGCAACTTTTACTTTTGCTTTTTTCTTTAAGAGATGGAGAGAGGTAGAGGGAGTACGAAAGTGAAAGAGTGAGGTAGAGAAAGAGAGAGAAGCAAGAGAGACTGTGTTTGTGAGGCACAGAGAGTGAGTTAGAGAAAGAAATAAGCAAGTTAGAGAAAAAAATAGAATGAGAAAGAGAGCAGAAAGAAAGAAAGAGAGAAAGAGAATAAGGTAGAGAGAGAAAGTCTATCTCTGGGGTTAGAGTAATATTTTGTTGGTTCTCTCTCTATCTAGAGAGAAGCGGGTAAGAGAGGCGAGAGAGAGAAGAAAGAGAAAGGTAAGAGGTAGAGAGCTATGGCTTAGGCAAGGGAGAAGAAGTCGGTGATGACTTGGTGTGGCCATTGTAAACTGGACGGGAGGAGGGCAGGCAAAGTTCCAATGGTTGGATTCGAATTGATCACGGGAGATACTTCTTTGGTGATTCAACACTTCGAACACGTCGCAGTCTCTTTCATGAACATATGATGTTTAAATGACTTTAATCGTGGATGAGGCATTTTGAACTTGATTCACACGACATCATATTAGTTGGGCATAATTCTCATCGTGTTTGCTCAAATCAATTTTAGGATCAATACAGAGGTCAACATAATAGTATCTTTATAGCATGTTAAGGATAAGGCACAGTAATGTGTCTATTAATCATCACAAAGTTCAATCAAATCACAATTTGATGTATACATTTTATCCATAAAAAACCACAAACTAACGTGTTATTTTTAGAGAACTTAATGACATCATTTTTACCATAGATTAAATGGAGTTACGCACCAAAATATGACATGAGATGCAACATATCAACATAATATATATATATATATATTAACAGTGTATATGTAAAGAAGTTGCTGAATCCAAGGGCACCTAATTTTAAGGTTTGCAAGAAATTTCTAAACTTAGAAAAGATTAATCACAAAGGATAAACAAAATAAAATCATTATTAATTTACAAAATTTTGCAATTCCAATTTCTCTCATTTGCGTTCATCAGCATGTTAGGTATTTAGTTGATAGCTAAAACAAGTTTTTATCCATGCAAGTCAAACCTAAACACTTTCTTCTCTTTGGTTTAAGCATCTTCATAATAACCTAGAAACAAATTAGAAAATAAAACCAAGAATCCCAGAAGACATAGGCATATCAAATCCATTCGCGTATGGTATTTTATATACAACAATATTTATGTATAACAAATAAATTCTGAGGTACCTTATTGATTTGAAGCCATTTGTTTATGCACTCTGTGTGGTACTTATGCTTGCATAAAAGCACAACTAAAGCATCGCCATCTGCATAGTCCAACCGGCAAATGACACATCTGCAAAAGTAAACAAGAGGAAAGTATCAACAACTATTACAACTCTGATTAAGGTGTAGAAAACATTCACTCTTTTCATTCCGAGAAAATGTAGTGATTTTGGAAACAATTCAAACAATTTTTATCTTTTACATAAAATATGTGAATATAACCTATTTATCGGATAAATTATGCCGATCATTATAAACTATACATGCATAGAGGTAAGCTCTTGTCCAATCAATTGGAAAAAAACTAATTATTCAATTCATCAGATTGTTATCATCAGTTTAAAATAGAAATCAATTCTATTAATTCTGAGTCTTATTAAAAACAACATAAAAATCAAACTTCATTCAAAATCATGCTGTCTTCTAAAGAAAAGGGGATGTTTAATTTCCACAAAAGAGTACTGTTTGGGCCATTTACTTAAAGATTTTGAAAATGCTTTGATTAATAACAAAATAATTATAAAATCTGGTAAATTATAAACTATATAAGGCTCTAATGGTGGAAATAAAAAAAAGTAGTCCCACCCTCTACTATCATAGGAACTGCAAATGAATGATAGTATGTATATATATATATATATATATATACATGAGCAAATGACTTTAAGCTATATTGTTCCTAGAAAGTTCCAAGTATATTTTTCTTAAAGCACTAGACCCTTTCTTCCTAACAGAACTCTATCCAGGAGTGAACTTTGAGAAGGGAGGGTCGAGTAAAGTCCAAGCTAAACTGATGCCCTAAAACTCACCTGCTTACATTTCTTAGAAAAATCAAGCCACCCTAAGCCAGATCTAGTTTTAAGTTTAAAGTTTTTTACTCAAGTTTCAAATAAAAAAAGTAACAACATTGCCCAGCCAACAAGAGCACTCTACCCTTTTGGAAACACAAAAGGGACAGAAAACAATTGGTTGAATTGTCGCTTCAACATCATCCAAAAAATTCGTAAGTAGTGCCACTTTTTGGAACCTAAATAGTAGTTGCTTGTAACACAAATGTTTGAAACAATATTCAAAATAAACACTCACTATACCAGTTAATATTTTTTTCTTTCCCCCTATAATTTGGCAATAACATACTTCTTTAAATAGCCAATATATTCTTTTTTTCACTTCATCAGGCACCTTCGCACATAGTCCAACATTGGCCTGTGTGTAAGTCAAGTGATCCTTAAGCCTTTTAACACATCCAATAATTCATTTCTCACAAAAAAATTGCATTTCAAGTACACATACCCCTTCTTCACACCTTCAACTAGTACTTCAACTTGAGTGTTATATTTGTAAGTCGGATCATTTCTTCTTACACCACCACACATTATAATAAACCTAATAAATCAACAATACCACCATGAAATAAAAGATGATATTCATAAAACATATTTCTTATTTTCAGGCAACCAAATGATCCCTAAGTAGTATCGAATGCTTCATGAATAACAATTGCATGTATATGTTCACCATTTCACATAGATATTTAATACTTATTAAATAGTGAAACAAGGTTTCAATAAAAAAACATATCAACGCATGTGTAAGAGGTTCAAAAAAGTTGTCAAATCATATGTTATGGATTATAGAAGAATAAAGTTAGAAGAACTAAACAATATGCAACTATGAAATGAACAAACTTGCTTACTTAGTTTTGGAAGAAAAAATTCACTGACCTAGAAAATAAACTCACTCAAAGAAGATAGAGGAGAATATTGCTCGCTCATGGATGAAATGGCAATCTTATGGTAGCAACAGAGCAATGGCATGACGATGAAGGAATGAAGACATTAGAAGATAAAAGCTCTCGATCTCAATCTCCCTATCCCGCTCAGATCACGAGCCCGCCTTGATCCTGCTCGCTCGAGGACGCAATGGCATGACGATGAAGGAAGAGTTGGGCTCAATGCGACAGCGCCACAACTACGACAACTCAAGAGGAAGATGTTCTCGCTCTCAACCACCCTATCCCAATCCAGCTTGATGTATTGTCGGTCACATGGGTGGAGTTAAGTATAATGTGTTATATAATATAAAACCCTAACATATATTTAATAGGCTACTTTAAATGAGGAGCCACCTCAAAACGCCTCGAGGCGTGCATCTTGTATAAAAAAGTATCAAGCCTCACTAGAACCAATGAGGCTTAAGCCTTGAGGTGCCCTTTGCATGCTTTGAATCTAGACATGCCTCAAGGCGTGCACCTCGAATTGAGGCATGCCTCCAAGCATGTTCCTCAGTCGTTTTTTTTTTAATCAATGATATGTCCTATAGATTAGGACTCTTTCCAAAGCACAATCAAAGCCATACATGTGGCGAAAAAGTAGTAAAATCTCATTAGTGTTTGGGCTAGAGATGTAGGATCAATCAGGAATATAGACCACAATCCGTTCGGTTAAGAATATGCAACTAACTCGATCACGTCACTACTCAACTTGATCACAAGCAAAACCGATCCTATGAGGCAGCCAAGGCACACTCCCATATCGATTTCACAACAACCTAAACCTCACCACGCAACTAAGCACAACTTGATTTACTTCTAATAAGAGAACAATGTCAAGTCAATCGGATGTTTAATGAGGTAGGAGGCAAAAAAACTAGACAAGGCCATAATCCAAAATAGTTGTTCGCATCTTAAGCATTCAATATCAAGTTCCATTTATCCACGAGGATTTTGTCCACTTGCCTGACAAAAGTGCACATGAAGCAATGACAGACATCCTAGCACCTTAGCTTGGGAGTGCCCCCGCCATCACTGTCAAATTTATAACAATTAATCCCCACTTCATTGGCACTCCTCTACGCAAGAGACCTGTCTGACTTAGACAATAAATATTTTGCTTATTGAAAACAAAGGATCTTTATTGGTCACTAAAAAAAAGAACCTTAATGAGAAGCTGGAGCTCTTTGTCTTCAGGAGAAGCATATCAAAAATTCATAAGCCTTTTAACCCTTATCTCCTTTCTTCAAAGTATATGTTCTGTCAATTTGCATGTCTATTGTGACATTTCCAATCACAGCTCACTTTCGTTACATAAAATCAAATAGTTGTTTAGGGTTATCTCTAACAAAGCTCTCCAATGCATTTTTTTATTTAGAACTAAATATGATGTGGCACATGGTGATAATGAAAAAACATTGGACCAACCACTGGAGCTAAAAGCAAAAAGATAGCTTCAAACAAACAAACAATGGACTAGAACAAGAGGCCAATTAAGGATGGCAATTTAACATTTATATTTTTATGAATTGTCTTATTGTATAAGAACTATGTGATTGTAATTTTGATTTTTTTTTAATATTTTAATTTTTCAAAATTTTGGAATTCAAATTTTGAATTAGAAATTTGAATTTGCATAGAGAGAATGGTTTTTAAATTTAAATGAGCGGTGCTTATTTGGAGTTAAACTACTAAATGACCTCCTCTCCCTCCATGTATGGATGGCAATGGAAGAAGAGAAGAAGTTGGAACTCCTTTGCAACTTCCCAACCATAATTGAAGCTTATGTGGGTTGACCCTATCTCGCTCCTTTTCTCTTGCTTTTGAATTTAGAAATTTACATGAGACTTTATAAATAGTTATTTGATGAAATGAAGAAAAGATATTGAACATGACTTTGGTGAAAACTTTGGAGTTTATTCTATAAATGAGGGATTGGTGACTGACTGGCCTCAAACATTAAAGGAGTTGTGTGATTCCTTTAATACTTGCCACTTTGGTGGGTGATAGGCTTACTTATTTGCATGAAGCCTATTATCTTTTGTCGCAAAATTCATCTACTTCCATTATTATATCATTCCATACCATTTCCCTCACCAAATTTCTACAAAAACCCTAACCATAAGCCCCTTGCAAGCTGTCGTCCATGGATGCAGTAAATAAGACCTAATCTTGTTCCATTAGCCATTTGATCACATTAAACTCCTTGCAAAATGATGGAACACTCCATAATTAATCTATAAGCATTTCTGATTCCTCTCTCATTTGCAAGTGTTTCTAGAGCTTTATCCTTACCGTAAACCACTCCACTAAAACCATAAACTCAAATAATTATTGTCGGCAAAAGGAGATTTCAACAAGCCCTAATCTTGTTCTGAACCCAATTAATATTCTTAGAAAATCATGAAACTCTCCACATTTAATCTAGACATACAGCTTTAACTATTCAAAGCGTTTTTAAGTCTAGAGATTTTATATTTTCTCCACCCCGAAACCCTAATTCCTCTTAAAGCAAGCTCTCATATCTAACCTATATATATATATATATATTTATATATTTATATATATATATATAACCTAATTTTACCCTTGGACAACCATTATTTATCAAATCCTCAACTCCGCTTAATCTCCAATACAACCAAAATCTAAACACACTTCCTAACACTCTTGACAAGATTTATAAATATATTTAATCCCTCATCAAGAATGCTAACCTTAGGCCATACCAAAATATTATTTTGTTATTTTATGAGAGGAATATTGAACAAATGAGAAAGATGTTAAGACGTGGAACCAAATAATTACCCTATGAAGAAAATACATTATCCAAATTTACTTGGGGTTTTTTTCAAAATTTTATGACTTTTTCGGCTGCGCTAAGTTTTTCTTTAAAAGAGAGATGTATTACATCAGAAGAATTAGGGTCCTTATTCGTCATCATCAAATCATAGTGAAATCTTAAGCAACAACAACAAGATGTAACCATCATATGGTGAACCTACATAAATTTATGTGTTTAGCCTCAATCTTCTTTTCTTTTTCACAATCTATGATTGAATTAGATTTTAACTATTTCCCAACAAAAAAGGACTTCAATATTCAGTATAACTTTACTTTGTGTCAATTCATGTACAGGGAAAAATTGGAATGTATTTGTGTTGAACATTCACAATATATTCCCTATATCACATTATCAAATATTGTTTCGTTCTTCCAATGATGGAACTGAGAATGATGCGAGGAAAGGGGCATTCAGTTGTACTCTACCTTAACTGAATTAAATTCAAGCTAGACAATACTTTCGTTTTGACCCATTTTAAAGTATATGCTAAAGAACTAGCCATAAGATAATGCATATATACTAAGGTTATATAATTTCTACATGGTAAACTTTCGCACGGCATTACTTCTCATGAATAAAATGAAACAAAAGGAAACTACACAAGGTTCACATGACATGTTCCGCTATGAGTAGTGACCTTACTGGTTACTATTGCTATCTTCACCATCTTCTGCCTTATAGCTGAAAGAAGGCAATGAAGCTATAGTATCAACAGAAAGACCTCTGCTCTCAGTGCCAACTACCTCACCCAACGCAACCAGCTCCTGCAATAATAGAAAGATGTTAGATATTATATAACACGAATAGACATTTGAATGATGACTGAATGATGCAAAGGAACTGATCTCACCTCATATGACAGTTCATCAGGATCAAACTCCTGCCATGCATCCTAATATGGGAAAAAAATAATAGGCTAAGACTGCAGATTTCATACAAGTTCACTTTAGTACAAATTCACTAATATGTATTTCCAAAAGGAACAATGTGGGAAGCAGATGCATCCGTTTTGTGAATACAATATTTTTTTCCCAAAATTAAATCTGAGTCAAATTGAGTTCTAAAACTCCATCCAAAATATCATACTGCCGCAAATCAACCCTCTACAAGCAACTAAACCCTAATTAACCAACCAATAAAACACATATACAAAGGAAAAGCAAAGAAATAACCAAAAAGTACATAAGTAAAACTCATATAACACATTCTGATGCTGACAAGGCTGGTGGCCGCTAATTCTTCATAATTTTGTTAAAAGCCACCCAAATATTGTTATCCCCTTTACCCCTAAATCCATCCTAATATTTTTCAGCAACATAAAACCTGAAAGCACTGATGTCAAGACTTGACCCAACATAGCACTAGCAGAAGGAGTCAAAATTTTGAAAAGCAGAACACAATACATTCAAGGATATGTGATTTCCTTTTATATTATGTATGATCCAAAAAATAAATAAACAAAACGTACATTCAATTATACACTAAGATTGTGAGAAAGAATCTCAGCACTGCAACCATAACGCTTAAGGAGTGTATTAAACAAAAAAATATAATGGATCAAAAACATCAAATGAGAGATGAAGTAGGTTTTTCTGATAGAATTATACTGAGTTGTGCTACGCGATACAGAATAAAAAATTCAGCTACTTCCATTGATGAATGAGCTGTTTCGTGATTATACTCTTCACAATCATGAAGCTACGAGCATGAAAAAGGCAGAGAAAATGTTGTTCGTTTCCACACAAATTAAAATCACGACGTGGCAGTTTCGGCAGCAGCACAATACCACACAAAACCAAAGACGGTTTTGGACAAACCAAAACTGGAATAGGCTCTGTCCACTATGTAACTAAAGTTTGTCATTAATGTGACAGGCATTCAGAGGAATGAATAGTGAATGAAGCTTTTTCTTTTAACCAAAATCAGAGAGACAACAATCGTCACGTCCAGTATCTCTTCCTGTCATGTCAGAGTATCCACAAGTCTATTGAACATAGAAGCACCTAGAAACTTCCTAATTCCCAAAAAAAAAAACCTAACCTAATCTTGTTGATATTCAAATTAAGCTCGCTATCCTTAATTGAGTAAATTATGATATAATTATCAAATTAATTATATATAAATATATTCAATATATAACGAAACATATAAATTAACTGGGCTTGCTAACATATATAGGTGATCATTACTATAATAATTATCCAATTAAGTATACGATTGTAAAATGAAATAATATTATACAAAAATTATGAAGATAATTCTATAGGGAAATAATTAAATAAATAAATAATCAACTTGATGAAATACCAAAAAAAGTGTAGAATAATTTTATATGTTTGAAAATAAGTTTTGAATAATTTTAATCAATTTATCAAATGTTCATCATCCTTGAAGTTATTTAATAAAATCTACTCAATCAAATGCATTGAATAATAGATTTAAACAATAAGTTATACGAAGAAATATTGGAGTCTTCATGCCTTCACAAGAAGAAGTATTGGAGTTCATGCAAGTGCGGGCGCGAGCGTGGGGGCAAGACTGGGTGTGCGAATGCGAGCGGGAGTCCGGTACGAGCGCGATAGCACGTTTGAGCGCGGGGGAGACCGTGCACGTGCTGGCACAACCCGGGTCAGTTCCGGGTTGATTTTGCATTTTCGGGTTGACCCAAATCTGACCTGAATTTGAAATCGGGTCAGGATTTGAAACCCAAACCCGACCCATTTTCAAAACGGGTTGACCCAAACCAGATATTTTCGAGTCGGGTCCAGGTCGAATTTTTGGGTCATATCAAATATTGACACCCCTAAAGGGATTCAAGAATATCAAAGCTAGCAATCCGCATTTTCCTCCTCAATCAAGGCATAGCCAAGAAAGGATAAAGATTGGATTTTTTTATCACCCATTTACTATCATTCCTTTCGAAATATCAAAATAATTATGATAGTCACTAAGATCCAGGAGTTTTCTCTTAAAGCCTTGATCCAAGAGGATCTTCACCCTCAAACTCAACCCAACGAGGTTCAAAAAATATCCAGAAAGTGAGAAAGTAGCTTCTTATTAAGATCATATCAAATTTGAAAAGATGAGGGGCCATATATCAAAATACAAAATCCTGAGATAAATAGGGGCCCAGCACAATGATGAAGAGAGAGAATCTAAGCAATCTAATTTGAAATCCAAAAGAAGGGATTCCAAGGAAAAAAAGCTAGCAAACCACATTTTTCTCCCCAATCAATGCATGGCCAAGGATAAAGATGGGAATTTTTTTCATCCATTTATCTAGCATTCCTTTCAAATTACCAAATAATCACTTTGATCAAAGAGTTTCCTTTTTACCATTTAAGCATATTGTAGAATAGCTATAAATAGCTTTATATTAGGATGCATTCTTTTAAGTTGAAGCAAGAAATTAAATTACCATTCCATATATTTTTTTGTTCCTACAATTTTTGGCCTTATTCTTATACCCAATGACAAAGGCTCTAATTCTTCAACACCATGCCTAGAAAGGTTGGACATCAATCCCCATAGTAAAGAGATTTGAATCCCAAAGCAAGAAAACAAGATTTAAGGCAAGTTCTCGATCCCACAAAACCTCTTTATCTCTCTACTCCAAGCAAGGATCGACTCCCTTCTCTCTCTTACCCAAGAAACACATGCATGCATGGGAAGAAAATCCTAATTATGGTTTGGTGAATGCATCTTATGTAGTGATAATCATGCTTTTCTTGCCTTTCAATTTCTCCACATATTCCGACATGCTTTCTTCTAGCTTGCTTCCTAAAACTCTAATTCTATTTTTTCTTAAATCTCTAAAATTGGCATGCATGACCCATTCTTTTGTGAAACTCAAAAGTTAAGCCTATAAAGCCTTAAACCTTTAGAAATCAATCACCTACTCTAAACATTGCACTTTTGATGACAGGTTGTCCATAGTGCTTTCCCAAAAAGCATGTGCATCGCAATTGCTCAGTGCCAAAGATATTCCACGTGCCTAGCATCAACAATGAGGTCTTATTCATGTTGCTAACTAAAAGAATGTCCTTTGGCAAATAATTACAAGGCAAGAGTGAAAAAAGTTCCTTGTTCGTAAATCAAGAAACAGAACAACCAATTCACCTTTTTAGCATCAATCCAAAAATCTACAAATGATATATTATAGCCACTCATATCTTTGCACTCAATATAAACTCCAAAGGCCAATGTTTATTTCTAAAATGGCAAATAGATGCATTATGACACTTGTTAAATTGTCTACAAAACAATATATATATACTGCAAACTCTTTTATGATCAATTTATCGCTTAAATAAACTTGTAATGAGATGAAAAATCATCATCTAACTGAGAAGAACACTCTTTATCACTTTGAATTCACTTTCAATTCAAAGCTACAAAAAGTTGGGTCAATATATGTAGCCAGTATCTCTAAATTCTCTAAATGCCATTTAATTAACTGATCAACAACAAACAAATGTCCCAATTAATAAATCTTGAAAACAATTTTAAAATTTTCATTACATAGTAAATGTTCAAACAAAATAATAAAATCTTTGCCGCCTAAAGCATGAAGTTGCTTTCTGTCTGGACAAGTAAATGTCAAAGCCAGTTTTAGCCTCCATCATCAACTTGAGAAGAATTATAAACAACCAATTCATGTCTGGCTATAGTTATTCAGGAAATAGCATCATAAAAAATTAATAATAATAATAATAATACTCATTACTAACTTGGTGATTGTTGACATGATCCTCATGTTCAACAACGCCCCCTAAGAACACAAAAAAAGTTCAGTTCAGTTTCTCAAACAAAACTTTGTTAAGTTGGCACTGAAAAGGGACATACAAAAAAGGAAATCTCACAATCATTCAATCCAGCGAGAGCCATCAAGCGAACTGCACCGTCCCGCTCCTCATTATCCTGGACAGCCCTAGCATAAACCTCGTCGTTTTCAAAATCCGCTGAGTTGATGTCGCTTTCATTAGCATTAAAACCATCCTCACCATAATCACTCCCCTCCACACTGATATCTTCATCATTAACCAACTCATGGTCCCCATCCAGTTCATCCTCTTCCTCCTCATAGCTCCCTCCATACGAACTGACATAATCACTGCCGTCAATACCATCCATCCTCAGCATCATAAAAGCTCTTTCCTGAGTCAATTCCGCAACATCCCAGAAACCTCAAAAAACTGCAGCTACCAGATCCCGATAATACAATATCTCAATATGGTCAAAACTCCTTACCTGTTCTTGAAGAGCGCGAGCCAGAGCAAGGTCAGCGTCGAGCTGACTAAGGCTAGTAAAAGGCGTTCTACTTGGCGTACGGGGCACCATCTCGGGAGCAGATCCGGCATCTGCCACAGCAACGGAGTTGAAGCTAGAGTTTGGGTTAGGTTTCTCGCTGAAATCTTTATCTCCGGCGCGGCGGCGCCGCTGTTCTCCTTCATGTTCTCCATATTGAAAAAACAGGGAAAAGATAGCGGTGCGAGAGAGATAAAGACCGGCGGAAGACAACTGAATTATAATTTTGACTAGTGGAAAATGGCGGAAGGAAGACAGAGATCCCGTTCCACGGAATTCTGGCTTGATTCCAAACTTTGTCGTCTTCGTTGGGCAATTTATATTTGGCTTCAAGGAACCACCTGCCTTGGAATCGGACCAACAAACTTTTAGACTGGTGTTCCGTGTTATTCACGTGAAGCCCTCTTGTGGCTAAAAACAAAAAAATAAAAAAGAGGGGGGATTTAAATACATATTATTCTATTTTATTCTATTTATATATTTAATATTTAAAATTTTAATATTACATGTCTATCGCTCATAGAATAAATTTGGGTGCATTAAATAAAATATTAAAATTTGTAGGGTAGTATGGGTGATAAGAATGGAATATATAAATGATATATTTGATATTAAAATTTTATATGAGTGGTAGGAATGTAATATTAAAATTTTAGATATTAGATATGTAAATAATATGAAATAAAGTGGTATTTATATATGAAATAAATAAAAATATAATATTTAAATATTTAGCATATAAATTGCATAATTTATATAACATATTTAAAAAAAAAATAAAATTAAGGAAAAGGAAGTAGCGAACAAAGGAACAAAGAAGTAGTAGTCATGGACCTTGTGAGAAAATAGATAGAAAGAGACCTCAAATATAGGGCATAGAGATTGTCATGTGTAGGTGTTCACAGTATTATGAATTAGGTGTGAAAGGTGGTTCACCCCGACAACATAGAATGAGATGAACAGATATGAAAACTTATTTTGTACTAATAAAAAGTTCATGAACAAATAATATAAATAGTAAAGGTAAGCATGGAAAAAAATTATTATTTCATTGCATAAGTATAGTATATAACACTAAAAATGAGAGATAAAACAAAAACTAATGGAAATAAAATTATATATTTGTGTGTGTGCACGTACGAGATACTTAAGACCAACAAAAAAACAAATAAAATCATTATATAATCTTTAAAATATTAAATGTACAACCACAACTAAAATATTTGCTCCTCTGATGATGGTCTACTAAGCACCCTAGTTAAAGGCGTCAATAAATAACCCGACTCAAAAAATTCAGGTTCGGATCGACCCAATTAATTTTTGAGTCAAATTTGGATTAAAAATCTTAACTCAATTGGGGAAAAGGTTTATCGTGGGGCTCGGCGGCTTGCTAAGGTTAAACCTATTTAAAGAGGGATTTCATATGATTTTAGATTATATAACCAAAGGATGCCTCCTATGATCTTTCTTGAGTCAAATAGAAATCTTGTAGTTATCCCAAGGTCAAATCCAATTCAACTTGTGCTAAAAGGTTGATGTGGAGTTCCTAGCTAAGCTAAGTTGGAATTTAGCCTATAAAATGAGCTAAAGGATTGAAATTGAGATTGGAATTGATAATGAGTGCTTAAAATATCTTCAGGGATGGGCTAGAGGTCCAAACAAGGGTGTTGACTTGTTCAAGTTCAAATGGATGAGGTTGAGAATGACCAACCCAAATTCGAGTTGAAGGAAAAAAAGTTAAATTAGCATCAAACCCTCAAGATTTTTATGTCAACAAAAAGTATAGAGGATATTGTATAATGCCTACTATGTAGGGTTTCTTTAACCTCCAAAAATTATATAAAAATGACCCTCCTCTATAACAATCAGGAATTTCATAAAATGAAACTATTTGAAAATATATAAATTTATATTACAGTGTTATGCTTGCAAGAGCAGCAGCATTGGGAAAGCGTCGCTTCGGCATCAAAGTCTCAGTTCTATAGTAACTCTGGGTTCAGCATACAATGCAGTGGTGTTGTGGTTTAGGGCATCACAGTGCCAGACACCAATGAATATTTTTATATATTTAATATAAATATCAATTAGCACGATTCCTCCTCTCTAATTCATTTTGGCTTGCCAAGTAAGGAAAAAAAGAGAGGAGGTGAGGAGGAGAGTAGAGGGAGAGCATGGATAGAAGAGAGAGGATAAAGAGGAGAGAGAAAGTTATTTAGGGTATTTTCATTCATTAAATTTGTTACAAGATTTCTTTTGATCGTGATAGATAATCTGAATCTTATATTTGTTTTCAGTGAGTTTGTATTTTATGATTTTAATCTTTAAAAAATTGATAAAAATATATTTTTTTCTGATTTATCAAATTTTTACCGCACAACTTTTTGTATGTGAAAGATATGATTTCTATATGCATTTTGACAATAATACTATTGAGTTTCATCAAGTAAATTGATAGTTATAATTTTTTGAAATCAATAAATAATATACAGATTGTCATGCATTAACAGGGTTATTGCATTTAATATATGATATTGAATTGTATAAAAAATAATACGATTGATACATGAATGTGGTATTTGTATGCAAGCAAAAAAAGTTGGTTGTGAATACAACAAGTTATATGAGTTAGCTATTAAAATGATAATTCTTGTACATGAGGATGGGTCGATGAGTTTTCCTTAAAATAAAAGTTTGTGATGTAATCATGGAAGTTAGCCTGTAATTGATTGACTGATTATACTGTCGAGCAGAGAGTGATGACTCTTTATTGATTTAGTAAAACCGCATGTTAAAGTAATTAATTTATAGACAATTAAAAGATATGATTGATCGATAATGATGGATTGATAAGACATATCGATGACATATGAAAAAATAAAAATACCACTTTAAAATTGAATGCTCTGCCTTACTAAATAATTCATATAATTTTGATGCCTACATTGACATGCATACCTTAAAGCATATGGAGTCAGACACAAAATTGTATATATATATTGCATAAGGACATTCTCATATAAATGGTAGAAATTGAACATACTTATGCAGTATTTACATGTGATTGTAACATTGATAATATTGATTGAAGCATTCATGATTCATGTATATCATACAATGAATACAATTGGAAATATGGTATTGATTATCTTAATATAAAGCTGATATGTTTAATCTTTCAGTATATGTTAGTGATTTATGGATTTAAATGTAATGATTTATGATTTTCTCGTTAACTGATCATATTGATTCATATCACTAGTGATTAATCATTGTTTATATTGATAGATACTGATTTTATATTGATTGAAATAATTATGCATATTGATTTTTGAGACCTTAAATTGAAAGCATTAGTCATTTTGGGGTCCTATTGGGCTTTGTAAGCTCATTATGTTCATTTTATTTATTTTACTAATTTCATATCAGGAAAGTGATCAAGATCATGTGGAGTGAGACTATTTAATATTCTTCTATAGTCAAGAGCCTAGTGAGATAGATTGATGTTGTAAGTGATCTTCTGACAATTATAAATTTAATTTTGATAAATAAAAATAGTAAATTTTTTTATATATAATTTTGATAAATAAAAATACTAAATTATAAATTTAATTTTGATAAATAAAAATAGTGATAAAAAATACATCCAAATAGATCTTCGATAAAATATATGCCTTGTGCTCAACCTAATTTAATCGGTTATGATATATGAGTTTTGTTAAGTCGAGTTGTGATTAGGGTCCTTCTCGTTACATTATTTCTTGCAACTATAAATAAAACCTTGAAAAAAAATTCATTCGAATTTGTTGCATTTATTTTTTATTTAAAAATTTAACCTAAAACTTAGGCCTGTGTTGACCTCATTTTTATATGAGGTCATTAGAGCCTAATCCAGACTTCGAATCAATCCTGAACCTAAGTCAATCTAAACCTTGATTCAGTTCAGACCTCAATTAAAACCCAGACTTCAGCCAAGTCCAGGATTCAAACTCTAGTTCAAATCTTGATCGTGCCTTTGATCTAGTTCAAATCATTTCCAAACACTTATGATCACTCCAAGTGATCATGAATGATTGAGATGATTCAAATCCAGATATTTAAACCCAAAATCTATATCAAATCCGGATTTCCAAATCCAGAATTCAAGGCCAAAGACCTGAGTCCTAAAAGCCTTTTTCAGGGAATTTTCAAACATTTCAAACCCCAGTCAAATGACCTCCGATTCATGATCTGTCAGTTGCATACTGATTTGATACGTCTCCAGAGGCAAACCTCCAAGTTTGAGCCCATTTTGGAGTCTCTAACCCCAGAAACTAAATTTAAATCCAAAGGCTGTAAAACCTTCAAATATTTACGGCCTGTGCCACTGAACCCATTATTTTGAGAAATTTGACCTTGGAATTTCCCCCAAACCCTCTAATCACCTCCAGACCTTTGATATTGATGTGTTTAACATTAATCTACATCTTTTTGGACCCATCTCGACCCAGGGTTCATCCGGGGTCAAAATGACCAAAATACCCTTTAAAGGGGTTTTTGGACTTTTGACCAAAATTCAATATCGTTCAACATTTTAAACTTTGAAACCCCTTCCAATGAATGCTTTATGATATTTGAGACCCATTGAAATCAAACCCACTCCTTGGTTTGACCTGTTTGACCAAGTCAACTATGGTTGACCAAATCCACCTTTAAGCCAACTATTGTTATTTTCAACATTTGAATCCATCTCAAACCAATTTAATGCTTCAAAAACACTTGTTTGGACACTCATGACATGTCCAAAGATTTCCAAGTCAATCCTCCCTTGGGTTGACTTGGTCAACCCATTTGGAGAGGTCAAAACCCTCTCCAATTTTATGTATTCACTTAGAGTCTCAACACCATGGCCCCATGTCCCTTGATATTGACTCTTACAGCACATTTGACTCCTCCCTTGCACATCCTAGTCATCATTGACTAGTCAACAAGTCAATGGGTCAAGTTATGTTGAAATGAGGCAAAATCATGGGCTTTTGACCATGCCACATGGGCAAGCCTTTCCCCTCTCCCAAAACCTGCTCTCACCTGCTCAAAAGGGACTAATTTCCCTCCCTAAGAGGCCACAAACCAGCTCCCTAAACCTTGCTTAGGCTTGGTTTAGCCAAATGAGGGAAAAGAGGTGTGGTCCCCCCCCTCTTGGCTCAAGGCAATCCCTCTCAATCCACCAGCCTTTTCCTAATCTTGGGCTGCTCATGGGACACTTGGCAAGCATCCAAGGCACCCATGGTAAGATCTAAGCCATTCATTTCAAGTGATGAGGGTTAAGTGGAAAAATTTTGCCCTAACCCTCATATTGTTGATTTCTTGGCCTAAGTCCCAAACTCCAGCTTCCCCAAGACTCTCCAGCAGCTCCCCACACTCTCCAGCACCTCCCAAGGCCATTCCAAGCCTTCCCCCACCATTTCCACCATTAAAACCTCCATTTTAGTGGAAAAGGAGAGAGAAAAGAGAGAAATACCTTCTCTCTTCGATATCTTCAAATCCAGCCGTCAAAATCTGTTGGGGTCTTCTGCAAACTTGAGCGTGGACAAACTACAAGTTCAGAGAGCCCAAGAACACAAAAATCCACCGGGTAGATTGTAAGATATCTCAACTTTTAGGTAGAATTTCAATTTGAAACTGTACAAATTTTACAATGCATGGAGCCTCCAAACTCCAGGCATTGCAAGATCATGTTGCCCTCTAGCTACAGTTCAAATTTCGTCGAATTTCGTTCAGTATTTTGCAAGTTATGGGCGTTTAAAAATTTCCAACTCTGGTTCAACCAGAGCCGTCCGATCGCGCCTTCAGGTGCGATCGGACGGCCCAGAATTGGCCACGCCAGCCGACCCAGAATGCGCGACGGGGCTGGGGTTCGAACGCGCGCCGGTTCAAACTGCGGCAGCCTACGTGGCGCAATCCTGGCCGTTGGCTTGTTCCGCGGTCGGATCAGCGGTCCTGATGGACCGCTGACTCATTTAAGTGGCGGGTCCCCATCTGCCACGTGTCGCAACCTGACGCGCCGCCGCCGTTTCGGCGCCAATCATTGGCAATGATTGGCGCCGGCGGCGGATTTGACCATTAATGGTCTTAAAAATTTAGAAAAATGCCCAGAAACTTCCAAAATTCACAGAAAATTCATTTTTTCACCAAAATTGACGTTCTTGGGCTTGTTGGAAAGGTAATTAAGTGTAGAATTTATTAAAATTAAATTTGAGTTGTTTTGATCCCTGGATTGAGAGAAAACTGCAGTTGTTTGATTATTATTTTTCTCAATTTTCTTGCAATCCAGGGGTCAAATGGATCCCAAATTTTGGTGGAATGTTTTTAAGCATCTTAGGCATGTTCCATAATTTTTTTAGGGTCAGATGCTTAATAGTTTTCTGTGATGTGAATTTTTAAGGTTATGGGTCCAATTTGGACCCAAAACTTTGAAAATTCATAACTCCCTTCCTGTGTAGAATTAGGCTGCATGTTTTGTGCTGTGTGTGTGCATTTGAGTCAGGGTTAGTCACACCAAATTTCAAGCCCATCTGAACAATAGAAACACCTAGGGAAAATATTTGGTGAAAAGTCTAGAAAACTTAGAAATTGCATAGGGGATTGTACACACACCCAATAGGGGTGAAATTTGAACATAGTAAACTTAGTGACATAAAGAGCCTTAGGTCCAAATTTCACTGAATTTGGAGGTCATTAGGTCAGAAAATTAATTACCCAAAGTTTCAGCCCATTTAAAGACCCAGAAAATTCAAAAAAATGCAATAAATCCAAATTAACTCCAAAAATTACAAATAATATCTCAAATTGACCAGAACTTAGTCCTCTATTTAGGAAAAATAAAAGCCCCTTGACTGGACTCCTATTTTAACTTTAATTTGACTTTTAATGAAAATCAATAATTAATTATATTAATTAATTAAAAATTATTAAAAATCCAAAATAATTTCCAAACACTTGGAAACACTCCCATGGGTCATCCCTGACCTTTGGGATTGATTCCATGCAGTTTGGGATAAGTTTGGATCAAAATGATCAAAACCTTCCTAATTAAGCAATTTTAAAAATTCAATAATTAAGGAAACTTTGAAAATTCATAACTAATTACAGAAAAATCCAAATTGAGCAAACTTAGTGTCAATCAACTCCAATTAAGGTCTAGTATTTTCTAAAAATGTCAAACCTCCAAAATCTGGTCAAAGTCAAAAAGTCAACTTTTCAGTCAACCGTAGTTCAAAACTAGGCTCGAACTTCGAAAAATCGTAACTTTTCATAGAAAGCTCCAAATTGAGCCTACTAACAGTCTAACAACTCATCATAAGGTCTAATATTTATTAAAAATCTGAAACTTACAAAATTAATTTTAATTTGAAAAGTCAACTTTGGACCCCTTAATTAACTAATTAAAATAATCCATAAAATTCTAAAATTCAATAAATCATTCAAAATTCCAGAAAACATCAATATTATTTTAAAATCAGCAACCAATCAGTTTAATTAAAAATTAATTAATCTTTAAACTTTAATTAAACTCAAATCACTTAATTATATCGGGTACCACTGGGTAACCCAGGCCTACGAGGCTATTAAATTAGCCCCAAGGAAGGTGAAATAAACTTCATGGCCTCGGTGTGCAACAAAGGTGGTATTCAACAAACAATTAAAATCAATTTTAAAATCAAATTTAAACCATTAAGATTTAAACTTCAATTAAAATCTCCCTTAGCCTTTTAACCAATCAGAACATTCAACAACTTCAACAAATTACCCAGCTTAGGATCTACCCCAGCTACACGACCTACTACACACACTTTAGATGGTTTGCTAGGACAACCGACTCTAGATCTAGGCTAGGCCGGTGTTTACTTTTCTGCTGTGTGCCGGGTTTTCTGAGTTTTCATTGCATGTTGTGATTGAAATTGATTGATGTGTTTATTTACTTTTACTGCACTCTGTGAATTGATGTGATGGGCGATTAGATTACCCTTAGGTTAGGAACGATCTGGATGCTCACTGGATTTTCTGCAGGTGGTCACGCTCGTGCAGGGCAATAAAGGGGGCTAAATAAATCATAAATATAAATGCTACAGGTGCTTCAACTGCTCAGCCCCCCAAATAAGAAGAGCGTGGCCAAGTGTGTTTATTTTTATATGCACATACATATAACTGCTTGGGATGTATTTTAATATTTAAATGTTTAGGATAACCTTGCAGGATCGAGTCTAGAATTTTTATTTTTACATTTATGTAATTCATTTGAGTATTGAGTTGTGAAAGTGGCATTTTGAGTCTGGGATACATAGATCCAAAGATTGGATTCCAAAGAGGAAAGGATACCCCTTTGGGGGATAGTCCTTATCCATTTGGAATTCCAAATTTGGATCAATTCATTATCCAAAGTGGAAAGAGTAACCTTCCCCTAAAGGGAAGAGTTCTCTTTTTCATTTGGGTTTCCGATCGCAAAGAATCCAAGGAGCTCGAGGAGAAGGAGATCGAGGAGTTGAAGACATAAAGTATCCCGCTCAAAGTCACTTGCGTCTGTATTAGGATTAGAATCCGGGTTGTTGTCAGTGGTGCCCGGCCACTTTTAATTTATGTAAATCTGGGTTGTAATAAGCAAGGCAGTTTGCCTATGGACATTTACTTAATTAATTTGATTATTTAATATGTTGTGATTTAATTTGATTGCGTATAGGATTGCCTGTTTTTCCTAGTTCTTTGGCGCTTGCATGTCATTTTTGTTTTAGCCTGGACTTCGTTAGGCTCTTTAAGGACGAAAACTATTTCTACTTATAATTAATGCTTAAAATTTTAAGATTTAAATAACATAGAAACTTAACGACCTAGGGAATAGCCGGAATCGTCCGGGGTCGCATGCATATTACTGCACTTCTCTCTCCTTGCTATAAGACACTTCCCCGCCCGTGGGTAGAGTCCAGATAATCCGACCTATGAGGATGAGGTGCTGGATCTGGGGAAGTCTAGTCTTTTCAAAAAAAATTATTTTATAAGCCTTTTTAAGATCTCATGCATACTTGATTTGGATACTTTAACCAGCATGCATCGCATTAGAAACTAATTAAATTAAAATTTTAATTGCATTTTAGTTTAGGCATTTCACCCGACATAAGTTAAGGGGTCAATTAGGAATCTGCTCTAGATGTCGGCCCCAACTTCTTAAACCAATCTTAAATAATGTCCCTGATCACTCTGCATCAAAAGACCGGACTCATGGTTTTGAAGCGTTTAGGTGGTTTAGCTGGCTCCCCAATCCAGGCCAGGGTAAGTCCAGATTTTGCACTGCATTAGTTAGGTTCGGACTACTGTGTTTCAGTGTCCAAATTTAGATCTAAGATCTGGGGCAGGTCTCTTTTTGAATCATAAGACCCCAACCTCCGGGAATACAATCCCAAATTTCTAATAAAATGCTCAACTCAAATTAAATATTCTTTCAATCCAAAATTTAAAGCCCAACACTTAGCTTAGATCGGGGCACTTCTGAATTGTTTCAGAATCCTAAAGTGTCCCCTACCCTTCCTCATTTGATTCCAAAATAAATGTTCAATCTTGCTCCAATCCCTTTTCAAAATCCAAATTCACCTCTTTGGCATCACTCCTAGAAATCTCTAAACAAAATTTCTGCCATTATTCTAATCGAAAGTTTTCGTAGGGGACTCCGGTCTCCCACGATGTAATTAACTACGAGGGCTTGCGCTCGTAGGAGATTTAGAACCCACATCTAATTTTTCAAAATTGATTTCAAAATTCAATTAGTCATCTTTGGAAAAATTAAATCACTAACGATCGTTATCGTTATGTTTGAACGATTATTAACAAATGATGTCTTCTCCCTTCGAGGAGACATATCTTTTGTCAATATGAATTCGAATATAAAATTAACGATCGTTCCTCTTAACTATCGTAGCTTGATATTTGACTGAATTTTATTTTGACCCTTCAGGGCCATACAAAATTCTCTCTTAAATCTGGTTACGATATTCAAGATAGAATTCTTAATTCTAAATCTGAACCCCATCCTGAAATTTTATTTCCACCTCTCGAGGCGGTATACTTTTTCTAATGGGATGTTCGATTTTAGAATTAAAAAATTTTTAGCATCAATTTAAATTTTCCCAAAGAAGACTAAATTTTTCAAAACCCGCTTTCAAACACCAACAAAAAAATGGCGACCACGGTGGGACCTGAATCTCTCTTTCCATCTTTAATAATGGCGAAATTTCGTTACATCGGTAGTTTTGACTACCCTTCTTCCGTTGGCTCCTTTATCCATTTCTCCCTTGGGTAAGATAGGCCAACACCTTCTTTAATTTAATTTCATGTCAAAAAGAGAGGTGAAACATTTGTTAAAGTTTAGACCCTGACCTTCTGCCCCCAAGTCAATTGGTGGAGCGATAGTGTCGGGTCTATCTCTTGAGAGCCTCACTCTCAAACTCTACGAATTTTGACTATTGAGTCTTCCATCAATATGTTGAGTTTTAAAGTAAAAAATAGCTCTCTCAACTCTCAAAACTTTTCAATCTTCCAAATTTTTTTAGCTTTGACCCTCTACCCCCCAAGCAGATTGGTAATGTGGGGGAGTCAAGCAATCAAAGCCTTTTTGAATTTTCCTAATGATTTTGTGAGCTTCTAGGTTGAGTGAAAACTTGACTTGTTGAGTTTCAAAGTCTAAAGGAAATTCATCAATTCCTTAAAATTCTGTTACGCTCCTAAAATTCAATCTTAAATTAACACCGGCATATGCTACTTTATGACGCAATGTTGTAGTCTGGCATGTGTCGTGGGAATTTAAACCTTTTTTTTGTCATAACAAATCCTTATATTTTATTATCATACATCGGGTTATAGGTCCTATAGCTCGATATGTGATATGAAATATAGATTTCGTTATGATTCTCTCTCAAAAAAAATTTTCAATTTCGAGAAAATTCTAATTCTGATCCTTTTGCTTCAATTTCAGAAATTCAAACTCCACAACAATGGTTGGTAAGTTGATCTTTTCCTTCGACAAAGACCTTGTCTGTGAGCAGATTGACTTAGGAAGCAACATACTGTTTGGGGTAGGATTCAACACCCTTGAGCTGTCGATGGATGGACATAAGATACTTGATTTGGATGCTACTAAGAACAATCCCCCTGCAGTAGAGTTGATCATAGGGACAGGACCAGGTCCCCTTGTTTTCAGTGATGAGGAGAAAGAACCCAAGCTAACTGTTGAATCCCCCACTCCTGTCAAGTCTATTTTTGAGGAGGGATCGAGTTCAGGGATCCCATTTACTAGTAAGAATCAGAAAAAGAATTACCTGAGACGAGTAAGGAAGAAAATAGCCAAGTCAAGGAAGGCTGTGGGGGTCCAGACTTTGAGCCAAGTAGAGCCTGAGGCTGTCGAGGACCTGCCTATTCCTGCTTCCTCCCCACTCCTTAAAGGGAGTCATTTTCACCCCCTTTCTGCTGCAGAAGGGGAAGAGAGGGCAGCCAGGATAGCTAGCTCCCCGCCATGCCCGGTCGACTACTCAACCAAGAGAACCCTTAAAGAAAAGCATCTCCAAAGAACGAGGACATTGAGAAATATAATCCACACTTGTGCTGCTCAATCAGGGCAAACAAAAGAGGAGTACATGAAACAATTGAAAGGAGTTATTTCCCACCGTTTCCAGAAAGAAATCTTAAAAGAAGAGGCATCTGAAGCTAAGAATTTGACTCCTCAACCCATTAGGGGGAACAAGAAGTTTATCCGACAGCCTGCTACATCAGTATTAGTTGATGGTTATCATTGGGTGCCACGCCCTCCATCCTCTAAAATGGAGGGTATTGTACTTACCGGGTCCGAGAAAGGTCGCCATCCTACCAATAGGCCGCCGGTCCCTTCCCCAAAGTTTAAGAAGTTGGCCTCAGTGATAGTCAAGACCAAACAAGACCCTGAAATTAACAGAATAATTCATGTCAACGGAAAGAGGCCTCAGTCTCCAGAAAAGAGATATACTCCTAAGAAGATCAGTAGAGTTGATGTTCCTCCTCCGTCAGCTAGATTACTCCAGTCCCCAGTCGAGTTACCACGATTTTCGACCAGTGCTACCCAGACCCCAGTTGGTTTGATTGCCAGTTCAGATATCTCAGTTGCGGATCCAGTTGATACCTTAGTTGATAGCTCCAAGTTCCTACCTGTTACCCCTGAGCTCCCTACTCGGAGGTCTGAGGACTCTACCCTACCTGATGTAGGAACTTTCACCCTCCAAACTCCTACACCATCTATTGAGGTAGATGTCTCTCACCTGGTAGAGGATGCCACCCTTCTGACTACCGACTCTAATATAGTCGAAGGGGAAGAACCAGTTCAAGATGAAGATCATGCGATGATTGAGCAGTTAATAGCTGAACCTCCAACAGCAAATGAGCTTAAGTTACAGGCCATTATCTCTAGCCTACAGCAGGATGAGCTTTATGATATGGTAGAATACAAAGGTTACCTACCCATAGGCCCTGAGGAGATAGGAAGTCGGCCAGTCGATGAGGTGGTACAAGAAATTAAAGATATCTTGAAAAGAAAGGAACTTGACGAAGCATTTGACCCAGAATTGGATGATATGTTGATAGATGAGGATCTCCCTGTTAGTGATATTTACATGGTTGAAACTAGAGGGTCCGTTAAAGAAACTGAACCAAGTAAACGCCGATCTGGCAAAGAGGAGGGTTCAGCAGCCATTGATTCAGATTCAGATGAGTCAGTGAGAGCTAGAGATGAACAACACATCAAGAACCTGGAAGCACAAGTGACAGAAATGTTGCTACAGGTTAAAGAAATGCAGCAACGATTGGACAAGTCCCATGAGACTTCTCTTGAGTTACAAAAATCTGCTTTGGAAGCCACCGACAGAGCAAAAAGGGCAGAAGCCAGTTATAAAATCCCAGAGTCTGTTTCAGTGCTTCCACCTGTCCAGCAGCCAGTGTTACCGGATCCCCCAGTTCAGCCGACAGCCTCTTCAGTCCCTCCGATCATTCCCCCAGCGCCGGCTCAAAAAGATATTAAGCAACTAATTGAGGATCAGGTAAGGGAGGCCTTAGCCCAATCGCAAGGAGCTACATCTATTCCAAAGGGTAGACCTTACCCTGAGGAATATGATTTGGTCCCTTACCCTAAGGGCTTCGTGCCACCATCTTTTAAAATCTTTACTGGAATTGAAAACCCGAGACAGCATCTGGCCCACTTTCGCGCAAGCTGTTGCAATGCCGGGGGGTCGGATGCTCTACTATTTCGCCAATTTGTTAGTAGTCTTTCTGGCATAGCTTTTGAATGGTACGCAGATTTGCCCAACGGCTCAGTAAGAACCTTTACTGAACTTGAAAATCTATTCTTAAAGAGATTTTCAGGAGCGCAGCAGCGCACTACTGTGGGCGATCTGGTCGTCGAAAAACAAAAGTCGGGAGAGTCTCTGGTTGAGTACATCTTAAGGTGGCGAAACCTTTCGATGAAGTGTGAACCCCAGCTGCAAGAGCAACATGCAGTGGAAATTCTTTTAAAGAATATCCACGGCCCTGTTGCTTTTCTTCTGAAGGGTTTCACTATAAAAACTTTTGAAAAACTTCTAAACAAAGCTAGTAACCTGCAGGAAGAGGCTCCTAGGATGCCATTCTTGAAGGATCTTTCTGGAGAAAAGAAGGTTGATAAGCCGATCAAATCATTTGAAAAGAGAGCTATAGTTTCAGCAGTTGATAAGGGGAAACAACCAGTTGTTAGCCAGCCTAGTGTCCCTCCACCACAGTTGGCTCAGAAACAACCTTTTCAAGTGACCTCACAACCTACAAGAGATTCCTCTTTCATTCCCTTTAAAGAAAGGTTGACAAAACCTTACCTATTCAAAAGGGAAGTGATAGGAAAAATCTTTAAGAGTCTTTCGAAGAAGTCAGATTTTCAATTGCCGGAAGCGAGGCGGCCAGATGACATAAAGAGAAAGGATGATCCAAACTACTGTCCTTACCACCGCATGGTCAGCCACCCCATCGAGGATTGCATTGTTTTCAAAGATTGGCTTGAAAGGAATATCAAACAAGGTAATATTGTGCTTCCAAAAGAGTATTTGGTCAATCCGGAACAAGGGTCCGTCAAGGTAATTTCAGGTAACAATTTTAACCCTTCTCTTTCAATTGAAGATGGTTGGGATATTGCTTTATCCCGGGCACTTAAAAGGTCGATTAACAAGTCTTATCATCTTTCTCAACAGATGCCCACGACAGCCCAGGGCCCGATTTGGGAGGTTGACCTGGATGCTTCGCAGGAGGATGTTGAGCTACTTCCCTCTCCAGTAGTCGTAGGAACTACTGTATTGAATGAAAAAGAAAAGAGAGATCTTATTGTAGAGAGGAAGTATACTGATGAGAGATGTATTCGAGCGGCTGATGGTGGCATTAAAGCCCCATCCCCACTCTTGTTATCTGACTTTTACTTTGCCCCATCAAAGGCAAAGGGTCGTAAGTCTAATAAAAAACATCCTTCTGCTTCAATTTTGATGATTAACCATGAGAATGAAATGCAAATTGATAATTCTTCCAAAGAAGTTCAAAATTCTATTGAGATCGATCCAAAGCCTCAAAAATTTGATCTTCCAGATTTGACCTCTATAGGGGATGTCGAGCTTGAGATCTTATCAGATAGCGACCTCCCTGAAATTAATTTCACTGGGAAACCTATCGTGATAGAACTTTTAGATTCTGACTCCTCTTCAGATAGCGACGATGTGCAGCCTATGGAGAGTGTAGACTCCCCCACAGTTTGTCCTCCCGATTCAATCATAGAGGTACAACTTCGTGGTGGCAAAGTCTTACCCCCTAGGCTTCCTCCTCAGGAAAAAGGCAAGCGAGTTGTCTCTAGCAATCCAATTCCAGATTCTCCTCATCATCCTGATTTTCCATTGATTCCACCGGGTTTTGAGTCTGTCGCTCCTAAGGTTGATTACAATGTTCTAGCCCATCTTAGGAAGTTGCCAGCCAAGTTGAGCATTTATGATGCCCTCATTTTGTCTAAGGAAATGAGAGAGTCTTTAATCAAGGCACTTCTCGACCCTGAGATTTGCCTTGCTCAACTGGCTTCAACCTCAAAAGATGAAGCCCTCTACTTCAAAGAAGTTCCAGGAGTAACATTCTCAGATGAAGACCTACTATTGGGAACTGCTGATCATAATCGTCCTCTCTACATTACCGTTGATGTAGGGAATTTTAAGTTATCAAGAGTCCTTGTTGATCCGGGTGCATCGGTCAACGTGATGAATGTGAAAACCCTCGCCTACCTTAGAGTTGATACCAGTAAACTCGCCACTGACAGGTTGGTGCTACGTGGGTTCAACGAGAAAGGTGAGAGGGCTTTGGGTTCGATTACCCTCTTGTTAGAGATAGGAGAATTGAAAACCGAAGCAAAGTTTCATATTATCGATTCGGCAACGTCCTTTAATGCACTTCTAGGTAGGCCTTGGATTCATGAATATAGAATGGTTCCATCTACCCTACATCAATGCGTCAAGTACCAACGAGATGGCATTGAACATGTAATTAGGGGTGATTTGCAACCATTCTCGATTCAAGAGATAGGGATCTACGAGGATGCTGCATATTTCATACCAAAAGGGTCCTCCCCTTATTCTAAAGTTGAGATCAAAATTGAGGAACACAAAAGTGAGCAAAGCTCCAATCAAAATCAAGAATCAAAAGGAAAAGAAAAAGAAAAAGAAAAGGAAAAAGATCAAAAGATACAAGAATCTGATAGTGAAAGCGAGCTCGACATCGTTGTCCTTAGGCCTCCGAACATGTTACCTCAAAGAGGTGGGAGGATGGCTCAAAGGGCACGGGGTCGAGGCCGTGTTTCACTTGAAAGAAGAATAACCCCGGTGTATGTTAATCCGGAGTCAAGCTCCGATGAAGAGCTGGAAAAACGGGGGATTGAGATTCCTTTTGATTATCAAAATAAAAATGTTGCTCCAAAGTTTGATCTCACTTTAGATAAGGATAGTGACTCCGAGGTTGATGTCCCAAAGATTAAAAGTGACGAGCCTGAATTGACAATGTATGAAAAGCTTAGTAGGAGAATTGAGGCCCTATCTTTGACCCCACTGTCGGCTGGCAAAGTTGCAGGGTTAGAGATTAAAGAGGCCCCTAACCTAAGCGGTGAAATAGGGAAAGCCCGAAAATTCTTCCCTGGCTCCTCCTCCTCAAGGGACGAAGGTGATGTAACCCTCGAGGAGGCAGATTTCAATGAATTAATGGAATTACCTTTTGGCTACTTTCCTGTTTGTGTAAAGAACACTTTTTCTAAAGGTCCCGTACCGTATCGATGGACTAAGGGTCAAGCTAGATACCACGAAAATATTTGGAAAACAAAGATCAATAAAAATTCAACATGTGGTATCGGCTTTGGTACCGTTAGTTCGTTTGATGACGACGAATACTGCTTAATGATAACTTATCATCTTGAATCTCAAAATGTCCCTACTGAAGCCGTCAGTCCCCTTGACGGGCTTTGTCTGGAGACTTTAGACGATCCCAATGAGCCTCAAGTTCGGGATGCACCCCCTGAATTTGAGGAAGAGATTAAATCGACGGTCGACGAGCTAAAAGAAATCAACCTAGGAACTGACAACGACCCTCGCCCTACTTTTATAAGTGCTTTGCTAAGTGAGGATGAGTCTCAGGATCTAATACAACTCCTTTCTGAGTTTAGGGATTGTTTTGCCTGGACATATGATGAAATGCCAGGTCTACCCGCCGAGGTAGCAGTTCATAAACTTGGAATTCGACACGATGCCATTCCTGTCAAGCAAGCCCCTAGACGCATGCGTTTAGAGATCGAGCAACAAGTCGTTTCTGAGATTAAGAAACTGGCTGAGGCTGGCTTTATTCGAGAAGAACAATACCCTTCTTGGGTAGCTAGTGTCGTGCCGGTTCGAAAGAAAAATGGTCAAATCCGGATCTGTGTCGACTATAGGGATCTGAATAAGGCATGTCCCAAGGATGAATTTCCTTTACCCATACCCGAGCTTATGGTAGATATTGCCTCCTCGCATGCTGTTTTCTCCTTTATGGATGGCTTCTCTGGTTACAATCAAATCAGAATGGCCCCAGAAGATGAGAGAAATACTGCATTCAGGACCCCTATAGGCATCTTTTGTTATAAAGTGATGCCCTTTGGTCTTAAAAATGCTGGCGCAACCTACCAGCGGGCCATGACCTACATCTTTGACGATTTAATCCACAATCAAATTGAGTGCTATATTGATGATCTAGTTGTCAAGAGTAAAGTCAAAGAGTCTCACCTTTATGACTTGAGAGTTGTTTTCGAGCGGTTGCGCCTCTATGACCTTAAAATGAATCCCCTAAAGTGTGCTTTCGGTGTCACATCGGGGAAATTCCTAGGGTTCGTAGTGAGGCACCGTGGGATTGAGATTGATCCTTTGAAAATTGAAGCCATCTTAGATATGCCACCTCCTAAGAGCCTTACTCAATTAAGGTCTCTTCAAGGTAGGTTGGCATATATAAGAAGATTCATATCTAATCTCTCTGGGAGATGCCAACCTTTCTCGGCCCTTGCCAAGAAAGATGCCAAATTCATTTGGAATGAGAAGTGTCAAAGCGCTTTTGACAATATCAAGGAATACCTTACAAATCCACCAGTTTTGGCAGCCCCTATTCCGGGGAAACCTTTGATCCTCTATACTGCGGCCCTAGATGAGTCTTTAGGTGCCCTGTTAGCTCAGGTCAATGATGAAGGGAAGGAGAACGCTCTCTATTATCTTAGTCGGAGGCTTCTTCCTACAGAAATTCGATATCCTTCAATCGAGAAGCATTGCCTTGCTCTAGTTTTTGCAGCCCAAAAACTAAGACATTATATGCTGTCTCATTCAGTTTGTTTGATTTCTAAGGTTAACCCTTTACAATATCTTATGACCCGGCCAACGTTGTCTGGACGCTTGGCTCGCTGGTCCATGATATTGCTTCAATTTGAAATTACATTCATTCCCCTACGTGCAGTGAAAGGGCAGGCCGTGGCCGACTTCCTCGCAGCACACCCGCTGCCGGCAGATTCTCCTTTGAATGATGATTTGCCAGACGAACAAATCATGAGTTTAAGGGAATCCAATGATCCTGTCTGGGAGTTGTATTTTGATGGTGCGGCTTCTTCTCGACGGGACAAAACCCAAAAATCTACTATCCCCGGGAAAGCTGGCATTGGCCTAATTTTCATAACACCAGGGAAAGGGATGATGCACTTTTCCTACCATTTGTCAGAACCGTGCACAAATAATGAGGCTGAATATGAGGCTCTGATAACTGGCTTGGAACTTGCAATCTTGATGGAGCTTAAAGAGATTAAAATCTTTGGTGATTCCCAACTGGTGATCAACCAGGTCGCAGGAACCTATAAGGTTTTGAATCCTAATCTCCTCAAGTACCATCAATACACTAATCACCTACTTGAGCAGATCCCTGTAGTAACTTTGTATAGGGTTCCACGTGGAAGTAATTCTGCGGCCGATGCCCTAGCAAAGCTTGCAAAGGAATTTGCGTGCCCGGAAGAAGACTCAATTCCTATAGAGATTCAGGGTCGTAAGGTCCTATCTCCCATAGACTTAGAGCACATTAACAAACAGTCATCTCAAGTCCTTTCTGCCTCTTCAGAGATTAAGGAAGAGGGCGATTGGAGACAACCATTAATCGACTATCTCGAAGGTGGCAAACTTCCCCAGGACAAGTCCCTCGCCAACCAGATCAAGAAACGTGCCCTATCCTACACTTTAGTCAACAATGCGCTATACCGCCGCTCGTTCGATCAGATGTGGCTACGTTGTTTAGATAAACAGGAAGCCCTGAAGGTCGTTAATGAAGTCCATTCCGGACTATGCGGTGCCCATCAATCGGGTCCAAAAATGAAGTTGAAGATTAAAAGACTTGGATACTACTGGCCTACGATGATTGACGATTGCATGAATGTTGCAAAATGTTGCCATCAATGCCAAGTTCATGGTGTGATCTTACATCAGCCGCCTAATGTATTGCACCCCACGATAGCTTCGTGGCCCTTCGAAAGTTGGGGCACAGATATTATCGGGCCGATTGACCCTCCTTCTTCGAAGGGTCATCGCTTTATACTAGCCGCGACTGATTATTTTTCAAAATGGGCGGAAGCGATCCCCTTACGTAATGTAACATCACACCATGTTCTAAATTTCTTTCGTGACCATATCGTATATCGATTCGGCGTGCCCCGCAGAATCATATCTGATAATGGGTCCGCATTCAAGTCTACAAAAATCAACAGTTTTGTAAGACGCCATAACATTGATTGGAGATACTCGACAATCTACTACCCTCGGGCTAATGGGTTGGCCGAGGCCTTCAACAAGACTTTGGTGCAAATTATTAAAAAGACCCTCGATGATAATAAGCGCCAATGGGATGAGAGGTTGGTGGAAGCTCTGTGGGCCTATCGGACCACTTATAGAACACCGACCCAATCCACACCATTTGCACTAGTGTATGGGTCCGAGGCCATACTCCCTTTAGAAGTGCAAATTCCCTCGCTCAGAATTTCCATTCAAAATCAAATTACAACTGAGCAGAATGCAAAGCTTCGACTTGAAGAGCTTGAAGGCCTCGAGGAACGTCGTCTCCAAGCCCAACAAAATTTAGAGTTATATAAGGCCCGAATGGTTCAAGCCCATGATAAGTTAGTGCGACCTAGAACTTTCCAAGTAGGAGACTTGGTCTTGGTTCTTCGGAGGCCTATTTTAGCCCATCGAAAGATCGGTGGGAAGTTTGAACCAACCTGGGAAGGACCCTTCGTTATAGAGATAGTCTATGAAGGGGGCTCGTATCAGCTAGTCGATTGTAAGGGAAACCACCCGATGTTACCTGTTAACGGGCGTTTCCTTAAGAAGTACTATGCTTGATGTAGCTCGAACCCAATCAATAAAATATATGCCAGTTTGAATCAAGTGTGTTTTATGTCTATATATCTTTCAGATTTTTCGCTTGCTCACCTTCTCCTTTAGGATAGGATTCCTCCTTTCCTTAGGATCACGTTCACTAGTGGTGGATAACGCCCTTTGTGGCACCATCCTAGTTTCCCTCCAGTTCTGATCCTCTGTGTGGAGCAAGCTTCCTCCCCACATGATCATCTACTAGTGGTGGATAACGCCCTTCGTGGCACCATCCTAGTTTTAATCCAGTTCTGATCCTCTGTGTGGAGCAAGCTTCCTCCCCACATGATCATCTACTAGTGGTGGATAACGCCCTTCGTGGCACCATCCTAGTTTTAATCCAGTTCTGATCCTCTGTGTGGAGCAAGCTTCCTCCCCACATGATCATCTACTAGTGGTGGATAACGCCCTTCGTGGCACCATCCTAGTTTTAATCCAGTTCTGATCCTCTGTGTGGAGCAAGCTTCCTCCCCACATGATCATCTACTAGTGGTGGATAACGCCCTTCGTGGCACCATCCTAGTTTTAATCCAGTTCTGATCCTCTGTGTGGAGCAAGCTTCCTCCCCACATGATCATCTACTAGTGGTGGATAACGCCCTTCGTGGCACCATCCTAGTTTTAATCCAGTTCTGATCCTCTGTGTGGAGCAAGCTTCCTCCCCACATGATCATCTACTAGTGGTGGATAACGCCCTTCGTGGCACCATCCTAGTTTTAATCCAGTTCTGATCCTCTGTGTGGAGCAAGCTTCCTCCCCACATGATCATCTACTAGTGGTGGATAACGCCCTTCGTGGCACCATCCTAGTTTTAATCCAGTTCTGATCCTCTGTGTGGAGCAAGCTTCCTCCCCACATGATCATCTACTAGTGGTGGATAACGCCCTTCGTGGCACCATCCTAGTTTTAATCCAGTTCTGATCCTCTGTGTGGAGCAAGCTTCCTCCCCACATGATCATCTACTAGTGGTGGATAACGCCCTTCGTGGCACCATCCTAGTTTTAATCCAGTTCTGATCCTCTGTGTGGAGCAAGCTTCCTCCCCACATGATCATCTACTAGTGGTGGATAACGCCCTTCGTGGCACCATCCTAGTTTTAATCCAGTTCTGATCCTCTGTGTGGAGCAAGCTTCCTCCCCACATGATCATCTACTAGTGGTGGATAACGCCCTTCGTGGCACCATCCTAGTTTTAATCCAGTTCTGATCCTCTGTGTGAAGCAAGCTTCCTCCCCATATGATCATCCGTTAGTGGTGGATAACGCCCTTTGTGGCACCATCCTAGTTCTACCTTTTCTTCTCTTCCTTTAGGATAGGTGCTGCCTTTCCTTAGGATTAGAATCACTAGTGTTGGAGAAGCCCTCCGTGGCACCATACTAGTTCTACCTTCTACCTGGTCCTCTAAGGTTAAGGTTTCCCTCCTTTCCTTAGGATCAAAGTTCTAGACTTCACCTTTTAATTCGGTCAACGCCAATATGTGCAATAGAATTTCATTCTATCACACATATTGGGGGTCCATTTGTTGACCTCATTTTTATATGAGGTCATTAGAGCCTAATCCAGACTTCGAATCAATCCTGAACCTAAGTCAATCTAAACCTTGATTCAGTTCAGACCTCAATTAAAACCCAGACTTCAGCCAAGTCCAGGATTCAAACTCTAGTTCAAATCTTGATCGTGCCTTTGATCTAGTTCAAATCATTTCCAAACACTTATGATCACTCCAAGTGATCATGAATGATTGAGATGATTCAAATCCAGATATTTAAACCCAAAATCTATATCAAATCCGGATTTCCAAATCCAGAATTCAAGGCCAAAGACCTGAGTCCTAAAAGCCTTTTTCAGGGAATTTTCAAACATTTCAAACCCCAGTCAAATGACCTCCGATTCATGATCTGTCAGTTGCATACTGATTTGATACGTCTCCAGAGGCAAACCTCCAAGTTTGAGCCCATTTTGGAGTCTCTAACCCCAGAAACTAAATTTAAATCCAAAGGCTGTAAAACCTTCAAATATTTACGGCCTGTGCCACTGAACCCATTATTTTGAGAAATTTGACCTTGGAATTTCCCCCAAACCCTCTAATCACCTCCAGACCTTTGATATTGATGTGTTTAACATTAATCTACATCTTTTTGGACCCATCTCGACCCAGGGTTCATCCGGGGTCAAAATGACCAAAATACCCTTTAAAGGGGTTTTTGGACTTTTGACCAAAATTCAATATCGTTCAACATTTTAAACTTTGAAACCCCTTCCAATGAATGCTTTATGATATTTGAGACCCATTGAAATCAAACCCACTCCTTGGTTTGACCTGTTTGACCAAGTCAACTATGGTTGACCAAATCCACCTTTAAGCCAACTATTGTTATTTTCAACATTTGAATCCATCTCAAACCAATTTAATGCTTCAAAAACACTTGTTTGGACACTCATGACATGTCCAAAGATTTCCAAGTCAATCCTCCCTTGGGTTGACTTGGTCAACCCATTTGGAGAGGTCAAAACCCTCTCCAATTTTATGTATTCACTTAGAGTCTCAACACCATGGCCCCATGTCCCTTGATATTGACTCTTACAGCACATTTGACTCCTCCCTTGCACATCCTAGTCATCATTGACTAGTCAACAAGTCAATGGGTCAAGTTATGTTGAAATGAGGCAAAATCATGGGCTTTTGACCATGCCACATGGGCAAGCCTTTCCCCTCTCCCAAAACCTGCTCTCACCTGCTCAAAAGGGACTAATTTCCCTCCCTAAGAGGCCACAAACCAGCTCCCTAAACCTTGCTTAGGCTTGGTTTAGCCAAATGAGGGAAAAGAGGTGTGGTCCCCCCCCTCTTGGCTCAAGGCAATCCCTCTCAATCCACCAGCCTTTTCCTAATCTTGGGCTGCTCATGGGACACTTGGCAAGCATCCAAGGCACCCATGGTAAGATCTAAGCCATTCATTTCAAGTGATGAGGGTTAAGTGGAAAAATTTTGCCCTAACCCTCATATTGTTGATTTCTTGGCCTAAGTCCCAAACTCCAGCTTCCCCAAGACTCTCCAGCAGCTCCCCACACTCTCCAGCACCTCCCAAGGCCATTCCAAGCCTTCCCCCACCATTTCCACCATTAAAACCTCCATTTTAGTGGAAAAGGAGAGAGAAAAGAGAGAAATACCTTCTCTCTTCGATATCTTCAAATCCAGCCGTCAAAATCTGTTGGGGTCTTCTGCAAACTTGAGCGTGGACAAACTACAAGTTCAGAGAGCCCAAGAACACAAAAATCCACCGGGTAGATTGTAAGATATCTCAACTTTTAGGTAGAATTTCAATTTGAAACTGTACAAATTTTACAATGCATGGAGCCTCCAAACTCCAGGCATTGCAAGATCATGTTGCCCTCTAGCTACAGTTCAAATTTCGTCGAATTTCGTTCAGTATTTTGCAAGTTATGGGCGTTTAAAAATTTCCAACTCTGGTTCAACCAGAGCCGTCCGATCGCGCCTTCAGGTGCGATCGGACGGCCCAGAATTGGCCACGCCAGCCGACCCAGAATGCGCGACGGGGCTGGGGTTCGAACGCGCGCCGGTTCAAACTGCGGCAGCCTACGTGGCGCAATCCTGGCCGTTGGCTTGTTCCGCGGTCGGATCAGCGGTCCTGATGGACCGCTGACTCATTTAAGTGGCGGGTCCCCATCTGCCACGTGTCGCAACCTGACGCGCCGCCGCCGTTTCGGCGCCAATCATTGGCAATGATTGGCGCCGGCGGCGGATTTGACCATTAATGGTCTTAAAAATTTAGAAAAATGCCCAGAAACTTCCAAAATTCACAGAAAATTCATTTTTTCACCAAAATTGACGTTCTTGGGCTTGTTGGAAAGGTAATTAAGTGTAGAATTTATTAAAATTAAATTTGAGTTGTTTTGATCCCTGGATTGAGAGAAAACTGCAGTTGTTTGATTATTATTTTTCTCAATTTTCTTGCAATCCAGGGGTCAAATGGATCCCAAATTTTGGTGGAATGTTTTTAAGCATCTTAGGCATGTTCCATAATTTTTTTAGGGTCAGATGCTTAATAGTTTTCTGTGATGTGAATTTTTAAGGTTATGGGTCCAATTTGGACCCAAAACTTTGAAAATTCATAACTCCCTTCCTGTGTAGAATTAGGCTGCATGTTTTGTGCTGTGTGTGTGCATTTGAGTCAGGGTTAGTCACACCAAATTTCAAGCCCATCTGAACAATAGAAACACCTAGGGAAAATATTTGGTGAAAAGTCTAGAAAACTTAGAAATTGCATAGGGGATTGTACACACACCCAATAGGGGTGAAATTTGAACATAGTAAACTTAGTGACATAAAGAGCCTTAGGTCCAAATTTCACTGAATTTGGAGGTCATTAGGTCAGAAAATTAATTACCCAAAGTTTCAGCCCATTTAAAGACCCAGAAAATTCAAAAAAATGCAATAAATCCAAATTAACTCCAAAAATTACAAATAATATCTCAAATTGACCAGAACTTAGTCCTCTATTTAGGAAAAATAAAAGCCCCTTGACTGGACTCCTATTTTAACTTTAATTTGACTTTTAATGAAAATCAATAATTAATTATATTAATTAATTAAAAATTATTAAAAATCCAAAATAATTTCCAAACACTTGGAAACACTCCCATGGGTCATCCCTGACCTTTGGGATTGATTCCATGCAGTTTGGGATAAGTTTGGATCAAAATGATCAAAACCTTCCTAATTAAGCAATTTTAAAAATTCAATAATTAAGGAAACTTTGAAAATTCATAACTAATTACAGAAAAATCCAAATTGAGCAAACTTAGTGTCAATCAACTCCAATTAAGGTCTAGTATTTTCTAAAAATGTCAAACCTCCAAAATCTGGTCAAAGTCAAAAAGTCAACTTTTCAGTCAACCGTAGTTCAAAACTAGGCTCGAACTTCGAAAAATCGTAACTTTTCATAGAAAGCTCCAAATTGAGCCTACTAACAGTCTAACAACTCATCATAAGGTCTAATATTTATTAAAAATCTGAAACTTACAAAATTAATTTTAATTTGAAAAGTCAACTTTGGACCCCTTAATTAACTAATTAAAATAATCCATAAAATTCTAAAATTCAATAAATCATTCAAAATTCCAGAAAACATCAATATTATTTTAAAATCAGCAACCAATCAGTTTAATTAAAAATTAATTAATCTTTAAACTTTAATTAAACTCAAATCACTTAATTATATCGGGTACCACTGGGTAACCCAGGCCTACGAGGCTATTAAATTAGCCCCAAGGAAGGTGAAATAAACTTCATGGCCTCGGTGTGCAACAAAGGTGGTATTCAACAAACAATTAAAATCAATTTTAAAATCAAATTTAAACCATTAAGATTTAAACTTCAATTAAAATCTCCCTTAGCCTTTTAACCAATCAGAACATTCAACAACTTCAACAAATTACCCAGCTTAGGATCTACCCCAGCTACACGACCTACTACACACACTTTAGATGGTTTGCTAGGACAACCGACTCTAGATCTAGGCTAGGCCGGTGTTTACTTTTCTGCTGTGTGCCGGGTTTTCTGAGTTTTCATTGCATGTTGTGATTGAAATTGATTGATGTGTTTATTTACTTTTACTGCACTCTGTGAATTGATGTGATGGGCGATTAGATTACCCTTAGGTTAGGAACGATCTGGATGCTCACTGGATTTTCTGCAGGTGGTCACGCTCGTGCAGGGCAATAAAGGGGGCTAAATAAATCATAAATATAAATGCTACAGGTGCTTCAACTGCTCAGCCCCCCAAATAAGAAGAGCGTGGCCAAGTGTGTTTATTTTTATATGCACATACATATAACTGCTTGGGATGTATTTTAATATTTAAATGTTTAGGATAACCTTGCAGGATCGAGTCTAGAATTTTTATTTTTACATTTATGTAATTCATTTGAGTATTGAGTTGTGAAAGTGGCATTTTGAGTCTGGGATACATAGATCCAAAGATTGGATTCCAAAGAGGAAAGGATACCCCTTTGGGGGATAGTCCTTATCCATTTGGAATTCCAAATTTGGATCAATTCATTATCCAAAGTGGAAAGAGTAACCTTCCCCTAAAGGGAAGAGTTCTCTTTTTCATTTGGGTTTCCGATCGCAAAGAATCCAAGGAGCTCGAGGAGAAGGAGATCGAGGAGTTGAAGACATAAAGTATCCCGCTCAAAGTCACTTGCGTCTGTATTAGGATTAGAATCCGGGTTGTTGTCAGTGGTGCCCGGCCACTTTTAATTTATGTAAATCTGGGTTGTAATAAGCAAGGCAGTTTGCCTATGGACATTTACTTAATTAATTTGATTATTTAATATGTTGTGATTTAATTTGATTGCGTATAGGATTGCCTGTTTTTCCTAGTTCTTTGGCGCTTGCATGTCATTTTTGTTTTAGCCTGGACTTCGTTAGGCTCTTTAAGGACGAAAACTATTTCTACTTATAATTAATGCTTAAAATTTTAAGATTTAAATAACATAGAAACTTAACGACCTAGGGAATAGCCGGAATCGTCCGGGGTCGCATGCATATTACTGCACTTCTCTCTCCTTGCTATAAGACACTTCCCCGCCCGTGGGTAGAGTCCAGATAATCCGACCTATGAGGATGAGGTGCTGGATCTGGGGAAGTCTAGTCTTTTCAAAAAAAATTATTTTATAAGCCTTTTTAAGATCTCATGCATACTTGATTTGGATACTTTAACCAGCATGCATCGCATTAGAAACTAATTAAATTAAAATTTTAATTGCATTTTAGTTTAGGCATTTCACCCGACATAAGTTAAGGGGTCAATTAGGAATCTGCTCTAGATGTCGGCCCCAACTTCTTAAACCAATCTTAAATAATGTCCCTGATCACTCTGCATCAAAAGACCGGACTCATGGTTTTGAAGCGTTTAGGTGGTTTAGCTGGCTCCCCAATCCAGGCCAGGGTAAGTCCAGATTTTGCACTGCATTAGTTAGGTTCGGACTACTGTGTTTCAGTGTCCAAATTTAGATCTAAGATCTGGGGCAGGTCTCTTTTTGAATCATAAGACCCCAACCTCCGGGAATACAATCCCAAATTTCTAATAAAATGCTCAACTCAAATTAAATATTCTTTCAATCCAAAATTTAAAGCCCAACACTTAGCTTAGATCGGGGCACTTCTGAATTGTTTCAGAATCCTAAAGTGTCCCCTACCCTTCCTCATTTGATTCCAAAATAAATGTTCAATCTTGCTCCAATCCCTTTTCAAAATCCAAATTCACCTCTTTGGCATCACTCCTAGAAATCTCTAAACAAAATTTCTGCCATTATTCTAATCGAAAGTTTTCGTAGGGGACTCCGGTCTCCCACGATGTAATTAACTACGAGGGCTTGCGCTCGTAGGAGATTTAGAACCCACATCTAATTTTTCAAAATTGATTTCAAAATTCAATTAGTCATCTTTGGAAAAATTAAATCACTAACGATCGTTATCGTTATGTTTGAACGATTATTAACAAATGATGTCTTCTCCCTTCGAGGAGACATATCTTTTGTCAATATGAATTCGAATATAAAATTAACGATCGTTCCTCTTAACTATCGTAGCTTGATATTTGACTGAATTTTATTTTGACCCTTCAGGGCCATACAAAATTCTCTCTTAAATCTGGTTACGATATTCAAGATAGAATTCTTAATTCTAAATCTGAACCCCATCCTGAAATTTTATTTCCACCTCTCGAGGCGGTATACTTTTTCTAATGGGATGTTCGATTTTAGAATTAAAAAATTTTTAGCATCAATTTAAATTTTCCCAAAGAAGACTAAATTTTTCAAAACCCGCTTTCAAACACCAACAGCCTGTAAAATAAATTTACATTTTTTGGAAGATTTGGAAGATTAAGCGCATCAAAATCTTTATTTGTTTTACTTTGCACTAAAAAAAAATAGAAAACAATAAGAAACTTTAATTAAAATAGCATGATATTTTATTGGAAGAGTGAGAATCAAATTTTATTTTAACAAACATAATAACTTTAAATATTATAATATAATATATCATTTAGAGACATATTTTATAAAATTTATAAAAAAAAAACTGCCACTTTAAATGAAAATATCCAAATCTCTACAACATTCATTTTTGTGAGTTATAATTATTTATTCACTAAAAAAATTATTCATGTAAGTGATAGATAATTTAATTGATAAAAATTATTATAGAGACTTCAAAATTTATATCAAATTTATTTTTTTGAAATTCAATTTGTTTTTATTAAAATTATAAATATAATATTTAAATTATTAAATTTATATATTTGTCTATAGCACTAGCAAAATTATTGAAATTTTAATTAAAAAAATATTTATTAAAATTTTGTTATGAATTTTAATATTTAAATGAAGATTTAAAAAATTAATATTATTACTCATTTAAATAATTGAAATTTAGGGAAAAGCGTCAGCATTTTCGTCTCAGCTCTCACCGCTGTGAGACGTCGCTCGCTGCGGTTGTGAATCTGATACTCCTGCGGCCGTGGAGCTTAGACGGTGATCTGCAATGGATGAAGATAGGTAATCTTAGATGTTTTTGGAGAGCTCTCAATTACCGTCTTCGCCATTTACTGATACTGTAGATGCATGCCCTTTCGCTGTTACTCTTAATTTTGATCCAGAGTTTCCAGGGTTTTTCCTTCTGGAAATGAACTGGATGATATAAACCTGCGAGTAAATAAATAATCGGATTCCTTTGCTGTGTTAACCTTTTTTACTTATAGAGAGACTAGTATCGATCTTTGTGTATACTTTTGAAGGAAAAGTTAGCTGCATTCTAGGGTTAGGTTGGATCAGAATCTCAAAATTCGAGCGTGAACTGCAATTGGATTTTTGCTATTTTTTTAGAGCGATTTGTGGAGCCAAAGCTGAGAAAAAAGCGGTGATTGACTGCTTCATGTTTAGGTAATAATGGAATTAGGTGTTTCTAGGAGAAGTTACATGATGATTTGTGGATTATAGTGTGTAAGAAATGCACTTGAACACATTGGAAGCCTTATAATTAATTTTTATATATATGATATGTTCTTGTCAAAAATTTAGATCTTCATTATTAGCTAGATAGATGGATATTTCTCTTCTATATTTTCATCATAGAAGTGCCTTTAATTTATGACTTTGCTCGTTATTAAGCTTATTTTAAGTAGCTGTTAGAAACATTGCGTTGCTGTAAATAATTCCCAAATTTCAGTCAAAATATTCTCATCCCTTTTGTTTCAAATGTGACAGATGACATGAATTGATCATTTCTCTACTCATTTTATTGCTTTTATCATCTAAACATTTTCTCAAATATTTTAACTTCTAAATTATAAAATCATCCATTGAGATACCATGCTTTTAATATTCTTTATAAGCATCTGATTATCAATGTAAATGAACATGAATTTATACTTTGAAACCAGTTGATATTTCATATTACCAATCCTTACAGCTTGAATGCACTTTGACACACATTTGTTTTAACACTTTTCAAGTGAAATATCATAATGCTCAGTCACATTCCTTCTCCAAATTGTTAGGGACTATATGGGACTAATTTATTTGCACTCTACATTTCTATTAATTTGCTTAACAAAAAAATCATCTTTATGGTGGATCTTCTTGGTATAACAGCCAATTGATTCTCTAACACCATCAGGAGTTTTATAGTCCTACATTTCATTACTTTTCTCATAATTTGATTCTTTTATAATTATTATAATTCTGAACATATCATTTGCTCTTAAATATTGGCATTATGATATTTCTATTTATTCTGTAATCATTGAGTAATATCTTAGTCTTTCAAATTCCATTGACGTGATTTGTTGACCAAGCCATTGCAACTACCATGCCTTTTGCTAGGTTAAATTCTCCAAGCACGTCAGCTGTGGTAATTGAAGTTCTAGGGCACCATCTGCATTTGTCTCAGGTAAAATGTTTTAGTAATTTTAATAGTTTTTTATGATTTCTATGAAATTAACATATAAATGCTTTGAATTTAGAATGATCTTTTGGTGAAAAACTGATGAGACTACTTATTAAAAAAAGAGTAAGCACGATAAATCTTTGAATTAATTACTGTTTTTATACTTTAAACCTGTGTTGAGCATAATCTTCACTGTGCTTTCATTATTTTTCGTTGCCATCGCTTTTCGTCAATGAGGGTTTGACATTATTATTCTGTATGGTTTCACTCTATTTATCGTACACATACATCTCATGTGGATGGATTGGCTTCTTGTTGCTACAATAAGGTATGGATCGATTTTGTGTTTTAAGGGCTGTTTGGTACATCTATATTGTGATGTCAAGTTTTGTTAGTTGGAGAAGCTGTTTGTTTGGTAAGTGGACATCTCAAGGTTGCAACATTTGAGATGTCAAATCAACTCAAGGAAGTTAAAAAAATAAGGAAAAAAGGAGGTTCATAATCTCCATTGATCTTTATAGATAGAACAACAATCTTCACATTCCAAGGTAGATTATTGCGAGATCTGGATAACTTGCCAAGCTTGAGTACTCTATACAGCAATCTTCACATTCCAAGGTAGATTATTGTGAAATCTGGATAACATTTCAACCTTGAGTACACTATATTTTGAAGAAAATTAAGCCAAACAGCGCCCTTTTGATTTAGTTCTTGATCAGCATTTGAATATGTGTTAAGATTCTTAGGGTTAATAGAACACTGAAATCATTTGTGGTTGTAATTCAATTGAGAATGCATAAACTTATTTGGGTCATGTGAATGGTTCAGTGCTCCGGCTGAAGCTTTCCATTTGGTGTACTCTGCCTTGGCCTTGATATGTTGGTCAATGTAATTAACATTTGGTGTATGTGTCTCGTTTTAGCCTTTCCTGTTTTTTTTTTGTGTGGAACAATTAGGCCAATTAAGACAAACTCACACACACATCACATACGTGAGACTCAAACCCAAGACCTATTGGTTGGTTGCCAAAGCTCCCAACCTACAGTTCAAGATGAGCTGCATAGTCTTTCTTGTTACCTTTCCGTTTCATAATTTTGGTTAAAATAACTTCTTAACCTCCATTTTGCTAACTTTCTGAACGTGGGCATTCTGATGCTTCTGCAATAATTTTGAATTTAACATCATCTTATACAACTGATGATTCTTTGGTGTCATATGTGTGCATTATTGATGTTTTCCTCTATATTAATTTGCTTATATCATGCTATGCAAAACTTTTCTACCAAATGCGAACTTACTACTTTAAAAAGTGAAAGCAATTTAAAAAATAAATAAACAATAGAAGATCCCTTTATATATTTGCATAAATGTATGCATATAACACAAAGATATAATTCTCCGACAACATTCTATTATGTCCACAAAATCAATATAAGTTTCTATTTCTTGGTGGCAGGATCCTAACTCCAAGCATCTTGGTACAACTGTTTGGGATTCGTCGATGGTCTTCATCAAATTCCTGGTAATGGTCAGAATTTTTCTTAAAACAAATCATTGTTTTTGCTTTAAACTTAATATAGACATTTGGTGCATTTGCGATCAATTCATTTCAAGCTAAAGTGCACAAATGAAATTGTGCAAGTAAGCACAATTGGGAGTATATTGGCAAAAATAGCTAAAGTGACCATGATGGAAGAAAAGTCTTCGATTTTAGAAAGAGAGTTAAAACTTATTACCTAGGAAAACATCTATAGTAGCTAGCAATAAGAATAGCTATTGCCTCAATGCCGTAAAATAACTCCGAAGTATTGATGCAGGAAAACACATAACTTCAAAATCTTTGACCTTGGATTCTTTTGAGCCCTTGGCTTTGATACCAATATAATGTCAGATCTATAGGATCTCCATGAAGAAGACAACAACTTAATTTGCTATGAGCGACTCGTCATGTCATCACATAATCACGCAAAGGATGCCAAATTTAGACTCAACCAATGGCAATTGAGCCAATGATGATCAACACCGAGGACAAACCAACCCACAGTAGATGCAAATAAATCAGGAGTATTAGTGCATTTTCCTTATTTTATCATAGTTCATGCAAGACTTTTAGTTTTAATTTGTTATAAAGCACTTTTGTAAATTTCAATAATCTCTTTCCATGAATATGGCTTAATGTTTTGTAATTTGATTGGAGTTGAAGATGGAGTGAAAAGAGTTTCTTTTGGCCACCCCTGTGGGTGTTCGTTCTCTCATACAGGCTTCCAATGCTTTCTTCCTCTATACCCATTGCCTCCCTCCTTCAGAGGCATTCATTCTTCCAAGTTCCTTATCACTTTGTTCTTTCTACAACCCCAATTCTTCTCTTATATTGGATTCATCTTTTTTGCTGCCCTACTTTATTAATATTGCATGACTGTGAATTCCAATATGAGTCCTTACGACAAGTAGGACAACAAGGAGTGTGGTAGGTGGAAATGCTGGAGACACTTATCACAATAATAGGACATTTTGAAATAAGAGGGAGGAAATACTGTTGTTTTAAGATCTTAAAAATTGAAATTAATTTCATAGGATAAGAAAATCAAATACCATTAATGTAGGAGCTTTTGGTTGTAATATCAATTTGGTAGTTTAACCATGGAGAAAGATAATAAAGATGGAATGGTGGATAAAATTAAAGAAGAATGATTAAGAAAAAAATAACTTAAAGAAAGCCCTTGGCTTGAATAATAACATCAAGCCATTGGTGAATTTCAAATCTCACATTTAATTCAGGATCAAAATTTTAGAATAGTTGAAAAAGGGCCTTCTTTTCACAACAAGAATTTAATTTTTCTCAAAATTTGTCTCACATACCTCTTGATTCTTTTATTTTTTAATAATAGTAAACTGTTAATAATATGTGAATATATTACAAATAAATTATTAATAAATTGCTAATAAATTTAATGATGACTGTTAAAATAAATCTTACATAATATTGAAATGACCATGATGTCCACAAAAAAGTAAATGAAACAACACAAAGTTGATAATTGCTGAAATAGTTTTTGAGATATAATTATATACCAAAATAGTTAAATAACAAATGGTTCTCTGGCTATTTGTATGTGGCCAACTTTGTTCTAGGGCATTACATTTCTCCAATTTAGTTTCTCGACTATAAAAAAATTTGATTCAAAAGGGTCCCCTAGTATTGAATTAAGATCAATTAGTATCATAATTTCTATATGAGGGATCATTTTGGATTAATTTTATATTAGTCAAAGTATTAAACTGGAGGAATGTGATACTATGTGAGGCCTTATACTAATAATTGTGTAGTACATTGGAATTTAATCTCCATACATAAATAATAAATGTATGAGCTGAACTCTACATTGGAACCACCATTACTACTGGTGGATCTTGATTATTCTCAGTTGGTAAACATCAGATTTTCATGGCTGTGTTTGCTTTCTCATCATCACATCATCATTTTCTAATTTTCCAACTGTGGGATTTCTTTATCACTTAACTGATTATTATTGGATTTTGGGTGCACGTGTTATTTGACCAAAGATATTCATGCTTAGCATTTTATTAATTTTACACCTTGTATTGTAATACATGATAATTAGAGAATAAATAGAAAAGAAGATTTGAAAAGCCTACCCAAAATTTTGGGACAAGGCTAATGATGTGATGTTCTTTATTGATGCTACTTAAGTTTCGCTTTCTGCCAGCCCAAACTAACTCCAGCCATCAAGATTCTCATTTTTTTCCATCCAACATACTTTAATGGTTTGTTTGGGACAGCTTTCTTAACGCTTTCTAAAACAGTGTTTTAGTTAAAAAATTTTTTGAATTAGAATTTTTTATACTAAAAAGTTGTTTTAGAAAGCAATGAGAAAGCTGTCCCAAACAAAACTTAAGTCGAATAATATAATGTATTCAAAAATGATATACGCCCTCCTGGTACAGTTACTCATTTGTGATATTGTGGCAGAAAATATTAAATTTTGTTTTATATATTTTTAGTGAATTTTGTGCCATCTCACACTTTAGCCTAACAGTCCCTGTTTCTTCAGGAAAAGAACAGTAGAAAAGGTAGATTTAGCCCATCCAAGTTGAAAGGAAAACGTGCTATTGAGCTTGGAGCTGGTTGTGGTTTAGCTGGTTTAGGTGAGTGACTCTTATGTTACTTTATTCTGCTTTAACAGATGTAGGCATTCACAAATTCTTTTATTCATGTTACTGGAGATATAATTTTCCAGGAATGGCTCTATTAGGATGCAATGTAGTTTCTACAGACCAAATTGAGGTCCTTCCTCTCCTGATGAAAAATATTGCCCGCAACACTTCATGGATAATGCAAGCAAATGATTCAGGTCTGCTCTGAACATCAATAAATAAATCTTATATGTAACTTATGCTAGCCTTTTCCTTCTTTTGGGAAGCCTATTTTAGCATTTGATGCAAATAGAAGGGCATTTGTCTCTTTCCAGCTTCAATACTATTATTCTTTTTTATTACTATAAATCGTATATGAAAATCCATGCATGTTATATTAGTAAGGAGTAAAAGAACCTGAGTTCATTACTGAAATTGTTTTTGCCAAATGTTTGCTGAATTTGACATAAATAACTGTTGCACAGCTTCCCTTGGTTCCATTGAGGTTGCTGAGTTAGATTGGGGAAATGAAGATCACATAAGAGCTGTTTGCCCCCCATTTGACTACATCATTGGCACAGATATTGTGAGTTCAGACAAGATATTATCCCAGCTCAGATATTTCATTGTCATGCCAGTATTCTTGACAACTTGCAGAATGTCAGAATGCCATTTCAACTCTTGCACTATACGCGTGTGTAAAATTTGATTTAGGCTTCGTTTGGAACGACTTTTTTGCTGCTTCTTAAAACAACTTTCTAATACAAAAATTAAAATTTTTGTATTAGAAAGCTGTTTTAAGAAGCAATAAAAAAACTGTCCCAAATGAAACCTTATTCTATCCCCATTATCTTAATATAGTTATTGTAAATCGTACTAAATTAGAATAGCATGCCTGCAGTTTTCTAACTTAATGAATTTGCACTTCAATTAAGTTTTTTACACTATTTAAACCAAATCTGAGAGCTGTAATATGAATGCAATCCTTCTGTTTCTAGTGTTGAGCTAACATGTATTTTGATAACTTCTGAAGGTTTATGCAGAACATTTGTTGGAGCCACTTGTTCAAACAATTATGGCTTTATCTGGACCTAGGACAGCAATTATGGTATGCAGCTAAGGATAAATTCTTCGTTACTGATGGTTTCCTTTTATTGTGGTTGAAATTTCCCGTCCTTAATCCAGTTAGGTTATGAAATTCGGTCAACAACGGTGCATGAGCAGATGATTCAGACATGGAAGGATAATTTTGTCGTGAAAACTGTCCCAAAAGCTAAGGTGTGTTTAGACGCTACTATTTCATGTGGAGAAAAAGGATCAAAATGAGCCATTGACTATTTATGAAAAATCAAAATAGTCCTCAACTATATTAAAAGATTATTTTGATCCCTCAACTCCTTAAAGAGGAACAAAAATAGTCTCACCATATGATTATTTTGATTCATTTTTAAAGGCTTGTGGGATCAAAATGATCCTCTAATATAATTGAAAATCATTTTGATCCTTCGTAAAGAGTCAATGGACCATTTTGATATTTTTCTCGTTTCATGTTGATTTATAATAATATTGCGTTTATTTAATTGCGCGTCATTTTGAATATAGTTCATTTCTATAGTAACCAAGTTGTTTGACCCCCAAAATTTATAACCTGTTTCTGTGTTGATGATGTCGGGCTAGTTACCATATGTGCCCATATGTTTGGGTAATATCTAGGTTCGGACATCAGGCAATTGCCATTTGCCAACCTGATTGAAAGTGGTCTATTATTTGATGTACATGTTGCTGTAGATCTGAAACTTACAAAATTCATACTTCATCTCTTTAATGTAGAGATTTTTTTAAATTTTCAGGAAAATCTAAAACTTCTGGAAGCCTTATCTTCATGTGTATTGTTTTAGTACATTTGAATGCTTTTCAAGTTGTAGAGTCATCATCGATATCTTGATTCCAACTCTTAGGGGTCATTTTATGAATTCTCATTTTCCATTCATTCTTGTTGAGTGTTACTTGAAGTTTAAACCTATTATCCTCAAATTATATTGTATCCATGCTAACTTATGGATCAACACCTCTTGCTTCATGATTATTCGATATTAATTTTATCTATCCATTTAATTGGCCCATAACATGATGAGCAAGAGCTCAAAGGCATGATATGACCATTAGTTATTTAACTAGTTTTAATTTGACTTAGGTTTCATTTGAAACGGTTTTTTTACTGCTTCTTAAAACAGTTTTTTTAATACAAAAAATTAATATTTTATATCTAAAAAGTTGCTTTAAGAAGCAGTAAACAATTTATTCCAAACGAAACCTTAAAAGAAGCATGTCTCTAAGTAACACGGGATTTTGGTTCGTCGATTCCATTTTCATTGACAGGTATTTTTAGTTGACCCCAATTTAGGAAGACTTGTTAGTGGCTCCATTTAGGTAGTTAGTATCTTTGTTGCAAAATCATTCTAAGACTAAGTCTTCCATCCTTTGGAAGGCCCAAGTTTTCTCGTAATAAGTATGTTGGCATTATGTTGAACATGGGGTTAGGGTTTATCCACTATAAGGCCAATACCGAGTGTTTAAGACTAGACTTGAGTAAGGTTTCCCGTTTGGTTAATTGGTTTGATGAGCTTTGTGCTTGACTTAGATTTGAGGTGAGTTCAACGCATGTCTTAATGCACTGCTCTGTCTTTAAATGACATACTAGGTTCGTTCTCATGATCCTATATTATAACGAGGTGGTTCAATTGTTGGGTATGAATATCTTGCCCTATAAGAAAGACCACTCAAATCATATTAGTAGACTGTGTGGATGTCGACATTTGGCATGATATCAAACTCATTAACATCAGTGAGGGTTGTTATATCACAGGAGAAATTATTACCTGCGGAATCCGGATGGGAGAACCGTCCAGACTGTGAGGCTATACAGTAAATACACAGTAAAAAATAAAATCATGTATTTGCTATGTATTTACTATGTATCATCATAAAATTCGGATGGTTCTCTCTCCCAATCTCCGCATGTAATAATCTTTCCATATTTGTGAACATTAAGCTATCTACAAGTCTGTATGTGTAAATATGTTGATCTGACTTACAACTGATTTCTGGGTGCAGATGGATATAAAATATCAACATCCAAACATTCAGCTATTCATCATGGAACTGAAGCCTCCACCTAAACTCGAAGGAAATATACAGAACACAAATGCACCATTACTCAACAGTGGAAATCATAATTGTGAAACAGAAGATGATTTGGCTGAGAAGGAAGGTGTTGAGCTCATAGCACCAGTAGTAGACATGAAGGCTGGTGACTGGGAGAGTAGAAGACATGGAGCCTTAGCTGCTCGGCTTTTGAAGGATGTTAAAATTTCTTAGAAGAAATAAATAGTTTTGGGCTTATATATATATATTGATGGTTGATTGTTGATGAATCACTCTATTTGGATATGTAAAGATCAAATAGCAAAGGGGTTGAGAAAAATATTTTATCATATATTTGTTTTGTTTTTTATTTTTTGAGTTATTTTTATTACTTTCACAAACTAATATGTGAAGTTCAAATTAATTAAAAATATTTATTTTATTATTTGAAAAAATATGTTTGAAAATTCATTTTAGATGAAATTGTCATATGTGCAAGAATTATTTGTATTCTTTGATTGTTTTTTTGAGATTAACGAGTTTGAAATTGGTTTGAACCTAGATTCTAGTCTAGTAAGGACTTTGCTTAGAATTGATTCGCACAAGGAATCCATCGCAAATACCTCTTCTAAATTACATTATATCGAATCTTGTCAACACGAATCATGAACTCACCTCCTTCACATGTTAGATCTCATTGATGTGAAGGATTTCATTGATGCTCGACGCTTATGTTTCTCCTTCAAATAATATATGATCCAATCAATGCCCTTCTCCTTCGCACGATAGTGCGAATGAGGAGAAATTATTCTGTGCGGACACCAAACGATTCGAAGATCAACTAAAACACGCTACGTTACCCAATATCGAGCGGTACCGAGCACCAATACTGAGCAAAAAAAGTGACGTGATGCGTTCTGATTGATCATTGATCTCCCGACGCTGTCCGGGGTCCGCACAGCATAATTTTTTGCGAATGAGTTCATTTGAATTAGTATTCAAACCATATTCGAACAAATTTTGAATTGATCAAGTTCAAGCTAATTTTGTTTACGAAAACTTTTAATAAGCAATCCCCAAATACAAACAGAATAATTTCAACTGAAGAAAATTTTCAAATATATTTCTTCAAAATTAACAAAACTAAAAATCTCACCATTTTTTTATAATTATAATGCAATTCATGCTCATAATTACACACATTTTCTACAGTTACATTTTAAATTTTATTTTACATAATTTTTAATAAAAAAATATTGTAGATAGGCGTATGCATCAATATGCATTTAATACATATTTGCATTTTAATAATTAGGCAAATTAATAAATCTAATAACAAATTAGCGGAGGATAAAATTTCATGTACTGCACCGATGATTCCCAGAAATTTTACTACTGTTTTGTTATTGTTGTTGCCCTATCATTGAGCTGATGCTTCTTGTTGTGTTGTTGGTATTTTGTTCCAGTAATTAAACAATAGGGTAAGGCCTCACCTGCGTCGCAGTGCACAGAATTAGGTGAATTAGGTAATAATCTCCAGATATCAGCAAAATTGGATGTTAAGAACATTGGATTTTCATAAAGGAGCTATATGATTTGACGCAAAATAAATATATCATAATAGTGTTTGTATTTGTCAAGGGAGGATAACTAATTGGATGAGTAATCATAAAATATCACCTAATCAAATGCCATGCTTTCTTGTCCAAATTACTCCAGCCTTGAGGACAAGGTGGATAACTAAGGTTTCGTTTGAGACAACGTTCTAAAAGAATTGTCTAGTACAAAATTTCTAATTCAAAAAATTTATGTACTAAAAATCTGCTTTAGAAAGTAGTAAAAAAGTTATCCCAAATGAAAACGAAGTGGATGAGAATCTTATGTCTTGTAGTTTGAATTAGTTAAAAGTTGCCTTTTTTTTATTGTAGCCATCATTTTCCTCCTATTTTAAACAAAAGAGTATTGTAAATATAAAGGCATGCATGCATTTATTAAATTATCCTTTTATCCTCACCAAATAGTTGCACACAAGCTCGTGTCTTGCTAAAAGTGTACCCTATTATGCGACGTACCTCACCCTATTGGTGGTCACTCGTAGGCATCATCTGTTGACCTCAATATTATTGTCGGGATTGAGTTATTGAGCACGATGAATTTCAAACGATAAAGAGCGCGGCGTCGCATGAAACTCGCTTGAAGCGCATCAATCAAAAACCCAAATCGCCAAAACGGTCTATGTTCAAACAAGGGCTCGTACACACCCCGTGAACGTGACATAAACCCCGTGAATAGTTGCTTTTAAAAAGAAATAAAATAATACATTGCAGCATGTTATGGGTTGCACAAGCCTCTCATTAAAGTTCATGTGACGCATTAAATCATCAAAAAAAGTGTCGTGAACCCCCTATTGTATAATGCACGTGTACCAAAGACATACACATTATATAAATACATCAAGTGGCGTGTATATGTACCGCTGGTCATATGAGTGCACAACACAAGCTTGTATATAGACATAAACATATTACCAATCATCCAAGAAAAATGTTCCGTATGCATATTGGCTGCTAGACAGATGTGCAGATGTGTTACACAAAATGCACATGCAAGTAAACATGGAAACACTCAAATATGCAAATATACAACATGCTTGTGTATTATGCACACATGTCAAAGCATCATTCACACACTAACAATATACGAAATGCATGCAGGCATGTTCAGTAACAAATAAATGCATATGCAAGCAAGCAAACAAGAAAACAAACATACGAATATATATGCAAACATGCAAATACGTCATACATATCCACTATGTCACATATAAATGTATCACGCGATATGCAAATGCATTATACAAATTTGCATGAAACATGCAAATGAATTATGTATGCATTTTAAGTAATGCACAATTGCATCATCATTGTGCAAATACATTGAAAGATGTGCATTATTTAAAACAGAACTTAAAATATCCGCATGGGTCTTAACAAGTGCAATAAATACACAAGCGTCACGTCTGAAGATACTGTGCGGACCGAACAATAACTCGCTCTAAAAAGTGTGCAAACGGATTATGCAAATGCACTAACATGCACACATCATTTAAAATGAAACTTTAAACTACCAGCATGTACTCTGACTGTAATACTAAATTCTCAATCTGAAATCCGAAAATGTTGCGCGGGTCAAAAATGAATTTAAATTCAAACCCAATCCTTCTCAAATGGACTCGTGTTGACACAAATTGAATACTAAATAAATACACAGTCATAACGTCGACCAAAATATTTAGTTTTATACGTCCACATTAGGTCTTTAAGGCCTCTTATAAGTAAGGTTTATTAATTGAAACACAAATTCTCCTGATCGACACTCATTAAATTAGCCAAAATATTTGACTTTATACATTAACATTAGGCCTTCAAAGCCTCCTATAAGAAACTGTACACTCATTAAAAGCACACTCTCGAAATTAACATGTAATGAATATACGAAATTTTTTTGATTTTTTATACATTCACATTACACCTTCAAGGTCTTTTACAAAAAAAAAAATCATTTATTAAAATACATACTCTCAGTTCGAATATCTGTAAGACAACCCTAAAAATTAGAAGCTGAACCCGATCCTCTATTGGCAAATAAATGGAGTTGACAAAGTTTGAATAATGAAAGTGAAATTATTCATAAATTTTGATGATATCAGTGTTGAAAGTAGTTTCAACTGGAGAATCTCCATCTTTTAAATGCCCAAAAATCCTAAAGTTAATCACTCGGGGGCTCAAATTTCAGTAAAATCCTATATATAATATTTAAAATGAAATTAAATCACATAATACTTAAAAGCAAAAATCCGTCGACCCTTTGCAACAGTTTGCCGAAAAGGATAATTTTGAGAATAATTTCAGCTCACAAAGAGTGAATGTTCAGTGAAGAATATCACTAAGATTCATTCTTAAACAATCTCTCACCAGTAAGGACATGGCAAGATGCCCTCTAACCAGTGGTTTAGCCCAACGGCACCAAAAGACCCATGGCTTGGCCCAATGGCTTTATGTGGTAAATGGTTATGACGTGGTCCTCTAATCGGTGGTCTGGTCCAACAACTCCACAAAGTCAGTAGTTTGGCACAACGACTCTACATAGCGAACGATTATGACCGAGTCCCTCTAATAGGGTGTTTTGGCCCAACAACTCCACTCTATTACAGTCATGGCTAAAAGCTCGTATGTCCTCCAATAACTAATGATTTTAAGTCATGAATAAATAGGGTATAATCGATAAGGTACAAAGCCCTCTGTTAGCTAAGTTGGACTCAAATCTATCCCTTCAGACAAACATTCACCTCAAGTTTACAAGATCTCATTGGACGAAGCAACCATGGCTGTTGACGATGATCCTTCTATCAGGTTGGGTCGACTACCTCTTTTGACTAAATAGACTAGGACCTTAATAGTCTGGGACGATGAAATCATGGGATATTGATCGTGCCTGTCATCATTCCCCCATCACCTACTTTAAGTGTATGGTGATAAATTTCAAATATAAAAACCCCCAAATTCAATTTTGAAATCATAAAGTTGCTATTATTATACCCTGAGTACTTCATGCTTATTTAACGACTAGCCTTAATTGAAAGTAATCTCTCATTATTGGGAGGGATAATTAATCATAAGAGCTTGCGCCTATAAAAAACAAGACCCCATATCATAAATCCTCACCAAATGAGGACGAAATCTCTGGGTATTGTCTCATTTAAAATCTAATATGCCTTTTGAAAATTTACCCTGGAGCTTAAACTTGTTAAAACTCTCCTCATCGACAATAAAAAGGTGCGGAGAGGCCAGGGCATGAATTTTCAAAGGCAACACCCTCATTACTTGTACATTATGCATGTTTTGCTTGTCAGAGTCACCTTCCCTTGTATGGCCTATTCGCATGATCTAGTGCAAGCTTTGTGTCCCCCGTCTCACCTCGCCACCATATGTTCGGGCGCATGTGTTTCCACAATGCCATGACAATTGTGGCACACATTCATGACGGTTACTGGAGAGTTGTCTAATACAAATCCCTAATTTTTTTCACTTATTGATCGCTACTCTCCCACCCAATCAGCATTTATTACTCACTTAAGATCCTTATCACTCATGTCATTGCCTCTATCAAGCAAAACAAATTAGCTTTCCAGCTCCTCGATCCAAATTCCTTCTCAACCATCCCCCTCTATGGCGATCCTCCTAGGATAGTTCCAAAAATTCAACCATCATCGTTGCCTCTAATTTCGGCGACTGTTACAATCTCAGCGGCTCCTCCACCTGCCTACATATCTCCAAATAATGCACCTCTTGTGATGCACTTTTCATTCCTTTGCAAATGATGTGGTTTGGTTACCATATTCAAGTTGCATCCCCTCTGATTTCATCCTATATAATATTTTCATGAAAAGTAAGTTCCACATCAACATAAATAAGCATCGACATTGCAAGGCAAAATTGCACTAATTTTCTCTAATGATGACATTTTTGAACATATTAGACCGTACTCTTTATCTATTATAATTGAATCGCCCCAACTTGGATGTCATTTGTAAATTCATGTCAGATTTACACTTGGCTAGTAAATTTGGCCCATTGATGCTCATTATATCATTATGAGATTACCATTAGAATCATATTACACCAGACTCTTCTTTTGATGAACCTACGTTATTAGTGGCCTGCCTAATGCATACACCAAGTATTCTACATATTTTGAGCTTCTGAGGAACCAACTATCACACTTGTATGGTTGGCTATGTCTCGAATCTATTTATATTATTTTAACCAATCTACATTATACTCCTATGAATTTATATTTAGTAACCTTTGTAAGCGGGCGTTATTATTGCTCATCTTTCTCGGCTATTTGTGACCAAATTTCTAGTGGAATAGACATTACTTCTCTACTTGAAAGGTATTGACTGGCTCTTGCTTCATGCATATTGGCACAATGTAGAATTCAAAGACATCTCCTTATTCCTCATTCTGCTAAATCTTTGGGTACAATTATTTTAAATGTTTAAGAACTCATCCAGTGATGAGGACATCAGATCATGGAAAATATATCAGAGATGTGGCCGACGATCTACGGCCACGATTGCGCCGATCTATTTTTGAGTATTTGTATTTGTTTTATTTGTTGCATTATGTATTTGTTTTATTTACATTTCTAGTTTTACCCTTAAGGGCTTTGTCATGTGTAAGCCCTAGGGGCAATGTTTTTGTTTATTTCCCTTTCATTGTATGAGGCTATATATGAGCCCAACATATTTATTTTGAAGGGAATGAATGATTATCAAAGAAATTCCTGCATCCTTATGTCTTGTGAAAGCTTGAGAGTTATGGAGAACTATCCCTAAGAGGGGAAAGCAGATCACCCACCAATCTCGGAAGAGTCTGGGTTCGTGGTCAATTATTTTATTTCTTCCTCTTCCCTCCCTTCTCCTCCACCCCACGATCCATCCAAACTTCTCATCCATCGGCCACCACCCCAGGGCAAGCCCCAAGTCCCGTTACCTCCACCGTCTCCAACCCCCGCGGCTAAATTCCCCACCCAAACCGCCGGCCGCACAACCCTAACCCCATCCCCATCATCGGCTAGCACCACCACCACCTCCACTCCCCGCCGCCAGATCAATCCCCACTCACCCAAGCCGCCCCTTTCCGTTGCCTCCCAAACCTTCTCTTTCCTAAAATAAAGTGGTCTTGGTTTGGAAACTATTTGATTTCGAAATTCAAAAGGATTTGAAAAGTCAAAACTTTCCTATGTAAAATTGTCTAATTTTGGAGAGCCCATTAATTAGTAATCAATCCCCAAATCTGAGATTGATTATTTAATTAATTCAAATCCAAATCCTCCACATACATCGCATCTAGACACCTCACCCTCTCTCTCTCCTGGCCGAAATTCTCAAGGCCCCATCTTCTTTATTTCTTTCCAAAAATTAAGCCTCCTCCTTAGGAATTACATCCCATTTCTCCTCTACCTCACCCGCCCCCTCTCTTCCCCCCATATTTCATTTAAATTATTTCCAAATCAAAAGACTTTGATTGGGAAATTAATTTCAGCCTTTCCTTCGAAAATCATCTCTCAAACTTAACTCTAACTCCACCAAACCTGAACCGAATTCTCCCAAACCCTTCCCCTTGGCCGGCCACCCTTCTCCCCTTTCTTTTCTTGAATTTCTTGGAGAAAACCTCAAGTTTACCAAGGAAATATTCAAGGGCAGCAAAGGACAGATTTACAACACTTCAACCCTACAAAATTCATGCATGGCCGATCCTGAACTCGACTCCGGCATTGTCTACAACGAGCAAGGTTCTGTCGACATCCTTCAATCAACTTTCTTCGACCTCAATCCGGAGGTTGATAGTATCGTCGAGGAATACCTGGAGCGTATCATCTTCACCTTGTCCGAAGCAATCGAAGAGCAGCTTTCCACCTTTCAGTGGATAATCGTCGCCAAACCAAGTCAAGGACCTACCTCTTCGGATTGTCGCTAAACCAAGGCAAGGGTGAACTCTTCTTCCTCATCACTTTCTTCTTCATTCTTCTTCAATTGTAGGTTATGTATCAATCATAAGGAATTTTGTGGATCTCTTTGTCAAAACTTAGTAAACGTAGGATATGAGTGTTGGCTTCTATGTGATTGATCTTGTTGTTAATTTATGAATGTTATTGGACTTCCCTCAAATTTGCTTATGTTGAATTTATAATTGGTTTGTGATCCTAACTGTTATTGTGTGACTTAGCCTAAGCTAAGGCACCCCTCTCTAGATTTCTATTTTCGTTAATTGGTTAAAAGTTCTAATTTTCTATTGCTCTTAATTAAAAGCGTGCAAGATCTTAATACAAATCATTTTTGCATTTATGTTCCGCATCATTCAAATTTGAGAAAATCATATATTCAAACACAAGAGGTACATTCAAATGTTCATATATTTCTCCTACAATATTTGTAGCTCCTTCATCAATTCAAGTGTATAATCAAATTTTGAAATCAATGGACTTTCTTTTGGATTTTAAGGTTTTTCTGCTGGCCCCTGCTAACACCAGTATACATATTCTGCAAGCAATATATGAATATTGATCATCCTCATGAAGTTTCACATATTACTTCTATTTTTGAAGAAATCGATAATCCTGATTCACAACAACCTTATAATTAAGATCGTAGCATTCTAAAGTGATAATGTTCTGGTGCATAGAAGATTTCAAATCCTCTAGGACTGAAATAAGGAAAAACCTATCATCTATTTTCACCAAGTTTCAAGCAAGACAGTTCAACTGAGTGATTTTTAGGCATCATGCTATCTTTATTTGATCTTATATATCTTTTTTCTCTGAAAATTCTTGGTAATAGCCTCAATTGTACTCATCATTTTCTAGTTATAAATTTATGCGTTAACAAAAATTATCCTTCATCTAACAGCTTAATGAAATATTAAGATTGACATGCTCTCATTCTATAACACAATATGTACCATGTAGCCTCTCTAAAAAATAGTACTTACTCTCTAGCCAAATATCTCCAACTTCTCAGCACTCACTCAGCCAAAAGGAATCTCGATTAAACCCATAAAATAGGATTCAAGAAGAAAGAAGATCAAGCATCAGAAGACCTCTTCATCCAACGTATTCAATAGAAGAGCTTTTTTTTAGTTGAGACAAATGAACTATTTTTAAAATTCCATCAATATTTTTTCAATAAGTATCCATAAATCCTAAATTCTAAAATTTTGGAGGGGTATGAGTTGAATATTTTTGTGAAAATTATATTTATGCAACCAAAAATATATAATAGATAAGGACATTCAAATTTTGGGAGGGAAATATGCCCCCTCAGGCTGAACAGTATGAAGGAAATAAAAAAGAAAAGAGCACATATGATAATGGAAAAAATAGTAACAAACATAAGCTAATGCCTAGCCAAGCATGATACAAACTTAAGTAGTTAATTAAGTTATTTAGAAGTCTTTTGAATGTTTTGTTTGACACATTCTATTTTGCAAGGTTTTGGAACTAAGAATGAATTGAACTTCCAGATTTTTTTAAAAATTTTATTAAACATGGTTTAATGCCCCATCATCATTTTATACTCTTTAATAAGTATTCTATAAGTTGGATGGTTGAAGTGGAGGAATACATCTGGCTTGTTGTGTGATAGAAAAGTCCCTCTCAAACTTAAGAGAAAATTCTATAAGATGGGAGTGAGACGTGCAATGCAGAATGTTGGCCATTAAAAGAGAAACATAATATTAAGTTTAAGTGTTGCAGAGATGAGGATGCTCAGGTGGATGAAGGGCTTTACTCTTAGAGATAGGATACGAAATGAGTATATACGTGAAAAGGTTGGAGTAGCTCCAGTAGAAGATAAGTTTAGAGAGAGTCGCCTTAGATGGTTTGGTCACATAAAACGGTGGCCTTCCGATGACCCGGTTAGGAGAGTAGATGTATTAGATTTGACTTATGTTAAGAAAGATAGAGGTAGACCTAAAAAGACTTGGTTAGAAAAAAATTAGATTTAGATGAGAATTTGACTCTTCACAGGACACAATGGAGAAAAAGGATTCATGTAGCCGACCACACATAGTGGGATAAAGGCTTGTTGTTGTTATTGTAAGAAGTATTCCTCATACTTGTATAAGGCTTGTTAAGCGATATAGATGCCTTTTTCCTAGCACCCACTCCAATTGGGCGGACATCCATATCACCTTAGGGTGCGCATAGCACTTGTAATGATCTTAATGCTTATGACATATCACAATTTTTTATTTGTAAGAGAAATGTGCAACAAAATCACACTTCACATGCATGTCCTCGATGATTTCAAAACAATTATTCCATCTATGTGATCTAAGATGACAAATGACTTAATTGGTACAACATGGCACATCAATGAAGAAAGGCTGGATTACCTTACAAAAGTTGATAGAATAAAGCCTAATTAAATACGCCAAGGAAAAACATATGGACTTATTTTAGATTATCCTTTCATCTATTCATGTTCTTCATTTTTATCTCCTAGCTCATTTGTGCAGTTGTATGTGCTATATTTATATTTTATTTCACAAACATCTATGATTTGTATTGATCAAGTAGGGCCGATGCTTTAATATATAAAATTGAGATTATAATATCATTCAACTAATAATAATTAGATTCTGTTAATCTTCCAGAATATCACCCAGGACAAAAAGCTGTCGAGTCACAATGATGTATGAACGCAGAGAAAAATAAGCATCAGACATACATACCTTCTCAGTCTTTGGAGACTCGAACAAGCATGCCGGAGGGCGTTTGTAAGACTTTTAGGTGACCAGAACCAATTAAATCACGAAGATGAAACCTCATGTCTAGCGGTGATAATCGCAAGCGTTTTTTCTCCAACGGAGCTAACAGCATCTCTTTGTACTTTCTTCGGTTCAAGAAAGAAAGGAGTTCCTTCCGGCCCTGAATTGTGGAGTCATGCATTCCAAAATTAATAGGAGGGTGGTTACAAACGGAATAGAAAATCCATTCTTAAATTGTGAAACTTTGTTTGGATATATAAATTATCTGACTTTATATATATATGGGGAAATTATATACATAGAATTAAAATATTGTCTACTTATAAAACTAAAAATCAAATCTTGAAGTGTGCAACAAAATTCCAACCCATATTTTTCACTTTCATTAAATTCTCAATGATTTGATCGTAGCAAATGCAAAAATATGAGTTCATTTTAAAACCGACGTGTTAGCTTTGCCAATAAAAAAGTTTTTGTTTGTGTGTGCATGTGTGTAAAGGCTTATAAAAAATGTTACTCTTGCAAGCATGTTCTTCACATCATATCTTCCTCATCAGCCAAATGAATAACATTTCTCCTTTAATTCCTTCAACAGCCCCACTAACAACCATTACTTGGCAAACTCCATATTATTTTTCCCTTGGTGAGATCCGTATTAGTTGTTTTGCTGAGTGATAAGAGTAATTTACTTTAGTTTGATCTATGGTAGATCTCAAGTTTATAATCATGAAAACATCTTCGTTCAAGATTTTTCTAGTTAGATGCCGTAATTTAAGTCCACCTCTATTAAGCTTGTATTTTTTAGTTTACTTTCAATCTTTTGTTATGTCCACACATGGAGAGTTGTTAAGGATATTGTCTCAATTATATTATCAAGATAACTACAAAACTTAGATTAAAAAAAACTTATCTAAATTGCTTGCATTCAAAGTAAGGAGATAGAAACATGGGGTACACTTCTATTATTGAAAAGCAAGCAATGAAATATATTATTGAGAAGTTTAATGGCTCGATGATATTTGGGCTCTAAAGAATCAAGATGATAAGTATGGTAACCCAACAAGGGCTTATCAAGGCACACATAAGATGTTCAAATATGCATAAAATATAACAAAAATAGATAAAAAGGCTCTCAATGAAATAGCTATGTTTTGTGGATGAAATCTTGATTGAGGTTTTAGAGAAAAAAAATTAAGAGTTGTAGTTAAGTTGGGGTTTTTGTACTGTAGTAAAAGCCTCTCCTACAAACATTATCTAGAGCAATGAGTGTACTTGCTGCTCATGCAAGAAGATATGCCCATTAAGGCTTCGTTTGGGACGCCGTTCTTACTGCTTTTTAAAGCAGATTTTTAATATAAAAATTTTAATTTTTGTACTAAAAAGCTGCTTTAAGAAACAATAAGAAAGGCATCCCAAACGAAGCCTAAATCTAATCTTCACCAGTATAATTCAATTATTTGGGATTTAGTGAATATAATGTGACGATTGATATTGAGGATCAAACTTCATTACTCTTGTGTTCTTTATCCTTTACCTCCCTTTGATAAGTATTTTCAGAAAACCATGTTATATGGTAGAGAGAAAATAAAGGTCAGAGGATATTAAGAATTCAATTCTTTCTATAGAAATGATAACTAAACTTAATGGTATTAGAGATAAAAAGTAGGCTAACTAATTATTAGCAATAGAAATATCTTTTGAGGAGGGTAGGGGTGTCAATATTTGACACGACTCAAAAAACCGACCCGAACCAGACCAAAAAATTCTGGGCGTTAGAGAAACAGGTTGAGTTCGGGTTTAAAAGCCTGACCGGATTGGAAATTCGGGTTTGGGTTCGGGTCAACCCGAAAACCCAACTTCAACCCGGAACAGACCCGGTTCCTATCCTGCACCGTAGTCCGCAGACCCTCGTCGCGAGGTCGGAAGTCACGATCGCCCGCCGTTCCTTCTGTCAGGTCGGAAGTCACAACAGCTCGCCGTTCAGAACGACGACGACAAGAGGGATCGCTTGTTGCAAAGGTAACCATTTTCTCCCATTCGTGCGCTTCTTCGGCCAATCATTCGATAAAAGACTTCTTTACCTCCTTCGACGACATTCCTTCTATCGGATCGGAAGTCACGATAGCTCGCCGTTCTTTTGTTGGATCAGAAATAACGACAACGACAGGAGGGAGGGAGCTTGTTGCAAAGGTAACCATTTTCTCCCGTGATTTCGTGTCGGGTTGGGTCAACCCGAAAACCCGATGGGTCGAGTTCGGGTTGAAATTTCTGACCCGTTTGCAAAAACGGGTAGGCTTCAAATCGTGTCAAACAACATCGGGTCATAGTCAGGTTGGTTCGATCCAAACCCGACCCGCAACCTGATTTTGACACCCCTAGAGAAACGGCTTGCCTCTAATCATGAAAGAAGAATGTCATATGACAAGTTTAATGATGTGATTTTCTTCAATTACAAGACAAAAAAAGGGTATTTGAGAGTTATTGTCAATCTTTGAAGAGGATTGAGTAGCATTGCAATGATAAACACCAGGAGGAAAAAGTCAGCATATGTTGTATCACCTACGAGAACTAAGACATTTACAAAAAGGAAAGTACCAAGACATCTCACTTGAAATATCCTTTGTAAGCACCTTCATAACTAATATATAAAGTTACGGGCTTAATGTTAATCCTTGATGTAATTTTACTATAACTATAAACTCCTTGATCATTTCGCAACTATACTAATACTAGCCATTAAATGGAAGCCTATAGAAGCTCATGCATAAGCATACACAACGCACTCCTTTTAAGGTATTGTACAGGTGTCTGAAATAATACCAAGTATTTATGGCAATATATAGCAACAACTACAATAGATTACCTCGTATTAAATGAAATTATAACGTCATAGCACAGTTCACTGACAAAGCATCCATAGATTTTCCACAAAAAAGGACATTTCATTAAAATTCTTCTAACACAAGTACAGTAAATGTGCAATACAAAGAAAGAAGTTACCTGGGACAGACCTTTGAGTACAGAGCCAATGTATGGAATTGCAAACCAGTACATATTCGGGTCAATCATTTGGCGAGTCTACAGAATTAAAAGGACTCACATAAGAAAATGGGTAAAAAAATGTACTGTGAAGATCCTCAAATGTGCTGATGTTTGTCAGAACCTTCCATTAAATTATTTGGCAAATTCGATAACATAAAAAATTGCTATTGGTCTAGAATCATGCATACTATAAATAGTGGAAAAACTAAAATCTTCAAGAGTCTAGTCCAAAAATAATAATTGTTCATTACAACTCTCTAATGCAAAAACTCCTTCCATCGTGTTTAGAATTGAAATATAGCTTCTATAAGTAATGTAAATAATGGAGACATTGAAGACATTAAAAAAATGTAAAACGAGTAACACTACATTTACCTTGAACGTTAATATATTTTATAGCCGCAGGTGACTAAAGAAAATGTAATGGAATCAAATATAGGTGAAAGCAAAACATAAAATGTGATGACACTGTGAAGCTTAAAACTTCACATAAATTTCTTGGAACTTGGGAAAACAAAAGGAAAAGAAAACAAAAGTCTACAAGCATACATCAAATGAATGCCGTATTAAAGATGAAAATTAGTAAGATTTTCACTACACCTAGTCGATGCAGATAGCTTTGATCTAGGTTTCCTTTGGCTGGTAGTGGAATAATTTTAGGATTTCATAGTCCCACAACTCTATCATACATCTAGAACTATGAAACAAACTGCCAAATACTGAACCTCAGGGTAATACCAATTCTAGTCAATTAAATAACGTACCTTAAATGTCAATACAGAAATATTTTGTATTTAATATTTGCAAATAATAGATATACATGAAGATTATAGTTTAAGCTTTCTACTAGTTTACTTCATCCAGTTTGGATTCAAGACATGGTGCTAGTTAAGCCAAACTTGGCTGTGACCAGATTGACTAAATTGGCTACCACGATTGTCCAAGCAAACTTGGTTTGTATTGTTCTAATTAAATATAAAAATTCCATTTTTTTATTTAAAGCTTCAAAAAATTCTGTTGAGTTTTTAATTTCTATACAACTTATTTTTCATTTCAAAATGTTCACATGTTCAAAAAGTAATCAAATGTTTTGTTGCAACACAAAAAATAATAATAATTGAATCTATTTGTATGTGCGAGCATTTCAAATCTAAAACTTCGAAGAATTGTCAAGAAACTTGCTTCCCTCTCCAGATAACTAACTGACTTGACAGAGAAGGATAAATGGCCTAAAAATCTTCTTTGTATCTCTCCCTTACCCTAAAAGTGCTCTTTCTCTCTCTTAAATTTCCTCCAAACACTTTAACTATCAATATCCTTATTAAAACGCATTGCAGGGACGATAAGTTTAACTTAGGATTTTGATTTAGACGAATCAATAATTTTGGAAAAAGATAAAATAGATATATCATTAAAAAAGATGAAAATTTATGGTTTTGGTGGGGTATGTAGCCATTAGATTTAAGGGGGTAGGGCCAATGGCCCTAAGCAATTACCCCCCTTAACCAAATATGGCATTCTGATGACTAAACAACATTTCATTATGGCTTCTATCACCGCAACTAATTCTTCTACTTGCAATTGCATTTGTAGAGCAAGGAGCAGTAAGAAGAGGGACAGTTAAAAGTAAGCAGCCCTAGCTTTTTTGATATGAAGTGTGACCAAGAGGAAGGATAGCAAGTTTTTGGATAATATTGAATCTCCTAGTGCTTATTCCATTGCTATCAACGTTTTCACATTTATATAATAATTACATCTACCTTGAGTTTCAAGAAAATTTTTAAGACTGTATGAAAGACTTCTTCTCCCAAGATGAATCACCTCCTAATTAAAGTAAACTAGACCTCGACCCACATCTCTTAGTTTACATCACAAAATTTTTTCAATTTTTCTAAGAGATCCAGATCTTCACATAATTACCTAGATTAGTTGTCTGAAAAAAATCTAGATTTTCCAATATTACAATAATTTAGCAATCAAATACGGTCCTCATATAAAAAATTTTAAAATAAAAAAATAATCTTATCTTCTAGAGCCTTTCTTTGAACTAAAGCTTCATTGAAATTACTGTGTTACGAAAATATTGTATAAGAAAAACCTTTTCTAATCTCACAAAGAAGGGCAACCTACTCCACGAGTGTGTTTTACATGGTCTTAAAGTTAGGAAGGGGAACATTTAAAGAATAAGACGCATATTCTAGAAAGAAAACAAAATTGTAACTCGGTTAATTTTAGAAGGCTATGTAACAGAAACTCTTACAGAACAAAACCAAAATATCCCACTTTTGGGAGATGGTTGATGAAATCCTTTTAATCTCTCATCTCACTCAACTACCATTGATGCCTTCTAATGAAGGAGATATCGTGATGCCCTCATGTTTGACCAACAAAAATTCAATTTGACCTTCTCTGCTAATAATTTGGCCTTCTCTGATAATATAGTATTGATTATTCGATCTCAGGTGATTTGTTTTCCCTATCATGATATTTGTAAGGGGCTGTTTGAGGTGGCTGCAACTTTTTTAAAGTTGTGGGGAAATCAACTTTTTTGAAAATTACTGTGAATATTACAAATATTTTCTTTTTAAAAAATATTGGGAAACTTTTTTATAGTTACTACACTATAGACATCTAGTTCTCGAAAGCAACTTTTCACCATAATTTTTTTTAAATAATAATAAAGTAATAATCAAACTTGCGATAATATCCTAAAAAGTGAAGCAGTGAAAAAACTACCCCAAAGAAACCCTAAATCTCCTATATGTGAAAAACTACCCCAAAGAAACCCCAAATCTCCTATAACACGAGCTATAGGTAAAAATTGAATCCAACACTAAAACATAATAGTTAACATGCTCATTATTGTGATTGTGAACCTTGTATATTTTTTTAAACAAGTTAGATTTGATGCATAAATAATGTTTACTTTTCAAAGCAATTTCAATTATAACTTTAGCCACCATTTTTATAAAAAATACTTATGTCATGCTAATCACATATAAGTTATTCACTTAATCATATAAATTGTCTCGCAATAAAAATTTGTGTGCAAACCTTAAGTTGTTTCTTATGATGGGAGTTGCAAGCCGTAATTGAGTGGGCCCAAGGGCTTAGCCTCCTTAACTCCAATGGGATGACGGCCCTCATCATTGGGGGCTTGTCAAATGTTAACTATAGCATAATAGCGTAAAATAATAAAGAAAAGTGCCTATCAAATATCTAGATTGTTCATTCATAAACCAATGATGCTTATCAAATCAGTATGCGGAAAACTTCACATAACATGGATTGTCCTACAATTCTTTAGTTATGTAAATTCATTCCAACTCAATTTCAGATTATTCTATATTTTATAAGCTTCAGAATGCGAACATAGCGCAATGAGATTGATGTTATCGAGTAAACAGATTATGATGTTAGGTTAAGTTTATCCAACATGCCTATGAGAATGCATCTATGCTCACTTCAGTGTTTGATCCAACAATGCTAACTATCATAGCACAGTGTGAACATAAAATGGAAAAACCATGATGATGCACACAAATTTGAATCATTAACATAATTTCTCTTGACTAATCACCATTGTATTAAAAAAAAACTTGTTTATCAAAATATATTTGATAGTTAAAATGCATATCACAACTTCTTATCATTGTAACAGCTTCTCATTAAGATCAGATTAATCCAGTATTCAGTGTATAGATAATCACATCTAAGCATGTAATATCTTGTTTTATAATAAATTGCCCACTTATACACCTCTACATTTCCTTCCACCAACAAACACCTTGCAAAATTGATTGATCTAGTTTTACTGAGAATTGTCAAATAAAGTCCTGCCCAAATTTATCAAGAATGTCATTAACATGACCAGATGCCAAGGAATGCAAATGTAGTGTACTATTATTTTTATACATCAGCAAGAATCCCAACTACCATAAATTCGACTTTAAGCATTACTTACCAGAAGACCGACATTGATTAGAAGTGTTATATCCTCATCTTTCACCTCACCTCCAGCTGACAACAGAAAGAGCTATGATGCAACAAAGAAGGAAAAAAATGTCAAAAACAATAGTTTAGGGTATAAGTGGGCAAACAAAATGTAGGATGCAAACCAATTGACACCATATGCTTTCTAATGTAGCTGCACGGTATTTTTTAGATCAAATATCTACACCCTTTGATACTTGAAAACCTAGAAGGATTAATCACGGACTAAATGGGCAGGTGGCCCTGACAGAATAAACAGGAAAAAACTACATAACCGGGCAAATACAGATTTTTTTTAACGAATTTTTCAGAAATAATATGATAGGAAGTGCCTGTAGAAATTTAGGAAAAGCCTTGGCTGAAATCTAATTTCAGCAATTTCAGAAAACCAACAACAAGAAAACTAGGAATAGAACACCCAATAACACTTTTTTTATTTAAAGTTTTATGAAAGAAAATACAAGATACAAGTGGATCTTCAATTGAAGAGGAAGATCTGGCTCTCCCAAATCACTAGACGTCGCCAGAGCCCAAAACCTAAGAGAGATCTCAAATTTCAGCCAAATTCAAGATGCCTAACCCTAGGAAAACAAACTATTCAATGCAAACAATCCAAAAGGAAATCTCTAAACAGTCCCTACATTCAAATTTCCCTCCTAAACTCCTCCTAAAACCTTCATAATCAGAGCTTTTGACTATGCGGTTTGAGCAGCCCATAGAGGAGGCGGAGAAGTTCCGCCTCTGTTACGCATGAGCTGGTTCCCTATGGACCAGCAAGACCGGTCCAATGGACCGGTCTAACATAATATGATCTCAAGAACAATGCTCTGTTTTGCACTTAGAACAGACTCACAAGTTCCCTGTAGCTCCTTGGTTAACGTATTTATGCAAAATATTCATGGTAGTAGTTAGAATTCATGCTATAGGCTATGGAGTAGGTGGAGCAAAATGTGAGCACCATCAACTTTAACTAGTCTCTAATATATTTTGATAATAACAAACATGTGATTGTCCAATAGTTTGTTAAGTATGTTTTATGGGCAAAATGAATGGCTTACAACTATTGGAGTTTGATCAGCACAATGGATGGCTTGGAGAAAAGCTTAAGGCATTTGAAGGAATCAAGACTTTGAAGAGCTCAAAATTATATAATTTTTAATTACCCATGTGTGAAGGAATTGCTTAAATAGTATATGTGTGGGCTCCGAAAATTCGGCCCCGGCCTCCCCGTTTGCTTTTCGGGGGAGTTTTAACAGAATTAAGTTCCGGGGTAAATTTTGGAAGACAGATGAGTTTGTAGATAAGACACTACCCAGAGATTTCGCCCTCATTTTGCGAGGACTTTATGATCTGAGTTCTGGTTTCCTATAGGCGCAAGCCCTATAGTTAATTACCCCTCCCTATCGCGAGAGAGAACTTTCGATTAAGGCTAGTCATCAATCAGATACGTAGAATATGCAATATCTGGCATATAGTAGCAGCATGGGCTTGAGTATTGGAGAATTAATATTTAAAATTTGAAATTGCACTATCTTGCACTTGAAGCGGATGGTGGGGGAATGAATGATAGACCCGATCAAGATCCCATGGTTCCGTCATCACGGGCCATCGTGGTCCCTGGTCTACTTAGTCAGAGGAGGTAGTCGACCTAACCTGACAGAAGGATCCTTGTCAGCAGCCATGGGTTGCTTCGTCCAAGGGGACCTTGTAGACCTGGGGTGAGTGTTTATCTAAAGGGACAAATTTGAATCCACCTTAGCTAACAAAAGGCTTTGTGCCCTATCGATCATATCCTATTGATTCATATCTCAAAAATTTGATGCCACTAAGGAACGTATTGGCTCTAGCCATAACCGCTATCTTGTGGTGCCATTTCGAGGCAGAACCACTCAGTTCAGAGGGCCCCGGGTCATAACCGTTTATCCTGCAGTGCCATCTGGCGGCGAAATGCCGGTTAGAGGACACGTACCACGTCCTTTGGCAGGAGATTATTTGAGAATGTATCCTAGTGATATTTTCGACCAGGCATTAGCTCTATGTGAGCTGAAGTAAATTTCAGTTTGTCCACCTCAGCAAACTGTTGCGGAGGGTAGATGGATTTTGCTTTAAGTGATTAATGGTTGAATTTTCTATTTTAAGTATTTTGGATTTTGAAAACTTCTCTGGAGTTTGGATTTTATGGGCGTTTAAGGGTATTTTGAAATATTTGAATTTAACCCCCCCGATTGAGATTTGCATTCAACACGGCCATCATCGGGGTAGAAAGGGGTCATTTGTATTTATGGGTTGAACTTTGTCGACTCTATCGGGCTGTCGATAGAGGATCGGGTTTCGTAGGCTTTATGCCTTTGTAAGTGAATTCTCTTGATTATAAGCCTTGAAGGCCTAATATGAATGTATAAAATAAATATCCCGGTCGATCTCGCGACCGCATATTTATTTAATGGTTCGAACCGTGTCGACTCTTACCTACCCGCATATAAGGATTGAGCTCGAACTTAAATTCACTTATTAACCCGCGCAGCATCCCTGGACGTCACGTATGTACCAATAACACGCTTGTCGGGGCCCATGCGATGTTTGAGGGTATTTTATAATTATTTGTTGAACCTTGTCGACTCCTATTTACATGTTTAGGAGGATCGGGTTCAAATTTATGGACCCGCGCAGCATCCTTAGACGTCACGTGTGTTCCTACAACACGCTCGTCGGGGCCCATGCGGGTTTACAGTTGCATGTACATTTTTGTTTACTTATGTGCATACATATTACAGTGCACGTGTGGGGGCATTTTTGGAATATTTTGACGCCGATCAGTTGTGCGAGCGACCGCCATTTGAATGCGCGCAGCATTCCATTTGAGAGTTTGATCACGCCTTCTGTCCGCTTGTGTAAGTGTTGCGGATCCGGTGGCATCTTGTAGCAGCTTCTGGACTGAGTTGTTCGCTGCTTTATACAGGTAGACTGTCGTGCACTACTTACTTTCTGCAAATCGTAATGCACTAACGAATCTCCTGCTTTCTTCCGTGAGAGTTTGGATTTCTCACGAGCTTTCTGTGTTTTTTGTAGATAACACTTTGCATACATGAGAGGCTTCCTAGGGCGGCTCGTAGGTATTTGAATATACTGTAGCCTTATATCATTACTTGCGGAGAACATATGTACTTGTATCCATAGAGGATTTACTGCACTTACTACGTATCCACTATTATTATCCATAAGCAAATTCAGTGGTCGTCGTAGCTCACAAGGAATGGTTGTATTCATCTACAGGTGAATCGACCTCAACCGTAGGGATATCACAACCTTAGCTGCATACCTCTTGAGTGTATTTATCTTCCACTGGATGATTGTTGGCTATAGAGATGCTAGGGTATCCATGCTACAATAGCTCGTAGGTATTGTATGTTATCTTTGCTTGCAGACAATATACTTGTTTGTATCTTGATGTTGACTATGAGGATGCTAGAATACTCTTGCTACAAGAGTTTGCAGGTGCTTGTATCTATTGCATATCAGTTGTTGTATCAACTGATAGTTCCCTTAATTAGGGCTTTTGCTCTTCAATATACAAGCTCATTAGTCGGTTGACATGAACACTTGCGGATTTCAAGTTGGATATACATAAATCAAGGATCCTGTAGCATATCTATTCTTTTCATTTGAAAGTAGACTGTTATATGCTCGTTTACACATTAGTCTGCACTGATAACATAGGATTCGCTTCTCCTACATCTCCCTTACTTTGCTTGTGGCCCTGTCGTGTTCATTGCACATGGTGGATAAATCATTATGATCATCGCATGCTTCTTATTATCCCTTCTCTAGACAATTTATTGGGCATACTATTGATCATTCGTCATTCATAAGTGACCTTTGAATCTTCATCACTTATAGCCGAGTGAACATATTTATCTATATATTAGTACTTGGCAGCGGGGTTGAGTTGCATTCAATATTAATTTCTCCATCCATATTAGTAGGAGAATTCATCATACTTGTAACATACCCAATACCACGACTTGTGAGCACAATCACTATATCTATTACAAATTTTAGGTTGTTCGTAAGGGATCCACCATCCATGCAATACTTCTACTACTGTTGTTTGTAGGTAGATTCAGCGCATTTTATATGCATATTAACATAGACTGCTGAATGGATTGCATTCATCAATAATATCCTCATGTATATTAATTGATGATTTGTTACATTTGTTGTGTCATTTAGTACTTGTGGCAGCCGTCATTTGTATCCACAAGATATCTGATGTCGGTTGTAGGGGAGTCGTTACTTTCACATCTTAGCAATCGTCATCACTTATAAGTGGGCTAATGTGTTCACTATGTTTCTTGTAGAGAAGTTAGATCCCTCTACCTCCCTCATGAATAAATTGCATCATTCATTAGAGACCCCATTTTATAGCAAGTGGTGCTGAAATTTCTTTGATTGATACCAGTCTTCTGATCATTTCTTAGTGCTCATTTGAATGGTTGGAGTTTTATTTCAAGATTTGCATGAGATTTGAAGTAATACTTTGTATTTAAATTAAAGTGACAACTCCTTATCATTCCATTGGAATTTTGATGCCATTATTCAAACCAAGCTTTTATCCCTTGCATTTACCCAAGTTTCTTATTCAAATCCAAGTACTTTGTTGTCCAAATTAAGCTTGAATTAATGTTAAATTTTGTTTCAATTGAGTTCAAGTCCCTTGCTGCTCAACTTACAAGTTCAAATCTTTATTATCTTATTTAGATCAAATTTGAATCTAAAATTTACAAGTTCGATTGATGTTCAAATTGAATTAGAGTTTCTTTCATTTGTTTAAGCTAGAGTCCAAGTCCAAGTTCCCTGCTGTCCAAGTTGTCCAAATTAGGTCCCCTGTAAGTCCAAATTTTGTTCAAGCCCCTTGTGTCTTCAGTCGGAATTTCGGCATCCTCCCGGCATCTCCCCCGTTTAGGGGAAAAACCAAGAGGCAGCCTTCCCCTCCACGCCACATGGGCACTTCAGGTAGATGTCCGTAGACACCACGGCTACATTTTCTTTAATCCCTAAGACGCTACATGAGCGCTTAGGGGTCTTGGGCACCTGTTGCAAAGAGCACAGTATTTCCACACGTATGGGTACTTAGTTTTTGTCCCCCTCACGCTACATGAGCGGTCCGGGGATTACCCACCTTGTTGCAAGCGCCGTGCCGATTTTCCTCCCTACTACGTTACGTGAGCACGTAGGGGGTTTGCCGGTTCGTCGCTAGCATCGAGAACAGGATTTAAGTTAGGAACTTATACCTTTGTGTAGGTGGACCGGCGATGGAGGCTTGTGGATCGAGGCAAGAGAGGTCTCTTTGTTTTTTTTTTTGTATTAATTTTAATTAATTATAATTAACGATTATTAATAATAGTTAAATATAATTAAAATAATTAATTACAATTAAAATAATTAATTATAATTAATTAATAATAATTAACTATAATTAAAGATAATTAATTTTAATTAATTATACTTACTGATTAAAAATAATAATAAAATATAATTAAAGTAATTAATCATAATTAATTTTAATTAATTATAGCTAATAATAATTAACTATAATTAAAGATAATTAAAATAATTATAGTTAAGTATAATTAATAATTATTAATAATAATTAAATATAATTAAAATAATTAATTATAGTTAATTTTTAATTAATTACATTTAATGATTATTAATAATAATCAAATATAATTAAAAAAATTAATTTTAATTAATTAGAAAAGTAGGATTAGAGCAAGATTAATGCAGCATTTGAGCAGGATTTAATCAAACCCTGTTAAACAGCATTACTGTAGGACTCGAACAAGATTAAGGCTAAATCCTCCTCCCCCTTTCTTGCCCTAGAGGTTGTTTGGCAACCTAATTTACGGGATTTGGTCGAAGAAGCTCACGAAAGGGGTAAGTTACCTTCACGACTAGTGAGCTCCCGTTGCTGCTTCCGATCAAAATGTCGGAACCTCCAGTCCAACAGGAAAGGGACGCTGTCGAAGGGAGCGTCTGAGGCGTGGTCGGCTAGGGTCGGAGACGGGTAGGGTGCAGCTACAGGGAAGGAGGTGGAGACGGACGTCTGGCTTCAGGAGGTCGGTTTCTTGCGTAGAAGGGAGGAGAAGCGAGCGAGAGAGGAAGCAGGAGTTCTGCGTGAGAGTAAGGCAAGTGTTCAAGCAGAACCGGAGTTCTATTCGTTTCGTATTTAACGAGGGTAGGGGATGAGTCGAGACAAAGCATGCAGAGACAGGACGCAAGTTCGGCGCCGTTGCAGAGGTATGGGCCGTCGTTTCTATAGGATTTGGGTGAGATTTGTGTACAGGTATGGCAGAAATGATCATTTTAAGCATTTCTTTATTTTTATTTCTCTTTGGCTGTATTACAGAGGTCAACAATATGTTTATCAGATTTGGGTCAAACCACTAAAAAATCTTGGTTTACAATTTACTTTTTCATTATAAGTTACTTTTCTAAAATTTATTTTCAGCACTTTTGTTTTCGATGATGCAGTGAATGGAGTGTTTAAATTTTGAAATAAAATTTTAACCCAATTCACTCCATTCTGAGCTATGCCACTTTTCTCCCAATTAGTATCATCGCAAGGTTTCTCTTTCTAGATTAACCTCCTAAAATAGATCCATGGCACAACAATTTGCTTGAATACTATTCCAAGGAGGGCAATCTCAGTGCAATTCATTTCAACTTCAGGAAGGATGAGAACAGCCAGCATTTATCAGCATCCTACTGATCACAGGACGTAGTACATGTTTCTAATGGTTATAAAAGCCAACAAAAACAGTAAATGATTTTGCATGGACAAACCTTTTGAAGTGTAGCTCAACTAAATGCTAAATCAACTACTTACTTTTATTGCACATTAAAACCCGATGACTATCTTCTGGTTGCACTACTACCCACCAACAAGGAAATATGGGACAAAATAGTAGTTACGTATAAAGGAACCAATGATGTTATAAAACCCCGGATAAACCTCCAAATTCATGACGTGAAGAAAGTATCTCTGAGTTATTCCACAATGGATCTTGGAATAGGAAGCTTATTAACATCAATTTACCTGGAAGGACCAAGAATAGGATCTTAAAGCATTCCCGTACTAACTAACTTATCATAAGTAAGTATCTGGATGTCAGCTAATAATGCAAATTCTCTTTTAGAAGTGCTTGATATGGATGATGATGGACTCGTGCAGTTTCATAGTAGAAACGCACGTCTCTCTCTCTCTCTACCCTACATTCAGTTAATAGAATATTTAGAATAGATTTCAATACTTAGGAAAAAAATAATCATGTACTAATACCACATTATCAAAAGACCAAACACTATGCAAGTGAAATATATTGCAGTTCATCTAGATAAAATAGAAATAACTGACCAACTCTTGATGATCTATGCTCACATCCAGCTTGTATTCAATTACATGAATTTTGAACCACTCAAAAACTTCAATATCATGCTGACTTCTGGCACCTAACTTCTTCACCGCAATATCCATCTATACAAAAATATCACAAGGAGTCATAATCATAAATCTCCAATCTTCTATCATATATATATATATATATATATATATATATATATATATATATATATATATATATATATATATATATATATATATATATATATATATATATATATGTACAGATAAGAAAATGAGTACATGAGAACAGGTATATATAGCCATGGAGCAACCATTTATGCAATCATAAGTGCATGAATAAAGACATACATAGGCAACTAAAAAGCAATGAATTATGAACCTACCTCTGTACCTAAATAACCATAAAGAAATAAACAGACATATGTATACTATATTCAAACATTTAGTACTTAATTCAATACTTATGGTCCTAGTAAAAGAGTTGTACCATGTCCTATATCCTCTATCGTGTTCATGCAGGGGTACTCTACTAGTTAAGAGCAGAGGTGCACAATGGTCATGAAAAATCTCAGCCCAATAATGACTTAAAAAAAAGAAGAAGAAAGAACCAATAACCTGCATTTTCTTCTCTTATTAACTTAGTGTCAACCTTGGGTCATCCATAATACCTCCGTAATCTCTTCTAAAACCACCCTAGTGCCCCATTCTAAGCTCACACATCCACATCTTAGGTTCACTAATATAGCAACAAACTACAACACCAATGCACACAACGTAGGGAACTTTTTGCAGTCATTCAAACTTATTAACTAAAAAAGTCTTGGTATGGCACAAAATTCATGTATTTAAAGCAAATTAGATTAATTTATAAACACAATAAGGCCATAGAGCCGAACTTTCCTAAATATGTTTCAAGGAGGAGGAAAAAAAAGAGCACATAAGACTTGATTTCATGTAAAGGTAGGGCTTGGACTGCTCAAGCAACTGATTCCTTCCAATACCGAAGAAACAGCAGTTCACCATTATAATGGGAATCATTTTTTTTTCTCTATAATGCAAATCTAAAGTTTCCAGTGAGTGTTACCGCCAGCCATGATTTGTATAGCAGGCAGAAGCACAAAACTTTAAAACTGATTTAGAACAACAAACAATAAGATATTACAAATCAAAGCTCTTAAATAAGGAGAAACAAAATTATGTTTAAAACACCGAGACAAGAAGTATTTTGGTGTATTGACTGAGATTATCCAAAAGCAGGTTAATGATAGAAAATAGCACGCCTAAGATCTCTAATGCATAGATTTCCTTTGCACAGATGGTAACATTGTAATTTGGCAGGATAAGGAAGTTTACCTGGTTTATATAATCTTCAAAAAACATTATTGCATGGTCATCCTGACCTGTATTTAATTTGAACAGTCGCAGAATCTTCTCCTTCTTCAATGACTTCGAGAGGGGAAAAAAAAGAGTTCAGTAAATGCAACAATTGGATGCTCTAGGAATCAGCAATGATAGCACATATATTATACATGAGCTCTAACTCAGCCATGAGTGTCTTAACCATTTTGAAGTAAATTCTGTGATACAAACAACTAAATTATTGCTAAGCCACTTCTTGGATTACCAAAATAGCACACCTAGCGCAGGAGGCTCCCGCCAGTAGTGCAGAAGGCTCCAGTCGGTAGAGCAGGAGTCCCCTAACCCCACAAGGACAAGGAAAGGTTGACGTGTGATATGACCACATAGCAAACAGGTGGTTTCCACATTCAAACCTGTGATCTCCCCAGTCACGATAAGGGCAGCCTAGCAGTTGCCCTTATGCCTACACACAGATTGCAGTACTAAGGTACTATAAATTTTGATTAATCAAAACTTAAAATGATCATATCTGAGCATAGGCACACATATATATACACATATCTCTAGCCTGAAAGAAATAAAGTAAAGCATGCCAAGTTCAATTCCGACCACTTTAATAATTTTGACCCAAACCATTTATTTTGATATTTAAAGTGAAAAGTATTCATAGCAAAACTTTGCAAACATCAATCCACCAACCAAGAGCATAAAGTAGTCCCATAACGGATAGTCTGTATGGTAAGAGAGATGATTTTTATCAACAAAGAACACTAACTTGAAAAGAAATTTGTTTATCCTTGCTATGTGTGTAATGCTTAGAAAACAGATATTTTTGACACCCCATTTATTATCATGTTCAATAACATGGAGACATTCAAATTAATTTCACAATTAATATATTATTTCCTCATTCTGATTCTTTGGAAAATGTATAGAAATATAGCATTTTGAACAATACTTGTTATGAAATGTTTTTCAACATGATATGTTTCATATGAAGAATGCATATGGCATGTACTACATGCATATAACTAAGAGTAACCCCGGATTATTCTTACGCAGGATTCAAGGTTATTGAACGACAACTGACTCTCACTATTAAGGATTAAGCAGAGCAACTGATGCTAAGTTATCAGATTTCACAACTCATCCAGCTAGGATAAGATAAGAAATACAAAGCCTAATTGTTAGTCAAAGCCCAGTCAGTACAATTTAAATTCCACCCAAAGTGATTAGACAAGGGTCAATTAGTCAAGTCAAGTTGGCAACATATTGCGTAAATTGGTTGGTACCATCAAAATCTATACAAAGTTTAAATTCTAATCAGATAAATTTTTATTTTTTTTCACTTCTGAGATTGAGATTTAATTTAAATTTTATTTTCCTAGTTTATAAAGTTGAACAGACTCTACCAAAGCCATTTCTGCTAGTCAGACATAAATCTGTTTGTTTAACAAAGAAATTAAAAAAACATTTAAAGATAGCTTATTGAAGCAAAAAAGTAAGAAAAGAATTGACCTCCAAGTCTCTATCTACTTGTGTCCTATCCTTTATGCTGCTATAGAGCTGAGACTGTAAAATAAAAGGCTGCTGTGCAACCTGAAAATTAAGCAGGTTTTAGAAGGAAAAACATTACAGGGTTAAATACAGCAGAAAACTGACAAACAAAAAAGTCAGAATTTGTATGAACTGTGCTAAGAATCTGATAGCTATATTTCATGTTAAAAATAAAGAATAAATTTCGTCTATCAATTCATGTTTAAGTTTGCTAGAAGATAAGAATTAATGAAAGAAAGGAGCAGCACACTGGTAACCTTGCTAGAGCATGTGGGGGAACCATCACACGAGGCTAAAGGCAGCAAAAGAGATCAAACATTGTCTTTGCAGGCTAGTGATGATAAAAGAGAGAGGAGAGATATGTACCATATTCCTGCTTTCCCAATGACTTCAAAATAATACCATATGTAATTAAGGAAAATACGCACCAACATTCTTTGGAAAGATGAACAGTTGCATGATGCCAACAAATTATTATATATATAAACATATATAGGGATGGAATTTTTCTAACTCCTAAAAGGTGAATAGCCATTATCCTCCTATCTAGATTTTAATATTATAACCTTCAAATATAAAAATAAAAAGTAACATTCTCTTGAAAGTCATCATGATTTCAAGAATTTTTAAGATCATATGCATATCAATCATATGCATAAAAAATTTCTCAATATGATTTTAATTGTCTATAAGAAAATACAACAACAACAACAAACCTTTATCCCAGTATGTGGGGTCGGCGACATGAATCCTTTTTCTCCATTGTGTCATGTTAAGAGTCAAATTCTCATTTAAATCTAATAAAGAAAGGCCATTTATAACATTTTCTACCCAAGTCTTTTTAGGTATTGTCTAATTGCCTATAAGAAAATAGTGAATTTAAATGTTTAGAGACTTTCAAATGTCATGGAAGTAAGGATATGGGTTTGAGGATATAAACTATGCTATTATAGAATTGTATGACGTTGTAGAATTTGATAAGCTTACCAAAACAACAAACAAATATACCTTTTCAATTTTTGGAAATTGTGCATGCATCATTCTCAGCGCTATTAATGTGTCATTAAATATTAAGCTTCTTTCTGCATTGACATCAACATTAGGAATAAAACCAAATCAGCTAAGCATATAAACTATGCTATTATAGAATTCGTTTTACAAGAAAGACAAAATTATGACTTGCATCATAGTTTTGAAAATAACAACAGCATTGCTAGTTGAGGGAGAAGATGCAATAGCAATTTATCCTCTACCATAAACACACTACAAAATAATTAGTATTTATGATATGAATCCAAGACTCAATGGGCTCTCTTACAAAAAAATAAAGTTATATTGAAGAAATACATCAAAACAAAAAAGCCCAAAGCCCCTTAGTTGAAATGAGCACAAAAGCATAAAAATAATAAAGGTTACTTTTCTTCAGAAGTTACACATATTTGTGAAATGGCCTACTTGGAGAAGGCCTAAAGCTAAAACTATAACACTTAAATTTTGGTCGAGTCTCAGCCAAACAATAATGAAGACCAAATGTAATCCTTAACAAGGGAAAAATAACAAAACATGATCAACAATAATCCCTAAGATGAAAAGATAATACTATCAAGGATATTGTACTGTCAAAGATGATGTTGATAGTCGAAAAAATGAATAGTGAAATTTTCAGAAGTTAGAGAGGATTGGAAGGTCACTCGTTGCTGACAAAATAATAAGTTTTGAAATTGTATTTTAAAGGAGATCACTTTATATTTATGATAAGCATTTGATAATTAGCCTGATGAAAATAATAAATGGCCAGCATCTCAATTCAGGTTAAGGGTATTTGTCAATCAATTCATATCCAAAAATTTTACCACTAGGTAATCACTTAATATTAGGGAATAAGGCGAGTCAAGCTCGTAAGATGGCGGCGGTTAGGTTGAGACCACTAAAACGAATACAAGAATATGGACTCAAAATCAAATCTTACACAAAGTAGTGTTGTCTTTCTAGCAGTCCTCTAGGGGGAAGGATTAAGCAGCAAGCAGGCACAGGAACGGAAGCATTATTAATTCATAAAAAAATTTGGCATGATTGCTTATTCATAGAGTCCACCAAGAACTAGGAATATCAATAAATAACCCAACATGATAACGAATCGAAAAATCTAAGTTCAGGTTTACCTGATCATATTTCGGGTTGAGTTCAAGTTGAAATCTTGAACCAATTAATTTTGGGTTTGGTCCTAGTTGACCTAAAAACTTGAAATTGACTCAAAATTAACCAGATTACCATTCAAATTCGGGTTAAATGGATTGTGTTTCAGTTAGTCTGGTCATGTTCAAATTAAATAGCTCATATTGATCCAAAAAATTACATGATCCATATGACAAATGTGTCAGATTTGAGTCAAGTGGGTTTAGGTCAATTTAGCTTCAAGTCAAGCATTTTAACCTATATAATAAAATGAATGGGTTGGGGTCAAACCTGCTAACAGGAGTTTACATCCCCAGTTTTACCTATGAATAGCTTAAAAATAGTTGAGGATGATCCAAAATTGTAGTTGTGACATGTGAATGCGCCTATCTTGTCACCAAAATCCATGACTGAGTGGTGTGGTACAATAGATATGCATCTATACCTAAATGTTCACCACATTGACTCAAGGTCGGGAGTCCAATCCAGTGACAGGGGCGAAGCCTACATCCTTTTTGGCTTGTCTACAAATAGGCGGCATCCACACAACCAACCAACGACAATCGCAACCATATGGTAGCGACAGCAGAAAATAATGTTCACCAGCTAAGAAAAATTCCAAAAGGAGGCATTCTTTCTTTGTCAACATCTAGCCACTTCGGGCTCTATCACTTTATATGGGGTCCTCCCTTTTGATCACTTTAAAATTGAAGGATCATCACAAGAAACACAACCTCAACAATACCTCCAAAAGAGTGACAAAACATCAGAATATTTTTCTCCACAGCAAAGGACTCGCCCGCTGCCTTGCATGCGTATGACTACAGCAAGGAAACCGGGTATTTCCTGCAGCAACCATACTTCAACTGAATGTTTTGGCCTATTAAGCAAACTGCTCGCCTGGAATAGCAAGCTCTACATTGAAAATACAGTAACAAAAAACTCCAAAATATAAAGGAATCACATTCAGATCGTTGGTTTGATATCGGGCATTCTTCGTCGCATCAGAAAAAAAAAAACATCAAATAATTACATTACGACAGAGATCCAACTAAAGATGCAACAAAGAAGGAAATAGTAAATAACGAATCTATGCGGATATATACACGTTTGCGTGAGATCTTACCTAGTCCCTCGCCATCGCCAGACGCCTCCTCGTCTCTCGACCGCTTCTTGCCAGATGTTTCCGCCATGACTATAAGATCAGAGATGAATCGCCCTCCTTCCCATCGATTAAACCCTCAATTTTGCCTTAGACGGGTAGAGAGAGAGATATGGGAACAAAGGCTTTACCGCTTTAGGGGCTGTTGCGGCGGAGAAATTATTCTGGGCGGACACCGGACGGCGTCCCGAGATCCCACGTCATTTTTTGCTCGGTACCGCTCGGGTGACGTGTCGCGTCCGTCCGGTGTCCGCACAGTGCGAAAGGATTTAACACAGTCCTGTTTAAATTTAAATGTTATAAAGTTGGATTTAATAAAAACTAAATTATAAAAAGAATCAAGTTTAATAATTAAATATGCATAAATATTATGAAGGAGGAAAAATTTAAAAAGGAGTGAAATCGGAGTCCGAAACAACGCGTTTAGAACCCGGATTATCAAAATCCAGTTCCTAAGAAACCGGAACATTAACATTCGGTTTCAATAGAAACCGCATCTTAAAAATCCGGTTTCTATAGAAACCTGATTATTAACATCCGGTTTCTATTGAAACAGGATATTTACTAATTTAATAATATAAATATTATATTTAAATATAATTAAACCTGTTAATTAGATATTTTTAAAATAAATTATTTTAGTAAAATAATATGAAATTTATAATTTAACTATTGAGAAGCTTATATAAATTTTATAAATTAAATTGTATAGTAAATTATTATATGTAATCGTATAATTATAAAAAAATAATAATTATAAATTTTTATAATTGAGTTCTTTAATTATATATAAAATTTATATTTAATTTTAAAATAAAAATTTGAAAAAATTTATAAATTAAAGTTAGAATAACAAAGATATTTAAAAAATCATTATTAATTTAAGTTTAAAAAGAAATTTTTATAAATTAATTATTCTTTTCGTTAATTCTTTCAATAAATCAATTTATTTTATAACTTTTAAAACAATTTATAAATTTTTATTTAAACATAAATTAAAATAAAATGTTTATTTAAAAGTGACATGCTTATAGTCGAATCGAGGTGCATGACGATACAAATCCAACGAGCCCAAGATCGCCCAATTTTGTCATCATTAAGGCATTCAAAATGTTTATTCTATTATTATACTATAAAATTTTTTAAATATAAATTTATTTTAACCAAATATAATATTATAATTTTAAAATTACTAAATATTTAAGAAAAAAATTAGAAAAGTAAATATTAAATATTTATATTTATAATAATAATTTTTTAATTACTATAAATATATTAGGCCAAATTATAAGAAGGAGCAAATTTAACGCTTAAATGAGCTTATATAAGTATATTACTTAAAGTAAGAGTTGATTAGGATGATCTTATAAAAATATATTACATAAAGTAAAATATGAGTTGATTCTGATGAACTTATAAATATATTAGGCCAAATTACTTAATGATTAATTTATTTGATTAGGATGAACTTATATAAGTATATTACTTAAAGTATGAGTTGAATTTGTATTGCTTATTGTTTATTATTTAAAGAATTTATAAATGAATTAATGAATTTATTTTGATTATGTATATAAAATAATCAATTCTAAAATGAATTATTAAAATTTTAATAGAATTGTGCAGTTGGAGTGGACATTGGATTCCTCTGTAAAAAATATTTAATGTGTCCTTGCTTAGAACATTGGATTCCTTTGTTAAGAGAAATCATTGAAAGCATTGGATTCTTATGTCATCTAGTTGACTGTGCTTGAATATATCATATAGTTGGCAATATCCAATCACATCATATAGATTGTAAAGTTGTAAGGTCCATTAATATGTTGTTATATTTTTTAGCTGCACATGCTGCTTAGATATACTTGCACTCTGCTATTTAAGGAGTGCATACATAACATTTAAAGTATATTTGTTAAGTCACTAAAAATGTTTTGGCCATGTATGGAAAAGCTACGTGGAGTCCCTAATAAAGAAAGATTTGATGATGCAAGTCGAAGGATGCATGCTTGTATAGCACGAGTCGGTGATACTCCATTAGAGCGAAAGGCGAATACAAATGAGATTTTTAGGTGTTGCGTCCACGAATGGTCAGAAGATGAGGATGATTGCCTCTGGAATATGCATACTGAGATGATTGTGGTAAAACTTTATAGGACCAAAGATTTCTTAAATGCTGCAGGTTGGAAATCTCTTCAAATTAGATTTCATGAGGAGAATGGTCACTTTGTTAGTCCTCATTTCTTACAGATGCGATACCACGAGATGAACGCCATCGGGATGCCGGTCATTCACCACCAGATATTGACTGCAGTCATCTTGACCATGAGCATGTCATTTTATATCGTACTTGGTGTTCGAGATATGACCGATTTATTATGGATTTTAATAAAGATCGTACTAAGGAGGTATTACCTAATGGTCAGCTGAGACAGTTCTTCAATCTTGAGGATTGGCAAGACCTACAGTATGAGTTTGAGGTCGAGATGAAATGTTGTCCAATACAGACACGGCTCCAATCACATCTGCATATGCTGCTTAAGAATTAGAACACTTATATCATGGGCTAAATGTTATTTTCAGGGTCTATCTTTTATATTTTTTTGACCCTAGTTATTTTTATTTAGTAGCAAGCATGTCCATTTATGTTAACTTATTATGTTATCCTATTCATGAGCTTCTCTTGTAGTAAAAAATTATTATTTTGGATGAGTTGTTGAGATTGCTTAGTTTATATTTCCTTATTATTAGTTTATATATATGTTAATAATTTTTTTATTACTAATCTAAAAAAATTAATTCAATATGAATATATAAAAATTATAAATTATTTGTGAGAATAAATTTACATTTCCTAAATATTATGCTATCTAATAAACCAAAAGAAAGATAGAGTCTCATATATCATTAATAAGTAGAATGATTCAATTACATCAGGCATATATACATTATATCAATCTTCCGCCCTACCTCTTCTTCTTTTGTTTGGGGATAGCTGCACTACCTGGTGTATACCTATCAGGTGGTCGGCTTCTCCTCGAATCTAATTCGATCTCCACAGCCTCTCTACTTTGTCCATCAATGTCTGTAGTGATCTATGTAGGTTGAGTATGGTGGAGGAGTTCCTCATGCTGTCTAGGAGAGTCGGGAAGTCCGAACGGATTCATCCATGTCGGGATCTATATACCCGATGCTTGAGTATCAATCTGTTGTGCAGGAGCAGTACTACCCACTTGAAAGCCGTATTAATTCCAATATTGCATTGATGGCCCAGCCCCTAACAAACCTTCCCCCCCCGATCATATTAGGAAAGACTGAAGCAAATTGTGAAGGCACTGCAAAGTCGCCAAACCCAACATACATTGACTATCTGGCAGGTTCATATGTCTCTCTTAAATGGCTGCTCTCTCCCATCATCCTTGATGGAGCATCTGATGTAGACCGCCTTGACCTGTGATGCTCATCATGAACTCTGTTGGATCGTTGTCTCCCATGCTCCTCGCCAGAATCTTGAAAATTATAGTCAATCAATAGTGAAGCCTCTATCCTGGAATACAACTCATCACAATCTTTAAGTGCTTGCTGCATCGAGCTTGCACTTTCACCAAGCTGGTCGGCTAATCTGTGAGTGATACGCCTACTACGCCTGATGTAATCAGCATGTATTTTTGGCAATGCAATATTAGTATGATGTATGAGTAAATAAATTAATTTAGCATCTAAATTAAACTTATTAACCATCAATCTCTCGCCTGCTGACCTTTGGTAAAACGTCTCCGGAGGTTGTTATGGCACATTCAATAAGTACAGGGATAACTCATCTCATGTATATAGATAACTCATGCCTTCCATTTCCCTCAGGTGGAATTATTGGGATGATGTGTTCACGCCTGTTATTCCACAATGCAATATGCTCCCTATGGTATCGTATCCAGTCAACATCTGCTCTGCCCCGGCCATCAACTCACTTGAAGGTCCTTTCGATGGGATATATATCTATGGACTGAATACCCCCAAACTGGCGCATGACCCGATCAACCATGTGCCACTCAACTCGTTTCCAACTTATCAAGAGTACTCGTGCCCTGCATATCTTTGAGGACTCCTGGCATATGTGAGGCAGCCTAGCCAGAAGTTCATCACTATATGGCACCATCATGACCTGTTTAGATAATTATTTATCAAAAGAGATTCTTCTTTAATAATAAAAATTCATGTATAAAACTTATGAATATATACCTGGCTTTGTCGCAGTCCATCAAGCTCATCCCGATAAGTTAACATGTTCCCTGTCGCGACCTCACATAAATGATCTTCCGCCCACCTATATGTGAAATGATGCTATTATATGAGAAAATAATGTCTTGTAATTCAATTTGAAATAACAAGAAATAATACATGTGGCCAAGTGGTTTTCCATCAATATTGGGGAATGAGGGCACTTGAAGTGTTGGTCTACCAACATGTAGTCTCTCTCATGACCAAACCTGGAGTAGTGCCAAATATCCAGCCATATGTAATCTTGTGGGCTTCGTTGCTAAGCATAGTTCTCTATATAAGTTGGCGAGAACCGAACTGCCCAGTAACATTGCACTAATGTGCATTAAATCTTCCATCAGTGGTAAGTACTATAATGGTACATGAGAACTTGAGCAATCTGGTATGAGGAAGCATCCAATCATGTACAAAATGTATGCTCTAATATGCTGCATGAATGCATTGGGATCTAAATCATCATAGGACTCTCTGTAGAAGGTCCATAAATACGAGCATGCATATAACTGAATTTTTAACTTATACCTAATCTGGAGCAGCGGCCCTATGTGTATCGCCTAATACGGCGTTGCTCGGAATATATGTATCTTCAGCTGCATGAGCTTGAGATTCAGTCACCTTCTTAGTACGTTGACGACGCTGAGATCATACACCCTGATCCGCCATAGCTGTAATTAAATATTCTTTAAATACTATTCTCAAATGGAATGTGTAATTTAAATTATTTAAAAACTGGTACTTATTGTTCCAGTTTCTTTTATTTTATTTTTTTATTTAAATTATTTAAAAATTGGTACTTAATGTTATGGTTTCATTAATTTTATTTTTTTATTTAAATGATTTAAAAACTGGATGTAAGACTACCGGTTTCTATAGAAATTTTATTTAAGAAAGAAATAATGGAGTTGTTATGAAAAAAAACCTTATTATTAAAACAAAATTTTGAGAATGTATTTTTAGTTTTTTGAGAAGATTGAATATAAGATTATTAGATGTTTAATATTAGATATTTAATATAAAATTATTAGATATTTAATATTTTGAGAAGATTTTTGGAAAAAAAAACCTTTTTATTTAAACAAAATTTTGAGAATGTATTTTCCGCTGCGGTAGATTTTTAATATGAAATTATTAATAAATCTACCGGTACTATAAATAATTAATAATACAAATTCAACTCAAAATTTAACTAATCAACTAAAATAATTTCATCATAAACAAATAAATTCATCTTGAATTAATTATTTATTTCTTCTTAATAAAATCTTTAAATAAAATTTAAATTACCAATAAATTTTTAAATTAAATTTAAATTCTAACTTAAATTCATAGAATTTTACAAATTTATTATTTTAAATTATAAATAAAATTCATATATAATTAAAACTTGCTCTTTTTTATAAAATTGCCATAAAAAATTCTCAAGAAAGGATTAACTTTAATTATACTTGAATATTTATTTATGTTTATTATAGAGAATCTGTGACAGTGTTGCCTAAATCAAACTATGTTGTGAAATCAGTATGTATTGTCTAATCATATAACGTGTAGTCAAATCAACTCAAACTATAATATCAAGTCACTATGTGATGTCAAATCAGGTCAAAACAGACAACTCAAACCAATATATCCTATCAATTGAACATGTCACACTTATTACACTACAGAAAAAGTCATTGTTACCGACGGATAGAATCCGTAGGTAACAATGAAAATTCGCCGGAATTCGTAGATTTTCAACGGTAATCGCGCGTCGGAAAAAAAAAACCAACAACATTAATCCGTCGAAAATATTTTCGGCAAATTTTTCAGGATATTTCTGATGAAAAATTTATAAAAAAATGACGTAACTTTGCTGCTGAATTCTGGCCTATTATCTGCCGGTATTTCCGGCGAAAATATCCGCCGAAAATATCAGTGGATGATGCGCCGAAAAGAAACGACGTCCTTTTTACCGTCGAACATTACCGACGGACTGGCCGCTAGAAATTTCTGGCGCATAGGCCGTCGGAATGTTCGATATATCGTATTACCATCACCATTTCTGGCAAAAAATCTGCCGGAAACCTGTAGCATAAACAAAAAAAAACTACTTCCCTTTAAAATCAGATTTCCACAACCTGCAAACAAAATATATACAGAACATGTCCAAAACACAATACAAATGTCATAATAACAGTAGCAAGGAATTCACAATAACATATTATAGAAAATGTCCAAAACAACATCCTCCTCAACTGATTCAGATGTCAACAATAGTATATTACAAAATATGTCCAAAATATAAATACAAATGTCCACATCCATAAAATGAATAAAAAACATCTAGTCTAAATATGTTTCCTCCTCAGCTGCTGTACTCCTCCCACTACTCATCTGCTCCCTCATCTTTCGCATTTCTTCTAACATTTGAGCTTGTTGCATTTGCATCTGCTGCTGCATCTCCATCTGCTACTGCATTTGCATCTGTCAATCTGTTTATGCTTTCCTTACATATTCTAGCTCAGATGTAAGGGCAGCTATCTGTTGGCTATTTAAAGACTCCTGGGAATTAACTGAAAAACTGGAGCCATCAGATGTCTGCCCCTCATATGTATGGGCTTGCGAGCTTAAACCGTATACTCTACCGTGCTGCATTCCTCCTACTGCTTGCGACCAAGTGGGTTAGTCAGAATATTCAGTTGATCCACCAGAAGAGCCTTCACCTACTGCAACCTGGCTCTCTCTTCCCATAATAAATTCAAATCATCAATTAACGGTTAAAGGAATACATCGATCTTTACTTTTGGATTATGTGGCTCTGGAATGATAAGCGTCAGAAACATATAAGGAGTTATCATGCACAACTCTAGGGGAAGATTGTATGGTGTGAGTATCACGGGCCAACATGAGTAAGGTGAAGCAGACTGGCTAAATGGAGTGAAACCATCTGCACATAAACCTAATCTTATATTTCTTGATTTTACGACAAAGGTGGGATTTGTACGATCAAAGTGTTTCTAGGCATCTGCTTCTGACGGATGTGTAATAAAACCTTCTTGTGAGATATGTTCTTTATGTCATCTCATATGTGCAGTAGATCTCATAGATGCATATAACCGTTGCAGTCTAGAAATTATGGGTAAGTAAAATAACCTACTGGCTGGTACTTTCTTCAGCTTTCTTTTCGTGATAAATTTTAGTTTAAATCTTAGTGCGTTGTAATAACGACATGTAATTTCTGATTGATCATCTTTATAGAATAACATACATCTATTGACACAATAATCTATCTTTGTGCATGTCAAACCAAGCTTAGAAACCAACTTCTTAGTCCGATATAAATCTGTAGGAATTATGTTATCTACCGGATTAATTTTTTTGAGCAGTCCAATGAATTGATTAAAATATTCACAAGGGATATTATATTCTGCCTTGATGCTTAACATCTTAACAGCAATGGATAACTCTGAGTAAGTAGTGCACCCCTTCCATATTGGTTATTGAGAAGCATGCAAAAAATCATAAAAATTTTGTGCTTCTTTATTAGGTGACTTAGGATTAGCTTCTGTATACTGTTCAAATTGTACTCTACCTGCATCATGAATTAAATCTTCAAGATTAAGTCGTATATTTTCTTTCTCATCTATAGTAGCACTGTCGATGGGCCACATCGAGAATCGAAATGTAGTTCATACTCACCATAAGAAGTCCAATACTAATATTCTGGCATGAAGTCTCGACGATATAGATCAACAGTTACATCATTTGGGCTTAGGTGCACCTGATTTTTATGTTTAGAATATGGGCAACGAATCATTTCATCTAAGATGAAGCTGGGCAGTTGAGAAGTTATCTGAATGAAAATATTCACCCCTCTAATAAACTCATCGGTTAATGTCTTTCGTTCTTGCGCCAATCGATTATACAACTAACTTCTTTGAGTTTTGATATCCATAATATAACCTACATATAATATGGATATATTAGATAATGTTATATATATCATTTATTGAAGAAAGATATAAAGACTCTTAGCCTGCTCAGAAGGCCATTATTTTAATTAAGTGACCAAACCAAACTGGACTAAGGCTCCGTCCAGGATGATATTTAGCATTTTTTGCATACTCTCACTGTAGCACATAGCTTCGAGTGTATCGACCACCAATTTCTTACTTTCCTAACTGGGTTATCGGGAGGCCACCATTTTATGTGACCAAACCATCTAAGGCGACTCTCTCTAATCTTATCTTCCACTGGAGCTACTCCAACCTTTTCACATATTTGATCATTTCGTATCTTGTTTCTAAGAGTAAAGCACTCATCCACCTGAGCATCCTTATCTCTGTAACACTTAACTTAATATTATGCTTCTATTTTAATGGCCAATATTCTACACCATAAAGCATTGTAAATCTAACCACCATCTTATAGAATTTTCCCTTAAGTTTGAGGGGGACTTTTCTATCACACAACAAGCCCAATGCATTCCTCCACTTCAACAATCCAACTTGAATTCTACTAATAATATCACACAACTTAAACTCTAAGGTTGATCTCTATAATTCAAGTTTTTCTTCAACTCACTCTCTAGTCTTATCAACAAGAAGAATATAATAAGCAAAAATTAAGCATACGCTAGGGTACAATCTCTTGCAAATGTCTACTGAGAACATCCATGACTAAAGAAGAGGAGAATGTTACCTTCACGCCAATGGAACGTCGTCAAAGGAGCAAAACCTGTAGCGGATAAGCCGAAGGAACCTCGCTAGAGCATTGTCGAAGAATGAGCGAATTCGTCGTCGTCGAAGGAGCGAATTGAGTCCGAACAGCAGCGAGGGAGCGTCGTTGGAGCGTCTTCGAACAGAGAGAAGCCGAACAGAATGAGTAACCAGTTGCGGGATGGCACAAAATAGGGCCTTTACCGGTGGAATTTTTGGTAGATAAACTGTCGGTAACATTACCGGCGGATATTATGCTGGTAATATTTCATCGACTTTAAGTAAGCCGACGTAAAATATGCCGGTCAAGCAGCCGGTAATTTGCGGCGGACTATGCGTCGGAAACCAAATATGTTCTGGCGCAATTGCGGCGTAATATCTGCCGATAAATATGCGACGACGTATCCGCCAGAAATGCCACCGTAAATTTATCGTCGAAATAACCACCGGTAATTGCGCCACTAGGTTCCGGCGGGTATCATCTGCCGAAAATTCAGACGGTAATAACAAGTTTTCCTGTAGTGTTAATTACTAAGAATTACATAATTCGACATGAAAGATGCTGGAAAGAGCCTATAAATTTATGTTTGCAGCTGCTTCGCTTCATCCCCATCTTCTAATATTCATTTTTTTTATTGTTATTTTTTGTTCTTGTGCAATGCAACGGAAAGGAAAAACCATCAACTTGAAGAGCTTGATTATTGAGGGCAGCACCAGGTTAAGGGAATGTTTAACACATTCTCCTGATGAGGCATTAGAGCAGAAGGCCAGATCTAATGAGCTTTATCGTTGTTGTATGCACTCCTGGTCCGACATGGAGGACTACATATTATGGGACACATACGGCGTAGCAATAATGATCCGCTCTTACAGAGATGATGTTGGTTTGAACGAGGAAGGTTGAAAATATGTGCATAGGAGGGTTATGAAAATGGTAGGACATCTATCACCAATGAATGTTCTGAAGGATAGACATGCTGAAACAAGAAGGCTTGAAGATTGATCAGTTGAGGTGAATGTGCCCAACCCAACAGTAAATATAAGGAATTGTATTCTATACCAAAAATGGCATCCTGTGGTGGATAAATTTCTTGCTAATACATATGAGAATCTGATATATTGGCCAGGTAAAAAGAGGAAGGAGTTTCTCGATGCTTTAGATTGGGAGTGCGTGCAGCATTAGTTCCAAAAAAGTTTTGGTTGCTGCCCAACACAAATGCAATTCCAAGCCAGGACGTGCCTCGTAATAAAGAAATGTTGAATGTGATGTCAATATCATTGTTCTTTATTATGGTTGAGTTTATTACATTCTAAGTATCTGTAGGTTCATGTCGTTGCAGTTTATGATGGTCAGTTGAATGTGTTCTAAGGTTCTGTATGTTAATGTCATTGCTCTTTATTATGGTTGAGTTTAGTGTGTTCTAAGGACCTGAAGGTTCATGTCGTTGTTTATTATATTTCTGCACTTAATATAAATTAATACTGTTGAAATTATTTGTGCATAATTTTTATGAAAAAGATACTTTTAATAACGTTAAGTGACTAGCTGACTGACCCGAAAATTTCATTAATATTTTGCAAACAATTTACATTTTACACATAACTGAATTACAACATCTTATATTCTGCTCTTGTATTCTGGGAGTTCATCAATTTTGTTAATTTTATAATTTTCTTGCTAAACAAAATTTTCAATCAAACAGAAAATGAGGTATAATCTTAAAAGAAAATTTAGGCTTTACTATTATCTAGAGGATAATCTACAATAAAAGTTCAGTTAAGCTCACGTCATTTTTGCTCAATATTTGCAAAAAATATTCACATTTATTTGTAATTTCATAAAAAATACACAAAATTTTTAGATTACACACACATCCTAAACATCAAAAATATTAAGACAATTTTAATGAAATTAACAAAACAAGAGGATCATTTCTTTAAATTTTAACATTTTTCTCAACTTTACAAGTAGTATCTGCTAATATTTAGAGACTAATAAAATATCAAACTACAATAAATAATTGAATAAATTAAAAATACCTCAAACTTCCGGGTTGATTCCTCCAAATAACTTCTCTCACACAAGCTCGATAATTAAGATTGCAATTGATTGCATCTCTTAATTTTATAGACTATGAGATACATAAATTATGGATGCACATTTCAAACAGAGGCAAGCAAAATTTATGGATCTGGATGAAAAAAGTGGGGAAAAAGTTTAGTTAGGCGTGAAATTATATGCTCAATTTTTGACCGGATTCAAAGTGCCACAGTAAAAGAAAATAATTGACAGCATTAGCAGAAGATGGAACAGAAAATATAAATAATTGCTACCATTTGGTAGCACAATGAGGCAATTATTGGTGGGGAGGAATCCAGATTATAATAAACTGGATTCTTAATTGGTGGAGACTATTAGAATTAATGGTTTACTTTCTTAATTTCTTGAATAAGTATTAATGGATTAATTTCTTAATTTCTTCAATTAGGAATAATGAATTAATTTTTGGAATTAGGCGGGTTTTTGGCAGAAAATTCTAAAGGATTTATTTCTTAATTACTTGGATTTAATTGATTAAGGAGAAACCGAACTATGGTAATCCAGTTTCTATAAAATCGGACTATGATGATCCGTTTTGTATAGAAACCGGATTACCTTCCTCCGGTTTCTTAAGATGGCGGATTATTAATTATTAAATTCTTGTATTTGATTTATTTCTTCAATTATGTTATTAATTTTATGGATTAGGCGAAAATCGGAGGATGCAAAACCGATTTCTTTAGAAACCGGAGCTTGCAAATCCGGTTTCGCTTCTTTTTAAATTATTTAAGATTCACGGTCCTAATACGTAATTAACTGTTAAACGTGCTCCTTTTTATAATTTGCTCTTTAATAAATTATGCGATAATTAAAATTTTTAAAAAAACTTGATAATTGTTGTTAAACTTAATTAATTGTGATTAACTATTTTAACTATTTATGTTAAGATTTAATTATTTTTATGATTATTTTGATAAATTATTATTATTTTTTTAATGTGAGAATTAAACCTATCCAACAATCCTTCCAACATTTAAGAATGATTAATTTTAATCTTAAATAATTAGGTTATAAAAGAAAGTTGATTGAAAATGAGCTTCGATCAAATTTTAAATAAATAAGGTTTAATGTAAAGTATGAGGTTTGAATATTGTTCGACAAATAATTAGGGTTTGAACCTCCTATTTAGACTTTCAGTGTTCGAATCTTATTTTGACCTAATTTATAATCTGTTGTGACCTAATTTTAAAATTTTATTTTTTTAAAATTAAGGTTCAAATAAGATTATGTCAAATATTTTAGAGAAATTGTGAATAATGATTGACTCAAAAAGATGTATGAAATTAAAATCTTAATAAATTCAATCAACTATAGAAGTGCACAATTCAACACACATGGTTTTTTTTTTTGAAAGAGGTTATATTTATATAATTTCAATTTTATTTTTCTTCTCTTTTCCAAGAAATTAATTATATGATTTTACTAATATCCCTCAAGTTGTATATCATTCATTCTATTACCATTTTTATTACTTACCTCATAGTATGTCAACTATTGATAAGGAATGTCAAATGCATATATATATATATATATATATGATAAATTTAAAAAGAGTTTATTAGTATTTTTCATCAGTTATGTGATTGAATTTAAATGAACCTGGTGGGAATGAGAGCTGTATTTAAGAAATTATTTGCTTGTTTGTTTGGTTGTACTCCTTTGAGAAAAGGAGGAGCTAAAATTCGGTGTTGACGTTAGGAGTCAAAGTTAGTGTTGAATTGTTGATGATTTGTATCAGTCATATAAATGATGAAGTGCGTTGACATTGTTAGCTTTGGTAGGTGCCAAAGTCAACGGGCGTTAGTGTAGCTCGTAGATAATAATTCAGAAGACTATTTACACAGAGGACTGTAGTCAAGCAATGATAATCATAGGATTATAGTCGAGTGACAATGATTGAAGGATATAAGTTTGGTGACGGAGGATGATAATTAGGCAACAAAGAATCATAGTCGGTTGATGAAGGATTGTAGGGCAAAAGGAGGTCGAAGGATCATAGTAGGCGATAGAGCTCGGAGGATTGTGATTGGGCAACCTGGTCAGGGGGATCATAGTATGCGACGGTGATCTAGGGATCGTATTCAAACAATAATGGTCCGATGATCATAGTAGGGAAAATGTGGTTAAAGAATTGTTGTCGGGTGACAGTTGTCAGATGACACTAGTCAAGTGATGGTTGAAGAGATATAGTCAACAACAATAAGATAATTTGATATTGGGCACCAATAACTAAATGCTTTAGTACATTGAAATGTAGATTACAATAAACATTTAATATATTATCATATGCATTTTTTAAATTTTTTATTTTGTATTAAGGAAGAATAATATAATAATATTAAAGTTGGGTATAAATTCATACAACAATTGTAATGCCCCAATATCAAATTTGAAAAAAAATATTCTTTTTATCTTTTAATATCACAACACCAAAGCTATAACTAACTTCATTTATCAATTAAATATCAACAAAAATAATTTTATAATTCAAAATATCAAAAAAAATATATATAATGAGCTAAAAAGCCCAATAGATCATCCAATCCTATAACTAACTCAAAGCACAATAAAGAAGTATTATGCATGTCATTAGTCAATTTGTAATAGTATATATCAATCATATGATCATGAATCGATGCAAAAATAATAAAATGCATATGCAGTAGCAGTAAAGTCTATAACCAGTAAAATAATATAGTACGAAAGCCAATAAAGCAGTATATGTAAAACCCCTCAAGTAAAAAGAAATTGAACTCTTTTACATCAAGGCACCTTTTGGTGTAATGATTAGAATTTCATTAAGAAACTTCGCAGTTAAGCGTGCTCATCTCGAAGAAATCTTGGGATTGGTAACCTCCTGGAAAGTTACACAACATGACAAAATCATGAGGCCATTAGGCCAAAGCGGATAATATCACAATAGTTAAGAGTTTAGGCTATTATAAATGATATCAGAGCAATATACTAGCCGGTAGATAGGAACTAAGTATTATATAAGATAAAGTGCTACATCATGAGAGTCACCACTTGAACTTATAGGGACAATCTCTAGAATCCTATCTACCTGGTGGATGATTCTGGATAAAGATATTGACGATGATATCAATTACTTAAGTAGGGGAGATTGTGAAACCCCTTAAGTAAAAAAATGCTAAACTCTTAAATATCGAGGCACCTTTTAGTATAATGGTTGAAATTATATTCAGGAAGAAATAACATAATAATATTAAAGCTGGCTAGTATAAATCCATACAACAATGTTGGAATTGCATGATAAATATATTTTTTGTACAAATTATTGTATGATGAAGTAGGGTATAAACTTTGTTGTATATTTTGCAATAATAATAATAATAGTAATAATTTATGAAAAAAAGAATTATTCATGAAATTCCAACCTTGTCGTATGAATTTATACCCAATTTTAACATTATTATGTTATTTCTTCCTAAATAAAGAATAAAAATTTATAAAAAGACATTAGACGTTATACTAAATGTCATTGTAATCTACAATTTAGCATAATAAAGCATTTACCTTTTGGAGTATTAAGCTTTCAAGGCAATGTATCTTAAATCAATTACCCAATATCAATTCATCTCATTGTTGTTGACTACATGGCATCTGATTAATCATATTGGAGATAGGCTATAGAAAGAAGCATGCATGCAGAGAAGAGGATATCTAATAGAAGAAAGCTATTGCTATTTCACTGTCTTGGGCTTCAAACAAACCGAGTGAAGTTGAATATCATCTTTCAAATGAACCGAGAGAAGCTTGATTTATTTAAAATGGTATATGTTTATGTTTTGCTTGTGTTTAATTTATATTTGACTCATTTCATGCTTATTGAACTTTAAACAAATAGGTCTTATCAAGCTATTAATGATCTTTACTTTTTTAAATGTTTATTAGCTTAATAAATGAGTCTTATCAAGACTAACAAACAATTATTTAGAGTCTGTTCGCTTATATATCTAGTGAGTATTTTCGAACTATCAAAGAAGTCATTTCACAAAGGATGTAGTGAGTATTTTCGAGCTACGAAATGAGCCTGTTCACGAGCAAATAAGTTTAGAAAATAATACAAAGCTCATGTGGTCTGTTAGTTGGGAACTTTGGTTACCAATGAAAAGATCTTGAGTTCGAGTCTCACGTATGTGATGTGTGCGCGTTTGTCTTAATTGGCCTAAATATCTCAAAAAAAAGGTTAGAAAATAATTCTTTCTATAAACAAGCTGACTTTTTTTTATTTCTAAGATTGTTAGTCGGTGTATATTTTCTTTAAAAAGAACTCAAAGCAACTATTATAAATAAGTTTTTTATTATTATTATACAAAAGTGATAAACGGTCTGATACATAAAAGGGCACTAAAATGGATAAAACTATTATAGTTCAAAGGCAATTTTTTCCATTGGAGGTTATTATTATACTAACTCTTGATCAAAAGAAATTTAATCAGTAAAGATTCTCATTTTAAAAGGAAAAAAAAGGTGGAAAAGGTGAACAAGGATTTGACTAGCTAGAATGGTTCAAAAAATAACATAATATTTTAATTGGAGAGAAGATTTTTTTTTTCTCTTAATGTTGAATTACAGAGTATATGTATATACACATTTGCATCCAAAATAGTAAGAAGACAATAATAGAAATAAATTAAAGAATTACAATGGCTCTTTTTCCTTCTTTGTAAATAATTTGAGTCAATGTTTAGTGATGTGAGCATGTAATATTGCATTCTTATTATATTTCCTTTTGAGATAATGAATAATTGAACAAATAAAAAATGTTTATGAGAGGATTTTTTTTTCGTCTTGAGTTTCTTATTAAATTATATGGTATCTGTATATCTTTACATCAAAAAATACTAAAGGAGTTGATGTTGTATATTGTGATAATCTATAGAATTTATTATCATTAATGCACGTGCATACGGCGACATTTATGTCACAGATAGTGCACGTTGCCCATTATACATTCCAATTAGTGCATGACTAGGTTTTGTTTGGAATAACTTTTTTGCTACTTTACTTTTCAGACAATAACGATATTTTTGCTTGACTACTACTTTCTTGTTGTTTTCTCACAACTTTCAAAAAATATTTGTGTGAAAAACAACTTTTTGCAATCAAAATAGTTATGTTGATTTTTTCATAGCAACTTCACAATCAACTATATAAAAAGCTGCAGCTGTCCCAAACAAACCCTTTAATTAGAAAGAAAAATAGCAAATTGACGTTAATTGATTTTAATATTTATGTTGACCTCTACCGTGGATAAAAAATAAAGAATAATAAAAAATACATATCTGTGCCAAATCTTTGTACCCAACCGCTCAAATCTCGCGTGCTACAGTTTCCCCATGCCTCTGCAAATGGTGCCGCAATTGTCTATTCACGTAAGCTTCGCCTCGACCCCTCTTTCCCTCTCTCGTTTGCGTCAATATAACGAGGACGAGCGACCTCTTCTTCGGGAATTTTTATTAGGTCCGGACACCGGACATATCTCTATATTCGGACTCCACTAGAATGATGCCACGTAACATTCGTCGATGCGATATCCTGTTCTGTTGAATTGTGAATTTTTAGCACGTGTTATGACAACTTCCGCGCGGCCCGACGACCCAACCCGGATTGGATGCAAAAATTAAAAAACCTGCCCTTTTTGACTAATTCCTAGGTAATACCGAGTAATTCTTCGGTAATACCGAGTAATTCTTTGATAATACTGAGTAATTTTCAGATAATACCGAGTAATACCTAGGTAATTCATAGGTAATACCGAGTAATTCTTTGGTAATACCTAGTAATTCCTAAGTAATACCAAGTAATACCTAGGTAATTCATAGGTGACCAAATAATTCTTTGGTAATACCAAGTAATACCAGAGTAATTCTTTGGTAATACCGAGTAATTCCTAGGTAATACTGAGTAATACCTAAGTAATTCTTCGATAATACCGAGTAATTCTTCGGTAATACCGAGTAATTCCTCAGTAATTATAATTGTTATGGGCTTCATACACAAATGTTCTGGGCTTAATGGACGCCGGTTATTTTTAATTAAATTTGCACGTCCGATATGGGTCGGGTCATCGAGCCATGCGTAAATTAGGAACGCACGTGCATCATTTGAACTTCTTGGCGAGCCGGGTCGCCGGACCTTCAGGTCGCTACGTGGTGCCATTCTAGTGAGTCCGAACGTAGAGTTACGTCCGGTGTCTGGACCTAATAAAAATTCCTTCTTCGACATCACAAAAAAAAAACACCTCCCTCAACACTTCGTAACTCCAAACCGAGTATTCCCCCTACTTACCCAAGCCCCTTCCGCCTCTGAAACCCGACGCTTGTGCCGATTCACCTAGCCGACATCTCCTCACCAAGCCCAAACCGCAAACTTCTCGTTTCTTCTTCTACCAGCTCTCGCAAAGCCTCCGACTTCTTCTTTCTTCTCCTATCCTATGCCGATCTCCACATCTGGACTTCACAACCGACCTCATCCCGACCCATATGAAGCCTCAACTTCCCATGACCAGACCTCCTCCTACGAATCCAACCTCCTGAGGCTGATGTCCCTTTCAAGCTGGCACCTGCTCTCTGCCGTCCACGGTCCCGAGCTACCCCCGCCCCTTTCTGTTCGCAAGCCATATCTTCGATCCAGAGAGAGAGAGAGAGAGAGAGAGAGAGAGAGAGAGAGAGAGAGAGAGAGAGAGAGAGAGAGAGAGAGAGAGAGAGAGAGAGAGAGAGATTTCCCCTACCTCCCTCGCAAGCTCCGACCGACTTCCTTACCCTAGCCGAAGCTCCTTCAATGACATCCCTTCCTTTTGAAGTAGAAGTTACGACATTTTGATCGGAACCAAGGGCGGGAGCCGCTCACTGTGAAGGTAACTTTCTCCCTTGCACGTGGCTCTTCAGCCAAATCCCGTAAGCCAGTCGAACTTTAAGGGGCTGTTTGGTATCGGATTTACAGCGGGATTAAGTCGGATTTACGCTAAATCCAGCCAAACAGTTTTTGTGCACGTGTTAAATCCTGGGATTCCGTAAATCCCAAATTTATGAATTTACGGCTTAAATCACGGATTTACTAAATCCCTCGGTTCGATGGATTTAACGGGATTTAGCCAAAGAAGCGCGCGAAAGGGAGAAAGTTACCTTCACAGCCAGCGAGCTCCCATTGTTGCTTCTGATCAAAATGTCATAACTTTCGATCTGACAAGAAGGGAAATTCATCGAAGGAGTGAAGTCGAACAACCACGAAGGAGCCGAAGAAGCAACGGAACAAGCGGTAAGGGGAGAAATATCGTTACCTTCGCGATGAGCTCCCGGCGCGACTTCTGATCAGACAGAAACAACGTCGGACGAGCGAATCATTCAAAGCTCCACCCCAGGCGAACCAGTGAAGACGAAGAGCTAAGCTCTATCTCACACGAACGGCAACAGAGAAACCGAAGAGGAAAGCCAGCCCGCAGAGGAGGATTAGATTAATTATGAATTTCTTAATTAGGCGTTAATTTAATTGCTTAATAGATTTAATTTAAAATATAACTATTAACTACTTAAATTAAATGATTAGTGGTGTAAATTTAATTAAATAATTAGTTATTAATAAAATATTTATGAAAATAATACCCTAATTATAGTATTCATAATTATAATTTATTAGTCTTAATTAAAATTAAAATTAATAAGTAACTCAAGTTTAAAACACAAATGTATGAACTCAAGTTGAGTTCATACATTTGAGTTCATAAAACATAATAAAATTAATTTGAGTTCATACATTTGTGTTTTAAACTTGAGTTACCTATTAATTATAATTTTAATTAAGACTAATAAATTATAATTATAAATATTATAATTAGGGTATTATTTTCATGAATATTTTATTAATAACTTATCATGTGTTATTTTAATAAGTATATAAATACTATGATAGATATCAAATTAATTATTTTATTATAATTTAAAATAATTAATCATTTAATTATTATTTGCACTTATTATTTCATTAATTTTTATATACTATTTTAATAAATTTTAATGACTAATTATATTTATAATTATCAAATTATAAGTAATTATATTTTATTAATAACTAATTATTTAATTAATATTTACACCGCTAATCATTAATAACTAATTATTTTTATATACTATTAAACATTTTATTAATAACTAATTATTTAATTAATTTTACACCACTAATCATTTAATTAAGTACTTAATATTTATATTTTAAATTATATCTATTAAGCAATTAAATTAATGCATAATTAAGAAATTCATAATTAATCTAATCCTCATCTGCGGGCTGGCTTTCCTCTTCAGTTTCTCTGTTGTCATTCGCGTGAGGTAGAGCTTAGCTCTTCGTCTTCGCTAGTTCGCGTGGGGTGGAGCTTCGAATGAGTCGCTTCGTCTTCGTTGGTTCGCGTGGCTGTGATCAGAAGGGCTTGTTCCGTCGCTTCTTCGGCTCCTTTGTGGCTGTTCGACTTTACTCCTTCGACGACTTTCCCTTCCTATCGGATCGGAAGTTACAACATTTTGATCAGAAGCAAGAACAGGAGCTCACTGGCTGTGAAGTTAACTTTCTCCCTTTCGCGCGCTTCTAATGTTAAATCCCATTAAATCCGCCGAACTGAGGGATTTAGTAAATCCGGGATTTAAGCCGTAAATCCGTAAATTCGGGATTTATGGAATCCCGGGATTTAACGCGTGCACAAAAACCGTTTGGCTGGATTTAGCATAAATCCGACTTAAATCCCGCTGTAAATTCGATACCAAACAGCCCCTAAGGCAGAAAGGGGGGGAAAACAGAGGATATTTTTTTGCAACAAAATTTGTGTTATCTTGCTCAATCCTGCATGATCTTAGTTAATTATTAATTAATTATAATTAATTAATAATTATTTTTAATTGATTTTAATTAATTAGTTTTAATCATAAATTAATTATTATTAAGAATAATTAAGTATGATTGATTTTAATTAATCATTAAATAATACTTAATTATTAATTCTAATTAATCATTATTAGTTATAATTAATTATTATTAATTATTATAGTTAATTATAATTAATAAGAAGATGCAAAAAAAATGCTTCTCTTACTTTGATCCTCAATATACATGCCAACCCTACCTCACCGGTCGCCAAGATATAACCCTTCTAAACCCTAAAACTCCGATTGCCCACCTTCAGCGCTTGCAGCGCGACAAAACAACCACATATACATGCTTTTCTTAGCATGGTAGGAGGAAGTTTGTCGCGATGTTTGCGACGAAGCAGGTAATTACCTAAAATCCTTTTTTCGGTGTTCGTGTCGAGCCGACAAACCGCCCGTACATGCTTTTCTTAGTGTGATGGAAAGGGAACCCGGTGCGACACCTATGGTGAGGCGGGTAGGCCCTATACACGCTTTTCTTAGCGTGGTAGGAACAATCTTAAGTACCCGTATGTGGCTCTGTACATACAGGGAAACAACTGCTCTTCTTTTAAAATAGGTACATTTGAAGACTCATACATGCTTTTCATAACGTGGTGGGGGTGAAGAAAATACGACCGCAGTGTCTGAGGACACCTGCCATACACATTTTTTATAGCATGATGGGAAGGCCCAGTTTCCTGTAGTTTCTCCTGAACGGGGGAGACGTCGGGAGGCTGCCAAAATTTTGACTGAAGACACAGGGGACTTGAACAAAATTTGGACAAACAAAGAACTCGATTTGGACAATGAACTGAACATAAAATTGAGCCTAGATCAAATTTAAATGAACTCAAATCTAAATGAAATCGAACATGAATTTGGACTTGCAACAAATGACAACGAACTGGACTCAAACTGAACTCAAACAGGAACTTGTGGACTTGGACTTGAATGAGCAAACTATAGAGAGCTAAACTCATAACAACATGGAGCTTGAACTAAATAAGATTATTTGGCACTTAAACTCGCGCAAAGAACTAGAACTTGAACTCATATTAGACTTGAATTAGAACATGATATTGGACTCAAATGATATTGAACCTAAGTTGAACTTGAATAAAATAAATAACCAATGGAGCACTTGATTTAAAAATATGACATCAAGTTTCCAATGGAGTGGTAAGGGATTGGCACTTCAATTTGAATGATTAAGAAGAATCTAAGCAATTCAAATGTCATGCAAGCAAACAAGTAGAGAATAAGCTCTCCATGCAATGAGTGATGATGACTCAAAGAACTCAAGTGAATTCTAAAAGACTTGGGTTCAAATGAAACACATGAAACCAGATTCTTGGTTTAATGAGTGAGCAATCCAAATACAGAGGTTCAATGAACAAATCTTGACTATTTAAGTGGATATACATAAGCAAACTAAGATGCATAGTGGACAGAATAATGCACCCATAAGCATGAACATGAATCTATTGTACGTACAATGGTCCACTTACAAGCAACTACAAGAAACCTATGAATGTCTATGAACGACAGTGAGACATATACAGGTGAATGTGATAATGTTCTACGATCAACGTCAAGATAAGCAAATGCATTCAAATATGCAAATAATGAAGATTGAAATTGATGCCAGTCTTCATGTCAAACTTACAAGAAGATATAGTATGCCCTACAAACAATGAAGTCTCTTGCTAACATACAAATGAATTTAAGGGATATGTAATGGATACAATGGTATCCCTCCAATTAACACTAGCGGGCTTGCTGATGTATGCAACAGCCTCTCCTAAACATGAAATTAATATACAAGCACAGGCTGAGGGCTTGTAGTGGATAGAATAATGCACCTACAAGGGGTTATGAGAAATAAGTCATATATACAACATGTTATCTATGGATATATACAGAAGATCCGTAGTCAATTCAAATACTTGTAGATAATACAAGAAGATCTGCAATACATACAAGTTCCCTACGAATATAGATGTAAGCACCACATGTCATATGTGGGTAGATACAGAAAGACTTCAATAAGTGCAGTATCCTGTAGTCAATTTCAGCCTACAAATGAATACATCTACCTGCAGCAGTAGTGGATGTATTGTAGGGACCAAAACCTCAGTGAAATGCATAAAGAATATAGTGAATGCAAGTTCCTATGAGCTTTTGCAGTATCAGGAGAATCATTAGCACACTACAACCTACTTGCAGAAAGTAACAAGTAGTGTACAACGACCTACCTGTACAAGATAGGTAGATAACCAGTGCAACGCCACACCACCGAATCCATAACATTCATACAAGCAGACAGAAGGCATGCATAAACTTTCAAATCAAATGTTACATTTAAATGACAGTTGCTCGTGCAACAAGTCAACTGAAATATTTTAAAGTCCCCTGCAAATACACTATAATATGTATTCACATAGGTACATAAAAGGGGCAAGTGTATTTAGGACCCCGATGAGCGTGTTGTAGGAACACACGTAATGTCTAGGGATGCTGCGATGTGGACCTCTGAAAGGACACGAAACAAAACACCGCCTCCCCGCGAGGGGAAGACAGTATTTGGCCAATGGGAGGGCAGATTCGACCATTGAGGATAGTGGCTCTCACCAGCACACCCCGATGGGTAACAATATATGAGACCTTATCATCACAACGGGTTTTCCCCACCCGATATATTAACTCGAGTGGGGTTTATTTGAAAGTGGAATTCGGTTTTTCACGGGTGCAAGCCCCCGTGGTTAATTACATCTCAAGCCGGGGCTTGAGAAAACTCTCGATTAAGGATTCTACATTATTCTTCCCAAATTGGGATTAACACATAGGGAGAAAACTAAGAAATCCTACTCAAAGAGAAAGAAAGGTTCAACTAGGCTTAGTCAATATGCACGGCTCAGATCAGCATCCGGAGGAACTAAGGTAGTGAGAAGAAACTGGAGAAAATAAATAAACCATGCACTCAAAGCATGCAGGAGAGAAGGATGGAGGTGGCATCATCCATGTGACGCAGATAAGTAGGGTTTATAGTCTCTAGATGATAGGAGACTTACCTACTGATGATGCGTACTATGAAATAATAGTAGCCTTGAATCATAGATCTAGAGTAGGTCCAGTGTTCTATGCAACACTAACACCTGTTTCCTAACTAATGTAATGTAAAACCTGGACTTACCCAGGCCTGGATTGGGGAGCCAGCTAACCACCTAGTCGCTTCAAAACCATGAGTCCGATCATTTTTATGAAAGATGGGTGGGTAGGTTATAGTTCTTCGAAATAGGGTCGACGTCTAGAGGATTTTCTAATTGGCCCTAGACTTATGTTGGGTGAATGCTTCTAGAGATAATGCAATTAAAATTTTGATTTAATTGATTTCTAATGTAATTCATGCTGGTTAAAGTATCCAAATCAGATATGTATCAAATTTTTTAAAAAAGGCTTATGAAAATAATTTTAAGAATTAGACTGGGCTTCCCCAGGTCCGGCACCTCATCCTCATAGGTCAGATTATCCGGACTCTACCCGCAGACGGGGAAGTGTCTTATAGAAGGAGAGAGAAAATGCATTAATATGCATGCGACCCCGAACGATTCCGGCAGTTCCCTAGATCGTTAGGTTGCTAAATTATTTAAATCTTAAAATTTTAAATATTAGTTCTGAGTAAAAAATATTTGTCCTTAGAGAGCCTAACGAAATCCAAGCTAAAATAAAAGCGGCATGCAGATCGCCAATTAACTAAGAAAATCAAGCAACCCTAGAAGCACACAATCATAAATAAAACACATCAACATAATCTAAATAATTAATAAATATCCATAGGTCAACTGCCCTTTAATTATAAATCAGGGTCTGCAGAAAATAAAGTGGCCAGGCACCACTGCCAACAACCCGAATTTCTAATCCTAAAACAGATGCAAGTTATTTTGAGTGGGATACTCTGGATCTTCATCTTCTTGATCTTCTCTTCTTTGGACTCCTTGGATCTCAGCTTCCTTGGACTCCTTAGATCTTAGCTTCCTTGGACTCCTTGGATCTTAGCTTTCTTGGACTCCTTGGGTAGTAGAATGATCCAAATTTAGATTTTCAAATAGAAAATGACTATCCTCATATTGGTTGTCCTTTCCTCTTTGGAATTCGATCTTTGGATCCTTGTATCCCCACTCAAAATTCACTTTCACAACTCAATACCAGATTACAAATAATTTACATTAATAGAAAGTAGTAAATCTAGACTCTCCTGTAAAGTTATCCTAATAAAAATCATCCCAAGCAATTTATATATCATAAGCAGTTATATAAAATAAAGATACTCATCACAGCCATGCATGGCCATGCTCTTAGTTACTTTGAGGGCTAAGCAAGCTCTGGAGCACCTGCAGCAATTTATAATGATGATTTTATTTAGCCCTCATTTATTTAGGGGGGGCTAAGCAATTTCTGAAGCACCTGCACAAAATAATGTCAATCTTTAAATCATGATTATTACCCCCCTTTTAATTAGCGCTGCATGAGCAAGACCACCTGCAGAAAATATCATTATTATCAAAATCGATCCTAACCTATGGGTAGTGTTGACCTTATTTTAGGTCAGACCTAGGCTTTGGGTCAACCTGGTTGACCAGGTCAACCCAGGTTGACCCAATAGGCTCTAATAGGTCTAATTCAATTCAAATCTATTCCTCGGCCCCCTGAGCTCAACCCCTCCATCTTTTAGACCCATTTGACTAGGTTGACCAAGTCAACCCATGACTTGGTCAACCCAAGTCTCAATGGGTCAATTTTGACCCATTTAAACCCTATTTAAAGCTCTAACTCTTTCCTAATACTTCTTGGACTCAAACCACGGTATTAGAGACCCAATGACCCCCTAATCAAACTCGAGATAGGATCCTAGCCGTTAATCTTGACTCTAGAGCTTTAAATAGGTAGAATTAGGGTTGGTTGAGGGATCTTTTTTTTTCTTGCTCCCTCTCTAGACCCCCTGAGGCCTTGAGGTTTTGTGAGGATACTCCCACGAGCTCCCTCCACCTTTCCCAAGCTAGAGACCGACGGTCAAAGCCCGCCGGCGGTGAGTTCCCGGCGATCCTAGGCCCTAAACATCCAAGCCTTGATCCGATCAATCTGAAGCTTATCTGACCGTGGTTTCTTCAAGGAAGACGTACGAGGACAGTCTACAAGTGCAACCGAATCAAAAGCTTAGAGATCCCACGGTATAATCCTCTGAAAACCCTAGATATAGGTCAAAACACTTAGATCTAAATAGGTTCGTACACAACGCATTTTAGATTAAACTATTATGTCCACACGAATTCTATTCATGTACATAGCATACGTTTAAAATTTCAAGCGATTTGGTTCAGCCGTTTGCGAGAACGAGGCGAAAATCAATTCTAGGGTTTCGGGTTCGAGCCTGACGAACTACGTCTGATCTGGGCCGTTGATTCTCGGATCAACGGCGCGGATCGCCCTGTTCCGCGGTCGAGATCGAACCGCGCGGTCGCTCTCACAGTTCCGCTCGCTACGTGGCGCGATCATGGCCTTTGGCTCCGACCGTGGGAGATCTGACGGTGCGGCGCGAGTGCTGACTCGGATAAGTCAGCCGTCGCGCCGTCTGCCAATGATTGGCGATGATTACGCTGATTACGCAATCATCGAAAATGATTGGAAAATGCGTATCGGAATCGCGGGACCAATGGGAGGCCGCCACGTGGATGACCGCCGCCGCACCGAGCCACCGCCGCCGTGGATTATTTAATTAATATTTATTTAAAATATATTTTATATGTAATTTTAATTTTAAAAAAAATCCAGATTTTTTTTTATAAATTATATTATTATTATTACATTTATTTTTATTATTATTATTATTATTTAAAATTTATTTTTTAAATCTTATTAATATTATTAATATTATTATTATTATTATTATTATTATTATTATTATTATTATTATTATTTAAAATTTATTTTTTAAATCTTACTAATATTATTATTATTATTATTATTATTATTATTATTATTATTATTTTATTATTATTATTATTATTATTTTATTATTACTATTTTATTATTATTATTATTATTATTATTATTATTATTTTGTTATTGTTATTATTATTATTACTATTATTATTTTAATTCATTATTACTATTATTATTATTATTAGTATTATCATAATAATAATATTATTATTTTAATAATATTATTATTATGTTAATATTTATATTTTTATAATATTAATACTTATTATCATTAATGTTATCATAATATTGATATTATTATTAATAATATTATTATTATTCTAATAATAATATTATTATGTTAATATTCACATTATTATAATATTATTATTTAATATTATTATAATATAAATATCATTACTTATAATATTATCATTGTTTTAATAATAATATTATTATGTTAATATTTATATTATTATGATATTAGTATTTATTATTATTAATATTATTATAATATTAATATTGTTAACTAATAATATTATTATTATCTTTAATAATATTATTATTATGTTAATATTAATATCATTATAATATTAACATTTAGTTTTTTATATTATTATAATATTTTAATTATTATTATTTTAATTTATTTTAAAATCTAAATATTATTATATCTGATTTATTTTAAAATTATTATTTATTTTCAAATATTAATTATTTTAAATTATTTTAAAATTACCTTTAAGACTATTAAACTTCAAAAATTCATAACTTTCTCCTTTTAAATCGGATTTTGACGCACAATACCTTAAATTTTTCAGAAAAATATGAATTTTAATCTAAAATTATTTCATGTACCTGATTCTGTCTTTTCTGAATGTTCTCTGTATTTCTTTGTTATTTAGTTATTTAAATATTATTTAATTAATATAATTAATTATTTTAAAATCCCCTTGGTGGTTGGTAGACCTCCCATGCTTATGAACTGAAGTATCTTCAATTATCTTATTTTTAAATTTATATTATTATTATTTATAATATTTATGTATTTTAAAAAATGAGTTTAAAATTACATATTATTTAAATCCTTTAATTTTGGGAGGTTCACCTCTTATGAAACTTTAAATCCAGGCTATGTATATGAAGAGCAATTCATGTGGGAGAAGGATTAGTGAATGATTGTGTCCCAATCATTCACTAATCACTTCATTAGGTTTTCTTTACTTAGTATTTTCGTAGTCCTTGCATGTGTAGGTTGCACAAGCACTTAGCCTAGGTTCTCCTAGATCTAGGGACATGATTTGGTATGTTTATACTTGCTGCATTTACCCTCTACGTTGTGCCCAAGGGTTAGTGACTTTACTTCATCCCTGCTTAGTGTAGTGACGCACTAAGGACAATAATTAAGGACTGTCTAGCGAATTTAGAATATTTCTAGGGACTAGGATAGATCCCGGATTGCTATGAAACTGCAAACACTAGTGCTTAGTGACATCTGGAACCCCCTAGAATTTTCTAAGAATTTTTTGGACTCTTTAAAACACTTAATTAGCAAACCCTAATTTACCCGTTAATTAAGCCTTAGAAACTTCAGAAAAACCTAATCAAAAATCACCTTTTTGCCTTAATTAAATCATTAAAAATTATTAAAAATATCAAATTTTCCCCGAATACTTGGTAACACCTTCTTAGGTCATTTATGACCTTTGGGGGTGATTCCAATCAGTTTGAAGCTGATTTGGGCCAAAACCCCCAAAGTACCCCTAATTAGGCCATTCCGATAATTCATTTAATTGCCCCAACTTCTAAAAATCATAACTAATTACGTAAAATCCCAAAATGGGTAAACTAAAAAGTATTCAACTCACATTAGGGTCTAGTATTTATTAAAAATATTAAGATTCTAGAAATCAACTAAAATTAAAAGTCAACTCTTCGGTCAACCGTAGCCTATAGTCTAGGACCCGAAACTCCCAAAATTCATAACTTTGCGTAGGAAACTCCAAATCCAGCAAACTCAAAGGCATTCAACTCACATTAGGGTCTAGTATTTATTAAAAATATTAAAATTCTAGAAATCAACTTAAATCAAAAAGTCAATAATCCGGTCAAACTTAGTTCAAAACGAGACCAAAACTTCAAAAATTCATAACTTCAGATAAAAGAATCCAAATTGGGCATGCTAACTGTCTAACTTATCAGATCAAGGCCTAGTATTTTATAAAAATATTAGCTGGTCATAAATCCCCTTTTATCAAAAAGTTAATTTTGGACCCCCTTTTGCTTAGTGTATAGGTGGACCCCGAACCCCCTAAAACTCACTAATGCAATTTAAACTTTAAATATTATTACCCTAAGCATTAAAACTGACCTACATATCAAATTAATTAAAAATAGATTTTAATTCACTAATATTTATACTTTAATTAAAATTTCCTTTTAGACCTACAACCGACCTGGACTATAGGCAATTGTAACTAACTACCTAGCTTAGGATCTACCTCAGCCACACAGGCTTCTACACACACTGTAGAATTATTTGCTAGGGCACCACTTCTAGACTTAGGCTAGGTCGGTGTTTACTTTTCTGCTGTGTGCCGAGCTTTTCTGGATTTCGTTGCATGTTGTGATTGAACTATGGATGTGTTTGCTTACTTTTACTGTACTCTGGGAATTGATGTGATTGCACGATAGACTACCCATAGGTTAGGATCGATCTTGATACCAATGATATTTTCTACAGGTGACCATACTCATGTAGCGCTAATAAAAGGGGGGCAATGATTATCATTTAAATATTAATGCTGTTTTACTCAGGTGCTTCAGAAATTGCTCAGCCCCCCTAAATAAATGAGGGCTAAAATAATAAATCATTATAAATTGCTACAGGTGCTCCAAAGCTTGCTTAGCCCTCAAAATAACTAAGAGCATGGTCAAGTGTGGCTGCGATGAATATTTTTATTTTCATATAAACTGCTTGGGATGATGTATAAACTGCTTGGGATGATTTTTACTAGGATAACCTTGCAGGAGAGTCTAGATTTACTGCTTTTCATTAATGTAATTATTTGTAATATTGATTATGAGTTGTGAAAGTCTATTTTGAGTGGGGATACTAGGATCCAAAGGTTGGATTCCAAAGAGAAAATGACACCTAATATGAGGATGATCCTTTTCTATTTGGGAATCCAAATTTGGATCATTCTACTACCTGAGAAGTCCAAGGAAGCTAAGATCCAAGGAGTCCAACAAAGCTAAGATCCAAGGAGTCCAATAAAGCTAAGATCCGAGGAGTCCAAGGAAGAGAAGATCAAGAAGATGAAGATCTGCAGTATCCCACTCAAAATAACTTGCGTCAGTCTTAGGATTAGAAATCCGGGTTGCTGGTAGTGGTGCCCGGCCACTTTAATTTTCTGCAGACCCTGTGTTGTAATTAAGGGCAGTTGGCCTATGGACATTTAATTAATTTGTTTAATTATGTATTATATTTGATTTGATGATGATTACGCATATGTTGTATGTTTTTCATAGTTTATTGGCGATCTGCATGCCGCTTTTATTTTAGCCTGGATTTCGTTAGGCTCTCTAAGGACTAAAACCTTTTCTACTCGCAACTACTATTTAAAATTTTAAGTTTTAAGCAATTTAGGAACTTAACGACCTAGGGAATTATCAGAATCGTCCGGGGTCGCATGCATATTAATACATTCCTTCTCTCCTTCTATAAGACACTTCCCCGCCTGCGGGTAGAGTCCGGATAATCTGACCTATGAGGATGAGGTGCCGGACCTGGGGAAGCCCAGTCTAATTCTAAAAAATTATTTTTTATAAGCTTTTTTAAAAAATTCTGTGCATATCTGATTTGGATACTTTAACCAGCATGCATTGCATTAGAAATCAACTAAACTAAAATTTTAATTACATTAGTCATAGGAGCATTCACCCAACATCAGTTCGGGGCCAATTACGAAATCTTCTAGACGTCGGCCCTACTTCCAAGAACTATAACCTACCCACCCATCTTTCATTAAATGACTGGACAGCATGATTTTGAAGCGACTAGGTGGTTAGCTGGCTCCCTAATCCAGGCCGGGGTAAGTCCAGATTTGGCATTGCATTAATTAGGACACGGGTGTTAGTGTTGCGTATAACACTAAACTCATTAGATTTAGGATTCAAGGCCACTATTGTTTCATAGTACGCCTCATCAGTGGGTAGGTCTTCTATCTTCTAGAGACTATAAACCCTACTTATCTGCGTCACATGGATGATGCCACCTTCATCCTTCTTTCCTGCATGCTTCGAGTGCATGATTTACTTATTTTCTCCAGTTTCTTCTCACTACTTTAGTCCCTCCGGATGCTGATCTGAGCCGTGCATGTTGACTAAGCCTAGTTGAACCTTTCTTCCTCTTTGAGTAGGATTTCTTAGTTTTATCCCCTTGCGCCAATCCCAATTTGGGAAGAATAATATAGAATCATTAATCGAGAGTTTTCTCAGGCCTTGGCCTGAGATGTAATTAACCACGGGGGCTTGTGCCCGTGGGAAGCCGAATCCCACTCTCAAATAAACCCCATTCGAGCTAATGTATCGGGTGGGGGAAACCCGTTGTGATTAGATCGCACATATTGTTATTCATCGGGGTGTATTGGTGAGAGCCACTATCCTCAATGGTTAATCGTATGTGTGATCGAATCTGCCCTCCCATTGGCAACAGATATTGTCTCCCTTCACGGGGCGGCGGTGTTTGTTTTTGTGTTCCTTTCGGAGATCCACAGGTAGTTTATCGTGCAATCACATCGATTCCCAGAGTGCAGTAAAAATAAGCAAACACACCAGTAGTTCAATCACAACATGTAGTGAAATTTGAAAAAACTCAGCACACAATAGAAAAGTAAACACCGGCCTAGCGTAGGACTAGAAGTGGTGCCCTAGAAAACAATTCTATAGTGTGTATAAGCATCTGTGTGGCTAGGGTAGATCCCAAGTTGGGTACTTAGTTAAGGTTGCCTACTATCCATATTTGTCGTAGGTCTGAGAAGGGAGTTTTACTTAAGATTCAAATATGAGTGAATCAGGGTTCATTTTAGTTAATTTAATATGTAGATCAATTTTAATTCTTAGGGTATCAATGATTAGAGTTTAAGTTGCATTAGTGAACTTTAGGAGATCCGGGGTCACCCTATTCACTAGGTCAAATGGGTCTAAAATTGACTTTTTGATTAAAAAGAATTTGTAAATAGTTAATATTTTTATAAAATAATAGACCTTAGCCCAATCAGTTAGACTGTAAGCATGCCCAATTTGGATTCTTCTATCCTAAGTTATGAATTTTTGAAGTTTTGGTCTCGTTTTGAACTAAGTTTGATCAGATTGTTGACTTTTTGATTTAAATTGATTTCTAGAATTTTAATATTTTTAATAAATACTAGACCCTAGTGTGAGATGAATGCCTTTGAGTTTGTACAATTTGGAGCTTTCTATAATTAGTTATGAATTTTCAAAGTTTGAGCTATTTAGTGAATTATCAAAATTATTTAATTAAAGGGCTCTTTTAGGGATTTAGATCCAAATCAGTTCTAAACTGCTTGGAATCACCCCCAAAGGTCAGGAATGACCCAAAAAAGTGTTCCCAAGTGTTTGGAAAAAAATTGGAATTTTTAATTATTTAATTTATTTAAAAGATAATTTTTAATCAAAATTAAATTAAAGTTCAGATTGAGGCCCAATTAAGGGGCTTTTAATTTTCATGGATTAGGGACTAAAGTCTGAAGAGTTTGATATATTATGGGTATTTTTCTGATTTAAAATGAATTTATTAGAATTGTCTGAAGTTATCGGGTCTTAATTAAAGGGTAAATTAGGGTTGATCAATTAAGAGGCTTAATGAGTCCTAAAAATTCTTAGAATATTCTGAGGGGTTTAATATGTCACTAAGTTTAAGTGTTTCAAATTTCAAGTCATTCGAGGTTCTATCCTAACTCCTAGAATTTTTTTAAGTTCGCTAGATGGGTCCTTAATTGTTGTCCTTAAGGTGTCGCTACATAAATGGGTTGAAATCAATATCTTAACTAACCCTGGGCATAACATAAGGAAAATGCAGCAAATATAAACACACCAAACATGTCTTTAGATCTAGGAGAGCTTAGGCTAGGCGTTTGTGCATCCTACACATGTAAGGACTACGAGACACTAAGTAAAGCAAGCCTAATGAAGTGATTAGTGAATGATTGTGACCCAATCATCCACTAATCCTTCTCCCACATGAATGCTATTCATACATAGAGCCTAGGCTTAAGATTTCACAAAAGGTGGACCTCCCAAAATTGGAGGATTTAAATAATATTTAGTTTTAAAGTAATTTTACAATACATAAGTATTATAAATATGTACAAATATAAGTTTGAAAGTAAGATAATTGAAAGTAATTCAATTCATAAGCATGGAAGGTCCATCAGCCACCAAGAGGGGTTTTAAAATAATTTTATTTCAAAATAATTGATTATACTAATTATTTAAATAATATTTAAATAATTAAATATATGAACAATACAGAGATCATCCGGAACAGTCAGATTTGAATCCAAAAAATAATTTTAAATTAAAGTTCATATTTTTTTGAAAAATTCAAGGTATTGCACGTCAAAATCCGATTTAAAATGAATTAGTTATGAATTTTTGAAGTTAAATAGGTTTAAAAGTAATTTTTAAATGATTTAAAATAATTAATATTTGAAAATAATTTAATAAATTTAAAATAAATCAGATATTAACATTTCTGGATTTTAAAATAAATATAAATAATAACAATCATTAAAATAATTTTAAAATATCTATAATAAGCATATAATTAAAAAGATAATTATAATTGATATGTCATCGAAGGATTATCTTGATTGGGCACGAATCTCGAAGCAAAAACATAAGTTGGAAACTTCAAAAAATTAATTCGGAGATCATTTAAACTCTGATTTCAGCGAGCCTATAGTCGAACTGAGCGTCTCGGAAATACGATCCCAACGACACTAAACTCGACTCAATCCGAGCCCAGATGAGTCTAAATCAAGGACCTGAAGAGCTGTTAGAAAGTTCAAACCACAATCTGCATTACCAAACGATCCCCGATTTTGACGAGCTTATAGTCAAATCGAACGACTCGACGAGACGAATCCAACGAGCCCAAGATCATAATATTTCGAAATCATTAAGGCCTTCAAATGCTCAATAAATGGTCCATGATCAAGGGATTCAATATCGGCCATTCATCCGGATCACTCCTTATTTGCCCCTGATCCCTCATCTATTTATGGGCCATGCCACTCCAGAAAAACTATAAATAGCCCCTCATTTCCCTTAAGGAGGGACCTAAACCAAAGCAAGAGAAGCCAATAAGAGAAGAGAAGTCTAGGTGGGATTAACTCCTCCTCGACCACCGCCGGAACACCACCAGAGCATCGCCGGAGCACCACCGGGCACCAGAGGGGCGCCGGAGCTCTGCTGAATGCCCGAGCAACACCGAAATTCTGCCCGACGCCGGAATTCTACCCAACGCCCGAGGGACGCCGGAATTCTTACCAAGTGACGTCGGAATTCTGCCGGACACCCGAGTGTCATGTATTTCAATCAACACTAGTGGAACTCTTTCAACTGGGCGTGGCCCCATGGTTTTTCTCTTTTTCAGGGCTTTCCACGTAAAAATCCTGGTGTTCTTTCATTCTTCTGTTTGTGTGCTGGATACACGTACAACACTGAGACGGAAATTTTTTAACTCTATCGCCGCGTATATTCTAGCCCGCAATAATAATGATAATAATAATACTAATAAAAGTAAAATAGAATTAAAAGTAATAATAATAAGTTAATAATAATTGATAATTTAAAATAGTTAATAACAATAATACTAATTTCCAAACTAATGAAAATAGTAAATAATGTTAATAATAAAATATTAATATTATAATAATATGAATATTAATATAATAATAATATTATTAAGATAATAACAATATTATTAATAATAATATTAATATTAGAGTAATATTAATAATAATAAATATTAATATTATAATAACATAAATATTAACATAATAATAATATTATTAAATAATAATTTTATTAATAATAATAATATTTATATTATAGTAATATTAATAATAATAAATATTAATATTATAATTACATAAATATTAACATAATAATAATATTATTAAAATAATAATATTATTATTAATAATAATATTTATATTATAATAATATTAATAACAATAAATATTAATATTATAATATCATAAATATTAACATAATAATAATATTATTAAAATAATAATAATATTATTAATAATAATATTTATATTATAATAATATTAATAATAATAAATATTAATATTATAATATCATAAATATTAACATAATAATAATATTATTAATAATAATATTTATATTATAATAATATTAATAATAATAAATATAATAACAATAATAATAATAATAATAATATTAATAATAATATTAATAATAATAAAGTTTAAAATTTTTTTTTAAATATAATAATTATAATAATAAGATTTTAAAAATAATTTTTTAAATAAAATGATAATAATAATAGTAATAATAATAATAATATATTAATAATAACAATATTATTATATAATAATAATAATAAATAATAATACTATTAATATTATTATTATTATTAGTAATAATTTAAAATTAATTTCTAGATTTTTTTGATTTTAAAAAATATATTTTAAATATATTTTAAATTAATTAAACTCAATTTAATCCTCGGCGGCGGCGGTTAGCCAGATGTCGCCCCAGGACTGGCTCCCGCGGTCTCGGCAATGATTGGGGAGAGAGAGGTCATGGCGGTGACTAGTGGGACACGCGGCGCTCCCGGGTAGGCTCCACGGATCCGGGGCAATGATTGCCGCAGCGACAATCATTGCCGCAATGACATGACAATCATTGTCGCAGTCGAAGCAGCACTTAGCCACGTAGGACAGGCCTCTGCGCCGTTTGAATGGATGATCATGATGAGGCCACGTAGCGGATGTTACTGCGGGATCGAGCACCGCGGTCAACCCGAATCGTGGAAGGAGGAGATCCCAACCGTTGATCGTAAGATTAACGGTCCAGATCGAACTCTAGCGGGCGGAAGCGTAACCCGAGAGCCTAAACCTATTTTCGTCACGTTCTTGCAAATGACATGATGAAATTTAATAAAATTTTAAACAAAGAGTCTAGACATGAAGAGCATTCATGTGGGTATGATTTTGCCGTTTAAAATATGCTAATGACTAAGCTTATTAACCCTAAGTGTATCTAACTAGGGTTTGAGATTTTACCCAAGATATTCGATGGATTTTGGAAATTTTGGAGTTATTGCACTTATAGACTGTCCACTCTCCTAGTTGTAGAAGAAATAGTGGCCAAATACGCCTTGGATTGAACGGAAAATGCCTTGAAAAGGATCTCGCCTCGGTTCGCCGGAAAGCTCATCGTCAGCGGGTGTTTGACGGTGGATTTAAGTAAGGAAGGGTGGGAGGAGACCTAGGGAGGTCACACACGAGATCCCTCAGGTTGGGTGCTACTAGGTCGAGAGAGAGAGAGTAAAAAAGTCCCTATTCCAAACCCTAAAACGTGTATTTAAAGCCCAAGGGTGTTGATCTACAGCTAGGATCGAAAGGGGGATCGAATAGCAGGGAAACCACCTTGATTTGGCCGTGGTTTGAGTTAGAGCCCATTAGGAAGGTGTTTAGGGCTTTGAACAGGCTTAAATAGATCTTAATGGGTCATATTGACCCATTAATGACTTGGGTTGACCAAGTCATGGGTTGACTTGGTCAACCTAGTCAAATAGGCCCAAGGGATGGAGGGGTTTGAGCCTTGATTGGGTTTGGGTTGATTTGAGCTTGAATATGCCTATTAAGGCCTATTGGGTCAACTCAGGTTGACCTGGTCAACTGGGTTGACCTAGGCTCTGGGTCTGAGCTGAAAATAAGGTCAACAAATGGATCCCCAACAGGAGCGGCGAACAAGCTAGTGAACCGCTTGTGTTGGCGTTGACCTATGGTGATAGAAGGAGTAAAGTAAAGATCCGAGTGAAAGAACACCAAAAGAGGTGAAAGAGAGCAAAGGAAAATCTTCTCCTGGCCTTGCCCTGTAGTGAGGGCAGAGACGAGGAGAGAATAAAGAGTAAAGCAGTAATAGGCCACGAAAAGGTGACAGAGTAGAGGAGATCTTCTCCTTGTCTTATCCTGTAGCCAGGGTAGAGCTAAGGAGGGAACACCCAAAAAGTAAGGTAGTAAAGCAAACCAACTATCTACCTGACCGTATCGAAACAGCAGGATAGAAGGTGAAAAGATGGTCATCTCCTGACCTTACCCTGTAGCAAGGGCAGAGCCAAGGAGAGAGCAAAGAGTAAAGTAGTAACAGGTCACCAAAAGGTGACAAAGTAAGGGAGATTATCTCCTTACCTTTCCCTGTAGTGAGGGCAGAGCTGAGGAGAGAACAAAGAGTAAAAGAGTAAGGTAAACCAACAACCTGCCTAACCGTGTAGAAATGGCAGGATAGAAGGTGAAAGGTGGTGAGGCGTGCCTTCCAGGGGCCCTGTAAGGTGCTCTCAACCTAGTAAAGTCTGACGTCTGCTTGATCAGAGCGAGACAATCAGGGAAAAAGTGGTGGTGAGGAATGCCTCCCAAGGACTCTGTCGGGCTCTCTCAACCAAGTAAGTGAAACTGACTACCTAACTGATCATTTTGAAACAGTAAGATAGAGGGTGTAAGGATCCCGTCTCCTCCTTCTTCTTTCGAAACAACGGATAGGGGTGACTCAATACTTCTGCTTGACCTCAACAAAAGTAAATAAACCATGAAATTGGAAGTCTACTTAATCCTTTACAGAACATCCAGAGTAAAGGGGTGGTGAGGAATGCCTTCGAGTGACTCTGTCGAGCTCTCTCAACCGGTAAGTAAAACCGACTACCTAACTGATCATTTCGAAATAGCAAGATAGAAGGTGAAAGGATCCCATCTTCTCCTGCTCCTTTCGTAATAGCAGATAGGGCTGACTCAATACTTCTACCTGACCTCAGTAAAAGTAAATAAGCCACAAAATTGGAAGTCTATTTAGTCTTTTACAGAACATCCTGAGTAAATGGATGGTGAGGAATGCCTCCCAGGGACTTTATCGGGCTCTCTCAACTGGTAAGTAAAACTGACTACCTAACTGATCATTTCGAAACAGTAAGATAGAGGGTGAAAGGATCCCGTTGTTGCAAATCTGGTTTTGATGATGACAAATAAGTTTCTATTGTGTTTTGCTTGGCTAACCCGTTTCAGGCACAAAAGATCACGAACAACTCAAGCCAACTCAAGATCGGGTCCAAGTGTATCCACTGTAATATTTTTTTTTTCTTGAGTCAATTGTAATGTAACTGATCTCCTAGCTAAGTAACCTTGCACACACACACTCAGGGGGAGAGCTTGAGTGAATTAAAGTTTCTATTCATTTTTTGTTCAGATCGTCCTGGACAATATTCACATCGTCCTGAACGATCCAGTAAAAATAGAAACCCTAATTAGGGCGACCAAGTTAACTGTGTCTGATTAGGCAGATCATCCTAGACGATGCTTGGATCATACGGGATGATAGGCTCAAATCAGAATTTTCTTTCAGCCGCTAGATCAAGTTAGGCAAGTTCTTATTTTTAGATATTTGGTCGATCGTCCTGGACGATACGTGTATCATCCTGGACAATCCAGTACATTCATGCATAAATTAATCTGATAATTAAGGAAAGTAATTAATACTTGATTGATACGATCATATCATCCTGGACGATCGCAGGATCGTCCCGGACGATCATGATCATCTAGTGCATTTCAGCTGTACGACCCAAACTGTGTACAGGACAATTTTGGCACTTTTTAAACTAATCGTACCGGACGATTCCAGTATCGTTCTGGACGATCAAGTCATTTTTTGATCGTCCAACATAATTTTCTCTGGATGACCCGAACTGTCTCCTGGACGATATTCCCCGATTTACACTAATCGTCCCGGACGATCGCTGGATCGTACGGGACGATATGAACAACTTTTTAAATAGATCATCCAGTCTGAAATAGCTAATTTTGAACTGATCGTACAGGATGATCTATGACGATATTAGCCGACTAGTTGAGATTTAGGGCTGTTTTTGAGCCCTCATATAAAAGATCTTTTTCTTTGTTTAAAAAAAATCTTTTGCCACTTTCCTGTCCAGAGAAACCCTAGAGAGAGAGAGAGTTTGGGAGAGAGAGAGAGGATCTAGTGAGGAGGAGTTAGTGAGGGATTCACTAAGGTTGCTCCAAGCACGGATCATAGTCGTCTTCTCCACTCGTCGTCTTTCGTCTAGTTGGTGTTCGTCGTGGAAGGATCGTCGCAAGAAGATCCGGGTTCTCTGCCCGCTTCAGGTGGAAGCAAAAGGAGTCTGGGGTTCTCTGCCCACTTCAGGTGGAAGAAAAAGGAGTTCGAAGGTTCTCTGCCTGCTTCAGGAGGAAGCAAAAGGAGGTCGGGTTCTCTGCCTCACCATGTGCTGAAAAGGAGGTTTTGTACAGGCTTCTCTGCCATGCTGTGGGAGCAAAAGGAGAGACACTTTTTATTTAGTGCAATACCCGAAGGGGAGGCTCCGGGGAGTGGACGTAGGTCAAGTTGACCGAACCACTATAAAATCTGGTTTACTTTTTCTGATTCTGTTCTGCACTTTACTTTTCTATTATTAACTGCTTGGGTGAATATTTGAGATTGATCTTTTCGTCCTTGTTTACTTGTTTCTGCTGCTAAGTATCGAAAAGATTTTTCATTATTGTCGTGAAATTTTTAAATAACCAATTCACCCCCCCACTTGGTTAACCTCGGGACTAGTTCACTAGGGCTTAACATCCCTATCGAACTTACAAGTGATATCAGAGCGGGATTCAAAATTTAAGTTTAAAAACTTTTGAATTTGATCCATGGCTAACTGTAACAATCGTAATACTGCTGAAGGTTATTCTATTACTAGACCACCGGTGTTTGATAAAATTCCTTTTAATTTTTGGAAAACACGCATGTCTACTTTTCTTCTGTCTATTGATTATCGTATGTGGATGTTAGTTAAGGATGGCTATGAAGCACCACATAGAATTGTTAATGGTATTAAAAATGAACTCCCGTTTGCAGATTGGACTTTTAATGATCGTGACTTAGCACAGTTAATTGTAAAATATTTGAACTGTTTCTTTTGTGCTTTAAAATCTGAAGACTATATGCGTGTTTCTACTTATACAACGGGAAAAGAAATCTGGGATAGATTATGTATAACATATGAAGATACAATTGAAGTCAAACAGTCTAGGTTAAACATCTTGTTACATGATTATGAACTTTTTTGCATGAAACCTAGTGAGACTATTTCAGAAATATACACAAGGTTCACTCAGATTGTTACCTCTTTACATGCTTTAGGTAGAGAACTTACTAACTATGAAAGAGTGAATAAGATTCTTAGATGTTTGCCTTCTTCATACGATGTTAAGATTACTGCGATCACTGAATCTAAAGATTTAAATACTTACTCTATTGATAGCTTACTTGGATCACTCATTGCTTACGAGCAAGGGGTGAACCAAATGCAACTTGATGCAGGTGCACGAAAGAAGGAGAAAACAGTGGCACTGAAGGCCAACGAGAGTGATTCTAGTTCTTCCGGGTCTGATAGCGATGATGTTGCCTTAATCACTAGGCAATTCAAAAGCTTTCTAAGGAAGAAACATAAGAACTATCAGAAGTGGAACAAGGGTAAGTCCAGTAAGAATTTTAAGGGTTCATCTGATACTGTATGTTTTGAATGTAGGAAGCCTGGACACATTAAGGCTGATTATCCTGCACTTAAAGCTCATCCAAGCAAGGAGAAGGGTGAGGAGAAACCAAAGTTCAGAAAGGATAAGAAGCGGATTCAGAAGGCGTTCTGGGCAGACTCTGCATCCGACTCTTCTGAGACTGAAGCTGAAGAGGAGGAAACAAACTTGTGTTTGATGGCTGATGATCACCCTGGTCAGTCCGACCAGGAAGAGGTATGTGAGCTTACTTACGATCAGTTATTTAAAGTTTCTGAAAAAATTCATACATCGTATAGGAAGCTTAAGAAAACCCATGCTAGTTTGAAACTGGATTATTTGACTTTGCAAAAGGAGCATGATGTGTTGATTAAGGATCATTTCACTATTGATAGCAATCACATGTCTTTACTAGATGAGTTTGATGAACTAAATAGAAAGCATTCTGATTTAATTGTTGAGCATGATGCATTAAAAATATCGCATGTTGAATTAGAAGCTGCTTTTAAGAAATTAAATGATATGGCATGTGATTTAGAAAGTAATGAAAGTGCAAGAACTTTTGAGATTACTAGTCTTAATAAGGAGAATGAATTTTTGAGAGTGAAAATTGCTGCTTTTGAAAAGAACAAAAAACCACCTACTTTTGAACAGTTTTATGCACCGCCACCTTTTGAAAAATCTGTTGCAAGTTCATCAAAGCATATTTCATATATATCTAGGAAGAGGCACTATCACTCTTGATGCTTAGTTAATCCTTTTTCTAGTGTTAGATGTTTTTCATGTGGCATGTTAGGGCACATCTCACACGCTTGTACTGTTCACCGTAGTACACATTGGGTGTGGAGACCCAAATTACCTGTTTCACAGCACAGCACGCATGCATTGCATTCTTCTTTTCATAAGAAGGAACCCAAACTTGTTTGGGTTCTTAAGACTGATGTTTGATGATTTTGTAGGTGTGCTCTCACACAAGACCTCGTGAGTGCATATGGTACCTGGACAGCGGATGTTCTAGACACATGACTGGAGATGCAAATCAGTTCATTTCGCTGGAGGCCAGAGCTGGAGGCAAGGTTACACTTGGAGATAACACTACCAGGAAGGTGGTAGGCTCAGGTATAATTGGTGATTCAAAGAATTTTATGATTGATAATATTTTACTTGTAGATGGACTGAAACACAACTTGCTGAGTATCAGTCAACTTTGTGACAAAGGATACAGCATAAAATTCCTGCCCACTGGCTACATTTTAAGCTTAAATGATAAAGTTATTTTTGTAGGGGCAAAGGATTAACAACGTCTACAAGCTGGATGTAAGTTGCATTAAATCTGAAAATTTAATTTGCTTAAAAACTGCTGCTGATGAGTCCTAGTTATGGCATAGGAGATTGTGTCATGCCAGTATGAAAACCCTTATGAGAGTTACCAAAAAGGACTTAGTTAGAGGTGTGCCCAAGCTTAAGTTCACTAAGGATCACCTGTGTGATGCCTGTCAGTTAGGGAAGCAAGTCCAGTCCTCCTTTCACTCTGTTAAGGACATTAGCACCTCTAGACCTTTAGAAGTTCTTCATATGGACCTCTTTGGATCCATTAGCACTGCCAGCTTAGGGGGGAGAGTCTATGGATTTGTGATTGTATATGATTATTCGAGGTTCACTTGGTTAAATTTTTGTCACATAAATCTGAGTCGTTTGATCAGTTTAGATCTTTCTCTACTTGGATTCAGAAGAAGTTAGGATGTGAGATTATTACCATCCATAGTGATAACGGAGGGGAGTTTGAAAATGAAAGATTTTGAAGTTTTTGTGAGGATCAAGGGATTAGTCACAATTTTTCAGCTCCTAGGACCCCTCAGCAGAACGGGGTAGCTGAAAGGAAGAACATGACCTTAGTGGAAGCCGCTAGAGCCATGCTTGCTAAGTATTCACTTCCTAAATACTTTTGGGCTGAAGCGGTGAACACTGCCTGTTATGTGCTGAATATGGTGAATATGAGATCAAAACTGAACAAGACACCTTATGAGATCATTAAGGGTAGAACTCCAAACCTGTCCCACCTCCATGTCTTTGGCTGTAAGGTTTTCATTCTGAACAACGGGAAGTCACCCTTAGGAAAATTCGACCCCAAATCTGATGAAGGAGTGTTCTTAGGATATTTAAGTGTGGGGAAATCCTTTAGGGTATTCAATAAGAGGACTTTGGTGGTGGAAGAAACAACCCATGTAGTGTTTGATGAATCTGATCCTAAGGAGTCAAGATCTGAAGTAGAAGATGAAGAGATTGTTGAGGTTACCCAAGGGGTTGGAAACACAAATCTGGAGGAAAGGGTAGAACCTCAAACCACTTTGCCTAGAGATTGGAGATATTCTTCGAGTCATCCTAAAGAACTGATCTTAGGAGACCCTTCTGAAGGTGTTAGAACTAGGCATGGACTTAGGAAGGAAGTAAACCATTCTGCCTTTATCTCAATGACTAAACCCACCAACATCAATCAAGCTCTTTCGGATGAGTTTTGGATTTTAGCTATGCAAGAAGAATTGAATCAATTTGTAAGGAATGATGTTTGGGAGTTAGTAGAAAGACCTAGAAATCAAAGTATTGTGGGAACCAAGTGGGTCTTTAAGAATAAGATGAATGATTCTGGTGTGGTGGTTAGGAATAAGGCAAGATTGGTGGCTAAGGGGTATAATCAGATAGAAGGGATTGATTTTGAGGAGACTTTTACCCCTGTAGCTAGATTGGAAGCCATTAGGGTGCTACTAGCCTTTGCCTGTTATAAGGGATTTAAGCTGTTTCAAATGGATGTCAAGAGTGCCTTTTTGAATGGGGTAATAAAAGAAGATATTTTTGTAGAACAACCCCCAGGTTTTGAGAGTTTTCAATATCCAAATCATGTTTATAAATTAAAAAAGGCCTTATATGGATTAAAACAGACACCCAGAACTTGGTATGAGAGGCTTAGCACATTCCTGTTAGAAAGAGAGTTTGTTAAGGGGAGCGTAGACACCATCCTTTTTCTGAGGAGATTAGGAGATGACTTACTCATTATCCAGATTTATGTTGATAATATAATTTGTGGATCTTCTGATAAATATTTATGTGATGAGTTTTCTAAAACAATGAGTAAAGAGTTTGAGATGAGTATGATGGGAGAATTGTCCTACTTTTTGGGGTTTAGTATAAAGCAAATGGATGATGGAACCTTTCTCAATCAATCTAAATACATTAAGGACATTTTGAAGAAATATGAAATGGACAAAGCCAAGCCAATCAATACTCCCATGAGCTCCTCTGGTCAGTTAGATAAGGATTCAAGTGGAAAATCTGTTGATCAGAAGATGTATAGAGGAATAATAGGATCACTGCTTTACTTGACTGCTAGCCGACCTGATATCATGTTTAGTATCTGTCTTTATGCTAGGTTTCAGGCTGATCCTAAAGAGTCCTACCTGACTACTGTTAAGAGAATTCTTAGATATCTTTTAGGGACCCCAAACCTAGGAATCTGGTACCCTAAGCATAGCACCTCTTTTGAGATTATTGGATATTCTGATTCTGACTTTGCAGGGTGTAAGGTGGATAGAAAGAGCACTTCTGGTACTTGTCAATTTATAGGACAGTCTTTAGTCTCCTGGTCCAGTAGAAAACAGAACTCAGTTGCACTTTCCACTGCTGAAGCTAAGTACATTGCCTTAGGAAGTTGTGTGGCCCAAGTTCTTTGGTTGAAGTAACAAGTCTTGGATTTAGGATTACCTGTGGGCACAATTTCAGTTCTGTGTGATAATACTAGTGCCATCTGCATCTCTAAGAATCCAATCCAATATTCTAGGACCAAACACATAGATATAAGGCATCACTTCATTAGGGATCATGTTACAAAAGGGGACATTGAGCTACATCATGTAGCAACTGAAAATCAGCTGGCAGACATATTCACTAAACCATTGGCCTTTGACTCATTCAGCATTTTGAGAACTAGATTAGGAGTGATTGATATAAATGCTTAATTCTGATGACTGCTGATTTCTGATTATTCTGATTGTTATTCTATTTTCTGCTAGTTAGTTTTTTGGTTTTTGATTTGATTATTTACTTTCAGTTGATTTTATTTCTTCTGCTGATTTCTGTGTTAGCCCTGTTATTAGTTTGATTTGAGTATTTACTTTGATTTGATTTTCTACCTGTCTTTATTCTTTGGTTCATTTCTTGCACTTACTGTTTTATATTTTTCAAAGTCTGATCACTGCTCACTACTTCTGATAATCTGAATTTCTGACTAGGAGTTTTACCTTGTTTTTGTTTGGAAGCTCGTAAGCAGTGATTGACTCCACTGGATCTGTTAAAGGGAAGAAACATAGATGATTGTTTCTCTTCCTTTAACTCCTTTGTTGGTGTATTATTTCTTTTGGAAAAATATCCTCTTCAAAATTAAAATTTTAGTTTTTGAAATAGAGATTATTTTATCTTCCTACAGTAATCTACCTCATATCAATAGTATTTTTCAAAGTCTTGAGTCATTAGTTTGATTTTCTAAACCAAGTGATTGCATTTATCATATGATGTATGATTTTTATTTTATGAATCATTCTTCCTTATTGTGGAGAGTCATCTCCTATGTCTGAAAGATAGTTTCACAGCTGAGACTCTTTAATGATTATGAAAAGGAGAAAGCTTACAAAAGATGCGCAGTGCGCCAACCAAATTGAAAAAGAGTCATAAAATGAGCCCAAAACTGAAAAGGTGCAAAATTGCCAAATACACAAAGTGTATCAAAAATCAAAAGATGCGCAGTGCGCCAAACAAATTGAAAAAGAGGCACAAAATGAGCCCAACCTAAGCTTTCTTCTCTTTCAGATCTTTAAATGTCTTAGAAAAAATTCGTGTGCCACTTAATACGTTCAAAAGCTTGAGTTTGGAAATCTTAATTTCTGATTTTTTACTTTGTAACACTATTATATCAGATATTTTTCTGGAACGAGGCTTGAAAGGATCTCTTTTCGAATCTAATTTCTTTTCTTCTGAATTGGATTTTTGTTTTAAAAGCGATTTGCATCGATAAGGTGCCCGAGGTGGGAGTTACGAAAGTCAATTTTTTAAACTTTTTCTGGATTTCAGCGCTGTCAATCGTCCACTTATTGGTTTTTGAATCTAAAATCAAGGCAAAATTTTGATTTACTGGAGCAGCTTGATCAAAAAAAAATGTTACTTTTATGTGTTTTTCACTTATTCGTTTTATTTTGTTTTGTGTATATTTTAGTTTTATATTTTTGTAGCTGCTATTTTTTATATTTTGTTTTGTACTAATTGGGTCTGTTGGTTTTGTTTACCCTCCTCCTTTTTGTGATGTCAAAAGGGGGAGTCAATACTAGTTTTTGTTTCTGTTATGTTTCAGTTGTAGTAGCTTTATTCCTGTTATGTTTTGTACTTGTGTTTGTACTACTTTGATTGTTCAATGAAAATTTAAAAAAAAATTCGATCTTCTAGTTCTTGTATTTCTAAACTACTGAACATAGGTTTGCCATCATCAAAAAGGGGGAGATTGTTGCAAATTTGGTTTTGATGATGACAAACAAGTTTCTATTGTGTTTTGCTTGGCTAACCCATTTCAGGCACAAAAGATCACGAACAACTCAAGCCAACTCAAGATCGGCTCCAAGTGTGTCCACTATAATATTTTTCTTTTTTTTTGAGTCAATTATAATGTAACTGATCCCCTAGCTAAGTAACATTGCACACACACACTCAGGGGGAGAGCTTAAGTGAATTAGAATTTCTGTTCATTTTTTGTTCAGATCGTCCTGGACGATCCAGTAAAAATAGAAACCCTAATTAGGGCGACCAAATTAACTGTGTCTGATTAGGCAGATCATCCTGGACGATGCTTGGATCGTACGGGACGATAGGCTCAAATCAGAATTTTTTTTCAGCCGCTAGATCAAGTTAGGCAAGTTCTTATTTTTAGATATTTGGTCGATCGTCCTGGACGATACGTGTATCATCCTGGATAATCCAGTACAATCATGCCTAAATTAATCTGATAATTAAGGAAAGCAATTAATACTTGATTGATACGATCATATCATCCTGGACGATCGCAGGATCGTCCAGGACGATCATGATCGTCTAGTGCATTTCAGCTGTACGACCGGAATTGTGTACAGGATGATTTTGGCTTTTTGACCTAATCGTACCGGACGATTCCAGTATCGTCCTGGACGATCAAGTCATTTTTTGATCGTCCAACATAATTTTCTCTGGACGACCCGAACTGTCTCCTGGACGATATTCCCCGATTTACACTAATCGTCCCGGACGATCGCAGGATCGTACGGGACGATATGAATAACTTTTTGAACAGATCGTCCAGAAGAGCCAGATCGTCCAGTCTGAAATAGCTAATTTTGAACTGATCGTACAGGATGATCTATGGATCGTCCTAGACGATATTGGCCGACCAGTTGAGATTTAGGGCTATTTTTGAGCCCTCATATAAAAGATCTTTTTCTTTATTTAAAAAAAATCTTTTGCCACTTTCATGTCCAGAGAAACCCTAGAGAGAGAGAGAGAGTTTGGGAGAGAGAGAGAGGATCTAGTGAGGGGGAGTTAGTGAGGGATTCACTAAGGTTGCTCCAAGCACGGATCAGAGTCGTCTTCTCCACTCGTCGTCTTTCGTCTAGTTGGTGTTCGTCGTGGAAGGATCGTCACAAGAAGATCCGAGTTCTCTGCCCGCTTCAGGTGGAAGTAAAAGGAGTCCGGGGTTCTCTGCTCGCTTCAGGTGGAAGCAAAAGGAGTTCGAAGGTTCTCTGCCTGCTTCAGGAGGAAGCAAAAGGAGGTCGGGTTCTCTGCCTCACCGTGTGGTGAAAAGGAGGTTTTGTACAGGCTTCTTCACCTTGCTGTGGGAGCAAAAGGAGAGACACTTTTTGTTTAGTGCAATACCCGGAGGGGAGGCTCCGGGGAGTGGACGTAGGTCAAGTTGACCGAACCACTATAAAATCTGGTTTGCTTTTCTGATTCTGTTCTACACTTTACTTTTCTATTATTAACTGCTTGGGTGAATATCTGAGATTGATCTTTTCGTCCTTGTTTACTTGTTTCCACTGCTAAGTATCGAAAAGATTTTTCATTATTGTCGTGAAATTTTTAAATAACCAATTCACCCCCCCTCTTGGTTAGCCTCGGGACTAGTTCACTAGGGCTTAACATCCCTATCAAACTTTCACCTGTCTCCTCCTGCTCCTTTCGGAACAGTGGATAGGGGTGACTCAATACTTCTGTCTGACCTTAGTAAAAGTAAATAGGCCACAAAATCTGATGCCCGCGTAGTCTTTTACAGGACAATCAGGGTAAGAAAAGGTGGTGAGGAATACCCTCCCAGGGACTTTATCGGGGCTTACTCAACCGGTAAATTTTGATGTCTGCTTGATCATGATAAGATGATCGGGGTAAAGGTTTGATGTCCGCTAGAGTGGCAAGACAATCAGGGTAAAGGGGTGGTGAGATATGCCTCCCAGGGGCTCTGTGAGGCACTCTCAACCAAGTAAGGTCTGATGTCTTCTGAAGACAGCCACACTATCAGGAAAAAGTCATCTCAACCATACCCTGACACGCATATGTACAGGGATGTGAGGGAAAGTAGAAAGGTAGATTGGAAAATTCTAAAAGGAAGAGTCATCTAAGGAGTCCCAAGCAAACATTTTCGTTATTACGTGGTAGAAGATAAATCGTCGTGGCCACGAGTATCCAAACGTCAGTGAAACTCCTTAGGCAATATCAAGATCATGCAAAAACTGGAAGCATCAGACTGATGCCTCGAGAGATGATAGGGAAAGGTATACCCTCAGCAGAGTGCGAGAGGAGTAATCTCCTTCCCGGTGAGTAACAACTGAAGTAGCGAGGGGGCTATACTCGCTACGGAGAACAGAACTATATCAAAGAGAAATAATCATGAAGAACTATGGTGGTATACCCACAACAGCTGGTGGGATCCTGTAGGAGGAGGAAACAACATGAACACATCAAAAAGACTACTCTGCAGCCAAGAGTCAGGTCACATTAGGAAAGTATGTCACTATAAGGCAATTAAGGTGATTTTCTGCTAGAAAATCAAAGCTCACTAAGGGGGTGATGCTAACATCAGGGACTTGATGTACTACATCACGATCAAGAAAAATAAAGTAGAGTAGTGAGGGGATACACTCGCCACTGAGGATGGTAACGTTAACAGGATCAATAATCATGAAAAGCTCACAGTAGTAGCACCCGTACAAGTAGGTGGGATCCTATGGGAGGTGACAATAATACCCGCATATCCGTAAAACTACTCTGACAGTTAAGAGTGGAGTACAGATGAGAGAGTGGATCTGTAAAGGAAGGAAAGAGCTAATCTCTACAACACTACTAGAAGGATAATTCAACGCAGCGAGGGGACACATTCGCCACCAAGGATAATGAGCCATGAATAATATCAATAAATATCAATCATCACAGTGGTAACACCCACCCTTACTAGTGGGACCCTGTGAGAGGTGGGAGCAACACCACTATATCCGTAGAACTACTCTGGTAGCCGAGAGCAGGATAAGGATGAAGAAGTAGGTTGCTGAAGGAAACTAGAGAGCTGATCTTCTGGCTAGAGGATCAAAGCTCTCAGAGGTGTGATGTTAATACTTAGAATAAGGTGTGTCATGTCACTAACAAAGACTATCATGATCGTAAAGGATCACGACAATAAGAGTGTAGGTTCATCCTTGAAGTGATCACTTAGATGCTTCGAAGGAGATGAGAAGGAAAAGCTTGGGGAATTTGAGCTCTTAAAGAGTATTACCGGGTTCCACCTGTGACAAGGGCAACCGATTTTGCTCTACTAAGAGCCTCCCTCTTTTATTTTATCAATGCACATTTTTTTTATTTTGTATATTTTTTATTTATTCAGAATCATAAATTAAGTATATCCCGTACTGTCGAAGGTAACACGCGGTAGAGGGAACATTTACCAAATCTATGAGTTACCCCTAGTATGAGATATCCTATAATGATTAGAACACAAAGAGAAAAAAGTAGGATTAGCTTTGATAACCCAGGCCACATTCGCCACATGAATAAAATTGGGGGCACAATCATAATAAAATTAATGTAGAAATGAAATTCAAATTAGGATTGTGAATCAACATTACCGTTCCTGCCAAATACAGGTTGGTATGGACCCAGCGTCACATCCCCTAAGGGATCTAAGTCAATGGCTTTGATATCTCAGGCCACACTCAAACTAATGAGTGGAACTGGGAAAATAGAGAGGAGGGAAACTCCCAAACAACTAGAACTCAAAAGAGAAAAGTGCAATAAATGCGAGACTCTTATCAGTCCTTAAGAATGGGCCATAATCAGATGTTGGGGTCAAAATATTTTCGTGCATGAATTTTCAAAATAACAAGGTAAGCATTTAAACAAACTCAATAGCGGAGACACTAAGAGATGTTAAGTACTTACTAATTAATTTGAGAGAAGTTTGATTCACACATTTCTTAGAGAGTGAAAATTTTATCGGAGAGTAAAAGGATTATTTTTAGAAATGAAAAAAAATTAACCTCTTAGTCATTTTGAACCTTAAAATAGGTTCGGAAGTTTAGTAATATAGGTTGACTCCATCTAAATCCAAAAAGGTTAGGGATTTAAATTTTGCTAGCCTAGCTTAAGCTCCCTACAAGCTAAACTGGGCTCTATCCCTTATATATATATATATATATATATATATATATATATATATATATATATATATATATATATATATATATATATATATATATATTGAATGAATATCTAATTCAAAAAGGATTTAAATTAGAGAAAGAAATTGAATCTTCTCAATCTTCTTACATGAAAATATTTTTATATCTAATAGAATATCATTGCACGATGATGAATCCAAAATCATGATTTTCAAGCTCAAGTATCACAAATATCAAAGGAGACTTAAAGATTTACAAGAAAGGAAAGTCATTTACTTATTCATTTTAGGCTCATTTTGAGCCCTCAACTTGGTTTGGCGCACTGCGCATCTTTAATAATTTGATGCACTTTATGCATCTTTAACTTTATGGCGCATTTTGTGCATCTTTTCACTTTTTGATACAATTTGTGTATCTTTGATTTTTTACGCACTGCGTATCTTTTCACTTTTTTGATACACTTTGTGTATCTTTTATTCTTGTAATTAGCTCCCTTTCTAAATCCTTAAAAGAAAACTTTCTCAGTTGTAAAATTATCTTCCAAACATAAGAGAAGAAAACTCACTCTCTCGTGCAAGGACGAAAAATCACAAAGCAAATCCAATCTTATGATAAGAATGAATAACTTGAATAAATAAATTATGAGGTAGATTTATTAGCATGCGAAAGATGCCTATGAGATAGAAAACTACAAGATGACAGGGAAATGTTCATCTCTAAATTTAATTTCAATTTGATATAGATTTTAGTTCAAAATATAAAAACATCCCAACCAAGGGATGAGAGAGAAAGCACACGTTCTTTACGAATCATCACAATTTTTTTCTTTAAGCATTTAGAGGAGTCAACCACCAATTACTTCACTTTTTAAAGAAGACAGAGGTAAATTTTTCATTAGGAAAAATAAATCACGTACTCTCTAAGAAAAGTTCCCTCAAAAGTCTACTTTATGTTTCAAACTCAGACTTTTCTCAGATTAATTAATTTAATTTAATTTTTTTTTTAAGAAATTTTGCACATGTTGAATTTAAAGATCCCATTATTGAAGATAGAACTTGGATCTTTATTTAGACTAATATTGGTCAAGATCCGGTCTAGAAGAGTTTAATTAAGGGAGATGACAGAGACTAAGGTTTATGCCAGTGCACGAATCATATCATCTCACCTCACCACCCCTAAGGATAGCCTCATACTCTTCGTAACAATCATCGTGTGATAGAGGATAAATCATCATGGTCACACAGACTGCCGAAAAGTGAAGAAGCCCCTCCAAAGAAGTGCACATACGGAGGAATATTTACAGGTGGTAGGGAGACCCCCCTTTTCGGAGAGCAAAACTCAGGCATAGTACTTTTTTAAGTACTGTCCGTTGATGACAGGTATATGATGAACACCATTGGCATCAATGAGTAGGTAGGCACTACCTTCATAGACTTGCTCTACAGCGAAGGGGCCTTTACAAATAGGTTCGAACTTACCACTTCAGCAACGATGCGAAATGATAGGCCTACGTAAAATAAGGACCAACTTACCAACCCGGAAAGTACGGGGTCAGACAAGGTGATCATGTGATCGAGCCATACGGGCCTGATATAGTTTGAGGTTCGGGTAAGCTTGCAGGTGAAGCTTTTCTAAACCATCAAGCTCTTCCATCCGTATTCGGGCGTTATCTTCGTGGGAAAGATTATGGCTGACTGCCACACACAACGAGGGGAGCTCAACCTCAAGTGGGAGGACGACCTCAACCTCGAAGGCCAAAGCATATGGGCTAGACTGAGTAGGAGTATGGTATATAATCCTATAAGCCTATAGTGCTTCGGGAAGTCTATCGTTCCACTCTCGCTTGTTTGCAACTATGATTTTTCTTATTAATTGTACGAGAGTTTTGTTGAATGCCTCCGTCAAGACATTGGCCTTGGAATAGTAGATTGAGGAGTATCGCCAATTAATATTATGGCGGCTGACAAATCTAGTAATCTTGGTGCTTCTTAACGACAGGCCGTTATCTGAATGATACGACATGGGACACCAAAGCGATAGACAATATGATCATGAAAGAAATGCATCACATCTTCTGATTTGACTTTCTTAAGTGGCACAGCCTCTGCCCACTTAGAGAAGTAATCAGTGGCAGCTAAAATAAACCTATGACCCTTAGAGGAAGGAGGGTCGATAGGACCCACTACATCCGTGCCCCAGCCCTCAAATGGCCAAGATGATATAGTAGGGTACAGTGGATTAGGGGGTTGGTGAATCACCGTGCCATGAATTTGGCACTAGTGGCACTTTCTAGTGTGCTCCATGTAATCACGGATTATAGTCGGCCAATAGTAACGAAGGCGTTTAATTCTGCCCTTCATTTTTGGTTCGGACTGATGAGCACTGCACAGACCTTCATGTATCTCATCCATAACCTTGCGAGCCTCCTCATTGTTGAGGTAACGCAACCACATTTGGTCAAAAGAGCATTGATATAAGGTGTCATTCACATAAGTGAATGATAGAGCTCTCTTTCTGATCTGAGTAACAAGGGATCTATCATCTGGATGCCTACCTTGCTTCAAATATTCTATAAAGGGTACTCTCCAATCTGACTCTTCCTCAACTGAGAATACTGTGAGGGTCTGATCAGGAGAAGATAAGTCTGCGGGGCATAGGACTTGATGACACTGGACAACGATAGATAGTGGGTTGCCAATTGGGTCATCTAGTTCCTTTGCTAACTTAACTAATGCATCTGCCTTGCCATTTGTAGATCTAGGGATTTTAGCTAAGGTCACTTCAGAAATCAAACACAAGAGCTCCATTGCTTTGTTGTGATAGGGCAAGAGCTCAGGTTTAAGTACTTTGTAGACTCCAGCTACCTGATTTATAATTAGTTGTGAGTCTCCAAAGATTTTCACCCGCATGACATTTGTTGACCTCGCTTTTCGCACTTAGGCCCTCGAGCATATTTTGTTGATTTAATTGAGCCTCATCGAGTTCAATCTGAGCTTGTGTCAGCTCGAATTGAGTCGAATTAGACCCATTTTTTTTGTTAGGCTTGATTAATTTATGTGAGCCTCGTTGGGCCTGATTCAGCTTGACCGGCGTCAATTTGGGTTCGAACTCGCTAAATAAATCATGTCGGGTTTGATCGAAGTCAAATAGGCTCGAGTCAAGTCAATTTAAGTCCGACTTAGGTTCAATTTTAAATCTAATCAGGCTAATTGATGCGAGATGGGCTCCGCTTAACTTTTCTATTAATTCAAAATCTGCTTCTATATCTAGAAGTTTAATTAAGAAATTCTAATTGAATCCGCAGTTCATCCTCTTCATTGATTTTTTTTTTGCGGTTTACAGCAAGCATACATGGAAGAATTTCAAAAAAAAAAATCTTGGGATTTGATTTCCTTAATTCCGGCATTAGGCATTAATGAGCATTAAAAAGAATCTGGATTTTCTCATGCTCTGGCTAGGAAAAGCAGACCTAGACGGACCCCCATGGAGGGATTTTTTTTTTGGACAAGGAAAGACTTCAACCCTCTAGTTGGGAGAAGTCAAAGAGCAGGCTGAAGCCCCCCCCTCCTTCTCTGTCTTTGGTTCGCGAATCCCAGGAGCAAGTCGGACCTGACCCCCCCATGCAGTAGCCCAATCAGCATTACACCGGATCGTCCCTCTCGTGCCATTCGACTACTCACTGGTGTTAACCTTCAGCTACCGGCCTGCATTCCCTCTGATGTGTGAGAGACGACCTCCAGCTTTCCTTCACAACCTAGTTGTCTGCCCCTTAACTGCAGGTATAAAACCTCCCAACTCTTCATCTCATTATTTAATCATACCTTGCTAATAATTATGAAATAGAAATTCCTTACTCAAGTTTCCATCTCCCGGAGTTTTCCTTCTTCTTTTTTTTTTTGCTGTGTATTGAGGTAAGCTCATGAAGATCTATCGTTGTATATATAAATTTTTTTTTTATCAAGATTGATTTCTAAGAAGCTGCCTTTGTGAGCATTAATTTTCTTCATAGATAATCGCGTATGCATACCTCCTCACCTGTCTTAGTGTAAGTTTCTGTGATAAAAAAAGAGGAGATGTTAATGCAGATAAAAGTGATAATAATATTTCCCAAATCCTAGTATCGTGTCAGAACTTTGCATCTTCACATGCATGGATTTCATTTATGCTTACAGAATTGTGAACATGGCATGGCCCATTAGACCATATTCATTTCTTTTGGATTTAATAGTTGTCTCAGATATGTAATATATACTTCTCTTTACCGTATCTAGTAAATTTTAAATAGATTTTTTTTTTAATCATTTTCATCATAAATACATATGAGGTCGGGATGACAACATGTGTTCTCATCATAGTACTTTGATTGAAAATTTGATCCAAGTAATATTATACACATTGCATGCTGGCTGTTTATCGAAATAACATAGAGTAGAGGGATTTGTGGATCTCATCCTCATGAGATTTATGTTATAAAAAAAAGAGTGATTGAAGGATCATTTCCTAGTGTATATTTGAAGCATCATTTTGAATAGATTTGGAAGATTATTTAGGAAATCTCATGAACAAAGCTGTAAATATCTAGGATTATTTTGATGCATCAATTTCAGTAACTCGAAGTTGTGCTCTAACATGTAATAAATTTTGGCAACATTGGAAGTATCACAAACATATGTAAACTTTGATATCGTGCATATTCTATGTTAACGATTTATGGATTTTTGTCGGGAATTATTTATGCCATAAGTATTGCCTTTTATGAATAGATTAGTTGAGAGATAAATGGGATAACTCTATGGTTTGATTTATGCTTTTCTTATTGAATATCAGTTATAATGGAAACATAGAAATTTTACTAGTTCTCTTGACCTCCCGAAGTTTTGTTGAATCTCGAGATGATTACAATTGAGTATTTATTGCTTTATATCACATGACTTAGAAGTTTTAGGTGTGAGCTACGAAAAGACACAAAGGGGCCATTTTGATCTTCCATTAAAGCATGCACATATGATGTTTGTGATAATGCCATTGAGAAGAGGTTGTAATGTTTGGTTGGTAACTCAAGAAACTTAAAGCTTGCATGCGAATTCTTCTAACCAAATGCGTTGTGGGCATACTTAGATGCAGAGATTTCACATCATCTCTCTCATCTGTTGTTGTGGGGTTAGAAATAACTATATTTGCTAAGTTCCTCTAAGACCCCTTTGATAAAGTTTTTGTAATGTTCTCTTGCGATTGTTGTTTGTATAAATATTGTTGGAAATCTTTTCAAACTTGATGTCTATCGCTTAATTTTGCTATACATGCATTTTGGAGAAATTCATACATTCTCTTATGTTTTAACATTAGATACACATGCAATTTTCGTTTGGATACCTCGGTGGCATATAGTATGGAGGTGAAAAATTTGTCGGAAAGTAATTTTGTGCCTCATGTCTCAAGTATGAGTTTCTCCATCGAATTGGTTCAATGTTACATTGTGTTGTTGGGTTATTTCCTTAAAATTTGATGAAGAATTTCATGCATTTATGGGGTTGACATACTTTGGCATCAAATATTCATCCTTATGGTTACATTTTGGTTAGGGTCCAACATTAAATGATTCGATTTGGTTGTGTGATGTTGGGTTCGGAGAGCATAGCCATAACTCTCGCCCTCATATATGCATGGTTTTATTATAGTAGTGTTGCTGGAAATATGAAAAGTGATTTTTATATGTGCTTAGTAATTATACTCAAAATTTCAAATATATCTCATATGCATTTCATTAATCATGATTGAAAAGAAGTTTAAGATCTTTTGTAGAGTTTATCATATGCATTCGTAATCAATTGTGAAGAAAGTGGGTAATGTTTCATGTGCTGGTAAAGAGAGATGTTGATTTGTCTCTTTGCTTGAATAGAAAAGAGCAGTTGTTTGAAATGCTTTCTCTTGAATATCTGGTGGAATGAGGCATGTTTATAAATTCAAGTTAAGGTCTTCTTTTGAAATTGTTGTTGGTATGAAGTATGGAAGAAGGAAATTTATTGGTGAGCATTGTGTTGAAATAGCATTCTAGTGAGTTTCAAAGTGTTGAATCCTTGTCAAGGTACGCATGCAAGGTGTTTGTATCAATGCTTGTGAAGATGAAATGTGTTAGAAGAGATTTGTGAGTTGCTTTGTATTTGAAAACTCTATGGATTTGGTCACTAACAAGGAGTATTTAGAAACTTTTGAATATGATGATGTTCTTCTAAATTTTGTACGAATGGTTGGAGTGGGGTTTCAAAATATCTTTTCATGAAGTAGAGCCATATTTTCATCTATACATATATGGAATACCATAGTTAAATATTCGTCACACTTAATGCTATTTGAGGTGTTTTGAGAGGCTTTGTGAACTGCTTTATAGTTAGAATTTTTTTTTGAGATGTTTACATTGAAAGTTTTTATGATACACTATATGTCAAAATTCTATGGCTTTGTTCTATGTTGAACGGTTTTATGAGTTATGTTTATAAAAAAAAGGGCTTTATGAAACCTTCTTGTTAGAAGATTTTCATAAAGTTAGAATTACCCCACATCAAAGAAACTTGTTGTTTTGCATCGGGATAAGTTATAGTGGGTTCTATGTTGGAAGGTTTTGTATGTTGTTCTTTTATTTGGAGGTTCTTTGATTTGTTTTGGGATTTTGGGAATTTTATGAATTATTTTATATTTGAGAGGCTCGACCGTTAAAAGGCTCACTTAGTTCTCTTTTTCATGGACGATTTTCTTCCTCTTACTTGCATTTGCTTCTAAAGATGAGTTTAAGAATGTAGGTCGAGAGCATGTTTGGGTGGATAGTGGAGACTTATTTGGGCCTTGATTTCAGGTTTGGTTTTCTTATTTGTTATTTTGAGTTTTATGTGGGTCATTGTGTCAAATATTTCGATTGCTTTCTTAAAACGTGGGAACGTCAAATAGCATCCAAATTTCCCTTACTCTTATTTGTATTTGGCTTAAATGCTGAATGGGAATAAGGGTGGGGCAAAGGCATGTTTAGACTTTGACCGGGCATGCCTATCAATGAGATGCTAACATTCCTTAAAAATAATAAATAAAGACTGTTTTTGAAACAATGTGAGAAGTTCTTAAAATTTGGGACAGTCCTGGAGAGCAAACAGCCGAGCTAACATCCAGACAAAAGAAAAGGTATATCTTTATTTTAATAGTATTTCATTCAAATTATTTGCATATTGGACACGATCCTGCTCTCATCCAATACTTGTTCTTTTCTTTGTTCTTTTCGAGGTACTCTTGGGAAGGCAAAAGCAAGGAGCAACTAGAGCACTAGACGAAGGAGCTTGGACAATCGGATCCGAGCATCAGTCTCCCCCATTCATTCTGGTGGGGGTACTACGGGCGATACCACCGGGTCATAGCCCCAGGTGTAGTGAGTTTTTCTTAAGACTTAGATAGCCTTTAGAGAGCCTTGTTGTGTGTACGTTCCCCTACCTCTAGGGCCCTTTAGAAACTTCAATTATTAGGTTATCTTTCTGTCCTATTTGTATAGATTCTTAAACCCAACCACACATGTGCGAATGTCTAAAGGGTTAGAAACCGCTTTTCATTCCCTATAACACTAGTAACACATAAGGACAAAAATTAAGGACTGAGTCTTAGAGAACTTAGACTTAGGATGCATGCTCCTTTAGGATAGAGACATAAAACATAAAAAACTTAGTAACATATTGTCCTAAGATTAGTTTGCTTTAATTTATTAACAATTAAGCAATAAAACTAATTATAATCTTAATTAAAAGATTCAAATCCTTAATCTTCAATCAAACTATAACCAGCATACGAAATCACTAGGAGGTAAGACTTGAACATGAATTTGAATTAAATCTCGCTAATTTATTTATCATCCTTTAATTAAACATTAACTAAATGAAAATCATTAAAATAAACTTAAATTCAAAAGAGTTATAAAATTGGAAAGCAAACCTAACTCAAACTTATAAGACTCATAATACCCAAACTTTGAAAATTCGTAACTAATCACAGAAAATCCAAATCAAGCAAATTAAAAAGCATTCAACTCTAATCAAAGTGTGCTATTCATTAAAAATATTAACTTTCCAAAAATCAACCAAATTTGAAAAGTCAACTCTCCGGTCAACTGTAGTTCAATAACTAGGGCCCGAAACTCCTAAAATCATAACTTTGCCTAGAAAACTCCAAATCCAACAAACTAACAGTCTAATTACTCGTTGTAAGGTCTAGTACTTAATAAAAATGCTAACTCCCATAGACCCAACCTATTTCTAATAATGACCTTTTTGACCCCCTTAACCTAGCAGATAGGTAGACCAGATCTTCTAAAATCCACTAATGCAACTTAAACTTCAAACAATATTACCCTCAGTATTAAAATTAACTAACCAACTGAACTAATTAAAAATGGACCCTAATTTACTAATATCTGAAATTTAACCAAATCCCCCTTTTCAAACCTCCAACAAACGTTAACACAAAACAACATGAATTAACTACCTGATATAGGACTCATCCAAAGCCACACAAGCCCACTACACACACGTAGAATAGTTTGCTAGGGCACCACTGCTAGTTCTAGGTTAGGCCGGTGTTTTATTTTTTCTATTTTTGTGTTGTGACATCTTGCATGCGGCACGTGTGCTGGTTGATATGATTTACTGTGAGTGTTTATTTTATTACTGCACTGTATTATGTCTGTAATGTGATCGCTTGTGCGTTAGATCTACCCCTAGGCTAGGGACATTTTATACTGACTCAGTCTTATGTAGGTGGCCATGCTCATGCAGCGCTAAAATAAATGGGGGCTAATATGATAAATCATAAATTATAAATGTTTGCTACAGGTGCTCCAGAATGCTTAGCCCCCAAATGAATAAGAGCGTGGCTAAGCGTGTTTCTTTTTCTGCACAAATATTAATTGCTTGGGTTGTTATACAGAACTGCTTGGGATTTTATTAGGATAACCTTGCAGGTTCAGTCCGGGTCTAGATTTTCTTTTCCATAATGTAATTTGATGTAATTTATATTAAGTTGTGAAAGTCTTTAAAGGCATGGCATTTCAAATGTTAGGTACCTAAAGGGAGAAAGAAAGGCCCTCTCTCGGGGAGTTTCTTTCTTATTTGGGTACCCTTCTGGAGAATGATCTGAAGGAGGATGATCTGAAGAAAGACGATCCACTCGAAGAGGAGATTTGAAGACAAAATGCCTTGCATTTAAGACTTGCGTCATTCAGTAGGATTAGAATCCAGGATGTTGTCGGTGGGGCCTGGCCACCATTACTTTTATGTAGACCCTGGGTTGTATTTATACGGCACTTGCCGTGGACTTTGTACTCTTTTGTATTTATGAATTTATATTGATGTGTTTACATTGCTTACGCAGTAGAAATTACATACTTTTCTAGGTTTCTTTCTTGCATGTGATTGGCCTGATTTCGCTGGGCTCTTTAGGAACAAATATTTTTTTCTCGTAATAAAATTCTAAAATTTTAAGAATTAAATAACATAGAAATCTAACGACCTAGGGAATAGCCGGAATCGTCCGGGGTCGCATGCATATCAATGCATTCTCTCCCTCCTTGCTATAAGACACTTCCTCGCCTGCGGGTAGAGTCCGGATAATCTGACCTATGAGGATGAGGTGCCGGATCTAGGGAAGTCTAGTCTTTTCTAAAAATTATTTTTATAAGCCTTTTTTTAAATTCTATGCATACTTGATTTGGATATTTTAACCAGCATGCATTGCATTAGAAACTAATTAAATTAAATTTTAATTGCATTAGCTCTAGGAGCATTCACCCTACATAAGTTTAGGGCCAATTAGGAAACTCTCTAGATGTCGGCCCTACTTCCAAGAATCAAACTACCTACCCATCTTTCATAAAGACTGGATAGCATGAATTTTATACGCTTAGGTGGTTAGCTGGCTTTCCTTTTCAGGCAGGATATAAGCCCAGGATGCCCTAGCTAGGACACGGGTGTTAGTGTTGTGTAGAACACTAAGCCCACTAGATCTAGGGTTCAAGGCTACTACTATCGGTGTCTCATAGTATGCCTCATCAGTAGGTAAGTCTTCTTTCCTTTAAAGACTATAAACCCTACTTATCTGCGTCACACGGATGACGCCACCTCCATCCTTCTCTCCGGTATGCTTCGAGTGCATGATTTATTTATTTTCTCCAGTTTCTTCTCACCACCTTAGTCCCTCCGGATGCTGATCTGAGCCGTGTATGTCGACTAAGCCTAGTTGAACCTCTCTTTCTCTTGGAGTAGGACTTCCTAGTCTCTGCCCTAAGTGCCAATCCCAATTTAGAAAGAATAATGCAGAATCCTTAATCGAGAGTTTTCTCAGGCTCCGGCTTGAGATGTAATTAACCACGGGGGCTTGCGCTCGTGCGCCCGTGGGAAACCGCATCCCACTCTCAAATAAACCCCATTCGAGCTAATGTATCGGATGGGGGAAACCTGTTGTGATCAGATCGTACATATTATTACCCATCGGGTGTGCTGGTGAGAGCCACTATCCTTAATGGTTAATCATATGTGGGATCGAATCTGCCCTCCCATTGGCAACATATACTGTCTCCCCTCGCGGGGCGGCGGTGTTTATTGTTCCTTTCGGAGGTCCATAACATTCATCTGAATGACCAACTCTAGTCCTAAAATCAGAGCTTCGTACTCAGCTTCATTATTGGTATGAGATTCTGAAAGACTGTAGGAGTAACGAAGGGTGTGGCCTTCAGGTGATACAAAAATGAGGCTCAGGCCTACCCTAACTATAGGAGTTTCATTCGGGCTCAAGGCCTTAACGGATGACGCACCGTCAAAGTAGAACTCCCAAGTAGGGGACTCATGTTCATCCACACTCATGATTAGCTCTTCAGGTAGCTCATCATTGAGTGGGGAGTCTGTAGGGATCGGGTGAGCAGCAAGAAAATCAGCTAGAGCCTGCCCTTTGATGGCCCGCTGAGGGACAAAAGGGATGTCAAACTGTAGTAGGATCATAGACTATCATGCTAGATAACCCGAGAGGGTTAGACGGGTCATCAGATACTGCAAGGGGTTGACTCGAGAAATCAGGTTGACTTTATGTGAAAGCATATAATGCCTTATCTTCTGTACCGTGAAGATCAAAGCTAAAAATTACTTTTCCATCGCTGGGTACTTCAGCTCTGCGGGTATCAACCGTCTACTAAGGTAGTACAAGGCATTTTCCTTGCCTTCCTCATTCTCTTGAGCCAACAGTGCATCCAAGGACTCATCCAGGGTCGTAGTGTAGAGAATTAATAGTCTCCCTGGGATGGGTGCAGCTAAAATAGGGGGGTTCATCAGGTAGTGCTTTATACTCTCAAAGGCCTCCTGACAATGCTCATCCCAGTGAAAGCGAGCATCTTTCTTTGCTAGGGAAGCAAAGGGGTGACACCTACCAGATAAATTGGAGATAAATCTCCACAGGAAGGCTAGCTTTCCTTGAAAAGACCTTAGCTGGGTAAGGCTTTTAGGAGGTTTTAAGTCTACTATAGCTTTGATCATGGAAGGGTTAATCTCAATGCCATAGTAACGAACTATAAACCCTAGGAACTTTCCTGCACTAACTCCAAATATGTATTTTAGAGGATTCATTTTTAAATCATACTTGCGCAGGTGTTCAAAAATGATTCGTAGATCTCGAAGGTGATCTCCACGGACCTTGCTTTTGACTACCAGATCATCCACATAGCATTCAACTTGCTCGTGTATCATCTCGTCGAAGATAACAGTCATAATACGTTGATAGGTGGCCCCGGCATTCTTGAGACTAAAGGGCATCACCTTGTAGCAAAATACACCTATAGGTGTGTAAAATGCAGTAAACTTCTCCTCCTCGGGGTCCATTTTTATCTAATTATAACCAGATGAACCATCCATGAAGGAAAAAATACTATAGGATGATGTTATATCCACCATAAGCTCGAGGATAGGGAGAGGAAAATTATCCTTAGGACATGCCTTGTTTAAATCACAGAAATTGATACAGACACGAATATGCCCGTTCTTCTTCCGAAATGAAATAATATTGGTAAGCCAAGTAGGGTACTTCTCTTCATGAATGAAATCTGCCTCTATAAGCTTCTTAGTTTCAGTGATTACCTGTTGTTCTATCTCCAACCTCATCCTGCGAGGTGCTTGCTTAACAGGGACCGCATCAGGCTTAATGGCTAGTTTGTGGACTGCTATATCTGGTTTTAGACTAGGCATCTCGGTGTAGTTCTAGGCAAAGCAATCTCTAAACTCTGAGAGTATCTTGATATATTCTTGAGCCTCTGAGTCAGATAACAAGACACTATGAAAAATAGGTCTAGGATCTGATTCAGTGCCTAAGTTTACCTTACACAGTTCGTCTATAGTGGAAGTGATGCCATCTTTAAACTCTTGAGGAGCATCAAGTACTCTGTCCTCGTCATCATCCGGGTCTTCTTTATCGGTAAGAGAAACAACCAGATATGAGTGGGAGATAGTTCAAATGTTAGCGTGGTTAGGTGAGCTCTGCTTAACATAACCTAAACCTTGCTTGGTCTGAGGCATATCAGTTTGCCAAACATAATCCTGCCGTAGATCCTGTTCATCTGACCAAGTCGAGATAACTGTGCCTCGCTCTACGCAGTTTTCCATGAAAGGGAAAAAATAATGAGGAGCAGTTGTGATCTTATTATCCATAGCGATCTTTGTAGAACCCTGACTCTCAGGACCCAGTGGGGCACCTACACTATGGGATAACAAGGCACACTCACTAGCTCACGGTGGCACAAAGGTTTCGTATAGAGGAGGTGGAGGGCGACCCCTAATCTGTAGTGCACCATAATCACTAGTGGAGAGGGTAACCAAAGATTACTGGTAAGACTCCTCAACTCTTATTCCGCGTATATGACGGGAAAGGGGCTGTTGACTAGTGGTTTGACGTCGGGGGTCTACTTCCTCGTCTGAATCACTATCAATAACTAAATCGCCCTTGGGTATTAAGTACCTACAAAAGGTAGGTAGTGAACTATAATCAGTAAAATTTGGGGCTGGCGTGGAAGCTGGGCGATGAGGGACAACAATCATCTCATCGTCAGAGGAGTCGGACTCGACAGTCAAAGGAGAAGTGTAAGGATATGAGGGAGGAGGGATTTGAGTGTCATAGTTTTACGGCGAGCGAGTCGACCCTCTACCTCGCTCTCCCCTACCTCTACTAGGGGAAACATCGTGCCCAACTACAAATTAGAAAGGAGATTTAACAGGATCTGCAGTGGAAGTATCTGCCCCAATACTAACCTGTGATGGACCTCGTGCAGGTAACTATATAGGACCCTGTACAATACTGGCAGGTATCACTGGTGACTGGACAGGAGGAGGTTTACTCTTCTTACGAGGTATGTAATGCTCAGCATCATCGTAAATAGAGATCTCATGCATGAAAAAAGGTTGAGTATCCCCAGGAATGGAATACTCGACTTCATTCCTCATATACTTCATGCATTGGTGCAGGGTAGAGGGCATCATTCCATACTCATGGAGCTAAGGCCTTCCTAAGAGAGCCCTGTACGAAGTATCGGCCTCGATCACATGAAACTTTACCTCAGTAAGAAAATTTTCAAACTTCAGAGGCAGGGTGATAGACCCTAGGGCCCGCTGTCCTTGGTCATTAAAGCCTTTCAATATAATCTTATCAGAGGTTAACTTTAAATGACCCAGGGAGATGCTCTTTAAAGTTTCATAGCTCAGGATGTTAACTGAAGCTTCTTGGTCAATGAGGACCCTGTTCAACTCATAACCATTGACTTCAGCGGTGACATACAAGGGACGATTGTGATCAGAGGTACCCAAGAGGAGATCGCGATCTGAAAAGGTAATGCATGGCATCTCTCTCAAATGACATGCATCCCCGACAGATTTGGAAGCAAAGAAGGCTTAATAGGACTCTGGTTCGAGTAATACTTTTACCAGGGTCTCTCTCAAGTCAGGAGACATCATCAAAGCATCATAGACACTGAGAAGGGCAGAAATTTTTCTTAAATGGGCCAACACATTGTAACCTTTTCCTTTCTCCTTAGACTGCTCTTGGGAGGAAGGGATAGGATCGTCCTGCTGGGTAACAATATTCTTATCTTTTTTTTTGTATTCTTAGCCATTCTAGGTGGAAGAACCTTCCCTGAACGCAAGTGAACTTCTTGTATTGAGTCATCTTCAACAGGAGATTCACTTGATTCAGCAGTGATGGCTTGTGTTAGCTCCAAGGAAAGTGATTGGGGTGGGTTCTCAGATTCATCTTCTAAATTCATGTAACAACCACCCTCTGGGATCATAAAGACTGGTTCTTCATCACACTCAGACTCCTCACCATATTCAGCATTATTGCAAGAGATATGTAAAACATTAAAAGAGAGAGTGCTAGAAGAAGTAAAAGTAGGGGCAGAACATCAAAAGTAGCCAGAATCACCTTCTTCTATTATTTCATCATCAGTCGAAGGGAGAATGAAATCCTTCAGCGTAAGTGCTGGAAGGCGTCCCGTCTTTCCCTCGGAAGTTACAATAATCTTTTTCTTTTCATACACTTTTTATTACATAAAATAGAAAAAGAAATATGCTCAGTAGGCACTACAACAGAAATAGAAGAAGAAAAAGGTGCTGGCGAAGAAACTGGGCTGTCAACTGTCAACTTAGCCTGGGTAGGCCTCCTCTCAACTGCCTCTAAACTCTGAACTGTCTGCCTGATCATCTGCTTCATCTTTCGGGAGAGTACTAGCTGCCACTCTCCCTCAGAACCTCTGGGTGATCTGCTACGACTGCTCTGGCTATCACTCTGACTGTCACTGCAACTACTAGAGCCCGAGATCATCTGAACTGTCTGAGATGTCTTGCCCTTGGGCTAAACCAAGTCACTGTCCTGTAGGTGGATTTGCCCACTAGCCATGAGCTTCTCAACTCTATCCTTGAACACATAGCAGTCTTCTATAACATGCCCGATATGTCTATGAAATGGATAATAGAGTGGGTGGTCTGTCTGCCCCTCCTCCTACACTCTACTGTTATTCGGGAATGTTAAGATGTTCCTCTTAGTAAGGAATTTTAAAATTTTCTTTACACTTTCCCTTTTAAAGGGATATTCCTTACTAAGCTTCTCCTGTAGGTACTGCTGACTCTATGGGGTCCTACGGGAGGGTCTAGGCTGTACTGCTGACTGATCCGGTGTGTGAGACTGCTGAGGTGGTGCTAAGCTGACTAAGGGCCTCTTGCCCTTATCTGACGGTCCATAGGTACTATGTACCTCCCCTCTCCTAGGTGGAGGTGCCCCTGAAGACTCCTACCGCTGAGGTCTACGTGATGGTTGACTCTCAATCTTAGGAGGGACTGCATTGGGTATGTTGTCCTGCAAACTAATCACCTTTGTCAACAACTTCTGAAAGGTTTTGATGTTGAAACCCTTCAGATAAGGTGCTATCGGACCATCTATATTCTTTAATAGAATCTCTACTACGTACTACTCCTATAACTGGGGCTCACACTGTAGGCTGAGGTTCCTCTGTCTGACTATATAATCTGGGAGAGGCTCTCGAGGCCGCTGTCTAGTCACAACTAGCTCTCCAACTGTAACCCGGTGCTCTGCACTGACAAACCTCTGAACAAACAACTGCTCCAACTATGCAAAGGTGCGTACTGAATCATTGGAGAGGTCGGCGTACCAAGCAAAGGCCACCCCAACTAGACTGCTGATAAAAAGTCTCAACATCAGTGCATCGTTCCCTCCTATGTTGCAGCATATGGCTCTATATTGGGCCATGTGCTGCCTTGGGTTCTCAAACCCATCGAAGACTCTGAACCTAGGAGGGATAAAACCAGGGGGTAGTTGTGGGAAAAAATTATGTCGCCATGCAAATTTTGATTTCTCCTATTTTATAATCGAAAACTGCATTAAGAATAAAGTATAGTCTCGGAAGATTGATATAATATTCTATAATTGATTCAATATCAAAACAGGATTTTAGAAAATAATATTTATATAGTCAAACACAATTCTACGAATAACATATCATCTCGAGAGATGAACATGAAATTCTGTAGAATGTGTTTAAAAATAGAAATATAGTTTTAAAAAATTCATCCATTCCTTTATTTAGGCATAATAAGGAGAATATTATATCATTTTAAAAAGATGAACATAACATTTTCAAAAACACCCGAAAGAAAGAATGGGTTTTTTTACAAAAGTCATCATTTCTAAAATTGAATATAACAAATAGAATATTATATTACCTGGAAAGATAATAATAATATTCTCTAGATATATTTAAAATTAGAAATGAGGTTTAAAGTATGTCTGCATTTCCAAAGATTTTTCCCTTATTTTATGAGAATAAAATAAGGTTTATTTTAATCTCGGGTTCTCAAATCCCTATAGGGGCAAGCCCCAATAGTTAATTACATCCTAGGAGGGATACTCCTAAGAAAACTCTCGATTAAGGCAGTGATTTCTTACCCTTTGATTACAAAGTAGAAGACAAGGAAAGAAGTAGGAATTTTTAAGGAGAAAGCTCAACGTTGAACAGTTATTAATGAGTCAAAGAAAGAAAAGTAGGAGGTGCCAGATTCTGAGAAGCTCAGAGGCAACCTCAGTCTACCCTATGTTGGGTTTTATATTTTAAGAGAGAAGTTTTTAGGTTTGAGTTGATATTTTATTAAAAATTTAGGATTATATTCCTGGAGGGTGAGGACTTAAGATTTTAAAAAAATCTGCCTCAGAACCTAAATCTAATTTGGGTACTACCGAGTAGTGACCCGAACCAAGCTAATGAAGTGCAAATCTGGACTTACCCCGGCCTGGATTGGGGAGCCAACTAACCACCTAGGCTCTTTAAAACCATGTCTCCAGTCTCTTATGAAAGATGGGTAGGGACGTTATTTATGTTTTGAGGAATCGGAGCCGACATCTAAGAAAAATTCTAATTGGCCCCTTTACTTATGTAGGGTAAATGATGCCTGAGAGTATAATATAATTAAAATTTTAGACTCTTTTAATTTGTATCTAATGCAATGCATGCTAATTGACTCGAATGTATAAAATAATTTATGAAGCAGTTTTAAAATCAGGCTTAGAAAATAGATTTTTTCCTAGAGATTACACAACATCCCCTTGACAGAGCTGCACCCTAATAGGTCAGGTGGTCTGCCAGAACCCGCAGGCGGGGAGGTGCCTAACAAGGAAGAGAAAGTAATAATATGCTTATACTGACTCTCGGTGGTCCGAGCTTACTTCTTAGATTCGTTAGAATTTCTATGTGAGCCTAAAAATTTTATTTTAAATTTCAAGTAGAAAAAGTTTATCGTGGTCCTTACCAAAAAAACACTCCGATTCGTATCCAGGCTAAAATAAAATACGGCATGCCAGAGTCCTAAAAAAAGCTACTGCACAAATAATGTAAACACTCAAATTAAATTATCCAAAAATATAATGTCTAATATCCAGTTTATTTACAACCCAGGGTCTGCTGAAAAGGTAAAGTGCCGGGTACCACTGACAATAAACCCGGATTCTAATCCTAAGACTGACGCAAGTGATTTCAAAATGTGATATACTTTTCTCCTTATCTTCATTTCTTCGTCTTCTTCTATTCATCTCCTCATTTCATCTTCTCTTTCTCTACGAGCTCCTTGGATCCGCTACGAGCTCCTTGGGTTCGCCAGGCCTGGATATCCAAATGAAAAGAAACTCATCCCCGAAGGGGTATTTTCTTTTCTCTTTAGATATTAGAACCACCCTAACTTGGCTTTCCAAATAAAAGAGAATACTCCCCTAAAGGACATTCTCTTCTCTTTGGATTCCGAGTTTGGTGTGATATCCCATTTTTGAATCAGTTTCACAACACTTAACTTTAACAAATTACATTTTTATATTACATTACATCCCAGAAAAAAAAAGAAAATCTAGATCACATGTAGGGTTATCCTAAGCATTTATAATAAAAATCATTCCCAAGCAGTTATATATTCACATTTAAATTAAATTTACCAGCCACACTTGGCCATGCTCTTTTAATTTTAAGGGGGCTTAGCATTTTTTGAAGCACCTGCAGAAAATTTATGTTAATTTAAATCTTTAATTTGCCCCCTTTAATTTGGCCCTGCACGAGCATGGCCACCTGCTGAAGATTATGTGAGCATCCAGATCGTTCATATCCTAGAGGTAATCTATCGTCCATCACATCATATCACAGATATGCAGATATAAATAAATAAACTTACACACCAATCATTTTTACAAACAGCATGCAATGAAAACCACGAGAAAGCTCGTCACACAGCAACAAGAAAGTAAACACCGGCCTAACCTAAAGCTAGAGTCGGTTGTCCTAGCAAACAAATCTAAGTGCGTGCAGTAGGCTATGTGGTTTGGATATATCCTAGATTACTTATTGATTGAAGTTTTCTAGTTAATTGAATTTAGTGTGTTGAAAGGTCAGAGGGGGCTTTATGTTTAGGTTTATGTCTTAGTGTCTCTAGTATTTTAGAAGTTCATTTTAAATTGAGTTTTAATTGTTTAAAGTTTATTAACAGGATTTGTTCTTTAGTCATTCTGATTAAATATTTTATTTTATATTATTTAATTTAATGATTTAGTGAATTTTGAATGATTTATTCGATTTTTAAAATATTATTTATTTCAATCAATTTTTTATGATGTTTTATATTATACTTATAATTGATTTTTGAAAGGATTTTAGCGAATAGAGTTTGATTTTTAAAGAGCCTTTTATTTTAGAAAATATATTTATTTATTTAAATTTATTCTAATTTTATGTGTATTTCGTATTCTTAGTTTTAATTTTATTTTTAATAGATTTTATTTAATTATTATTTAATTATGATATGGTTGAAATATTAATTAGGTTCAATTTTAAAGTTATATTCAAATTTAATTCCTTAGTGATTATGTGTGTTAATTACGATTTGATTATTAAAGATTATACAATCTTCGTGTATTTTTATTTGAATTATTGTTAGTGTATTTGAAATTTTCATTAACTGGTTGTTTAATTTTGATTAGAATTAATTAAGATTATATTAATAATATATACTGATCCTAAAGGGAATGTCACTAAATTTTCTACGTTATGTATTTCTACCCTAAAGTGTACATGCATCCTAAGTCTAAGTTCTTTAGGACTCAATCCTTAATTTTTATCCTTAGATGTCACTAATGTTATATGGAATGAAAAGAATTCTATTATCACTAACCCTTAGGACTTTGCGCACGTGTAAAGAGGTTTAAGAATCTAAAATAAAATAAATAATCCTAATAAAATTGAAGTTGCTACAGGGACCTAGAGGGGAGGAGTTCGCACAAAACACACCATGGCCTCCTAGGGGTTTTCTAAGTTTTAAGAATACTTACAACACCGAGGGCTACGACCTGGTGGTTCCGCCCGTAGCACCTCTACCCGGCTGGATAGAGGCGACTGATGCCTATGTCCCTGTCCTTTTGTTCACTCGACCGGTACCATTCCTCGCAATTCATACAAATAAGAAAGAAAAACAGGGAAGGATTAGAAGTACAGTTAATAATTAATAATGAAATAATTGAAATTACTGAAAATAAAAATGTACCTTTCTTCGGGCTTGAAGACCGGCACAAGCTGTCAACCTTTTGAACTTTTCACTCTTGAAAGCATACTTTGTATTTTCCCAACATTCACCTCGAGGTACAAGAAGGGAGAAGCAGAAGAAAGAGAAAGAGAAAGGGTAGAGAGAGAGACATTGCTTTTCAACACATTCATTTTTAAGTAAACACCCAACTAAACCATTCTCCAACACCCATACTTTAAAACACCATTCAACATACACACTTCACTTTACACATACACAATTTCATCTTTTCAAAACATATACTTCCACTTTTACTCACAAACTCTATATCTCCACTTTTACACATTGTCTTTCTCAACATACACAAATTCATCAAACACTTTATTTCCATAAACACAAAATTCTCTTTTTCAAAGCATTTCACATGTTACTTTCCAAAAACACACATACCTTCATCTTCCAAAGGAACACACAACTCTCCTTTCAAAGCACACACACACACACTTTATTTCTCACAATGCAACCCTTTCTTTTCATTTTCACACACTCTACCTTTCCAAAATACACACACAAATTCCACCTTTCAACACACACAATTCCATATACATCTCCACACCTTTCACCTATCAAAGATCTAACACTCCATTTTCAAAATTCAAACTTTTCACCCTTACACTTACTCATTTCAACCCTTAAAATATAAAAAAATTCAACTTCTTATAACACACACAAACTCACACACACGTCACTTTTCACTTCAAAACAAAACACTTTATTTTTCACAATCATCACACAAAACTTTTCTAATATATACCTCCCCCTTTAAAACAAACAATATGCACTTCCTACTAGCCAAAAACACATAAGTTCCACTTTTCAAAACACAAACTTTTCCACTTTTTAAAACACACTTTCCAAAATATACATCTCCCCTTTCAACATACACTTTACTACACTTCTTCAAAACATACACACTTCTACACATTATATATATATATATATATATATATATATATATATATATTACTTTTCAAGCACATATACTCTTCAAAACACTACTTCTCAAAACCGCTCATACTTTCATTTTCCAACACGCACTTTTCAAAATCACACTTCTCAAAGTTCATATATCTCACACACACATTTCTCAATCACAAAACACTTTCTAAAACACACACAACTCACTTCGAACCCATACTCACTTCCTTTTTCAAAACATGTATAGTCCACCTTTTAGAACACACATTCACTTACATATAAGCTTCACAATTTCACTTTCCAAAACACACAATTCCTACATATAAACTCCACAATTCCACTCCCCAAAATACATAAGTTCACTTACATATAAGCGCCATAGTTCCACTTTCCAAACATACACAATTTCCACCTTTCAACACACAATTTTCACAAACACAAACACTTTAATTTTCCTTACTTAGACATGTCACCTTCCAAAACATGCACATGTTACTTTCCAAAGACACATACGCTTCCACTTTTCCAAAACCCACACACTTTCACTTTTCAAAACACACTCAAGCTTTCACTTTTAATACAAACACATTTCCACCATTTTTATTGTTCCAACATACACCTTTCTCACAAAATCATGTGCTTTATTTTTCCATACACATTTCACTTTCCAAAAAGACATATAAATCACATTTCCGAATTATGCACAATTGCACACATTTCACCTTCTCTCTTACAACATTCACAAAATGCCTCAAGCCATTACACCTTTCCATATTTCAAGAAACTATTCCAACAACATAAATAACATTGCATTGAATCCATAAGACACATGAACATCCCCCAATTAATTTCCAACCTTCACATATATTTTGCACATTCCCATAGATTTTCATCAGTTCTCTAATTACCAAGAGAAAAAAAAAGATAAGTTTAGCTACAGACTTGTAACAAGAAATTCTCACATTACAACTCCATTTCTCATACATGAAATTGCTTTTGCATGCATATGTGACATAATTCTTATATCTAAAATTTTCATGCGGAGTTTTAATACAAAGAAAGTTACCATATCACCATGTGAGACATTTCATCAAGCAACTAGCATGCATCATTTAAAAAAAAATGTAGGCAATGACTTGAGTTTGCTATCAAACATGTATAAGAGAGTGGAAATATCATAATTATCATTTATTAAAGTCTACTACACTTTCATACAACATTCTTTATAAATTAATACAAGACATCATAAACATTGCTCAATTCACTGTCATAACGTTGATTGGAATGGTAGACCTATAAGAGAGTCCCAATTTACCATGTTGCATTGATGAAAGGCTACTTGAGAAAGAATAAGCCATTTGATATATACCAAAAATTAAGAGCAGGCATCAAAATTCAAGAATGAAAGAAATTATACTACCAAACTCTCAATCCCTCATCTCTATGAATATAGAGAGAAATGAGAATAGACTTGTTCTTGATTTTTTTGAAAATTGAAATGAGGGAAAAGAAGAAGGGGGTGGAGAAGAAGATGATGAAGATGTAGAGGAAATTACCCAAATATTAAGTGGATTGTTGGCTCCGGCTAGAGCAGAGGAAGTGAGGGATCTTTCGGCTGAAGCTTCTTAGGGCATGCGAGTAGAAGTCTCGGCTGCTAAGGACGGATGGCTGGGGTAAGTCAGCGGGCTTCCTTAGGGTTTCGATCGGTCTTCCTTGGACGTGAGAACAAGAGAGACGAGAGAAGGGGAGAGGGATTAGGCCTTCTTGGGGTGGAACGGACCGGCTAGGGCTTGGCAAACTTGAGGCTTGCGAACTCAGAGGTGACGAGCTGGGAGGGAGTTTTCGAACTGCAGAGGAGGGCTGAGCCAGAAGGTTTCACGAATGGAGAGCAGAGGTCATGGGGAGTTCAGTTTTTTGCGAACTAATAGGGGTAGTGGGGTTCGGTCCTACCAGCCCTAACCGCACCTCTTTATCTTCCTTATCATAATTCAAATCAACGGTTCAGATTAACTCATATTTCAAAAGGGGATTCAAGGATTGATTTAAAATAAATTGGGTTAATTATTTTAATCATAATTATAATCAATTTAATCAAATTAAAATCATATAATATCAAGTTTAATGAATATTGATTTTGATTTTATTCTATTGATTTTAAAAGGCCTGATTTAATTAATTTATCCAAATTATTTATTGATTTAATTCTAATAAGTTTGAGACAATTTATTTTGGATTTAATCAAAGCTGTCATTTCTCAAATTAAATTTATGTCGAGTCAAAGCTACATCATTAGGCATCTTCCTAAGAGAAGTCCTAGAGACGAACATCTACACTAGGCTACGGAGACCTAGGTACTAAAATTGATTTCAGGGAAATTGACCTCGAATAATGAGGTCAACAGGTAGGGCTCGTGCTCGTACTCTACTGGGTAAGGACGCCCCCTGCTAACTACCTCTCCAGACTTCCTGGAGGAAATGGCCTGCTCGACCTTATGTGCTATCAAATCCTGAATCTGTCCGGCTGACAACCGAACTGACTGACTCTGGACTGGGGTAGTAAAAGTGACTGCTGTAGGTGCCACTGGAGCTGCTCTCTGGGCCCTATCTACTCCTATAGGGCTTGTTACTACTACAGCTGGTGCTACTGGCTCATCCCTGGACGTATTAGGAGTGCCTACGCCTGTCATATAGGGCATCGCCCCCAAAGCTGTCAACTGAGTTGTCATCGCTGCCATGGCCCTAGCCATCTCTATAATATGAGTCTGTAACTGTAGCACTGTGGCATCTGTCTCAACTGATCAGGGAGATCCTCCTATTTCAGCTTTTCCCTGGTCATCATCATCATCTGCCTCTATCTGCTCGTCTGAGTGGCCACGCCTAGTAACCACGCATACTTTGTGCACTGGTATATCTCCATCTGACTCCTCCTCGAGTAGGTCATCCTCATATAGGGTCTGATGGAAATCCTCCATACATGGACTCAAAGGGGAGGAGGTCCCGTAGGGGCTAAGGGCTGGCTCTGCCTGAATTGGTGAACCACTAGGAGAAACTGCAACATCATCATCCGTCGTCGCATCACAGACCATCAGAACTGCCTCTAATCCGGAAGGAACAACTGCCTCTAACTGCTCAACTACCTGAACTGGTTGTACTGCCTCGACAGGGGACTCTGCCTGTCGTCATCTCCACACCCATCTATTACGACGGGATCCTGTAGGGGCAATTGGCTGCTGCGGGGCTACTACAACTGAAGCGAGCTGGGGTCTGGGAGGCTCCAACTACTGACTCTGTCCATGACGACGTGGGCGTCGTCCAACGACTGGAGCAACTATCTGTGGTCTCACCAATGGAACTGAACTAACAGGCTGCCTAGGTGGCTGTCCTCTCTACCACCTGTACCTCTGCCTAACAGTCTGTCTCTATAACTGAACGGATGCTTGAGAAATCTGGTGGAGTAACCTCTCCTAACTGACAGGGCCTCGACCCCGCACTAAGTGAATAATACTCCGAATCCTCTGAGAGAGGGTTCGAGTAGCATCATCCCTAGGGACCCTAGCGCGTGGTAAAGTAGTAGTGACAGGAGGGGCCGCCGCGATGCGAGCGACGTCCTCCTCATCACTACTGTGTGTTAGTGAAGAAAAGCGTCCTCCCTGAACTGCTGCTATCTCAGGGGCAACTGTAGCGTCCGGGGTAGGGGAAACTGCGACTGGTCGTGGTGCCCGCTACCTGGGGACCACTCTCCTCTGAAGTGGCTCCTGGTGAGCCAACAAATCTGGCATCCACTGTCTGTCTGCCTCAGATGCAGTCAATCGAAGTCTACGGTTTCTATTCCTCCAGGCCCTTCTCCCAAGGTCGGAGACGGAAGACGAAGCAACATCTGAACCCACTGCCTAAGTGACAGGGGGAACAGGGACTACAGGAAGTGTCGGGGTCTGCTCGAGGGTCTCCGGGTGAGACAACCATGCGAAAGCTGAAACCCGATGGGAAGAAGGTGAAGGAGCCTCGATCTGGGCACCCCTCTTCCTGGAGGAAGAAGGAGGGGGAACCCGAACACGAGCTGCCTCTGCCGGAACAACTACAGGGGTAACTACTGCCTGCCGGCGCTGAAGGGCCGAGGCAGTCTCAACAACAGGTGTGGTAGGCACTGGTCGCCTAACCGCTGGACGAGTGGGCTGAACAGGAAGTGGTCTAGGCACTGGCTGCCTAACCACAGGGTGTGCCGGCTGCACACGAACAGGAGTAGGACGATCAGGTGCCCGAGCTGTCCGCCGAGCATCTGGACGTCTGAAAGGTCGCATGGCTGCGCGAGCTCTCCTCTGGGGAGGAGAGTAGGCAGCAGCCTCAGCAGGGGTCAGCCCGCCAAGAGTGACGAAGGCCGAGTCAGTGAAGGAACTAAAAGTGATTTCTCCAGTGGGAGGACTAGCTAGCAGGGACTCAGGAAGTGTCACCCGCACGTCAGAGCTGAAACTGAAAGTAACGGAAGGTACGAAGAAAGCCATGGCACTGTCTGCCAAGAATAATAAAAGAGATTTGAAATAATTAGTAAGAAACATTGACACGAGAAGAGGAATGAAAGATGGGGGACGGAATGACCTAAAAGGTCAGAAGGAAGGAAACTTAGTTATGGGGAAACCCTAACTAAGAAGAATGGAAGAAAAGAAACTTAGTTAGGGGGAAACCCTAACTAAGAAAAAGGAACGATCCTAACTAAGGAAGGACCCTAACTAAGAGTGGGACAGACCTAATCTAAGGAGTATCAATCCCGGAGTACACACAAGAAAGAATAATATAGAATCCAAAGATGGAGAGAGAAATATATCCCACCGTGGTCGTCAAAAACCTGTGGACCTCCGAAAGGACATGAAATAAAACACCGCCTCCCCGCGAGGGGAAGACATTATTTGGCCAATGGGAGGGCAGATTCGATCACACATACGATTAACCATTAAGGATAGTGGCTCTCACCAGCACACCCCGATGGGTAACAATATATAAGACCTTATCATCACAACGGGTTTCCCCCACCCGATACATTAGCTCGAGTGGGGTTTATTTGAAAGTGAAATTCAGTTTCCCACGGGCGCAAGCCCCCATGGTTAATTACATCTCAAGCCGGGGCTTGAGAAAACTCTCGATTAAAGATTCTATATTATTCTTCCCAAATTGGGAATGACACATAGGGAGAAAACTAAGAAATCCTACTCAAAGAGAAAGAAAGGTTCAACTAGGCTTAGTCAACATGCACGGCTCAAATTAGCATCCGGAGGGACTAAGGTAGTGAGAAAAAACTGGAGAAAATAAATAAACCATGCACTCAAAGCATACAGGAGAGAAGGATGGAGGTGGTGTCATCCGTGTGACGCAGATAAGTAGGGTTTATAGTCTTTGGACGATAGAAGACTTACCTACTGATGACGCGTACTATGAAATAATAGTAGCCTTGAATCCTAGATCTAGAGTGGGTCCAGTATTCTACGCAACACTAACACCTGTGTCCTAACTAATGCAATACAAAACCTGGACTTACCCCGGCCTGGATTGGGGAGCCAGCTAACCACCTAGTCGCTTCAAAATCATGAGTCCGGTCATTTTTATAAAAGATGGGTGGGTAGGTTATAGTTCTTGGAAATATGGTCGACGTCTAGAGGATTTCCTAATTGGCCCCAGACTTATATTGGGTGAATGCTTCTAGAGCTAATACAATTAAAATTTTGATTTAATTGATTTCTAATGCAATGCATGCTAGTTAAAGTATCCAAATCAGATATGCATCGAATTTTTTAAAAAAGGATTATGAAAATAATTTTTGGAATTAGACTGGGCTTTCCCAGGTCCGGCACCTCATCCTCATAGGTCAGATAATCTGGACTCTACCCGCAGGCGGGGATGTGTCTTATAGAAGGAGAGAGAAAATATATTAATATACATGCGACCCTGGACGATTTCGACAGTTTCCTAGATCATTCGGTTGCTAAATTATTTAAATCTTAAAATTTTAAATATTAGTTATGAGTAGAAAATATTTTAGTCCTTAAAGAGCCTAATGAAATCTAGGCTAAAACAAAAGCGGCATGCAGATCACCCATAAACTAAGAAAATCAAGAAACCCTAGAAGCACACAATCATAAATAAAACACATCAACATAATCCAAATAATTAATAAATGTCCATAGGCCAACTGCCCTTTAATTACAAACCAGGGTCTGCAGAAAATAAAGTGGCCGGGCACCACTGCCAATAACCCAGATTTCTAATCCTAAAACAGACGTAAGTTATTTTGAGTGGGATACTCTGAATCTTCATCTTCTTGATCTTCTCTTCTTTGGACTCCTTGGATCTCAGCTTCCTTGGACTCCTTGGATCTCAGCTTCCTTGGACTCCTTGGGTAGTAGAATGATCCAAATTTAGATTTCCAAATAGAAAATGACTATCCTCATATTGGGTGTCCTTTCCTCTTTAGAATCCGATCTTTGGATCCTTGTATCCCCACTCAAAATTTACTTTCATAACTCAATACCAGATTACAAATAATTTACATTAATAAAAAGTAGTAAATCTAGACTCCTGCAAGGTTATCCTAATAAAAATCATCCCAAATAATTTATATATCACAAGCAGTTATATAAAATAAAGATAATCATTATAGTCATGTCTGGCCATGCTCTTAGTTACTTTGAGGGCTAAGTAAGCTCTGGAGCACCTATAGCAATTTATAATGATGATTTAATTTAGCCCTCATTTATTTAGGGGGGGCTAAGCAATTTCTGAAGCACCTGCACAAAATCATGTCAGTCTTTAAATCATGATTATTGCCCCCCTTTTATTTAGCACTGCATGAGCATGACCACCTGCAGAAAATATCATTAGTATCAAAATTGATCCTAACCTATGGGTAGTCTATCGTGCAATCACATCGATTCCCAGAGTGCAGTAAAAATAAGCAAACACACTAGTAGTTCGATCACAACATGCAGTGAAATCCGGAGAAACTCGACACACAATAGAAAAGTAAACACCGACCTAGCCTAGGACTAGAAGTGGTGCCCTAGTAAACAATTCTATAGTGTGTGTAAGGGTCTGTGTGGCTAGGGTAGATCCCAAGCTGGGTACTTAGTTAAGGTTGCCTAATATCCAGGTTTGTCGTAGGTCTGAGAAGGGAGTTTTACTTAAGGTTCAAATATTAGTGAATCAGGGTTCATTTTAGTTAATTTAATATGTAGATCAATTTTAATTCTTAAGGTATCAATGATTAGAGTTTAAGTTGCATTAGTGAACTTTAGGAGATCCGGGGTCACCCTATTCACTAGGTCAAAGGGATCCCAAATTGACTTTTTGATTAAAATGGATTTGTGAATAATTAATATTTTTATAAAATAATAGACCTTAGCCCGATCAGTTAGATTGTAAGCATGCCCAATTTGGATTCTTCTATCCAAAGTAATGAATTTCTGAAGTTTTGGTCTCGTTTTCAACTAAGTTTGACTGGATTATTGACTTTTTGATTTAAGTTGATTTCTGAAATTTTAATATTTTTAATAAATACTAGATCCTAGTGTGAGTTGAATGCCTTTGAGTTTGTACAATTTGGAGTTTTCTATAATTAGTTATGAATTTTCAAAGTTTGGGCTATTTAGTGAATTATCGAAATTATTTAATTAAAGGACTGTTTTAGGGATTTGGATCGAAATCAGTTCCAAACTGCTTGGAATCACCCCCAAAGGTCAGGAATGACCCAAAGAAGTGTTCCCAAGTGTTTGAAAAAAATTTGGAATTTTTAATTATTTTTAATTATTTAATTTAATTAAAAGGTAATTTTTAATCAAAATTAAATTAAAGTTCAGATTGAGGCCCAATCAAGGGGTTTTTACTTTTCATGGATTAGGGACTGAATTCTGAAGAGTTTGATACATTATGAATTTTTTTCTGATTTAAAATGAATTTATTAGAATTTTCTGAAGTTATCGGGTCTTAATTAATGGGTAAATTAGAGTTGATCAATTAAGGGGCTTAATGAGTCCTAAAAATTCCTAGAAAATTCTGAGGGATTTAGGATGTCACTAAGTTTAAGTGTTTCAAATTTCAAGTCATTCGAGGTTCTATTCTAACTCCTAGAATTTTTTTAAGTTTGCTATACGGGTCTTTAATTGTTGTCCTTAAGGTGCACTACATAAATGGGTTGAAATCAATGTCTTAACTAACCCTTAGCATAACATAAGGGAAATGCAGCAAATATAAATACACCAAATATGTCCTTAGATCTAGGAGAGCCTAGGCTAGGTGTTTGTGCATCCTACACATGCAAGGACTATGAGACACTAAGTAAAGCAAGCCTAATGAAGTGATTAGTGAATGATTGTGACCCAATCATCCACTAATCCTTCTCCCACATGAATGCTATTCATACATAGAGCCTAGGCTTAAGATTTCACAAAAGGTGGACCTCCCAAAATTGGAGGATTTAAATAATATTTAGTTTTAAAGTAATTTTACAATACATAAGTATTATAAATATGTACAAATATAAGTTTGAAAGTAAGATAATTGAAAGTAATTCAATTCATAAGCATGGGAGGTCCATCAGCCACCAAGAGGGGTTTTAAAATAATTTTATTTCAAAATAATTGATTATACTAATTATTTAAATAATATTTAAATAATTAAATATCTGAACAATACAGAGATCATCCAGAACAGTTAGATTTGAATCCAGAAAATAATTTTAAATTGAAGTTCATATTTTTCTGAAAAATTCCAGGTATTGCACATCAAAATCTGATTTAAAATGAATTATTTATGTATTTTTAAAGTTAAATAGGTTTAAAAGTAATTTTTAAATGATTTAAAATAATTCATATTTAAAAATAATTTAATAAATTTAAAATGAATCAGATATTAACATTTCTGGATTTTAAAATAAATATAAATAATAATAATCATTAAAATAATTTTAAAATATCTATAATAGGCATATAATTAAAAAGATAATTATAATGATAATAATAATACTAATAAAAGTAAAATAGAATTAAAAGTAATAATAATAAGGTAATAATAATTGATAATTTAAAATAGTTAATAACAATAATACTAATTTCCAAAATAATGAAAATAGTAAATAATGTTAATAATAAAATATTAATATTATAATAATATGAATATTAATATAATAATAATATTATTAAGATAATAACAATAATATTAATAATAATATTAATATTAGAGTAATATTATTAATAATAAATATTAATATTATAATAACATAAATATTAACATAATAATAATATTATTAAAATAATAATATTATTATTAACAATAATATTTATATTATAGTAATATTAATAATAATAAATATTAATATTATAATAACATAAATATTAACATAATAATAATATTATTAAAATGATAATAATATTATTACTAATAATATTTATATTATAATAATATTAATAACAATAAATAATAATATTATAATATCATAAATATTAACATAATAATAATATTATTATTATTAATAATATTTATATTATAATAATATTATTAATAATAAATATTAATATTATAATATCATAAATATTAACATAATAATAATATTATTAAAAATAATAATATTATTATTAATAATAATATTTATATTATAACAATATTAATAATAATAAATATAATAACAATAAAAATAATAATAATAATAATAATAATAAAGTTTAAAATATTTTTTTAAAAATATAATAATAATAATAATAATAAGATTTAAAAAATAATTTTTTAAATAAAATAATAATAATAGTAATAATAATAATATATTAATAATATTATTATTATTATATAAGAATAATAATAAATAATAATACTATTAATAATAATATTATTATTATTAATAATTTAAAATTAATTTCTGGATTTTTCTGATTTTAAAAATATATTTTAAATATATTTTAAATTAATTAAACTCAATTTAATCCTCGGCGGCGGGGGCGGCGGCGACGGTCAGCTAGGTGTCGCCCCAGGACTGGCTCCTGCGGTCTCGACATTGATTGGGGAGAGAGAGGTCGAGGCGGCGGCTAGTGGGACACGCGACGCTCCCGGGTAGGCTCCGCGGATCCGAGGCAATGATTGCCGCAGCGGCAATCATTGTCGCGGTCGAAGCAGCACTTAGCCACATAGGACAGGCCTCTGCGCCGTCTGATTTTTCGCGGTTTGAATGGATGGCCCTAATGATGCCACGTAACGGATGTAACCGCGGGATCGAGCTCCGCAGTCAACCCGAACCGCGAAAGGAAGAGATCCCGACCGTTGATCGTAAGATCAACGGTCCAGATCGAACCCTAGCGGGCGGAAGCGTAACCCGAGAGCCTAAACCTATTTTCGTCCCATTCTCGCAAACGACACGATGAAATTTGATAAAATTTTAAACAGAGAGTCTAGACGTGAAGAGCATTCATGTGGGTATGATTTCGCGGTTTAAAACGCGCTAATGACTAAGCTAATTAACCCTAAGTGTATCTAACTAGGGTTTGAGATTTTACCCAAGATATTCGATGGATTTTGGAAATTTTGGACTTGTTGCACTTATAGACTGTCCACGCTCCTAGTTGTAGAAGAAATCGTGGCCAAATACGCCTTGGATCGAACAGAAAATGCCTTGGAAAGGATCTCGCCTCGGTTCGCCGGAAAGCTTGCCGTCGGCGGGTGTTTGACGGTGGATTTAAGGAAGGGTGGGAGGAGACCTAGGGAGCTCACACACGAGATCCATCGGGTTGGGAGCTACTAGGTCGAGAGAGAGAGAGAGAGAGAGAGAGAGAGAGAGAGAGAGAAAGAGAGAGAGAGAGAGAGAGAGAGAGAAAGAGAGAGAGAGAGAGAGAGAGTAAAAAAGTCCCTATTCCAAACCCTAAAATGTGTATTTAAAGCCCAAGGGTGTTGATCTACGGCTAGGATCGAAAGGGGGATCGAATAGGAGGGAAACCACCTTGATTTGGCCGTGGTTTGAGTTAGAGCCCATTAGGAAGGTGTTTAGGGCTTTGAATAGGCTTAAATAGCTCTTAATGGGTCATATTGACCCATTAATGACTTGGTCAACCTAGTCAAATAGGCCCAAGGGATGGAGGGGTTTGAGCCTTGATTGGGTTTGGGTTGATTTGAGCTTGAATAGGCCTATTAAGGCCTATTGGGTCAACTCAAGTTGACCTGGTCAACTAGGTTAACCCAGGCTCTGGGTCTGAGCTGAAAACAAGGTCAACATGTGCGGGTCAATAAATTTAAATCTGATCATCCTAAGCAGGTAAATAGGAGTCGACAAGATTGGACAAATAATTATAAAATCCCCTCAAACACCCGCATGGGCCCCGGCGAGCGTGTTATTGGTACACACTTGACGTCCAGGGATGCTGCGCGGGTCAGAAAATAAACCCAAGTTCGAGCCCGATCCTTCTATGCAGGTAGATAGAAGTCGACACGGCTCGAACCATAAAACAAGTATACGGTCGCGAGAGTGACCAAAATATATGTTTTACTAGTGTACTCGTATTTAACTTCGTTTGGGACTTTCTTACTGCTTCTTAAAATAACTTTTTAGTACAAAAATTAAAATTTTTATACTAAAAAACTATTCTAAAAATTTGTAAGAAAGCATCCGAGACAAAGCCTTAATTACCTCTAGATTTAATGTTTTACTAGTGTACTCATATTTAATTACCTCTAGTTTATGGACATATATGCAAATTCAAAAAATATACATATTATCTAAAGATGTTAAGTCACTCAAATGACTTATATGTTTAAATTAAATAAAAAAATCAATAATTAGTTTTAAAAAGACCTTTTTAATATCTATCTATACGCATTTCATCAATTGATATAAAGTTATAAACTTATGATTCTTATATTTTGAAATTGACATCTTTTTTCCCCCTTTTATAAGAAATAATCATTGTTGACATGCAAAACTAATAAACATTTCAATCCAAAGCGTCGCGTAGACCTTCTATTCTCTCTGGAGATCAGAGTAGTCAGTCGTGCTTGAAAGCTCAAATTGGGATTGATTGTTGAAGAGAGATTTAGGCTTCGTTTGAGACAGCTTTCTTACTGCTTCTTAATACAATTTTTTACTAAAAAGTTATTTTAAAAAATAGTAAAAAAATTATCCTAAACGAAGTCTTAATGAAAGTTACCTAGCGATTGAAAGGTTTCCAAAAACCCTCAGACAAAAACTCGAGCCTTTTGAAAATACCTCCACTTCATCAGTCAAGAAGAATTCTTGTACATGTCGCCCAAAAGCATCATTTTACAAACCTACTTTCTCAAAGGCGCAAGATCACACAAAATTCATTATTCAAACAACTCTATCAATAAGTGGGTCTATTATACATTCAACTACAATATATTTTGTGAATAACAGTCATGGTCAAATAGAGTTTTTATTATAAATCAAAACATATTTTTGGATGCAAAAACTATAAGTAACAGTCATTTCTATATGAATAAATGAATTAGACAAATAACTTAAGCAACCATAAATAAACACAACAGTTTCTAGTTCACTCACTTCATCAATTTTATACTACATTTGGGATGGGTTTCTCACAGCTTTCTAAAACTTTCTATTGTAAAAAAAAAATTATTTCAAAAAGCAGTAAAAAAGCTTTCCCAAACGAAACCTTAATTTCCTAAATGCAACTTTCCTTATACCAAACTCTAAACTTTGCAGTCTATTTTTGCAAAAACCCCAAGAAAGAAACAGTCAATTCTTCCATAATATACACTTCAGAAAATTTAAATCTCCTTCACAAATGCTTTGTATTTACTACTTAGTTCACTCCAAGAAAAAAAACAAAACAAAACTCTTGTATTTCTTTAAGGGGCTGTTAGGCAACAAGTGGTATTTAACTTTAGTGGGATTTAGTAAATCCTGTAAATCTGGATTTAATAAATCCAAAATGTGTTAAATCTTGAAAACTATTTGATAACATATTTCAGAATTAATGGCAGTTAGAAATTTAAATATGAAGAACATAGTTATAAATTAAAAAACAAATTTATAATTAAAAATAAAAATTAACATGCTATGAATTTAATAACATGTTAAGTTCAAATTACTCATTACTTATATATTTAATAATACATATTTTACATTATATTAATAAAGCTAATCATATTAATATTTAATTACTAATTATACAATTAAGTTAAATTAGATAATTAATTTATGCACTACTTATACTATTAATTATTTAATTAATTTACTTAATTATTAATATTTTAAATTATATTAATTAAGTTAATAACTTAGAGGTGTCTAGGGTTTGCCTTTCATCTTCTCTTTTCGTCGTTCTATTCGGCTTCATTGCTTCGCAGGAGGTGTATAGATTGCACGCGTCGCTTCTTCGGCTCCTTCGTGGCTATTCGACTTCGCTCCTTCGACAACTTTCTCTTCCTGTCGGATCAGAAGTTACCACATTTTGATCGGAAGCAAGAACAGCAGCTTTCGCGCGCTTCTAATGTTAAATCCCGTTAAATCCGCCGAACCAAGGGATTTAATAAATCCGGGATTTAAGCCGGGATTTAACGCGCGCACAAAAAATTTTTGGCTGGATTTAGCGTAAGTCCGACTTAAATCCCACGATAAATTCGATACCAAACAGCTCCTAAGTTTACACTTATAACTTATCAACTCACACTCTAAAACAATCAAACAATCAACGAAACCAACAAGCAATCAAGCATTGGCAACCATCCCATATCCCACCTCAACAAATAAGCTCTAACAGCCCTCAAATTAAAAAATTATTGAGAAGAAACTAACGGCTATTGCAGCAGAAACAAGTAAAAATCAGAAACCGGATCTCAAGATGTCAAGTGAACCAGTTTAAAGAAATTATTCAGACAGTTTTTATAAACCTCGACGGGAGACAGATCATATTTTTTAAGGAAAGCAGCAACATGAAGCTATTCATGGATATAGCTTGAATAGCTTGATCAACCAATACGGTATCTCATGAACAGTTTTGGGTCTCAAAGTTCTTTCAGACAAGCAGAGCTCAGAATTTTCTCTCACCAAATATCTGGTCGAATCTCCCCTGTAGCAGGTGGCACCCATCTGCCAGAGTTGTAAACACTCTCTCCAACCTTCCATCCTGGAACATCTTTCATAATTTTAGCCTCCTCTTCCAAATACTTCTTCCATTCTTTCACAAATCTACAATCATGAAGTTCCAATATTGAAGCATAAAAGAAGAAGAAGATAATAATACAGAAGTCCAACTAGAAAAAAGGCGGGAGCTTGCCTTTCATCTTCTTCAGCTTGAAGTACTGGTATAATTGCTCTGCGAGCTGCATATTTCTCCTCCTTTTGTGCCCTAGACAAATTTACAGATGACGTAGCATGATTAACGTATAATTATGCATTCATGGAGTCTGGAGTAATAATATGCCATGTACAATAAATAGCTTGCTGGGTGCTTCTTTCATAGGCTATATATATATATATATACCACAAGAAATAGTTCATGAAGTAAAAAACTAAAGCAAAATTCTGAGCTTTTTGGGCATGATCACTTGGATTTGTCCTGATCATAGTATGATATATGACAAAAGCATGAGATGAGGTTCATCACCAGTCACAAAAATGCGAAATTCAAATATTAGGCATATCAGATTTTGTTCTCAAATCGATTGGGACCAGGAGTTATTCTCTTACATGTCAAACAGTATGCTTTTGATTAGATAAGATAAAGGCTGCTGACTAGGAAGATGAACAATCAACTGAGGTGAGAGTAAGAGCTCTTTCCACTGATTAAAGAACGCTAAATAGCTATATTTAAGGTAGACGTTGAGGAAGAGGAAGACAAGATATCAAATGAATTGAGGGTACAAGCTGCACCTGATATTAGTAGACCATAATCCAAACTATCAAAGACTTCTCCATCTGAAAACATCACAGAAAAATGGTGAAGCAAAGATATAAAAATGCAAGAACCTTGAAACTCATTCAAAACTCAATTGTAGTGCCTAGTTGAAATCAGATCAAGCCCACCTGAGTCGAGCCAGATGTCAGAGATTTGGATGTAGGGCCAAATTTTAAGTTGAGTTCGAGACCAAATGCCTTGCTCAAAAACTGAATAGATTTGGAGCAATGTTTTTTGTATTTTAAAGTACTGTTATATTTTTCACAGTAGTGTGCTGTTAAAGGTTTCCATTGAATACTATAGGTTGATGGCTCAAAACATCACTCCTTTTTAATACCTTCCTTGGTTTGACATAAAGTTATGCTGGATGTTAGTTTTTTATCCACAGGCAAACCTTTTAATCAAAAATATATGATAACGAGTGGGGATTGTATTCTCATATAGTTTGAGAAATGGCCAACAAGAAGAAAAAGGGTCGATGGTTGACATCGAAACAAAGTAGTTTTTCTTAGAGAATGTTTTATGTTGATTCCCTACTCAATAGTGAAGCAAAGGGAGCGGGGTTTTTATTCTTCAATGTAGTTGGATGCTCATTTAATTTTATTCCGTAGTATTATTCTAGCATTTTAATAGAGTGGAAGTGGTTGAAATTTCTAGATATGAGATTATGCTATGCTCCTTGCAATTTTCAACGTGATTGGAATTGCTAAATCTAAGATTCTGTTAGACCGGTCCAGCCGGTCCACACGGGACCGGCCAAATGCAACAGAGGCGGAACTTCTCCGCCTCCTGCGCATGCCACGGATGCCGCGAAATCCATGGAAGCTTTTTTGGAAGGTTTTTTGAGGGAATTGGGAGGGAAATTTGAATGTAGGGACTGTTTAGGGATTTCCTTTTGATTTGTATGCATTAAATAGTTTGTTTTCCTAGGGTTAGGGCATCTTGAATTTGGCTAAAATTTGAGATCCCTTGAGTTTATGTTTTTCTTTTGGGCTCTAGCGGCGTCTAGAGATTTGGGAGAGATCGATCCTCCTCTCGAATAGAGGATCAATTGTATCTTGCTATTTTCCGTTTCCCTTTCATCAAATAATACAAATTATCTACTATTTTCGTGTATTTGTGCGGATTTTTGTGAATAATTCTCGCTGTTTTCTAAAGATTGATAGGAAATACTTGAGATCTCTAAGTGTTACCTATCAAATTGGTATCAGAGCACGTCGATCGAAGGGGAACCAATGGCCGGAAGGAAGGTGGAAGTTTTGGAGGGAGAACTTGGGCAACTCAAAGCACATTTTGAGGAGAAGATTGCTGATTTTCAAAATCAGATTGCATCCGTCAATGAAAAGATGGATGAAAAGTTCGCCATGGTGGAAGACATGTTGAAGAAATTGCTTGAAGCCAAAACCAAACCAGTGACATTGGAAGCAAAGGAAACTACTGGCGGCCATGGAAGAGATGGGAACCCTAACACGTTTAGGGGAAGGAAAAATCCAGAAGTGGAGATCCTGGAGGGAGAAGATGGAATGCCTCCTCTAGAACCACTTTCTAGGGAGGAGATGAGCATTGGCTGCGCAAGAAGGGGTGCTGAATTTGAAAGGAGAGAGGATGATTTCAATCGTCGGGGTCCTGATTTTGAAAGAAGAAGAGGGGATTTTGATGAAGGGTTTGGGTATGATCGTCGGAGGGAAGATCGTGACAATTGGGGAGCACCTCCTCTTCGAGGAATGGGAGGTTATGGAGGATTTAGGGGAAACTGGTGTGACTTGAGGGTGAGGAAACTGAAGATGTCAATCTTTGAAGGGGAGGATGTGCACGGGTGGATCTACAAGGTAGAAAGATATTTCACCGTCAATGGGTTGACAGAGGAGGAGAGACTGACGGAGACGGTCCTATGTTTGGAAGGGAAGGCATTGTCTTGGTATCAGTGGAGGGACATGTGACGACCCATACGGAGTTGGAGAGAGTTCAAGGATTGTTTGGTAGAACGTTTTCGAACTGGTAGGGGAGGAGACTTCTAAGAACAGTTCTTCGCCTTAACATAGGAGGGTTCAGTGACGGAGTACCGGGAGAGATTTGAGTACGTTGCTAGCTGATTGGACCGCCTTCCTAAGACAATGCTAGAGGGAAATTTCATGAAGGGATTGACACCAAAGATCCGAGCAGCGGTTAGAATAATGAGGCCTCGTGACTTGGGAGAGGCTATGGAACTAGCTCAGTTGGTGGAGGATAAGAGGCACCTGGAGAAAGGGGTGGAAGGCAGCAATTCAAGAGGCACATATAGGATGGCCACCACCTTTTTGGCATCCAAGGAGCCGACACTGGGTACCTTTCGGGAGACTCTGAAGGAGAAGACTGTCGGTGGAAGACCCGGGGACAACTTCAAGAAGCTCACGGAAACAAAATTACAGGAGAAGAGGGCGAAGGGGATCTGTTTCAGATGTGACGAGAGGTATATGCCGGGGCACAGGTGTAAGGATCGAACTCTTCAGGTTCTTACCGTTTGTGATGAAGAAGGAATGGAGGAGGGTGTCGTCTTTCCACATTGCGGACAAGGTGGATATTTGGGAGGGGAGTATTGTTCATTGGACCGGTCTAGCCGATCCACACAGGACTGGCCTAGCACAATAGAGACGGAACTTCTCTGCCTCCTGCGCATGCCGTGGATGCCGCGAGATCCATGAAACTTTTTTGGAAGATTTTTTGAGGGAATTGGGAGGGAAATTTGAATGTAGGGGCTGTATAGGGATTTCCTTTTGATTTGTATGCATTAAATAGTTTGTTTTCCTAGGGTTAGGGCATCTTGAATTTGGCTGAAATTTGAGATCTCTTGGGTTTAGGTTTTTCTTTTCGGCTCTAGGGGCGTCTAGAGATTTGGGAGAGATCGGTCCTCCTCTCGAATAGAGGATCAATTGTATCTTGCTATTTTTTGTTTCCCTTTCATCAAATAATACAAATTATCTACTGTTTTCGTGGTTTTGTGCGGATTTTTGTGAAGAATTCTCGCTGTTTTTCAAAGATTGATAGGAAATACTTGAGATCTCCGAGTGTTTCCTATCAGATTCCTTCAGTTCGTCCTCTGCATCTTCTACTTTCACTGGTTTGTGCTAGTGAGCTGGAAAGAGTAATATTTCTATGCTCGCTCTCAATGGTAGGCGCTCTTATCTCATGTTTTCTAGAAGGAAAATTTGAGATTCTTGCTTTTTTACCACTATTTGTCATGTGGATAAAAATTATAGAGAAAACTCTTTTGTAATAGCGTTTAACTTGTTTTAGGTCAAATATGGTGTTTGAATGCATATAAAAATTTATCATGATCTTCTTGCTCTATTCATTTGTATTAGTGCTACATGAGGTGTTAGATCTATTTTACACAAATTTTCTTAAAAAACTATGCACAATATTACATTTGGTCTACTCTCATTAATTGTTTCAAATTAAACTTCTCAACAAGTAAATACCTAAGTCATCAAAATCTATTTTTACTATATTATCTTCAATAAATGATACTACTAAAATTTCTCTAGCACAATTGCTACCTACTTAATCCTTCCCAGTTTTTCTTCTACAAATTTTCTCTTTGCATTATCATTTCTAACATTCAATTTACTTGTCATGATTTCTTTATTGTCTAATACTCTCTATAAAACAAAGTTAGTTTACCTGTAATTTTATAATATTTACTTTTTAAGTCCCCCTGACATCCTCTAATCATATATCAAATATTCAAACACTTCTTCATTTTAACCATCAAATTTAACTCCAAAAGGAATGCACTTAACTCTAACTTCCTTTTCATTCTCTATATTAAAGTTGAGGTATTTTAATCATATCACACCTAATGTCACTCTAGTTGAGAAATACTCATTGATAATTAACAAAAACAGATCCAAATAAATAGCATATTATAGATCTTTGTTCTACTGACCATATTCCCTTAATTTTCGGAAAAAAAAAATCCTAAATTCTACTAACTATTAACTTCTGAAAAGATCTCGTAACTTCAAATTAATTACTTATTTTGAATCTCTCTTGTAAGCATCCTATCCAATACAAAAAAAAAGATGAAAATAATGTTTATCACTTTAAATGCACTTTATTATAGTATATTATTACTAGGGTTGTTGCAAATAAAAAGTGAGGATTTTTCTTAATTTATTTTCTCAATAGAGTTTCCTTAGTGGGACAAAGGCTTGACGTTATTGTTGTTGTTGTAATAGAGTTTCCTTACTTACAAGGTAAACTCTCAAGGTTCAACTATTTTTGAGCTACTTATATCTTGTACGTAAATGGCTTGAGCTTAAATTTAGCATCTAAAGGCCACGAATTTGGCCCTTCTTTTTTTACTCTCAATCATGCTCAAAATAGCTCTTAAATCTACTCAATACCTTCACATTGAATTAGCTAAACTCGAAATGTTCTTCAACACAAACAAGTTGAGTTGCCTTTAGCAAAAAAAATTTCAGTTCACACAAAGGAAGATTAGCTTGGAACTCAATTTGTTGTCATCCCTATGCAAAGCACGTCTAAGCTGTGATCCATATGCTTGAATTTGATCAAGAGTATAGAAATACACAAAAAAAAAGTCCTAGATGTCTGATACCAGCATTGGTTTTCTTTGATAGGGGACTCCCCAAAAAAGAAAGCAAATGAGGTGTAATGAAATGACTTGATGGTTGGACGTTCACCAATAAAGAAACAAATAAGATGCAGTGGCATTAGTGCCAAAAGTATCCTTAAAGGTGCCTAATATCAAACGGAGGTTGCATCATTCCCCTTGCAATGGGGATATAGATACTGCCAACATCAAACTATTACTAGCTCTGGACTTCACGTAGATCTATCAAAAGAAAAATAGTGATCTCATTCTATAATACACAAGTCATGAAATCACATATGCACTCTCTGATTATGAAAGTGTCAGCGAATGTTAAGAAAAAAAACATTAAAAGAACAAACAGTAGATTATTCTAAATTTTCAAATAATAACACTCAAATATCAAAATTAAATAAAAAATACCACTAAGATTAAGTTATTTAAAGCAAAACACACGTTTTCATGCAAATACTATGATGTGATTTAAACACTAAAATGACAGTAAATATAAAGATTTATGCGTTAGATATGTAAATACATACAAATTTTGTAGTATGTATATAAATCCCTTAAAAAAATATATTGAACAACAAAATAAGCATGTATAATTACAAGTAAAAAATAAATATTGAATCTCTTTTTAAATAAGATATATCATATCATACAAGTAAATATAATATATATGCATACTTGTTATTTATTCATATTATAGAAACATATTATCCTCTTGGCACATTTTGGGTGAGCAAGGAAGATTACACGGTAACAAATACATAAAGTAAAACTTTTAAATGATGTTGTTGGCCATTTAATTTCCTGGACTCCCCCGTTTATGTGATAAACGGGACCTATGCTAGTTTTGCACATATTTTCCTACACAGCTAAATAATTGATACAGGGAAGGGGGGCCACCAAAGATGCAAAGGGATATTTAATAAGCTAAGGTTTATGGAAAAATTGACATAGGAAACCCATTAGCAAATTTCTAAATCATTATTGGACATTCATTTATGTCCAAAGTTGCATATGATGTCAATTCTTGAATCAACTAGAATCTTCAGAGCAATTACATACACAATTTTTTGCATTTCATGACTTGAATGCACCTCATAGAAATGGCTCATATGATGTACTGTCAAAGCCTCCAAGGGTATGACCGTATAAAATCTAGTATAATATCTATCTAATCAAGCAAACGGAAAATAAAAGTTTTGTCAGATAACTGACCACAGAGAAAGCTTCACAAGAGAAGAATAGACATTTGCAATTTCTAGCAAACAAGCATGAATAGAGAAATGCATTGTCTGCAGCATACCAACATTAACGCACAACAGTATACTCAACTCATTAAAAAACACTGTACGCAAATAGCACCTAAGTGCATGCTAAAAAGAGTATGCAAATTCTTCTGGGAAGTATATTAACGGGGCTGTGCTAGATTAACGTGATATGTCAGTAAGATTATTGTATCTCAAACATGGTGAAACATAGTGACATCTTACCCCATATTAACTGTTCGCTTATGGATATACGAACAACAATCTGGAAGTACTAAGTTGGCCATAGGATATCATAAATCTACCTCTTTTGTTCTTAGGGAGAAGCAAGGAAACAGAAATGAATAGTGTTAAGTCCTGGGTCAGACTATCCGTGTTTAGTTGTGGGGTGAGGATGCACTTGCTACTTTTGGGAGGAAAATAAGAATTCAAAGGTACCAAAAATATCTTTTGGGCTGATTTATAAGCTCTTCAGGATGCCAAAGAAAATTAAGAAAGCCTACAATAAATTCCATTATTAATTAAAGCAAGACCACAAATACCACCACTCACAAGACCCTGCACTGAAAAAAAAAACCGCCAGTCTAAAGTAGAACTCTAACATGAACCATAGAATTGAGATATTCAAATGAAACAAAGAATAAAGAAAAGATCATTCAGAGGAAAAATTCCATTGCTAATCCAAGCAAAATTGTAAACAATACCACCTACCCTGCCCCACTCTGCACAGTTAAAAGGTCCACAAGTCTAAAATATAGCTCGTATATGAACAATAGGGTTGAGATATGCAATGGTACGAAGAAAGCATTCATAGGAAAAATTACATCATGTCGCAGAAGGAATTAACAACATAATCGTTTATAATATAAATCAAATTGGTTTAAAAAAATAAATAAAAGCATAGGAATAGTATAAATACATCTGCAGAAACCTTTCTAATTCATAATTATTAAGCTAGACAACTAAAATCCAAGAAAAATAATTTGGTGAGGTTAATTAGAAAGACATACAAATAATGCATATGACAGAGCAATAGCAAGAAATGATTGTGCGTATGATATAATTTAGAGCAATTCTCATAAACAGCATCAATCCAAGCAGCGAAAGATATAAGGACATGATTTTTTTTTCATAGAAATAAGTCTATTGGCAGACATAAGATTGTAATATGCTTTTACTAAAAGAAGAAAGAGCACGTTAAAAGAGATTATCACACTTTGAAGAGGAAGAAACAACATGCGAATGATAATCATAAGGGCAAGTCAATTGTGGGCTTTGAAAATTCAAGTCCAGCTCTTCTGAGAGAGTATTGGTCTAAGGCCAATTTTTTTTACAGCATATTAGATTGCAAATAAGACACTATTAAGAGATTTTTTATCCTAATTTTGCAAGGACTTTACGATGTGATTTCAAGTTTCTTACAAATGCAAACCCCTATTATTAATTCTCTCTCCTGACAACAAGGGAGAACCTTTTGATTAAATCTAGTCAATAGACACTGAATGCTTAGTATATAGTTCTGTATGATTGAGTGAGCTCTTGGTGCATAATACTTAATGATATTGAAAAGATTTTATTTGAGAAGGGTAAAGTAGAGAGTGTTTCGCATGAAAGGGAGATTTTTAAGGCACATGAAAATATTGAGCTAAGTCTCACATTATATACTTAAAAAGTATGCTGGTATAAAAATACAAAATGGTTGACCTTCATCCATTTAAACTTAAAAAATTTCACCACTAGTGTATCAGGATCAACTTTGATAACCCTTCTTTGGCTTGCATTTACTATTATAAATCAAAACATAAATTCCAATAGGGGTAAAAAAAGACTAATTATGGCATGAAAGAAAGAAAGGCAACATTAGAGGATAAGATGTTTCGAAAAATTGATCAAATGGTAAACTATATCAAATGAAAGAGCAGCGCACATAAAGAAGGAGACTAGAAACTGATGAATAATACAAAATGCAAATTATCATGAGTGGTAAACAAAAGAATGAGCAATATACAAAAAAAAGTAAGCACAAGTACAGCTAAATGAACGAAGTGAGATGATGCTTCAAAGGCTCCATATAATTGAAATGACTGATAAAAAAAAAACAAAATCGAAATGGATCAGAGAAATACTTGAGAAAGTATATTGTGCTGTAGTGATATAGGGATATAGTATGCCACAGAGAAGTCAATAGTATAGTCATAAACATGCATAACATATATATGCTTACAATGATATTGGAAGCGATAAATAAATCAAAAGACGCACAAGAGTAGTATGTATGAAGGATCTGAAATTTCAATTTTACCAAAGTGGTGTGAAAATCATAATTAATAGCTTTGGTAGCGATGTGAGGAATTGAATTAATACAGGAAAACTAAAACTTGTAAGGATGCATGAAAGGAGAATGGGGCATTATTCAAGTACTTCAAATATTTTATTGAATTAACAAAAATCTAGTAATTAATAGGAATAATTTAATGATCAAAATGATCCCTATTCATTTAATCCAAGACTTCTTCAAGTATTTAGTATCTCAATTCACCGAATTTAAACCAAGTTGGTCCTTACAACAACTTTAACATTTCTTTGGATGAAAATTAGTGGTGGAAATCTTTTCCTGAGGTATTTTTGGACTTTTTAGGGATAATCACATTAATTTGAGTTAGTAATAACTAATAAGTAGTTAGATTAAATCTATAAAATCCAAAATACCCTAATGAAAAGCTTCTCTCTATTGATTTCCATCTAGAGAAATAGAAAAGTTGATGGCATGAACAAATTGTTTTAGAATTGGTAAGTTGAAGGACTAAATTATACATCTAAAAAGTCTAGGATTAAAATGGATTAAATTAAAAAGTCTGAGTCATTTTGATCAGTAACTCTAATAGGAATAGATGCCATTTAAACGTTAAATAGGCCTTTCTTACTTAAAATGAAAGAATAATCCATTTGTATATCATAAAATGGTTCCTGAAGAAAATTTGACCACAAAAGATAGAGCAACAGTTATAGATGTATATCCTCCGAGCATTAAGAAACAACCAAAACAAATAATTGCCCTAGGATAAGATAGAAGATCTTGAAAGCTGAGAAGTCGTTAATATTTCAAGATAAGTTGTTAGAAGACGAAAACTAAATTCTATAGATGAACAATACTTGATGTAGTTAAGATAGCATGTCTCATTAAGACGATTATCGTAGATGTTTTAGAAGTCAGGAATTTTTAATGAATAAGTGGAGTGAAGATGTACAAAAGTTTATTTTAAAAAAAATATAATTTTAGATAAAGGAAAACAAATATATTATTGAAACTTATAATGATTATTAGGAAACCAAAAATCTTGCAAATAATGTAATAAGCAAAGCAAAAGCTATAGTTCTTTTATGATTTGTATATTAGCCTACGTAATAAAAAGGGAGACATAAAAGAACTATGATAAGGAATTAGAAGTTCAAAGACTTCATGATGTGAAACATATATGAAAACGGAAATTGCTAAGGAATTAATAATAAGTTGTTAAGCTTTGATAATTTTTAAACTCGATGTTTCACAAGATTAGATTTAGGATTTCTTAGTTGACGATGTGATTACAAACTAGACTAGCAGAGCAATTTAAAATAACAATCAAAAGTTAAAGTAATCTATGTGCAGGAATAACAGAAATCCAACAATTAACAAATAGAGGTTTTACCTTGAGTTTCACTCACTTATACTCTTGCGAGGGCTTTACCGGAAGATTAATTTCAGCAATACTAAAGATGCCACCAAAAGTAAGAGAACGGTTACAGTATCGCCCAATGAAAATTCAGCCGAAGAGGAAGAAGTCGGTGGAGGTGAAAGGAGTTGCCACTGTCCAGAGGGTTGATGTTCATCGATAGCAGACATCAAACTGAAGAGAATCCGATCAATGTATTCTTCTACGGTAGCGTCGACCTCTAGGTTAACATCAAAGAAGGAAGAGTGTAGAACATCCATTAAGCCTTGATGGTCATAGATGAATCCGTGGTCAAGTTCGGGATCAGCCATCTATGGGGGAATGTAGGCCAAGCAATAGCGTATCTTCTTCCTTGGGTGGTATGTCTAGCAAGAGAGTAGGGAGGTAGTGGAGGGAGAAGTGGCTTGGGAATTCTAGCCAAGGCTAGGAAAGGCCTTGTTAATTTCAGATTTAGGGTTAAGGAAGGGAGAGGGAATAATCCCAAAATCTGAATTATAATTTCAGATTTTAGAATAGGGAGGGAGGGAAAATTTGAATTTGAATTCTCTAATTGGTGGAGGGGTTATGGGGGAGATTGGATTTTGATTGAAAAATAATTATAATGGGAGAGAGAAAGGAGGAGGGGCCGCGGCAAGAAGGGAGAGAGAGGGAAGAGAGGGGGGGGGGGACAGCCTAATGGGGAGGGGAAAAGGCGTCCACATACAATTTATATGGACCCATGCATTAATGGTTGATGGGGGGAAATTAAATCTGAAATTAATTTCAGATTGAGGGGATTTGGAAAGTTTCCTAAATTAGATTCATCAATTAGGAAAAAATTTTGAAATTCAAATATTTTTGAATTCAAATTAAAAGACTTTCCAAATTAATACTAGGATGCTTTAGGAAAGTATTTAGGAGGCTAATTGAATTTGAAAACTAGGGTTTTGAGCTAGATAGGCCGGCGGCTAGGGTGGGGAAGGTGGACCTTGGGTTCGGTGGGGGAGGGATTGGCGGTGGAGCTAGGGCCGTGGGTAGGATGGGAGAAGGGGAGGCCGGTTATGGGGGAGATGGAGAGGAAGTTTGATGTAAGCAAAAATTAGGCAAAACCTAATTTTTACATACAAAATAAAAATACGCTTACCTACAACCTTGAACACATAAAAAGATAAAGAAATTACTGAAATATGACATTTTATAAAATAAACGACTCTTACAACTCTTTGACATAAGACAAACACCATACAACTCACACAACAAACAACTTCATCCTAAACTTGCTTTTGAATTCATCAACATGAAAGATACAGGTGGGGTGGAACTTGCCGGTAGAAGAAAGAGGTTAGAAGCCCGAGAAGAAAGAGGAGAAGCTCGCAAGCTTTCCTAGAAGAAGAGGAGGAATGGAACAAGCTCGCAAGCTTTTCCAAAGAAGAACAAACCCTCAGGTTTTTTGGCTCCAAAAATTACATTATCACACTCTATTTTTCATCACAAAACATCTCATTTTTATAGGCAAGAGAGAGGAAACCAAACAGCCAAAGCACCTCCAACTAAACCAATAGGATTTAGGGAAATGAAAGGCCAAGAGTCTCCAACAGCAGCCCCAACGTTTGGTACAGAACCAGGGAAAAAAGAGAGGCAATTCACGGTTTACACAGCCCAGCAGCCACGGGAAAACCACCTAGCTAAGAACCCAAAAAGGCAGCACAGAGAACAACATCACATGCACGGGAAAACCAGCCAAACTCACGGGAAAACTCACCAGATGAGGGACCCGAAGAGGCAACAAGGGGAAACAAGCCAGCAAATTACGGGAAGAGCAAAAAGCCACCAAAAACCGAGAAGACACAAAGGGAAGGGAAAGAGGCACAAGTCCACTCCACATACCTTTTTCCATTTATGAGCTACACCATTAGTTCATGCCTTTTAGAATTAACGAGCTAAACTTCAGCTCAACATAACCAGAACTTCAACATCAGCTCAAAACCAAGAACCAAAGCCCAATCCGACAAACAGCAGCCACCCAAGGGACCCAATGCTATCAAACCAAGGACTACCAAGCCCAAAACCGAAAACAGCTAATGCCTCCAACCGAGAACAGCAAGCAGCCCAAGGACAAAATATTCAAGTTGTTTTGACCCCCCCCCCCCCCCCCCCTACATGCATCAAAGTTGACCGGCATTTTGGGGTGGGGTTGGGAGGAGGCCGATGGTAGGAAGAGGGGGAGGGGTTGGTTGGCGGTGGGGAAAGAAAGAAGGGGAAGAAGAAATCAACAAGGGATACGAACCGCGAGCCCGGCCTCTACCGGCAGCTGATGGCTGATGCTTGGCCCTCTCTTGGAGTTCTCTCCTCTCTCAAGAGCTCACAAAACAATGGACCAAAGCTGAAATTCTATTAATCAATCGTCAACTTCATACAATAGTGAAGACCTCAATATATAGGTCTCAAAATAAGATAAAATAAAAGATTCAAATGCCCATTGAGATACATCATGAACTAAACCATCTTGGGGTACAATAGTAAACCAAAATATAAATAAAATAAAATACAAAAATGCATCATAAATAAAGGCTCTGAATCGTAGCCGTCGATCTACGATTCCTCCGATGATAGACGCGTCGAAATCTCCTGCTGATGTCCTCATCACTTCAATCAAATCAGATGTAACAAAAATGAAGATAATATTATCTTAATTATAGACGAAGACATCTAGAAAAAATGAAAATGTTATTTTGAGAAAAGATTAAATGAGATGTTTAAGGTAGAAATCTTTTTAGAAGAGTGGAATATCATAAAGTATATTATAGATTGATCAAAATAAATTGAAGTAGAATAGCTCTGAAGAAGGTACATAAAATAAAGCTTTGTGTCTGAATGAGATATTTATTGAGATTTGAAGAGTTATAAAAGATATTGAAATAGTTCTATTAATGAATTATTACAATGGCTAACAAAATGTGAAATGGTTGGAGAAAAATCATTGTAATTAAAGGGTATCAAAAGTATGTTTCATACAATGAAGCTATGGGAGACTAAATGAAATATAAACATCGATATATATACAATGGTTTTAAGCTAGAAAGATCCGCTAAGATAGTAATTTTTGTGCCAAGATAATTAATGAAAAACTATATAGAGAAAATAAATAATCCTAGTACAATTTTTATTGTTCTTTTAAAGGCATATGAAAAAAATACCATGAAAACTGATTTAATACAACAACAAAAACATTAAGCCTTTATCCCACTACATGGAGTCGGCTACATGAATCATTTTTCTCCATTGTGTCCTGTCATTAACAACATCAAGTCGGATACATTATGTTTGATTTGATAAAAATTCAAACAAAATGTTTATGAAATGTAAGTTAAAGTTATTAAAATGTATAATGGAGCATTGATTAATATAATAATTAATTGTCAGATGATCAAAAAATTTCCAATCACAGTAGGATCGCATCAAGAATAAGCATTAAAATATAACTTTTTGTATCAATTATAGAGGTGATAACAATGGATATTCAAAGTGAGGTATAATGGTTTATGTTTCTTATATATGACAATTTAAATTATTGAGCATTTAGTGAAATAAGTGAAATTTTAGAAAAATGAAACAAAGAAATTTAAAAGATAAGGCGTTGGGTTCAATAAAGTTATAAAACAAAGACGAAGTAAATTATATATAATTTAATGGATGGGTGTGAAGTTAATAATGATCACCCAATATTACTAGAAAATAAAATAATATCTAGGTGTGATGAGTTCAAGTATCTTAGAACTATTGTATAGAAGAACGATAATATAGATGAGGATATAAATTTCTAGAATTAAGGCCAAATGGTTATAATTCAAATGCGCCTTGAGAGTATTGTGTGATAACAAAATATTATGGAGACCTAGGGCTCATTTTATTGAGCTTTTTACCTTCTTTGCAGCCACATAAAGCTCCCACCTAAAAAAGCTAATTTTAAACGAAGTTCTAAAACCACTTCATAAAGTAGCTTTCTAATGGAAGTTTCCTAACCTCTGTATGAAAAGGAGAAGCTCAATGAAATAAGTCCTAAAAACTACATGTCATATAACTTCAATTAAGACAACCATGTTTTATAGATTTGAGTGTAGAGTGATAAAGAAGTCAATAATGGCTAAATTGAGCATGAAAAAAAATGAATGTGACACAAATCTATACAGAATAGATAGACAAATGATTATATTAGAAAATTAGTGTGAATGTCATTTGTTTAAGACCAGATAAAGGAAATTAAAATAGCTATTTCAGCAAGTAAAAAGAAAGGCCGAAAAAGCACCAAGAATTTAGGAAGGAAAGGACGTAGAACAAAGGCACATGGATAGAAGTAATGTCATAACTGATAAGATTTGCACATAATAAGTTTAACACCTCATGCAACACTCCACAAGGATAAATGGATAATGAGGATTCATAAAAGCAGGTCCCAACTAATGGAATGAGACAAATGATATATTTTTTGATTTTTTCCTCACGATTGTTCCACGGAAGCAATGCAAGTTATTCCCCTAGATATCAATTATAAACACAATTCTGGCCATAAACAAAGCTATTTATAATGCCATCAACAGATGAAATGATAAAACAGCTGTCTAAGTTCTCTCCGTTGGGCTTCAATTGAACTATAACTATAGCAGCAACAGAGAAATAATTTTTCCACCGCTAAGGAGCTTTAAACAAGAATTGATCATTGCAAACATAATTCATCCCTTGATCAGAAAAATCAAATCAAAGCACTCAACAGCCACAATTAGATTCAAAAATACCGTTAAATTCAAACCAATATCTAAAAAAAAAATGCAACTACTTGTATTCATGACCGAAACATCCATGCGGGGATTCCAAACCTAAAACCTCAAGCGAGAGAAACAAATCCACAAGACCACACGAATCAGAAACCATAGCAGCTCAAACCCCAGTAGTAGGTACAGAAAAGAAGAGAGGAGGTTGTCTGCTACCTTCGGATCTTATTGCCCTGGCCGATCTGATACATGCCATAGGCGAAGACGCCAAAGGCAGTGAGGAAGATGGCAACGGCGCCGGGTCCCTTGGTCGGGATCCGTCGGGCGTACCTCACCGGCGGGAATCCACCCGGGGGCGGACCATCTTGCAACACGGGCATCTCCTGCACGCTCACCATCCCCGGTTTCTTCCTAATCATCGCCTCCGTCATCCTCCCAGCGACAAGAATCACCCCGCAGCGCTTGCCGAACTGCAGATAATCTCGATTGGTGCAATCCCACGCTCCTCTGTGAATCACGACCTCCGCTCCTCTCCGATTTGATTGAGGTGCGATGGAGACGATAAAAATTTTTGAGAGCGAAAATAAATGAAAAGCCTTTCTAAATAAATAAATAAATGTATTCTTTTTTTTTTTTTTTGCTTTGTTTTTTAAATTTACTTTATTATATATTTATTTTTTTATTAAATTTTAAATAAAATAAAATAAAAGGTTACTACACTCATATTGCATCAAATTAAATTAAAAAAATATCATATATATTTATTTTACACTCATATAGATAATTTCAAATATTTTAAATATTTTACATGTATTTTATATTATATTTCAATTTATTTTCCGTTATTTTTTTCAACCAAACAAACAATCCCATAGAGAGTTTTGGGCCATAGAAATTATAATTTTCTCATATAATAAATTGATATGTTAATGAATTAATATATATTTTTTACTTGAATCTAGACCTAAATTGAGGAACCCAATAACAATTGATAAATTAGTAAGACTTTTATATTTATAGGATATTTAGGTCAATTAAGATAAATTAACATACATATTATATACACAATACTCGAATTCAAGATCTTTTAGTCGATAGCCAAAGCTCCCAACCAACAGATAAGCTGCGTGTTGCAAATCTCATTTTCTTTTTCATCATGGGACTAGAAATCTAATTAAAAATGCTCGAAATGTGAGAACGAATATCTTTCAAAAAATTAAACAAAAATGAAAAAATGAAGAAAATATATATTTTTTCCCAAATAATTTTTTGTTGAACATTTCATAATAATGATGATTAAAATTATGGTTGTGTGGGTGTTATTTGGATACTCTTTCTTTTTTAAGTACAATGCTATTTATAACATTTAGAAAATAAGCAATAATTAGATCATATGGATACTATAAAATACAAATACAATATTTTTACATAGCTTTTTATAAAAATCCTATTATTGTGTGATCCATTGATTGCTATCATTAGTGTAAACCTAACATATTCAATGGGTTGGCCTTTATAGCAACCCTAAATACATTAATAATCTGCAAAAATTTTTAAAAAAAGCTTAATTATAAGTTAATTAAGTAAAATGAAAATAATTTAATATTTTTGCTCCTATTTAAATTTTTTAAAAATAAGCACTTTTTTTAATTTTATTTTGATAATCACTATAGTGCTAAATAGAGCTTATAATAAGTTAGAGTTAAGTCAAATTTAGAATTGAACTACAATGTCATTTATTTTCACATATATTACTTTTTTGGGCAATAACTAACTTAATATTAGTGCTATAATAAATTTTTAATGTTAAAAATCACCAATAAAAAGTTAGAAATTTCAAAAAAATATTATTTTTTTGAAATGCCTAACCATTTACTATTACTATAATGAATATTTGCTGTTTAAAACTATACGTTCATAACTAAGTATTTCACAGCTCAATTTTTCGTTATTTTGCTTTTTAGAGATAGCAGCTACAATTTCGTTTGACTACTACTTTCTGATTATCCTTAAAAAATTTCTATGATGCAACTTCACAATCAAATTTATAAGCGCTGCAGCCATCCCAAACAAACTATTAGTCTAAATATTTTATCAACACGACACAATGACTCCACAAACAATGTGGAGTCTAAATATTTTATCTAATCACACTAAGAAGAGAGAAAAAATATATCAGTAGAGGATTACCAGAGTGAAAAACCTGCCAAATATGAGAGCTAAGGGTGTTTCCAATGGAAGACTTAGGAAGGGCATTGGGAGGAGGAGGAGAAGGAAAAAAAAAGGCAATAGAACATCAAAAATCTTACAAAAAAAATTAGTGCAATGATGCCAATGGAAACAACTGGGCACAAGCCCTCAGCATAAGTAGCTAAGCACAGCAATGAGAAGGACCCAAAACATGTATCAAAAACATTCCTCTGAAGTAGAATGAGTTCTTCAACATTTTTCAGAGAGCAGCACCTGGATCTTACCTATATATATCTTGTAATCTGCCTTGATTGAATCTGGAGAGCAAGTCTTGCAGGTTCTAGAACTGCTTCAGTTATAAATTAACAGCAATCTCTCTTCTTTGGCTCCAATATCTCATTTCCTACATTCTTCACATCATTTACATGGTGTTAGATACATAATAACAGAAAAGGTAAAAATTTTGTGCAACAACAGACTGCCTTGGATATGAAGAACTGTATTTCTGGTATCAGAAGGTAAGTTTATAGAACAATATAGGATTTGGTACAAAATGATAGTGACAGACTCGTCGGTGACATTAAAGATTGTCATCGACATTTTTACCTTTGCATCTAACAAGAAAACTGAGCTGCTGTCTCAAATGCAAGACCTGCCAAGCAAGCCATAATGTTTAGAATATGCAATTATATGCTTCTGAAAGTAGCATACAGAAGGTAGCTACTTTGACAGGAATAAAGTTAATCTACCAACAAAATGATTCACAAAGCAGGGAAAAAGAATAGGCAAAGAGAATGTAGCTTCTGATTCAAAAGAAAAGCACTGGAATAACGCTTTAGTGATGGTGATAAAGAGCAGCAATCTATCTCAAGTTAAACTAGAGAATTTAGCTTGTGATTCCCTATCAGTTTTGATATCCGGACAATTTTGGCTAGTTACTGTAATTTTCAAGTATCAAAACACAAGGGAAAACAAAAAGAAAAGCAGATGGCACATAAAATAGAAAAGCAATTTAGAACTATACTAAAGCAATCAAAATTGTAGTGATTCCCTTTGCCATGTACTAGATCAAATATTATTATTATTTTTAGTTATTTGAACATGAGAAAAAAAGGTGCAGAAAGCAGTAAGCTAGTATCTTCTTAGATCTCACATTCCCACATTTAATACCACTTGTCCCCCTTTCATCTTTTAAGGAAGAACTATCTTCCTCTAGGATTCTATGGAGAAGCTAAAATAGAGTCCCGTACACTACATTAAACTGAGAAGATGAACTCCTTACTCTAATTCTACACATCAATGGCTCCATGACATCTACATGCAGCCCACCAAACCAAGTCTAGAGCCATCATTATCGACAATATAGATCAATACATTTAGTAAAAATAATTAATTAGGATATGAGCATGATATGTACTAATACTTAAAAAAGATGTCATATTTGACTACATTTACACTTTTAAGGTGTTTCTGAAATACAGATATCCACAATTTAGAGAATAAAACATAACCGTGTAAGAAGAGGTAAATTAAAGAATGCTTAGTATTATAAGTCCGTGGAATTATTAAGAAAGACTTATAGTAAATGATGAATAATAATTCCATTATTATGTATGTAAAGATTATCACTTATAGTTTATAATCAAATGCATAAAAGGATTTTTTTTCTTAACACAAATCATGCATCTAATATAGTATATGTATAATATTGTATATAAATGAGATAACATGTAAAAGTCAGATAAAGGTCGATTTAATCCTTAAGGCATGATTAGGTTATTAGATTAATGGTTTAAGACTGATTAATCTTATATATTAAAATTAGCCTTCATGTAACCACTTGGTATAGGTATTTGAGAGATGGAGTCAAGTTCATGGATTTATGAGTTTAGTCATCAAATGAAGTTGAGGATGGTGATAGCAAGGCTTCAGCTTAGAATCCAAGTTACTAACGTGAGTAATCTCATATCAAAGTAGTAGTATTATTTTCTTCCTCTAGACCTATTGCAATTGGACTACACTCATTAAAGCTTCTTTCCATAGAATTTTCATCATACAAAATTATGCTATGAATTTATCTTGATTATATAATTAAATTTATCATATTGCTATGAGTCATACATGTTATGTCACATTATCTCAGGGTTTTCAAAAATGTTATGATAATTCTTTAGATAATGCCTATGATTATGAGGATTTATTCCTAACAGGGTAAAAAAAAAAAATAGATAATGCCTATGATTACAAATGTTATGGTTTATGTTTATGATTCCAAATGTTGTGTTATTGCCAGTGGTGGAGCCTTTTTTTTTTTATGGGGCTATGAATTGTTGATTTTAAAAATACCTTCAATATTATTCATTCGGAATTCAGATTGACATCGATGATTTAAAAAAATTAGAGTTGTTAACATAAAAATAAAAATTACATAACAAAGAAAACTTTTAATCAAGAGCATTTTGGTATACTTAAATAAAAATAAATACATTTTAATAATAAAATAATATATATTAGAAAAATAAATAACAATCCAAATATGAAAATTTTAATTTAATTGAATAAAAAATTAAGATCCCTATCTCTACAATTTGTATGATTATAATTTATTGTATTCATTTAATTAAAATTCCTAACAAAAGTAAATTTACATTTAAAATTGGATGTAAGAAAATGCATTCCTACACAGGGATATGGAAGAAGAGATATTTATGAAAATACCACCAAGATTTAAGGAAAATTCTAGAGGTAACAAAGTGTGCAAACTAAAAATGGCTCTATATGGGCTCAAACAATCACCAAGGGCCTGGTTTGGAAGGTTCTCAAAATTCATGCTTCTTAATGGGTATAAACAGAGTCAAGGGGACCATACATTATTTTTTAAAACACTCAGACTCAGGAGAAGTTACAATACTATTAGTTTATGTGGATTACATTATTTTGACTGGGAATAATGAAAAGGAGAAAGTGAGTCTAAGAAAAAATCTTACCAAGGAATTTGATATCAAAGAACTTGATAGAGTAAAATACTTTTTTTAAATTGAAGTAGCTCACTCCAGCAAAGGAGTCTTCATCTCACAGCAAAAGTACATTAAAGATCTTTTGAAGGAAACAGAAAAACTAGCATGTAAGCTAGCACCAACACTAGTAGATCCAAATCTCAAATTGGAGGAAGCTAAAGAAGATGTAGACAATGGTGCTTACCAAAGACTTGTGGAAAAATTGATATACCTTTCCCACACCATACCAAATATATCATTTGCTATAAGTATGGTCAATCAGTTTATGCAGAATCCAAAACAAACACATATGCAAGCAATAGACAAAATACTACATTACCTTAAGGGAAACCCAGGGAAAGGGATTCTCTTTAGAAGAGATCACAGAATTACCTTAGAAGCATACACTGACGCTGATTATGCTGGATCACCCGTACCTCTGGACACTGCACATTTCTTGGAGGGAGCCTAGTTACATGGAGAAGCAAGAAACAGAATATGGTGGCAAGATCTAGTGCAGAAGCAGAATATAGAGCTATGACCTTGGGAATATGTGAGTTACTATGGATCAAGATGATTCTAGAAGACCTAAAGATCAAGTGGGACAATTCCATGAAGCTACATTGTGACAACAAATCAGCAATCAACATAGCCCATAATCCAGTCCAGCATGACAGAACCAAGCACATAGAAGTGGACAGACACTTTATTAAAGAAAAATGAGACAGTGGTCTAGTATATATCAACATGTATCATCTAAAGATCAACTTATAGATATCCTTACCAAAAGATTGGACAAATCTACCTTTCTCAGAATGATTGTCAAGCTGGGAATGACAGATCTATATTCCCCAGCTTGAGGGAAAGTGTTAAATCTCAGCCTCTAGTTCCCGTATGGATCTAATGGCTATAAATAGAGATCCGTGGGAAGCCCTCTTGAATCACATTGAGTACCTTCCATAGCTAGACATTTGATTTAGGAAGGATTATATTACAGCAATTATTCATTATTATATAGTTATTTGTTTCTTTATTAAGACCTCTTTTATAGATCTATAAATAGGGATTATATTTGTATAACAAAGTTATGATTTTTCCCTCTCAAATTCCTAATTTCAACAATCTGCAAATCTTTTTAGGCATCATTCTTGTTAGAATTTGGCTTATGAATGGAATTAGTGCAGAATCAATGAAATTAAACAACGAGTGTGAATTCAATCTGCAGAATCGTAGCATAGTTTTATAAAAGATGAGGCACTAACATGAACCATGAATGGACATCCAAAAGAATTTTTTTTTAATCTCCCAGTAGTAAGATGCAGCAGACTCAAATGAAAGGGATGGAAAACATGATCTACCTCCTGTTGCAGAACATCCGGAAGCTTCTCAGTTGATACTAGATCAAAAATTTGATCGAGTAGCTTCTCATCCTTGATACCCATCCAGGTATCGGAAGGCAACGCCAATAGCAGGACTGTCAAAACATCATTGCTTCCAGGGTGCATGCCACAACAATTATCCAATGCAGAACTGCAATAACTCCTCAAATTTGAAGATGATAATGATGTCGATGGTGATACAGGCACCAGCATATCAACCTTTTGCTCAGTGTCACCAGAGATCACTGATCCTGAGACAATAGTAATGGGTGTTTGGTCACTTGGATTCAAGCATTTGACACAAGTTGATCGACAGCAGAGGCTTTTGTCCTCTCTGAGGCCTCCACTCAATAATGCTGCCCCTTGGCAACAGACACTGGCTGCAATTTCAGAAAATGATACTTTATCGCACAAAGATTGAGCATTTGAACAACATGATGACAACCAATCCCGCACAATGTTAAACAGTTTCGTCTCATGTACTTGTTGTAATAACCCTTCCTGAAATTTAGAAGGAAGCATATGAGAGGAAACAATTGGGGTTTTTAAGAAACTTTCGAAGAGAGCAAAAAAGGTAATAGTTAATCAGACCTTCGCAGCAAGCCTAGCTTTCTCCTCTTCACTTAAGAATGAACTGTCTCTATCTTCCTCTTTCCTCCTCACTTCAGCTATCCATTTGATAAAATTTTCAGCATTTGTGGGGAGAGATTCAAACATAAGAGAAAGAACATCAGAAATACTGTGCAAGCTTTCAGACTTCAAGAGAATTGGGAGATCTTCAACCAAGTATTTTGCAGAACTGAACCAGCTCTCATGCCTGCAGCTCTGCATGATGACCAATTAAAAAAAAAGCTACTGGACTCGTCATATAAACCAATTAAAAATAAAACTTATATAGCAATGCCACAGGTGAATTGTAACCTTCACAATTGAGTGTGTTTATGTTATATCTGGAATTACAAACATGTGGGGTTTCAAAGGATGAAGGGTTAAATTTATATAATCAATTAAAGTTACCAAAAATTCTGTCCACGAAAAAAATCTAACCATTTCAAAATTTGGAACAACTGAATATAATAAGTAAAATTACAGAATTTTTATATATAATGAATTTATTGCAAATTGTCTATCTTTGACCGTAACCTACATTTGCTCTTAAGTTGTATGATTAATTTCATTAAACGTTATAAATTCATTATTTTACATACAGTTGATCAATTAACATTTTTTCAAAGTTTTAAGCTTCGTTTGGGACAACTTTTGAACATTGGTTTTTTGTTGCTTTCAAAAAAAAATTGTACTAAAAAACTGTTGTAGATGAACATTATTTTTTCGTTGCTTTCAAAATATTTCTGTACTAGAAAACTGCAGTAGAAAGCAGTAAGAAAGCTATCCCAAATGAAGCATTAGCTTACCTTGGCCCTTCTTTGTGGAAAATAATATAAAACACTGAATTTTTAAATGTCTCCATTAAGAAAAATTTTAGTATCATGATGAAACAATAAGAAAAATTTATCCACAAAAATATTGAAATACAACAATATCATCAGAAAAATCAATCCATTAAAGTTTTGAATAATTATACAATGATTAATAAGAAAATGATTTCAGTGATAATGTTGATCGGAGGTGTTAATTGAAAGTTCGATAGGGATGCTAAGCCCTAGTGAACTAGTCCCGAGGCTAACCAAGAGGGGGGGTGAATTGGTTATTTAAAAATTTCACAATAACAATGAAAATCTTTTCGATACTTAGCAGCGGAAACAAGTAAACAATAACGAAAAGATCAATCACAGATATTCACCCAAGCAGTTTATATTGGAAAAGTAAAGTGCAAAACTGAATCAGAAAAGCAAACCAGATTTTATAGTGGTTCGGTCAACTTGACCTACGTCCACTCCCCGGAGCCTCCCCTCCGGGTATTGCACTAAACAAAAAGTGTCTCTCCTTTTGCTCCCACAGCAAGGCGGAGAAGCCTGTACAAACACCTCCTTTTCACCACACGGTGAGGCAGAGAACCCGACCTCCTTTTGCTTCCTCCAGAAGCAGGCAGAGAACCTTCGAACTCCTTTTGCTTCCACCTGAAGCGGGCAGAGAACCCCGGATCTTCTTGCGAAAGATCCTTCCACGACGAACACCGACTAGACGAAAGACGACGAGCGGAGAAGACGACTCTGATCCGTGCTTGGAGCAACCTTAGTGAATCCCACACTAACTCCCCCTCACAAGATCTTCTCTCTCTCTCCCAACTCTCTCTCTCTCTAGGGTTTCTCAGGGAAGGAAGGTAGCAAAAGATTTTTCTTGTTTTTAGAAAAAGTTCTTTTATAGGAGGGCTTAAAATTTGCCCTAAATTTCAATTGGTCGGCCAAGATCGTCCTGTACGATCAGTTCAAATTCAGCTGTTTCAGCCTGGACGATCAGGCTCTTCTGGACGATCAGTAGAAAAAATTGTTCATATCGTCCCGTACGATCCTGCGATCGTCCGGGACGATTAGTGCAAATCAAGGAAAATCGTCCAGAAGACAGCTCGGGTCGTCAAGAGAAACTTGTGCTGGACGACCAAAAAATGACTTGATCGTCCAGGACGATAGGGACATCGTCCTGTACGATTAGTTCAAAAAGGCCCTAAATCGTCCTGTACATAGTTCTGGACGTACAACTTAAATGCACTAGACGATCAAGATCGTCCGGCACGATCCTGCGATCGTCCAGGACGATATGATCGTATCAACCAAAAATAAATTGCTTTCCTTAATTACCAGATTAAATTAGGCATGATTGTACTGAATCGTCCGGGACGATACACGTATCGTCCGGGACGATCAGACCAAGTAACTAAAAATAAGAACTTGCCTAACTTGATCTGGCGGCTGAGAATTTCTGATTTGGGCATATCGTCCCGTACAATCCAGAGATCGTCCAGGACGATCTGCTTAATCAGACCCTCTTAACTTAGTCGCCCTAATTAGGGTTTCTGTTTTGGCTGGATCGTCCAGGACGATGTGAAAATCGTCCAGGACGATCTGAACAAAAAATGAACAGAAACTCTAATTCACTCAAGCTCTCCCCCTGAGTGTGTGTGTGCAAGGTTACTTAGCTGGGGGATCAGTTATATTACAATTGACTCAATAAAAGGAAAATCATACATTTGACACACTTGGGCTCGATCTTGAGTTAGCTTGATTTGTTTGTGATCTTTTGTGCCTGAAACGGGTTAGCCAAGCAAAACACACTGAAAACATATTTGTCATCATCAAAACCAGATTTGCAACATTAATAGTTTTGATGTTTGAATCGTGAAAAAAAAATAAATAATACACATAAAATTGATTCTTTTAGATATTTAATTGCATTTGATTCACCCAGGAGTTTAAATTTAGCAATTTGTTTGTCATTAATCAATTATAGAATTCATATAATATTAGACACTTGCTTATTTACTGTTTTGAAGAGAGAGGGGGTGGGGCGTTTATATATTATATTATTTCAATATAGCGTTCTATAAAAAAGACTACTTCCTGGTTATGATGACTACTGAATGAAATTTCCAGTTGCTCGAGGAAGACAGTTGCCCTACATGATGCTTTTAGATGTAGCATCCCGCTCTCTTGAGAATTCTGTCTCCATGATGCTTCGAGGATTCTGCATTGACAGCTTTTAGGTTTCTGCTATGCATCTTCCTTCACGTATTACAATTCTATTCCCTAAATCCCAAAACTCTCTCCCTCATCTCCTAGAAATTATAGCCCATCCTCTCCATCCTTTCTACCTCTAGGCCCTAATTTAAATTGATTTACGTTCCCAAATAAATAACAACAATCCCCTCCTGATGTTCCTCATGCCATTGCACCATCATTCTCTTTCCATCCAAATTAGCATTTCATTACACCTCACTTCATGAACTCATCACCACCTTACCTTTTGGATATATTAGGTAATAAATATGTAATCAAGAGTTGCCTTATTAATATGATTCTCTTATAAAAGACTTATCTTCTATGAAAAATCCATTATTATTTCACACAATTGCTTCATATATCTTTCCTTTCTTTTTTTAATGCTTTAATGTAAATTCCTCTTTATAATTAGAAGATGATTGCTAGAAAATTTGAATGATGATGAATACAGTAACATTGCATGAAATAATCTCCAATCCTCTCTCCTCCCATATGTAGCCCTATCCATTGACACCTCTCTCCTTCAGCCAACTTAATCTCCACTTTTTAATCTTAGGAGGAATTATAATGAGAGCCTCATTCTTTTTATCAATCAAGCAAAACTAAAGCCATGAAAAGCACTTTCGGAGCAAGCCCCCATCATTTGATATCGGAGTAAAACTCCAATCCTTGGTTTTGCTTTGTCTATCACTACCACCCATCATTAGAAAAGCCCTTTAAAAAATATCACTGCTGCTAATCATAAAAAACCTAAAAAACTAGACCTACTCAAGCCATCCATTAGCCACTCCATAACATAAATTTCCTTCATTAGCATCCTAACCCTAGCCTCAACGCCCAATCAGTCTAAACTGTCCAAAATCAAGTCAATCAATCATAAATTGCAAAAAATCAACGCCCTCGTCTTAGCTACATCCTAAATTAGGAAAACTTTGGTGTCATAATCCTCTTCCAACTCCCACTCAGACAAGCTCTAACACTCTCACCGATTCGTCACATGGCAGCCGACACTCTTTGTGTCAACCACTGGGTTCATTGTTATGAGCGTTTCTCTTCTCTCAGCATGTCTCTTGGCTACCTCACCCACACTCAAGCACTTGTTGCCGGTAGATGTGTACTTCGCTCGCTCATTGCTCACTTAGTTCCCCTAATCATCCATATGAGCTCCTGTGCACACTCGTTGTTGCCTCTCTTGCATTCTACCATACAAGTCTCCGCTCCATCTATTCTCATTGGTTAGCTCCTATGTGTAGCTTCCTCTCACAGTACCCATCGCACTGGTGGTTGTACCAGGCCATTATGTATCTTACTGATCCTCTTCATCGATCCTACATTCCCACTGATGGCTTTTCTTTTGGTCGCCAACATCGCCTAGTATTTGCGTCTTAGGCTTAGCATGTTCTGGCCCATTGCCTACATGTGGATGATATCCCCATTGGTTTAGCTAGTCTCCTGTTTATAACCTCCTTACCCAGCACGTGCATTCATGCATTCACAATCACTATCTTTATTATTTCCATCAACTATATTGGGTAGATCCCTTAGGTGATCGTACTCCATGTCTCCGCTCTCGACTCAATTCCCACCTGTCACTAAACCAGATGCACCTTGAATTATGATTTAGTCCCCTATTCAAGCAAATCCTCTGCTTCCACTTATTCCGGTGGCACATACTTCCCTCGCAACTACTCTTGCTTATAGAGCATCAACAATTATTTCTTGTGCTGCTTGTATTTGGTCCTTCAATGATGTTGTTGGGGAGTTGAAGGCTTCAAGTATCCAACAACCTTCAACCAACCATTTGCCTTTATTTTTAGCAATATTCAAACCTTGTTAAAACAAGTAGTCATCAACTTTTCATGATAAACATGAGCTTATCTTCACTTAAGCTAAGATTAAAAGTTAGCAAGTTTACTCTCTCCTCAATACAACAACAACATCAAGTCGTTATCGCACTACATGGAGTTGGCTATGTGAATCATTTTTCTCCATTATATCCTATTAAAAGTCAAATTTTCATTTAAATCAAATAAAAAAAATCATTTGTAATGCTTTCTAACCAAATCTTTTTAGGTCTATTTCTATCTTTCTTAACATAGGCCACATCTAATACATCTACTCTCCTAATTGGGTCATCGGAAGGCCAACGTTTTATGTGACCAAACCATCTAAGGCGACTCTCTCTAATCTTATCTGCCATTAGAGCTACTCCAATCTTTTCCCGTATATACATGTTTTGCATTCTGTCTCTAAGAGTAAAGTCACTCATCCACTTGAACATCCTCATCTCTGCAACACTTAACTTAATTTTATGCTTCTCTTTTAATAGCCAACATTCTGCGCCATGAAGCATTGCAGGTCTCACCATCATCTTATAGAATATTTCATTAAGTTTGAGGGATACTTTCTATCACACAACAGGCACGATGCATTTCTCCACTTCAACCATTCAACTTTAATTCTACCAATAATATCCACATCTATTTCACCATCACTTTGAACAATATATCCGAGATATCTAAACATGTACTCTTATTAATAACTTGATTGCCCAAAGTTACAATCCCTCAACTGCATCTATTAATATTAAAATTACACTCCATGTATTCAGTTTTAGATATACTCAAACAAAAACTTTTAGACTTTTACTCTTTAAGGTTAACCTCCGTAATTTAAGCTTTCCTTCAACTCCCTCTCTAGTCTTATCAACAAGAAGAATACCATCAACAAAAAAGCATACACCAGGATACATCCTCTTGTAAATGTCTAGTAAGAACATCCATGACTAAAGCAAAAAAGATAAAGGCTTAAAGCCAATCCTTTATATAATCCAACTAAAATAGGAAAATACTTGGTCAAACCAACTTGTGTTTGAACACAAGTAATAACTCCTGCAGACATATCTTTAATGAGTTGAATATAAGCATTATTAACTCTTTCTTTTCTAGAAATCTCCAAAGCACTTCTCTTAGAACTTTATCATATGCTTTCTCTAAATCAATAAATATCATATGTAGATCATCCTTATTCTCCATATACTTCTCCATCAAACCTCTCAATAAATGTATAGTTTCCATAATAGACCTACCCAACAAGAATCCAATTTGATTTTGAGAAACATTAGCATGATATCATGACCTATGCTCAATAACTCTCTCCCATAGTTTTAATATATGACAAATTAACTTAATTCCTCTATAATTCGCACATTATTGTGTATCACCTTCATTCCTAAAAATAAGAATCAACACACTCTTTCTCAATGCATCTGACATCATTTTAGTCTTCAAAATAATATTGAAAATTTTCATAAGCTAAGAAATTCCTTCATCTCCTAAGCATTTCCCCACCTCTATTGGAATCAACACACTCTTTCTCCACTCTCTCCTCAATAGTGGACAAATTTTAAATGAGTTGGCCTAATCTAGATATTATTCACAAATTTATGAAAAACTTGCACTTAGTTGGTAACTTCTCTATTCCGCTTATTAATCCTCATCATATTATTATAAGATTATCATTAGAAACATATTACACTAAAAATTTCCTACAATGCTACTACTATACGTGATTTATGATGCATGTATTAAAATGATATCCGCACTTCGATTCATGCACGTAACCACTTTCACTCATGTATGGGTTACATTTCCTATACTTTGTTTATACTGCTTCAGCCAATTCGCTTCTCAGAATCAACTCGTTGGTCGACTTGGTAGTTGGATTCCTGATTATAAGCTTTCTCAACGCATTTTAGGCCATCACTGTAATAATCGGCTCAGCCGGTTCAGCTGCTTAATACAATGGGAAAATAACAGGCGGAACCGAACAAAGCCGCGACCCAGATGAAGCCGCCTGCGTGCATGCACGATCCAGACGAGTCGGTTTGCTGTTCTGAGCGAAGGATCGCGTATGTGGGAGAAAACTAACGACTCCTCGTGAGTAATATCTATATTTCACTCGTTCCTGTGGAAGAAAACGCAAGAGAAAATTTTAGTCGAGATGAAACAATAGAGAGAAAGAAGAAAGTGGAGAAGGAAGGTAAGTTTATATATTTTAATTATATTATTAGGCAATCTCCTCTATATGAAACCTAAAGGAGAGTCTATATTTAGTCTGAATGCAAAGGAAGAAATTTTGAGGAAGAAAGTGGAAGAAATGATGTTGGGAAGATTTCTTTTATAAGTGATTTCAATTTCCTATTCTTTTTCTTTTTCAAATTAAGGAAAATAATTACATGGAAATTATTCTGATGGAAAAATAACAGAATCTGATTTTAGTAGGAAGAAAGTTCGTCTGTGAAGAAATCTAGTGGATGATAGTTTCATTTCAAAGAGAAGAAAGGGAAGATTTGAATAATTAAGGTAAAAGATACAAGTTTGAATTTGACAATTATTAATATTACTTTGAGCTTTGAGAATTCTTTCAAAGTTGATTAATGATAACAGTAGAGGTTTGATTAATCTAAGGTATGAAGCTGAAGTGTTGAAGTCAATAAAGGATCTCCACAAAGGAATTTTTAAGTAAGATTTCATTAAGAACATATGTACGTGACATTAATAAAAGTTATAGATCATAATAATTTATGCAATTGTGTGTGTGTCTTTAGGTTGCATTGCGGAAGTTTATTTTCATGGAACAAAGTGGGTAATTATAAATTAAGTGTTTTATTCCATTCAATTTCTTTTAGTTTAAAATTTCCTTTAAATATTGCAATCATTATGTCTTATATGAATTACATTAATGGAGAGAATAAAAAAAAATGAAATTGTGAATTATCATTTTAGGAAATTATTGTTGTATGAATGAAGCATTTAAATGTTAAATGTATAATCAACTTGAGAATGACTGAATTATTAAAGTTTATGATGTGTGTGTGTGTGTATATAAAATAAAATGAATAAATAGATTAAAACAAAATATAACGGAAATGACATACTGAATTATCATTTAACTAAAATGGAAGAATTAAAAGATGAAAAAGGTATATGCATGCAAATTACAGGAGTTCACTCCCGTATAGTACTGGCTCAGGAAGCAATGTACCCGTGCACGCTAAAATGGAAATGAAAAATAAAATAAAAATAGTTGTACCTTTATAGGTACATTTAGACGGTGCTCATAAATGAAATAAATATGTAATGGAAATGGACAAATAAAATATATTGATAAGTAAATTATGTACAAGAAAGACAAAAAAACATGTATGTTTTATTTTGTATACCTAACTGTTATATATGAAATATAATAGAAATTATATATGTACATATACATATATATACATGTAAATAAAAAAGAAAAAGAAAGCCAAATGAATATGTTCATTTTATGTATGTAAAATTTATATGTTACAGGCATAATTACCCACTGAGTTTATCATGTAAACTCAACCTATTAAACTAAACTTTCAGGTAAGTCTCCTGGCAAATAGAAATGCTGAAAGAGAAGAAGAATATGTCTACAGAAGAAGGCACACAAATGCAAGTAGGTAATCTATGACTTATATAAATGTTAAGTATGTGAAAGATTTTATTAGTAGTTTAATGGAAAAAAAAATTATTAGTGGCTTTTTAGTGTTTGTGGATTGTTAGAAATTATTGTTATATGTAATTGTAGTAATTGTATTAACCATCCGAATGTCAATTCCCGCCTCATTAGTTTGAGTATCCGGACCGGGTCGTGATCATCACCAATTCAAGATGTACCCCGATAAATTTGAAAAGATACTCGTCATCATAAGGGAAGGACTTTACTGCTATAAGGTGATGCCCCTTGGCACAAAGAATGCAGATGTGACTTATCAGCACATGATAGACCGAACCTTCAAAACAAGAAAGAAAGAAATATTGAAATATATGTAAATAACTTGTTGGTGAATAACAAGTCGAGCAACACATTCAAGATCTAAAGGAAACATTCATCATGCTAAAGATGTACAATATGCAACTTAATCCACTAAAGTGTACTTTTATGTAGATTCAGGCAAGTTCTTGGAATTCCCTCCTCGTTAAGGATACTTTTGGTCGAGCCTTAGAAAAGACGCAAATAAGTTCTCAAAAAAATGCATCAAATGCCAAAAAATCGCTCTAATAAACTACAACCTTCCCACAAGTTTCGATCGATAACCAGCCCATGACCATTTATCATTTGTTAAATAGATCTCATTGGTCTAATTCCACCTTCCAACAGGAAGAGAAGGGTCCCCCTCATTATAGTCGACTAATTACCCAAGTGGATCAAGGCAAAGATGTTGGCTATAAGTAGTTCTGAGGTCATTCGTAATTTCCTTTGGTCCAACATCATTTGCAAGTAAGGGCCACCACTCACAATCATCACTAACAATTTCCTTTGACTGAGTAGATTAGGGACTATGACAATCCTGGGACTATGGAACCATGGGATCTTGATCAAGTTCATCATCCTTCCCCCACCATCCGCTTTAAGTACAATGTGGTAAATTTTTAATATGAAAATTCAAATTTACTGTTACTATATGTTCAGTATTTAATACTAACCTAATTACTAGCCTTAATCAAATGTTCTCTTGTTATTGAGAGGAATAATTAACCATAAGGGCTTACACTTATGAGAAACCTGAACTCAAATCTTAAATTTCTAGCAAAATAAATGCGAAATCTCTATGCAGTATCTTATCTCCAATCTAATATGTCTTCCAAAAATTTATCCCAAAATATGATGCCATTGAAAGTCTTGAAGTCACATGATCATACCATTTCAATTAATTTTTGATATTTTCTCTGATATAATACAATCGCAGGTCTTCTGAAACAAATTTAGAGCTTATGCTCTACTTAATATTTGCAGAACATGATGTGAAAACATTGAAGGAGAAGAAAGTGATGATAATGATGAATAAAAAAAAAAGAAGCTTATGAAAGAAGGAAAACGTGTTGCTGCTTTTCATCACAATCGGTAGCATTAACTTGCAGATGCAAAATATAATCTCTTGATTTATGTCATAACTACATAAATACCAGAGTATAAAGCAGAGATTGAGCACTCTGAAACTTAGAAATAAGCATAAACCTGCACAACAAAGACAACAATAAGGTCAATGGAAGACTGTGTGACGCTTATGTAAAAAGTTCAAGTAAAAATAGTTAAATAGTTGACAAATTTGTGTAGACAACTTGTTAATAGCAGGATAATAAGTAATGGAGTGCAGTTCGAACAAACTAAAAGAAATTTAAGGAAGAAAGAGAATGAAGAACATTTGCAGGAACTAAATGGACAAATCATTACACGTTTATACCAAGCTTACAATTTTTTACATGATTGTTCTCTTCGGGGTGTTATCTGCAGATTTATCAGTGAATGAATTCCAATGATATTACTATACATAACTGCTTATGAGTTGAGCTGATGAAGAAATGCATAAGCTTCATATGCGTATTCACTAAGATCATGAAGTAGAAAGATGGCGCATGTATATGGAGGGAATTTCCAAAGTGCATTTCAGACAAGAATTAAAATTGCTTTCTGAGATTAAAAAAAGGCAGTAGAAAGCCTAAGTCAGCATTTCCTGAAACATGTGAACCTATACTCCACAAAAAAAAAAGTTTCCCATGAAGATGCCAATCATAAGTGGAGAAAAGAGATTTGACCAAACAATTAAGACTCTAAACTACCTTTAAAAGATTCGGGTGATGGTTAGCTAAAGACAAATTAAAACAAACACCCTTCCAAAATTTCATTCTAGCACCAATATTGGTATTCCAAGAGATCAGATGGAAGGAAGACCTGATGCTTTCCTGGCATCCTTAATAAAATAAAAGACATTAATGTCTTTACCCCTTCAAAGTCTATAAGATTAGAGTTATACAATATTTATTTTGAATAAAATAATTTAAAAAAGTAGTTAAACTGCACTAAATAGATATTCAAATTCATTGAAAAAAAAAATCTTCATTGTATGGAGATCTAAAATACCAAATTTTTTGGGTCAACATATGTTCTCCCAGTTGATCAGAGGGAGACTGATAGGAAATAAATGAAATTATGGGATTTTGCTGCAGAAATCAGCATGCTTGCCAGCAGATTTTGAGGGAAAATAGAGAAATAACGGAAAGAAAACTTGGAATTTGATAGTAGATGAAAGAAACTAGCAAGATACAGTTGGATCTTCAATTGGAGAGGAAGATCCTGCTCTCCCAATCTCTAGCCGAAGACTAGAGCCCCAGCAAAATCAGAGAAAACACCAAATTCAACAAAAATCATCATAACCCTAACCCTAGAACAGAAAATACTACTTAAGGCAAAAACAAACAACAATTCCCTAAACAGTCCCTGGAATTTGAATTTTTCCTCCCAAATCCTTCTTAATTAAAGCCATAATACCCCCATTAAGAGGGCTGGGCCCCACCCCTTGTCCGCACCCCCCCCCCTTCAATCAGGCGGGTTTATTCGAGGTGGAATAGATCCGAACCAGTCCAGATGGGACCGGTTCATCCGGCTCTTCAAGAGCCGGTCTAACAATACCCCCCTCCCAAAAACTTACCTTGTCCTCAAGGTGAAATGATGGGAATTGGATCTTCAATCTCTCATATGGCCCAAGTGGTGTCATAATCTAGGAGGTTCTTCCATTTAATCAGCACTTCGTTATCCCTTGCCTCACCTTGTCGCACCCCCTTAAGCTCCAAGGGAGCCAACACCACCTCCAAATCCTCAGTCAGTGTCACCGGTAACACCAAACTAGCTGCATGCTCTCCTATAACTCTCCTTAACTGGGATACATGAAACACTGGATGTATGCTACCAGTTGGGGGTAATATCAGGCGATAAGTCACCGCTCCAATCTTTTCCACTATCTCATACGAGCCAAAATACCTGGGAGCTAGCTTCTCGTTCCTCATGTTAGCCACTGTCATCTATCTGTAAGGTCGTAGTTTTAAAAACACCTTGTCCCCCACTTGAAATTGAATGTCTTTCCGGTGTCCATCAGCTTCCTTCTTCATGATTTGTTGTGCCATCAGCAGGTGTTTCTCCAAATATTGCTCTACTGAGGAGACTGGTGCCCTCCCCTGCCCAAAATGTACTAAGTGTGGAGGGTCTCTTCCGTACAACACTTTGAAAGGGGTCATCTGAAAAGCTGAGTAGTATAATGTGTTGTACCAAGATTCGGCCCATGTTAACCACTTGGCCCACATCTGTGGTGTTTCTGACGCAAAACACCGTAAGTCTCCAAGCTTCTGTTTATTACCTCCATCCGCCCGTCCTTCTGAGGGTGATAGGTGGTGCTTCTCTTGAGAACTGTACCCTGCAACCTGAACAACTCCCTCCAAAATTGACTGAGAAACACCTTATCTCGGTCAGAGACTATCGACTCTGGAATCCCATGCAATCTAACCACCTCTCTGATGAATGCTGCAGCTACTGTAACTGTGGTGTAGGGGTGTCGTAAGGGAATGAAATGTGCATATTTACTCAGCCTGTCAACCACCATCATAATCACTATGAATCCCTCAGATCATGGTAGACCATCTATAAAATCCATGGACACCTCCTCTCATACCCTGTTTGGAAGTGCTAAGGGTTGTAGTAACCCCCCTGGAGCCATAGCCATGTACTTATTTCTCTGGCACACCTCACACCTCGCAACCATCTCCTTCACATCCTTATGCATACATTTCCAATATAATTCAACTGCCAATCTTCTGTATGTCTTATATACCCCCGAATGGCCTCCAGTGGAACTCCTGCAGTAGGTGAGGAATATGAATGGAGGTTCGTGGCATCACAAATCTCCCGTGGCACAGTAGCCTCTCTCCCTCGAGGGAGTAGCTTGGGTGGCTGCTCCTATCCTCTAGTAAATCCCTCTTAATCTTCCCCAACTCCTTGTCCTGCACACTTTCTTCCTTGATAGCCCCCAATCTACCATCAGGGGTATTGAAATGGCCATCTCCTGAAGCTCTCCCCCACACCTGGATAAGGCATCATCCGCTTTATTCTCCAATCTTGGTCTATATTGAATCTCAAAATCGTATCCTGATAGTTTGGACAACCACCTCTGATGTTCCTCAATCACCATTATCTGCTCCAGCAAATATTTCAAGCTCCTCTGGTATGTCCTGACGATGAAGTGCTGACCCAGCAGGAATGGACACCACTTCTGAATGGCTAACACGACGGACATTAGTTCCCTTTCATAGACTGACTTCAACCTAGATCTGGCTGTCAACACTTGACTGAAGTAGACTATGGGTCTATGATTCTGCATGAGTACTGCCCCCAACCCATATCCTGATGCATCTGTCTCCACCACAAAGGTCTGACCAAAATCTGGTAGAGCCAAAACCGATACTGTGGTCATGGCCTTTTTCAGTCTCTCAAAAGCCTGGGTAATCGCCTCTCCCACAAGAAGCCATCATTCTTTAGCTGCTCTGTCAAAGGCCAGGCTATGTTGTTGTACCCCCTCACGAACCTTCGATAATAACCAGTCAAACCTAGGAAGCCCCTCAACTTTCTCAAGTTCTTAGGTAGATGCCACTTCTACATTGCTTCAATTTTGGTTTAATCGGCTGCCACCCCCTCCTGAGATACCACGTGCCCCAAGTACTCCACACTAGTCTGTGCGAAGCTGCACTTCTTCATGTTGGCCCTTAACTAATGCTCATGTAGAACTCCTAAGACCACCCTCAAATGCTCCAGATGCTCCTCTTCGGTTCTGCTATACACAAGTATGTCATCAAAGAAAACTAATACAAACTTCCGAAGGTACGGCCTGAACACCCTGTTCATAAGGGACTGGAAAGTAGCAGGGGCGTTAGTAAGCCCAAACGACATCACCAAGAACTCATAGTGCCCCTAGTGTGTCCTGAAGGATATCTTCTGAATATCCACCTCTCTCATCCTGATTTGATGGTAACCCGACTTCAAGTCCATCTTGGAAAACACCATAGCTCCATACAGCTCATCCAGTAGCTCATCGATCACTGGAATGGGGAACTTATCGGCACAATCTCCTTATTCAAGGCCCTGTAATCCACACAAAACCTCCAGCTCCCATCCTTCCTCTTGACCAGTAAGATTGAATTAGAGAAAAGGCTCACACTTGGCCTGATGATCCCCGCCTCTAACATCACCCGGATCAGCTTCTCAAGCTCATCCTTATGAATATGGGGGTAGCGGTATGGTCGTACACTAATCGGTGATAGCCCTTCCTTCAAATTGATTGCATGCTCCTCCTCTCGGGGTGGTGGTAAGTCTTGAGGCGGATGAAAGACCTCACTGAACTGTTATATGAGTGGTCGTACTGAAAAAGGAACGTCTCCCCCTTCCAAGCGTTGCAGTTCCACCAAAAAGCCTCCTCCCACCTCCTGTATGGTCCTGATTATGGATTTGAGAGATATCCCGACCCTGGACAGCCTTGCATCTCCCTAGATCACTATCCTCCTTCCCTCCACCACCAATTCCATCCTCAGTGCTCCCCACTTAACCTTGGTGTCTCCCAAGGTCTGCAACCACTTCATCCCCAAGATGACATCAGTGCTCCCTAACTCTAATGGAAGGAAATCCTCCCTCTCCTGAATCCCCTAAATAGGCAGCATTACTCCCCTACACACTCCTCTACCCATCTCCACCTTCCTCATTCCCATCATCACCATGTATCCCCCGGTGTCCACTAATTTCACCCCCAACTGATCTACGACTTGATTAAAAAATAAAATTGTGAGTAGCCCCATTGTCGATCAGCGCCACCACCTCTCTGTCTGCTATCTCTCTCTTCACTTTCATTACGTGATTCGGGGTGAATCCCACCACTGAGTTCAGAGAGACTTCCTCCATGTCCAGATGCAGCTTCTCCTCTTCCTCTACCACGGGCCGACTCTCACCTTCCTCCTCAGCTTCCTCGTCATCACATCTGGTGAGAACCTGAAGAGTTTGATCCTTACACCTGTACCCCAGCATGTACTTCTCGTCACATCTAAAGCACAACCCCCTTGCCCTCTTCTCCTGCAACTCCTTCTCAGTGAGCTTCTTGAAGTTTCCCCCAAATCCCCCTCCTCCAATCTTCTCCCTTAGGGCTTCAAGCAGACTTCCCGATGCGGGTCCCTTAGGAGCTAAGTCCAGCCGCCATCAATTTCTTCTCCTTCGTCAACCCGTTGACTGTAAAGTACCTCTCTACCTTGTAGATCCACATGTGTGCATCCTCGCCCTCAAAGATAGGCATCTCCAGCTTCCTTACCCTCGGGTACCTTTGTTTCCCCTGAATCCTCTGTAGCCACCCATTCCTCAAAAGGACGTGCTCCCCAAGTGTCACGCTCTTCCCTTCGGCGCTCAAACCCAAATCCTTCTTCAAAATTCCCCTCCTCCTTTCAAAATCAGCATCCCGGCTATCGAAATCCTCCCCTTTTCTTACAAATTCAGCACCCCTTCATTCGTACCCAATACTTATCTCCTCCCTAAAAAGCGGCTCTAGCGGAGGCATCCGTCTCCTCCCTCCAGAATATCCACTTCTGGATTTTCCTCTCCCCCAAACGGATTAGGGATTCCACCTCTTCCATGGCCACCGGTGATTTTCTTCGCTTCAGATGTCATCGGATTGGGTTTGGCTTCAAGCAACTTCTTCAACATGTCTTCCACTACGGCGAACATTCCATCCATCTTTTCATGGACGGATGCGAATTGATTCTGAAAATCAAAAAAAATTTCTTCAAAATCAGATTTTAGTTGACCTAATTCTCCCTCCGGAACTTTCACTTTCCTTCCGGCCATTGGTACCCCTTAGATCGACGTGCTATAATACCAATTTGATAGGAAATAAATGAAATTATGGGATTTTGCTGCAGAAATCAGCATGCTTGCCAGCAGATTTTGAGGGAAAAACAGAGAAATAATGAAAAGAAAACTTGCAATTTGATAGTAGATGAAAGAAACTAGCAAGATACAGTTAGATTTTCAATTGGAGAGGAAGATCATGCTCTCCCAATCTCTAGCTGAAGACTATAGCCCAAGCAAAACAAGAGAAAACACCAAATTCAGCAAAAATCATCATAACCCTAACCCTAGAACAGAAAATCCTGCTTAAGGCTAAAGCAAACAACAATTCCCTAAACAGCCCCTGGAATTTGAATTTTCCCTTCCAAATCCTTCTTAATTAAAGCCATAATACCCCCATTACGAGGGTTGGGCCCCACCCCTTTACAAAGCATCTTGCGCAGGAAATTACCTATGGTAATGAAAAAAAGAGGAGAAAAGGGATCTCCTTGCCTTATGCCTTCATAGCATTTAAACTGTTTTATAAATTCTACATTAACAAGGCCTTGAGAGTTGGTATGAACTAAGGCTTCCTTGATTTAACTTTAACAATAAGAATCTACCTTTAGAAATATTCAGAATAAAATTAAAATTGTAGTATTGCACTAATTAAAGGCCTCTAAGAGTTTGCTTTAAAAATGAAAGAATCATTCTTATTCTTTATGGCAGAATGTATGATCTCATGGTCTGCATCAAAGCAATCAAAAGTATTTCTATCTTTTAATAAAGGCACCTCAAGAAAGATCAATGTACGATGAAGATGTGGCTTAAGTGTTTAAGTCTATTGGCTAAACTTTTGGTGAGAAAATTAAAAATCCTATTGAGGTAAGTCCCAAGTCTTTAGGATTCTCACAAACGTCTATTTGAGGAATGAGCCAAATGATCATAGAACTTTTGTTAGGGAACCCTAACCCGAGAATGCGACCTCAAATATCTTCAACAGATCATTATTAATAGTACCCACATCTTCTAAAAAAAACTTGATAGAAAAATCATCCAACCCTAGAGATATTTATTAGCACAAAACAACAACAATAACAACAAATCTTTATCCCACTATGTGGGATCAGCTACATGAATCATATTTCTCCATTGTGTCCTAAGTCAAATTGTCATTTAAATTTAATAATAAAAGTCATTTTTAATACTTTCTAATCAAGTCTTTTTAGGTCAACTTCTATTTTTCTTAGCATAGGATGGATCTAATACATCTACTCTCCTAAAAGGGTCATCAGAACACAGACGTTTTGTATGACCAAACCATCTAAGACAACTCTCTCTAATCGTGTATGTCATTGAAGCTACTCCAACCTTTTTTGTGCATATACTCATTTCACATTGTCACTAAATGCAAAGCCACTCAATCACATAAGCATCTTCATCTTTGGAACACTTAAATTAATTTTATGCTTCTATTTTAATGGCAAGTCTAATCACTATCTTATAAAACTTTTCCTTAAGTTTGAGGGGTCGATCATAAAACAGGCATGATGCATTCCTCCGCATCAACCATCAACTTGAATTCTATTAATAATATCCTCATCTATTTTGCTATTGCTTTGAAAAATAGACCCAAGATATCTAAAATGTGCGCCCTTTTTAGTGACTTGATCACCCAATGTCACAATCCCACTACTAGATCTATTACTACTAAAATTATACTCAATGTATTTGATTTTAGATCTACTCAAATAAAAACTTTTAGTCTCTAAGGTTGACCTCTATAATTCAAGTTGTTCATCAACGCCCTCTCTAATCTTATCAACAAGAAGAATATCATAAGCAAAAAAGCATACACCAAGTTAAATCCTCTTGCAAATATCTAGTAAGAACAACCATGACTAAAGCAAATAAAAAATATGGGCTTAAAGCTTATTCTTGATGTAATCCAACTAAAACAGAAAAAAAAAACTTGGTCAAACCACCTTGTGTTTGACCACTAGTAACAACCCCTATGTACACATCATTGATGACTTGAATATAAATATTATTAACTCCTTGCTTCTCTAGAACTCTACAGAGCACTTCTCTTGAAATTTTATCATATACCTTCTATAAATCAATAAATATCATATGTAGGTCCTCCTTACTCTCTTTTCATCAAACCTCTCAGCAAATGTATAGCTTCTATAGTAGACCTACCATATGAATCCAAACTAATTTTGAGAAATATTAGTATCACATCATAACTTGTGCTTAATTACCCTCTTCCATAAATTTAATATATGACACATTAATTTAATTCCTCTATAATTCACACTCTTGTGCATCATCTTTATTCTTAAAAATAAGAATCAATATACTCTTTCTCCACTCATCTAGCATCTTTTTAATCTTCAAAATAATATCAAAGAATTTAGTAAGTCAAGAAATTCTTTGATTTCCTAAGCATTTTCACTCTTCTATTGGAATACCATCATGTCTTACTATTTTTCACACTTCATTTTTTTAAAGCCTCTCCAACTTTTGTTTTATTAATATGACGATCAAAATAAGAAATCTCTATTTTTATTTAGGGTACTAAGATCATTAAATTCAATCATATTCTCACAAACCTCATTGAAAATTTTATCGAAATATCTTATTCATCTATGTTAAATATCCTCTTCTAAGAAAATCAATTTTTGATCTTCATCCTCAATGCACTTCACTTGAACTAAATCTTTACTTCTATCTCTTTGCTTGGCTAACTTATACATATATATTTCTCATTCTTTAGTATCTAATCTATTATATAAATCACTAAAAGCTAAATTGTTTACATTACATATTGCTTTCTTAGACTCCCTACAGGCCCTTCTATATCTATCCGAATTTTTCAAACTTTTACATCTAAATTAATTTTTATAATAAAGTTTCTTATTTTTTATATTTTCTTGCATATTTTGATTTCACCATAAACTAATTTTACTATTATGAACTTTTTCTTTTGGTTCTCCACATACATAGACTTTAACATTCTTAATCTTACTAGCTATTTTTTCTCATATAATGTTGTTTTCTTATGAACAACCCAACTTTTAAGATCTTGAATCTTACTCTCAAAAATATTTTCATAAGCGTTTTTTAAATATCCTCATGTAATCCTAAGACAATAGTTTACTTAATTTTTCATTTTACGCATCCTTCATTTTAAAGTCCAAAACTAAGGCGATGTTAGGTTGAATATTCCATTCCAAAAATGAATTCTTTCGTCCTCTTCAAATTGAGCAATTGATATAATAAGAACAACATTAAAATGTATAGGCTTCTTGAGAAAGTGAATAGTACAAGAAAATATTTCAATAGTGAAGTGAAGCGTATAAAGAGAGCAAGATTCGTAACCACAATAACTAGAACCAGAATTTTCATAGTCTTTAAGCGAAGCCCAGCCTTTAATATAATTTCCAACAAAAGATCAAAGAATTCCAGAAGAATAATGATAAAATTTTATTTCTTTAAAAATTTCAACATGATCCTTCTTATGTTCATTGTTCAAATGATTTCAAATTAAAATTTTAAAAGACAAATTGGAGATTCTATAAGAAAATATTCTATCCTCTAAAGTAGAATTTATAGTCTAGTTTGAAGTTTTACAATGGATAGCGTGGATATGAGTAAGCAAGAGCATAGACAAACATGACGTAGAGGCAAGCACGTGAGCATTCAAGAAGAGGAATTAACGTGCATAAGGAGGGCCTTGAGGCTTAAGCCTTAATGGCGCCAATGACACTTATGCCTTTTTTAAATGAGATTTAAAGCTATGGAGGCACCTCATTCAAGCTAAATTTTATAATTTTTTTATTACATATTATTATTATTATTATTATTATTATTATTATTATTATTATTTTATTTTTTTATTTATTTATTTTTATTTTACAAAAGGAAGAAACCAATTGACTATAAGATGAATGAACAAATTAGTTTATGCTATGTTTAATAAAAAATTGAAAGATAGACACCTCAAATTATAGAAACAAATAACTAGTGATGACGAAATGAATATTTTAATTGTTGATATAATATTGATAAAGAATGGATAACACCAAAAATAGTGAAAGATTTGAAGTTGAATATGGAGGAATCACATTTGATAATGAGGAGAAAGAAGATATCAATGCTAACATTAAAATAGCTATTGAATTGGTAATAGTTTCTACTTTACAATCATTTAAGAAAGAAGCAAGGGGGGGTTGGAGTTTTAAAAAAATTAAAAGATGATTTAAGTATAATGGATTATTTTGTTATATTATTAATTTATTGTTTCATTTTATATTATATTGAAACCAATGCCAACTAATATAGGGAGTAAGAAAATAAATGTTATAACTGAAAAAGATTTTGAGGATAACAATGAGCCAGAATCTGGAGTATTTAAGTTTTTAGTAAGTGTTTATTTTGAATCTTATTTCAAACTTTCAAGGCTTGAAGTTGTTGTATTGAGATTTATGATTTGCCATTATGATGATAAATAAAGTAAATATGTTGATAGTTTATCTTATTTTTATCATTTTTATGAATTATTTCCAATTTGATGAGTGTTTTATTTTTCTGTTTCGAGGCCAAACCTCGATTCGCCTCAAAGCTTACACCTCGCCTCGCTAAGACAAAACGTATCGATTCCTGATTTCACCTTTTTAAACCTTGATTGGGTTCAACAAGACTTTGCGAGATGCAGCTTTGCAAGCAAGATTACCAAAGCAACCAAGAAAGAAATAAAATTAGCATGTCTCTGCATACACAACTTTGAGTGATCCACGTACAAAATTTGGATGGAGAGCACACCATTGGCCACAGATAATTTACATTCATTCAATCACAATCAATAATGTCCAATTACATATCATGGATCCTTATTTTTAAAAATATTATTGCACAAATAAAACCAAACATTTAAATGCAAATTTAATCTTAACTAATCCTAGCATTCAAATTTATACACATACAAATACAAGAGAATATTAAACCTGATAAAATAATTCAAACTGAAAAAAAAAAAAAGAAATTTGTCCATAAATAAAATTGGGACTACAAGGCTTGAAAACAGTCTAATTAAAAATTTTTATGCCAAGGTTTGACTTCTTATAATTTGCAAATGGCCTTTTGGGCTTGTGCGGATTAATTTGGCATGTTTAAAAGGCATGTATTGCATCAATTACACTATAAAACATGAGTTAAAAATATGTTGAAGTTATAAAAAATATGTACAATAGAATAGTAACTAATATTAGTAATTGTAAAGAGAACAAAGAGTTACAAATCCTAATGAAATTACACCGTGGATCATCATTAGCTAAATATCTTTTTGCATTTATTATGTAGAATCTTATACAAGATATTTATGATAAGATAACTTAAGGTATGCATTTGCAAATGATGATCTGGATAAGTGAACTTTTCCTAAGTAAATGAAATATAATAAACGAGTATATGATATGCAATTTAGTGGATGTATACAAAAGGATGGGATATTGATGATGATATAACTTCTGTTAAAAAGCAAATTAGCTAAAATGGAAAGATACCATTTAAGAATTATGTTATACAAAAATATCATGGATATTGAAAGGTAAAGTTTATAAACTTACACTTAAACCAAGTACGTCTAATGGATATGAGTGTTGCACGGCCAAAAAAAACTAATAACCATGTTAAGTGAGGCAAAAATGAGAATGTTAAAGTATTTATGAGGTAAAACAAGGTTGAAATTGTGCTAAATTACCTTATGACAGATGATGAAAATAACATCTATTGAAAATAAGGTGGTAAAAAATAAACTTACGTGATTTTGACAACATATAGATAAAAGATACAACAATACAATAATTCAATAAAATTAATGCAGAAGGACAAGCTAGGAGAAAAGGTGGACCAAACAAAGATAGAAGTGGGGTAAAAATGCAGAGCTGATCTTAAGTTTAATAGTGAATAGAAATGAATGAAAGTGAATGGCACATAATTTCAATCCAAAAATAGTTAGGATAAGAAAAATGATGTTGATTCCATTTTACACTCTATTTGCATGCTAGATTTGAAAGTTATTTTGTATGAAGAATGTATAGCATATCATACCCCCTGTATTGTCCAGTTGCTTCATCTATTGTGTCCATAGCCTGCCAAAGTAGTGCAAGTGGAACCCAATGAGGGGGATATTTAAAGCGGGCAACATCCAAGATTAGTGCCATATCACGACCAGCATGATAACCACCAATGGGAGAAAAATGACCGGTTCCTGTCTGAACAATTATAAAATTTAACTCACCTAATTAATATCCAAATGGCAAAAGAAGAATACAAAAAAGCTGAGAAACAGAAGGTAAATGAACCAAGATGAACATCCAGTAAAGCATACTTTAAATGAAATTCTGACAATCATGTTCTAGTAGTTGCGAACCAGTAACCCATCCCTCTGATCAACCATCGAGACAAAAAGTTTCTAATAGTACAATCAGTAGGAGAATATCATCCGCAATAACTGTAGACATCATGCCGGAAATTATGGCAATGTGAAAGAGCATACCAACAAGCAAAAAGGTAGGATGAACAACATTTAATGGCTACATCCATCGCTACAAAGTATTGTTAGAGATGATTTATGCTATAAACCAGCTAAATTGGATAATAGATGTGGGAGAAACACACAAAAAAAAAGATTCAGAAAGAGAGGTAAAAGATGGTGTTTTCCAAGGAAACCAATAATATTTAATTTGCAGTTGGATCTGGCATATCAACCACACAAGATAAATGGTATTGCTTATAGGTGCATGTACAGCAGGTTTTGATCTTACTAACTAGACGCATTCCATGAACTTTATATTACGGGTTACCACTCCATCAAATATTTCCATGTAATCTATATATGAGTAAGACAATCTCCATAGTGCATAGGAACTTTACCATAGGGATGTAGATATATATATATATATGTTAGGAAAAAGGTATGTGTAAGTTTTAGCTAAACTTAGTTCAGAATAACAAAATTCTTCAACGTTTACTGACTTTAGAATCATAAAGTTGGTATCAATGAGAAAAACTATGGCGTCACAATATGAATGAATTAACAAACTTAAAAGATGACTTACACGCCATTTATGGCAATGTTCTAATTTCTACGTTAACCAAATTCCTTCTTTTAAATTTACAGCAAAGTTAATAAGTTCCAGGCATACCTTAAAGAATCAATAAAAGCAATGTTAAATGAAACTTTTAAATAAATAATGGAGGAAGTATATAAATATCTGCTGAATTTGGATGCAGACGGCACAATAGCCAGAAGTACTGTAAACTGGAGCAATAGGTTGACTGGATTTATGAAAGTAATAAACAAAAATGTCAGCAAATATTGACCAACTTCAAAATGCTAACACATAATTCTAAGTTAGCATTGATTTTTACAATAGCTCTATAAGTTCGTCACCCAATATTTGTTTCTACATATGTGGTTTTTTTTCATATCTTCCGTTATTCAGTTAATTTTTTTAGAGTTTGGCACTTCTTTTGCAGGATGATTGATACTATTAAAAAAATAATTGACTAGATAAAGGATAGCTGATACCAAACGCACCATGTTTATATTTTAGCTAACTTCAAGAAAGTTTTAATATTTTACTCCAAGAAATTCTAAATTCTTGAAAGAATATAGTAGAAACCTGCTTAAAGGGTTTTCTATGGTATGATGTGATCAAATGACAATCCTCCGAGGAAGTACAACTAATGATATGATCACGAAAATCATCCAGGGAGCTTTGTTTTGTATTATAGGCCTTAACTTTAGCTCCAGAACAGTGAGCCAAGCACGCAACTTTTCCAAATGTGATCCCTTCACTTTTCACTTTCTCCAAAGGTTCACAACAATCTAGCATGGACTCATCAAACCACCTCCAAGGACCTGGACAAAAGAAAATGAGAATAGCCATTAACCAAATGATAAAAATGACTAAACAAAGAAATCAAGTAAAAAAAATTATGATTTAGTAGATCATTGGATCATTAGAGGATGAGAATAATTTATTTTATTACCTTATCTTGCTGACAATAGAAGAAACTGTCACATGATATGCTTATATCCAATTATCCAAAGAATCAGAAGATTTACAAGATTATACCGTACATGCAAGGAGAACATACAAGTGGAAATTCAAACTTGTAAAAGACAGCATATGTAATAGAAAGATACAGACGGTGGAATTTTCAGTGCAATTTTCTGTTTCTAATATTTTACATAATTTGCTATGTTAACATTCAAAAGGAGTTAAGCTTGCACCAAATTTTTAAAGTGATAACTGTTATATAAAAATACTAAATATGCATACTATGATTTGTTCTTTCATGTTCTTTAGGTATCAAGAAATGGCAAATGACTATAACATTATAGAAAAGTAAATAAGCCATTAATCTTTGATTGTTGTTAATAGAAAACTAAAAGCATATCTATGTCAAAAGCATAAAAAGCAATGATTTTATGAGTTGTGCTGGTTTATTTTGTTTTTTATATGAGTTGTATCAGTGTATTTTTTTTTCTTTTATATTATTCTACGAAAAGCATGCCAATTATGTCAGTTCCTATACAAACGAGATGAATTCTCTAATATTTTTTAATCGTTTGTTAAGTTAAACTCAATCAGCACGTATGGAATTTAGAAGAAGCATTACCAAGTATTGCTACACTTTACTACTCACTAATTTCCATCAACATGTATAGTTGCAGTTTACAATTCACTGTTTCCCGTATTGGGCTGCCACTACAGGAAAAACAGCCATTACCAGCGGACAAAATCCGCCGGTAAAGTGAAAAATGCGCCGGAAATAATAGGTTTCCGGCGGATTTCCGACGGCAAACTCTCCGACGGTAAAACGCGCGTTGGAAAAATATTTCTGTCGTATTTTTTTCGCCGGAAGTATTTCCAGCGGACTTTCCGTCGGACAACCGGCGGATATGTTTGACAACCAGACGCCTTTTCTGTCGCCGTGTTCCGGCGAATAAGCCACCGGAATTACCGGCGGAAAATGTCCGCCGGAATTACCGGCGGAAAATGTCCGCCTAAATTACCGGCGGATATTCCGCCGCAACAAAAAGCGATGCCGATTTTTAACGTCGGATATCACCGTCGAACTATCCGTTGGAAGTTTCGTCGCATATTCCGCCAGAAATGTCGTCATATCGTATTTCCGACACATGTACTGGCGGATAATCCGCCGGAAACCTGTAGCAGAAAAAAAAACCTTCCTCACTTTGAAAAGTGATTTCCACATTTATACCTGCATACAAAAAATTACAATACAATATATATTATACAACATCAACAGTTACACATAAACCAGAAGAGCATCATCCAGATAAGAAATAATTAAACATGTATACAATAAACATATATAAGAAGAGTGTCATCAACAAATATTTAAACATGTTCAAACAGCAAATAGATAAATATGTCCAAAAAACACATAAATACGGATGTCCACATCAGTAAAATAGATAAATAACGTCTACTCTGATTCAGTTTCATCTTCAGGTGATGCTGTACTCCTACCACTACTCATCTGCTCCCTCATCTTTTTCATTTCTTCTAACATTTGCTACTGCTGTATCTGCATCTGCTGTTGCTGCATTTGCATCTGCCAATCAGTTTGGGTTTTCCGTACCTGTTCTACCTCGGCTGTAAGGGCAGCTATCTGTTGGGTATATAAAGACTCCTGGGTACTAGATGAAAAATTGCCGCCACTAGATGTCTGCCCTTCATATGCATAGGCCTGCGAGCCTGACCCGTATAGTCTGCCATGCTGCATTCCTCCTATTGCTTGCGACCAAGTGCGGTAGTCAGAATAGTCTGTTGATCAAGCAGAAGAACCTTCACCTGCTGCAACCTGACTCTCTCGAAGCCGTGTATACTCCTATGAAAGTTAATAAAAAGTTATGCAATTTATACATAATATCACCAAAATTAAACTTATATACTTACATAGGCTCTCCTAACACGCTCGTCAACCCATTGATGGTCCTCCTGCCGCTTGTGGGTATGACTATGCAATTCAACAGGAGTCGGTTCTCTACCCAGCACCTGTTTCTATAATAGGCATATATTAGTATTCTAATTAAAGTAAATTATTAAAAGATTTTAAAATTTCTTACCAAACGTCTTCTGTACTCAGTATGAGGAATAGAACCTCCTGTATGAAGAGAACTACCGATCGGTACCGCTGTCCGGACAGAATAATTTTTCAAGTTTGAGGGGTACTTTTCTTTCACACAATAAGCCCGATGCATTCCTCTACTTCAACCATCCTACTTGGATATCTAAAACGTGTACTCTTATTAATGACTTGATAGCCCAAAGTCACAATCCCCTCACTAGGTCTATTATTACTAATATTACACTCCATATATTCCATTTTAGATCTACTCAAGCGAAAACCTTTAGACTCTAAGGTTGACCTCCAAAATTCTAGTTTACCTTCAACTCCCTCTATAGTCCAATCAACAAGAATAATATCATGAGCAAAAAGCATACACCAATGTACATCTTCTTGCAAATGTCTAGTGAGAACATCCATGACTAAAGCAAAAAATAAACTATGCGAAAGGGAGAAAGTTACCTAAACAGCAAGCGAGCTCCCGACCGTTTGGCGTCAACGGAGCGAAGTCAACCAGCGTCAAGGAGAGAAGTCGAGCTACGTCGAAGGAGAGAAGTTCGTCAAATGAGCGCGAACTGGCCGGAGCGAAGAATACGAAAGGGAGAAAGTTACCTACACAGAGCGACCTATCCCGGCAGGGGCGAGCTCGAGGGCAGGGACGTCGTCGAAGGAGCTCGAGGGCAGGGACGTCGTCGAAGGAGCTCGAGGGCAGTGACGTCATCAAAGGAGCTCGAGGGCAGGCGCATCGTCGAATGAGCTTGAGGGCAGGAACGTCGTCGAAGCAGCGAACAACCTAAGCGGAAGCGAAATGTCCTGAAGTCGAGGGCAGGGGCCGATATATTGAAATTACCGGCGTATTTTCCGGCGAAAAATCCGCCGGCCCACTTACCGGCGGCTTATCCGCCGGTAATACTTCGTCGGGTTTTAATTAACCCGGCGGTAAATCCGCTGGAATATCCGTCGGATATTACCGGCAGAATATGCGTCGGTATATTGAAAACACCGGCGCAATTCCGACAGTTCAGCCGCCGGAAAGTTACCGACGCTATTTCCGCCGGAAAGGCCGCCGTAAAGTTATTGGCGGAAAAATCCGCAGGTAATGCCGTCATTGATTCCGGCGTAACTCTATCCGCCGGAAATTCCGCCGGTATTTCATTGTTTTCCTGTAGTGTGCTACTGATGTGTGTTTTCCCATTTTCTCACCATTTACTCTATGTAGTGAGAACTTTAAGATTCGAGTTCAAGTTTCCCATAAGCACAAGCCTCTATGGTTAATTATCCCTTCTGGTGACGATACAACACTTTCAATTAAGCCTAGCATTAGATATGTACTTAGTACCTAGTGTATAGTAGCAACAAGTTTAGATGTTTTAGGGTTAGTTATTTATGATTAGAAATTTACCATATTGCACTTAAAATGGATGGTGAGGGTAAATGATGATAAAGCGATCAAAATCTCATGGTTCCGTCTTCCTAGGTCAACATGGTCTCTAGTCCAATTAATCAAAGGAGGTAGTTAGCCCAACCTGATCGAAGGATCCTTATCAGCAACTTTGTGTTGCTTCGTCCAAGGGTACCTTATATACCTGGGGTGGAAGTTTATTTAAAGGACAAATTCAAGTCAACATTAGCTTATAGAGACCTTTGTGCCCAACTACCCTATTCTTGCTTGTCTGACAACCCATGCAATATGGAAGTTCGTTTTAAGTGATTTCAACGTTCCGGACACATGTGCGAAGTTGTTTCACGAATAGGCAACTTGCGGTCTCTCGACTAGCGTGTAAGAGGTTCCTCTTATGTAAATTTGATGTTTCAAGCACAACATTATATCCCGTTTCATGATCGAATGACATTTCGGTGATTTTACGTATCATCGTGCACATCAACTGTTGGTTTCATCTGTCTTCACTCGATCGACTAGCACGCAAACGATTCTTCTCAAGTAAATTTGATGCTCAAAAAATATCGATGCAATCTGTTTTGCAGATTGATGAAGTTTGAATTGTTTTGATTGCGGTCAAGGCATGTTGAAGCTCGTCACCTACGACCTATTCAATGATTGCCATTTTTGACATACTTGCTTGCACTAATTGCGAAATATATATGGAGATCAACAAATGCCCTCCAACAAATATAGTACGAGACTATAGCAGACCATATTCATTGCAATTGGTTGACCCTGCGGATCTCTAAATATTTGTTTTGGATGTCACGCAAAGGGTTTCATTTTGCAGATCTCCAATAGCTTACTTGGATGTTACACTAACTTTCTTATTTGCATATCTTCATTGGTGCAATGAGCAAACTAAGCTTTGATTCATTTTGAAGTTTTGATGGCCTTTGATAATTCTCTTTGAGTGAAAGTGAGACTGACCTCAAGAGTCAGATGTTGAATTTGAGTCTCTTCTGTCTCGGGTGATAATAACTTGTTGAGCCAACAAAGGAATGTGATTGGTCTAATGCTTTGTGCTGAATGGACTTGTTGATGAAGATTTTTCATTATAGAGTTTGGGGAAATCTTCTGCCCCAACTTTATACTTTGACGGACATGATGAAGGATTTTACTTGAATTATCTTGTTTGACTTGTCAAAATTTGATTACACCGCCTACCTTATACTTTCTTCTTTAATGGGTTCGACGAAAGAATTTTCCTAATTTTTCTTCTTTGACTTGTCAAGAGCAGAGCATATCTTCTGTCCTATGCATTATGCTTTAGCGGGCTTGATGAAGGATGTGATGACTTAGCTATTGAGGCTTATTTTAGGTCGATGGTGGAGAATTATTAGTCCGGAGTTTTGTGCAAAATGGACTTCTTGATGATTAGATTCCCTGCGTTCAGCCTCAAGATTTTTATGAAAATCAAGATGACTTCTTGGATCTTCTACTTTGTGTTTTATCAAACTTATTGAAGAAGATAAGCTTTTTCAATCTTTACTTTGTGCTTGACAGACTTATTGAAGAGAATTACACTTCTAACTTGATAAAGATATTATATTTGGCTTGATACCTTCTTTTGTAATGGACCACCCTTTTAGTAGTACCTTAACCCTTTGACCAATTTATAAGAACTCCTTGATTTGGGTTTCTTGAATTTCTCAAATTGGATAAGCTTAAGACTTGATAACTCTTATCCTCAGGTTGTAGAAACAGGGCTTTCTTACTGCGACCTATCTTGCGGTTTGTTGAGTAAGCAAAGTTGTCAGCAACTTGACCAAACATAGGTTTGTTGAATCCGAACTTATATACTTGCTCGAATGCAGGGACTTTCCTACTACAACCTCTTCTCATGGCTTGTTGAGTAGGAAAAAACTATTAGCAGCTCAAACGCATCTAAGTTTATTGAATCAGATCTTATACACTTGTTCGATCCTTAAACTTGAATTATAGGAGATCGTGTTTTTCCAATTAGATTCGTTGAAATTTGCTAATTAAAAGTTCTTTCTTCCAAGCGTTTAAGGTCTTGAAACTTGGTCCATTTGGCAGTCTTTTGGCTTGATCGCACAAATATTTTTTGTATGATATTTATCGTCTCAACTCTGCCTCAATCTATTTACCAGTTGAGGGAACCTTCTAAATTTGAACTGCTCCATCTCTTCAAGTTGGATGAGCTCTAAATTTAATAGCATTTGTCATCGAACAGGGATTTCCTACTACGAACTCTTCTCAAGCTTGTTGAGTAGAAAAAAGCTATGAGTAACTCAACAACATCTTAGCTTGTCAAGTCCAACCTTATATAGCTATTCAAGCCCTGGACTTGTACTATAGAAGCTCGCACTTCTCTCATTCGTTAACATTGTCAGACTTGAAAGTCTTCTATTTTGAACTTCAAAACCTTGGCGAGTTGAGGTATAAACCCTTCAACTTTTGTAGTGATCATATGTATACATATTTGAATGCATAGCCTTTGCTCTGTTTTAACATAATCATATTAATGTATTATTAGTAATTTTAAATATTTATTTGAGAATATGATAGGAAACACTTGGGCTCAAGTCAACCTATCGAACCGTGAGGGGAAAACAGCGGGAAAGCTGTGTTCACAGCAGAAAAACAGCCCAAATATGTTGTTTACAGCAGGAAAACAATAGAAAATTGATGGAAACTCAAAGCAAACACTTGTATTTCACTAGTTGAAGCATAAAACAAAAGGAAGATACAAGGTTCTTCAATTCGAGAGGAAGAATAACTCTCCTAATCTCCGACAATGCCAAGAGCCCAAACAAGAAACCCTAGATCTCAAAAATACATTCAAATTCAAGATCCCCCTCCTTCCCTCCCAATCCCCCTAATTAATAATAAAGGATTCCTACAAAATACCTAAACAGCCCTTTGCATTCAAAAATTTCCCTCCCATACAATCAAATCAGCCCCAAGTGGGACCCACCCTGTCCGCCTCCCCCTTTGCTGTTTCTCCGCCTGGAATAGACCTGGACCGGTCCAGCCGACCCCTCCTGGGCCGGCGTATGCGTAATATTACTCCCCTCCCAAAAACTCATCTTGCCCTCAAGGTGAAAAGAGGGGAATTGCTCTTTCACTCTTTCAAACGGCTCCCAAGTAGCGTCGAAATCAGGGAGGCCTCTCCATTTGATCAGCACTTCTTTGTTGCCCATTTTATCTGGTCGGACTCCTGCAAGCTCTAGTGGTTCTAAAATCACCTCTAAATCTTTCGTCATAGTGGCTGGTAGTTCTGCACTCACTGCATGCTCCCCTATTGCTCTTCTTAGCTGAGACACATAGAACACTGGATGTATAGTGGCTGAGGGGGGTAACTTTAATCTGTATGCCACTGCTCCAATCCTATACAACACTTCATAGGGGCCAAAGTACCTGGGTGTCAATTTCTCATTCCTCCTTCTAGCCACTGTCCTCTGACTGTAGGGTCGTAGTTTCAGGAACACCTTCTCCCCCACTTCAAACTGCATGTCTCTCCTGTGTGAGTCTGCCTGCCTCTTCATGATCTGTTGTGCCCTCATCAGATGCTTCTTCAGTTCTTCCAGCATCTTATCACTTTCCTCTAGGTACTGCTCTACTGACGATACTGGTGTACTACCTCTCCCGTAGTGCACTAGGTGTGGAGGGTCCCTTCCATATAGTACTTTGAACGGGGTCATCTGTGAAGCGGAATGGTACGAGGTATTGTACCAATACTCAGCCCAAGGAAGCCATTTTGCCCACATCTGTGGGGTTTCAGAAACAAAACACCTCAAATAGGTCTCCAAACTCCGGTTTACCACCTCCGTTTGTCTGTCTGTCTGTGGGTGATAGGCGGTACTTCTCTTTAGAACCGTGCCCTGCATCCTGAATAGCTCCCTCTAGAATTGACTGAGGAACACTTTGTCTCTATCAGACACAATCGCTTCAGGAACCCCATGTAGTCTCACCACCTCCCTGATAAAAGCTGCAGCTACTGACACTGGGGTGTATGGATGTCTTAAGAGGATGAAATGTGCATACTTACTAAGTCTGTCAACCACTACCATGATGATTGTGAACCCCTCTGATCTTGGTAAGCCATCAATGAAGTCCATGGACACTTCCTCCCAAACTCTGTTTGGAAGTGTCAACGGTTGTAGTAATCCTCCCGGAGCCATGGGCATGTACTTATTTCTCTGGCACACTTCACACCTTGCCACCATCTCCTCCACATCTTTATGCATCCCCTTCCAATAGAGCTCGGATGCTAGCCTCCTGTATGTCTTCTGAACTCCTGAATGACCTCCAACTGCGCTGCCATGAAACTCCTGCAACAAGTGGGGAATGTGTATGGAAGTCCGTGGCATCACAAACCTCCCCTGATACAATAGTCTCTCCCCCTCAATGCAGTAGCCCGGATGACTACTATTGTCCTTCCCCAGATCCTCCCTAATCTTCCTCAACTCTTCGCTCAGCTTACTTTCTTCCTTGATGGCCCCCCAATCTACCATCAATGGAATTGACACAGCCAATTCTTGAAGCTCCCCAACACGTCTGGATAAGGCGTCAGCTGCTTTATTTTCCAAACCAGGCTTGTATTGGATCTCAAAATCATAGCCTAGTAATTTGGATAACCACCTCTGATGTTCCTCGGTCACCATCCTTTGCTCTAGCAGATATTTTAAACTTCTCTGATCAGTCCTTACAATAAAATGCCTTCCCAACAGATAAGGCCGCCACTTCTGAATAGCCAAGACAATGGCCATTAGCTCCCTCTCATATACTGACTTCAATCTAGCCCTGGCTGACAGCACTTGACTGAAGTATGCAATTGGCCTGTGGTTCTGCATCAACACTATCCCCAGCCCATATCCTGACGCATCAGTTTCCATTACAAAGACCTGGCTAAAATCTGGAAGTGCTAATACTGGAACTGTAGTTATAGCTTCCTTTAGTTTCTCAAAAGCTCGGGTTGCTGCCTCTCCCCATAAAAACCCATCCTTCTTCAGTTGCTCAGTCAAAGGCCATGCGATAGCACTATATCCCTTCACAAATCTCCTGTAGTATGTGGGCTCTGAAAATTCCATTTGGATGCATGTGCTCCCGACCTCTCCACGCCATCGATTTCTTTTCTTGTTTGTTTAATGACGACGGAGAGTTTTAACAAAATTAGGTTCCGGGTGAATTTTCAGAAGGCAGATTAGGTTTTAGATAAGACACTACCCAGAGATTTCGCCCTCATTTTGTGAGGACTTTATGATCTGAGTTCTGGTTTCCTATAGGCGCAAGCCCCTATAGTTAATTACCCCTCCTGATAACAAGAGAGAACTTTCGATTAAGGCTAGTAGTTTAAGGAGGTCACTTGGGTTATGAACCTTTCGTATAATAGCAACAATCTTAGAGTTTTGAATTTGAGATTTGAACTTGAAGTTTAGGAATTTAAGGTTTATCACCATGAATTTAAAACTGGTGGTGGGGGGAGCGAAGACGAGCCCGATCAAGATCCCATGGTTCCGTCGTCCCGGGCTGTCATGATCCCTGGTCTACTTAGTCAGAGGAGGTAGTCGACCCAACCTGACAGAAGGCATCTTATCGGCAGCCATGGGTTGCTTCGTCCAAGAATACCTTGTAGACCTGGGTTGGTGTTTGTCTAAGGGGATAGATCTGAATCCACCTTAGCTGACAGAGGGCTTTGTGCCTATCGACTATACCCTATGATTCATCGCTCAAGGGTTTGACGTCGTTAGGGAACATACGGGCTTTGGCCGTGATCGTAATATAATGGTGTCATTTTGCGGCAAAACCACCCGATCAGAGGGCACGTGCCACGTCCCTATTGGCAAGAGACTATTTGAGGATGAATCGTAGCGATACACCCGACACGCATTCGCTCTTTGTGAGCTGAGATTAATTTCAAATTTATCACCCCCGACAAACAGTTGCGGGAGGTGGATTGGTTTTTAGTTTTTAGTTAATAGATTTCATTTCAGAGATTTGGAATTTTGTTTGATTTGAGATTTGAAACCCCTCCGGTTGAGATTTCCGATCGACACGGCCATCATCGGGGTGACGTTAAAGTCACTAGTGTTTTCGTAGGATTTTGGGAATATTTTGTGATTTAAGTCATGTTGACTCCAGTCTTTTTGAGGAGGAGGATGAGACTTGAATTTAGACCCGTGCAGCATTCTCAGACCATTAGATTTTGAAATCGTATGTGGTGGTCGGAGCACATGCGGGTTGTAGCATTTGACCCTGCGTAACATTCTCGGACGTTAGCATTTGTAATTTTAACACATTGACCGGAGCACATGCAGGGTTGGCATTTTAGTTTAAGGGAACATATCTAATACATAAGGGGTATTTTAAAATATTTAAATATGATCCATTGTGCCGATAATTTCATTTAGAGAATTGCCCGAGATCTCACTTAGGGGCCTACGAACGCCTTCTGTCCGCTTGTACACATATTGCGGATCCGGTGGCGTTTTAGTGTGTTAGATTTCACTTATTATATTTAGTTTATTTTGACGCTTTAAAGTATTATCTAACACATCTCGCAGAGGATATTTGCTCAATAGGTACTAGGAGATCCATGTTCGTGTTCGTATGAGAATTATCTTGCTCGCTACGAATTCTCCCATTTTCTCCCGTAAATAGACTGATTTGTTCGATACAAGCTCCTTGTCCTTGCTTGATGCTAGTTGTTGTGAGCACTACGAATTCCCTGTTCCTACTCACAGGTGAATTGTAGTATACTACTCACAAGTCTGTTAGTATTACCCGTATAACAATACACCAAATCATTCATTGTTGAGGGTGACTTAGACAATTTCTCAATTTCTTTGAGTATAAGGTCTTAATGATTTATGAGAATCATTAATTCTACAAATCACCAAATTGTGATTTCTCTTTATTGTTAAATACAATTATGCACTGCTCGTTAAGATTTTCTGTAACTCTTACGATCTCTTCGTATGCATAGATGGTTAGGTCCCTTTGAAGAACTACAAGATTTTGAGGGATGCTAAGTCTTGATACATGCTTATAAAGAATATCTAAGCCGATAACTCAACAAAGCAAAGGGTTTCCACAGAACTTTTATAAGGGAACCTAGGGAAGTTCTTTGTTGTAGGACATGGTTTGAAGCTCTAACCATCTTAGATCTTAACGAATTGAACTCTTTCTCCCCAAATTACATGCTTCATACTCTTAATTGGAGGCTTGAGATTGGAAGACACATATATGATTGACATAAGAGGACTATCCACTTGTAAGAATTTTCGTTGAACATAAGATGTTTATGTAGTTTCTTACAGATGAGTTCAATAGTTTGGAAAGCTTTTGGCGAGCTCGCGTTTGAGATCTACTTAGTAGATTGGACATAGGCTGGATTATTGGAAAACATTGATTTCCCGCTCTTTTATTTTATTGTTTTTAATTTGCATTGACTAATTAAGTGAATTAATTAAATGAATTTTAATTGAAATTAAGATTTAATTTGAATCAATTATTTATTTGTTAATGTGAATTTTAAATGTATTTTAAAATTAATTATGTTAAATTGGATTAGTTCAATTTGTTAATTTAAATTTCAAACATATTTTGAGATTATTCAAGTTGATTTGCTTAATTAATTGGTAAATTAATCAATTATTTGATTAGTTATTTTAAAAGTTTTAATTTGATTTAAATTTATACTCAATTAAATTCTAAGATTCTAATTTTAATGAATTTTTAATTCAAGTGATTTTATTTAATTTTGACAATTTAATTAATGTTAAGATTTTAATTCTTTGAATCAAATTTTTTTTAAAATGATTTCATTTCAGTTAACTGAATTATTTATTCAATTAGTTAGTTGATTTATTTAGGTTTTAGTTTAAAAATTTTAATTGGATAATAGGTTAAGTTAACTTTAGATTGAATTCTCTAAGACGTTGGTTTAGTTAATTGATTTTGGTTACTGATTAGAAATCAATTTAGATTAATAATTTGATTTAGTTATAATTTGATTATTTAAATTACGTTAGTTAGTTTGAATTCCAAATGATTGAGTTGGATTAATTAATTATGATTCTTAATTTTAAAGATTTATTTAGAAATTCAATTGAGTGAATGTTTTCCAATTTGCCTAAGTCCAAAATTTCGAGAAAATTTCGGCAGCCTCACGGCGTCACCTCCCCGGCGCCGGGAGGTAAGGGAGGGCTCAACTCGGCCGGAGCGAATCAACGGCGAGGAGATTTTGGCTCGACTCTGCCGGAGCGAATCAACGGCGAGGAGATTGAGTCTTCAAGTCTTCAATCCCTCGATCGGATTAGCTCGACGATCGAGGGCTTCGGGGGACCGAATCAAACCCCGGGACTTCCTTCAAATTGCTCCCACCTATTTAAAATTTCTCTCATCTCTCTTTCTCCTTTTTTAATTAAATATATGATATTATATTAATAGTATATTTATATAATATCATATACATCTATTTAATATATAATATATAATATCATATAATCTGTTATTATATATTATAATATATATATAAGATATTATATTATAATATACTTATATAAGATATTATATTATATTATACTTATAATATTATATATTATAATATAGTAGAGAGTGGGAGGCGGAAGGAGCAGAGCCCGATCGTGCTAGGGATCGGAGGCGGAGACCGCGCACAGAGGAAGGAGGCTACGCACGGGCTCAGGCACGAAGGTGGTCGTCGGCGTCGGGGGCGGCAATCACGCACGGGGATCGCAGGCGTCGGACGAAGGCAGAGGCGGCAGCCGGCTGGTCATTGGTTAGCTGTGAGTCAAGCCAGGATAGGAGTTGCTTGGATAAAGATGACTGGAGTAGGGCCGACGGTGGGCAAGAAGCTCGGAGTCTGATCGGCGAGGTCAGCCTAGTTTGCTACGGCTAGGGCACGGTGGGTTGACCGTTGGAGCCGATGGAGGCCGACGGGATCCGGAGGACAAGGACGACCGAGGGCACAGGTATTTCCGAAAATCTTCCTTCTCTCTGTGTGTTTTTGAGAGCGTCTGCGAGAATGAGTCATTTTCCTATTTTGAGTCGTGAGGAGCGGTTGTAGGGAGCGGTTGTGGAGCAGTTTTAGCGAATGTGGGCAATCGTGGCTGAGGTGGAGTCGGTCGGGAGCGGGAACCTTACGTGGATTACAGTTAGAGTCAACATAGTATCCAGTCAACCCCAAGAACCCCCTTAACTCCTTTAGGTTTCTAAGCATTGGCCACTTCTGCATTGCTTCTATTTTATTCTGATCTGCCGCCACTCCTTGTGATATCACGTGTCCCAAGTACTCTACACTGGCCTGGGCAAAGCTGCACTTCTTCAGGTTGGCTTGTAACTGATGTTCCTGTAATACTCCCAAAACCACCTTCAAGTGTTCTAAGTGTTCCCCATCCGTCTTGGGCTACACCAAAATGTCATCAAAGAACACCAGTATGAACTTCTTGAGGTACTGCTTGAAGACCCTGTTCATCAAAAACTGAAAAAGTAGCAGGAGCGTTAGTCAAACCAAAGGGCATTACCAGAAACTCATAATGCCCTTCATGTGTTCTGAAAGCTGTCTTGGGAACATCTGCCTCCTTCATTCTGATCTGGTGGTATCCGGACTTTAAGTCCAGCTTGAAAAATACCACTGCCCCAAATAGCTCATCAAATAGTTCATCAATCACTGGAATTGGGAACTTGTCTGGTACAGTGCCCTTATTCAGAGCCCTGTAATCCACACAGAATCTCCAACTCCCATCCTTCTTCTTGACCAGGAGGACTGGACTAGAGAAAGGGCTTACACTTGGTCTTATGATCCCAGCCTCCAGCATCTCCCGGATCAGCCTTTCAATCTCATCTTTTTAGATCTGAGGGTAACGGTAAGAGCGGACGCTGATCGGTGTCTCCCCTTCCTTCAAAGTAATGGCATGCTCCAGCTCCCTCTGCGGTGGCAACCCCTGGGGAGGTTGAAAAACCTCGCTGAACTGGTGTATGAGCGGCTGCACTGAAGAAGGAACATTGCCTTCTTCCTCTAGTTGGACCCCTTGCAAACGGTGCAACTCCACTAAGTAGCCTCCTCCCTCCTCCTGAATGGTCTTAATTAAAGATTTGAGAGAAACCCCCGCCTTGGTCAGCCCGGCATCACCCTGAATCACCCTTTTCTTTCCCCCTACCACCAGCTCCATCTTTAATGTGCCCCAGTTGATTTTAGTCTCTCCCAAGGTCTGCAACCACTTCATCCCTAGGATGACGTCAGTACTCCCCAATTCCAAGGGAAGGAAGTCCTCCCTCACTTGGATCCCCTGAATCTTCAGTACTACTCCTCTACAAACTCCTCTCCCCATCTCCACCTTTCCTGTGCCCATCATCACCCCATAGCCTCCTGTATCCACTAACTCCATCCCAAGCAGCTCAACAATCTGGGTGAAAATGAAGTTGTGGGTTGCCCCACTATCTATCAACACCACTACTTCATGGCCAGATATCACCCCTTTGACTTTCATAGTGTGACTCGAAGTGAATCCCACCACGGAGTTCAGAGAGACTTCTGCCACATCCAAGTGCAACTTCTCCTCCTCCTCTTCAGACCTGCTCCCACCTCCCTCTTCGTCTTCCTCGCCTTCACAAACGAGGAGAACCTGAAGAGTCCGGTCTTTGCACTTATGACCCGGCATGTACTTCTCATCACATCTGAAGCACACCCCCTTTGCCTTTTTTTCCTGTAACTCCTTTTCAATCAGCCTTTTGAAATGTCCTCCATTTCCTCCTCCAGTTTTCTCCTTCTGCACTTCCTTCAAACTCCCTGAGGTTGGCCCCTTGGATGGTAAGAAGGTGGTCGCCATTCTGTACGATCCCCCTGAGTAACTCCCCCGATCTCCCCTTTCTGACTTCTTCTGATCTTCCACCAGCTGTGCCAGTTCCATCGCTTTCCCTAAATTTCTTGGCTCTAACACTCTGACTGCTGATCGTATCTCCGGTTTCAACCCTTTCATGAAGTTCCCTTCCAAAGCTGACTCCGAGATATGATCCAACCTGCTGGCCAAAAACTCAAACATGTCGCGGTAATCCGCCACGGTCCCCTCCTGAGCCAGGGCAAAGAATTGCTCATAGAAGTCTCCTCCCTCATCGGCTCGGAAACGCTCTAATAAGCAGTCTTTGAACTCTCTCCAGCTCCGGATAGGCTCCCTCCTGTCCCGCCATTGATACCATGCCAGCGCCTTTCCCTCCAAACACAGACATGCCGTCGTCAACTTCTCCTCCTCCATCAACCCGTTGACGACAAAGTACCGTTCCACCTTGTATATCCATCCATGGCCATCCTCTCCCTCAAAGATGGGCATCTTCAATTTTCTCACCATGGGATCTCCTTCATATCCTCGGTATCCTCCGTATCCTCCCATTCCTCAAGGAGGTGGTGCTCCCCAAGTGTCCCGATCATCCCTCCGGCGATTATACCCGAACCCTTCATCGTAGTCCTCTCTTCTACCTTCAAAATCAGCGCCTCGGCGATGGAATTCCCCCCTTCTCCCTTCAAAATCAGCATCTCGGCGATGAAATTCCTCCCTTCTCCCACCAAAATCAGCACCCCTTCTGTCATATCTCATGCTCATCTCTTCTCTAGAAAGCGGTTCTATAGGAGGCATGTCATTCTCCCCCTCAAGGATCTCCACCTCCGGCATCCTCCTCCCCCGGGACGGGTTCGGATTTCCTCCTATGCCATGGCTGTCGATGGTCTCTCTTACTTCCAATGTCGCTGGATTGGTCTTCATTTCAAGTAGTTTCTTCATCATCTCCTCCATAGCAGAAAACCTCCCTTCCAACCTTTCATTGTTGGTGGAGATTTCAAGAAACTTTCCCTCCAAATCTGATTTCAGTTGTCCGAACTCGCCTTCCAAAACTTCCACCTTCTTTCCGGCCATCTTTCCTTCCACGACAAACCGGAAAACTTCCTTCGAAAGCCCCAAAAAACCCGCTAAAATTTCTGTTTTTCAACCACCAAAGGTCCCACGACGATGCTCTGATACCAATTTGATAGGAAACACTTGGGCTCAAGTCAACCTATCGAACCGAGAGGGGAAAACAGCGGGAAAACTGCTGTTCACAGCAGGAAAACAGCCCAAATCTGCTGTTTACAGCAGGAAAACAGTAGAAAATTGATGGAAACTCAAAGCAAACACTTGTATTTCACTAGTTGAAGCATAAAACAAAAGGAAGATACAAGGTTCTTCAATTCGAGAGGAAGAACAACTCTCCTAATCTCCGGCAACGTCAAGAGCCCAAACAAGAAACCCTAGATCTCAAAAATACATTCAAATTCAAGATCCCCCTCCTTCCCTCCCAATCCCCCTAATTAACAATAAAGGATTCCTACAAAATACCTAAACAGCCCTTTGCATTCAAAAATTTCCCTCCCATACAATCAAATCAGCCCCAAGTGGGACCCACCCTGTCCGCCTCCCCCTTTGTTGTTTCTCCGCCTGGAATAGATCTGGACCGGTCCAGCCGGCCCCTCCTGGGCCGGCGTATGCGTAACAGAATCTCAATATAAGATACAATGTCAAACCAAATAAATATTTAAAATATCTCTTATCTTAGAGGAGAATTTCAATCATCTTTAGGTTTTGAAATTTTAAAATTTAAAAGTATCAACCGTCTTGTAGGGGATTTTCTACGATAATCTCGAAGCCATTCTTACTTCCTAAGGCAGTTTCGAGAAAATTTGAGTGCACATTCTATAATGATCTAAAAATATAATCCTCCTTTACACGAGAATTTCAAGACCTCGGTGTACTTTTCACTACTCTAAAAATCTATTCACATCTAGCAAAAGAGTTTCAAGAGAATTTGAGTATAACTATTTATATTCATATAGAAAAATATTTTTAATTTCGTAAGAAAATTTTAAGTATAATAATTTTTAGCTTGCTTTTTATGTGTGGTACTTCTTCAAATACCAACTATTAAACAGTGGTAGAGGTCTTCGACTATTCAATATGATGACTTGACAGACTCTTCCTTGATACACCAGAACCAATTACCCTTCTTGGAATGTTCAAGAAAGTATTAGACGATCGAAAGATCTTGACATCTTCGCTCGATAAATCTCAAGATTTTGTTGGGCTTGGAGTCTGATTTTATCCAATGCATTGACTCTTCCGTCCTCAATCGAGCGTTTTCCTCTTGAGTGAGATCACATTGAATAGCTACTCGAAGCAATAAAAACTCAATCTCAAGAGGCAATACTCTTTCAGTATGTCATCCTCTATTATTTTTAGTAATGATCATTTCGAGTAGCTTTATCACTATTTTCTTGAAGACTTCTGCCAAACCATTGGCTTTTGAATTATAAATTGGCAAATATCATCAATCAATTTTTGTGTTGGCCAATGAATCTATTTATTTTTATGCTTTTAAAAATGGGTTGTTGTCTGAAATAATACAGTGTGATACACCGAATCTCTAGACAACATTGTAAGGAAGTTGATCACTTGATCAACAGTAGCTTCTTTAAATGAATCTGCTTCAGCACACTTAGAAAAGCAGCCAGTCGCTACCAAGATGAAGTAGTGCCCAGTTGACGATGGTTGGTTGATTGGGCCAATTATATATGTGCCCCAACACTCGAACGACTAAGATAAAATTTTAGAGTGCAATGGATTTGACGGTTAATGCAATGTATTACCATGCACTTGACATTTGTGACTCTTCTTAACAAGTTTGATACAATTTTTCACCATCCTTGACCATAAATAACCTATTCTTTTGATTTTGATGGCCTAAGACCTAACTGATGTGCACCACAAAATCCTTCATGAACTTCAATCACCACCTTATCAGCTTTTTTAGTCCCCAAACATTACAGCTACATTTGATCAAAGGACATTCGATACAGAGTGTCATTGATAAATACATATCACAACACCCTTTTCCAATTTGTGTAGCTAACGATTTATTTGTTGAAGTTTGTTTGTTTTAAAATAATTAATGAAGGGTTGCCTCCAAGCATCTTTCTTTTCTATCATTAAGGCTTCAAGTCATGATTATGAGACTTCAAAAGACTTATGCCTTCTTTTGATGACATAAGATTTGTCTTGTTAATTCTCAGGAATGATTTGTAGCAAAGAGTAATGATTAACCAGAGTTGCATCATGTTGTCTTGAATTTAATGGCCCCTCTTTATACGGGATTTATATGAAAGATGGCTATAGCACTTGGCGAGTGTAGACTCCAATCAATATGTACTCATCGTTCATGCTCATTATCTCTTTGGCCAACTTTGCTAGAGAGCTTGCTTTACTATTTAGAGCTTAGGAGACTTGAGTCAAAGTGATGTTTAGGATCTTCTTCATGTCACTCCATAACTATATCATTTTATTGTTAAGGCTTTTGGGCTTACATACTCTTAATTCTGATGTAAATGCAACTGGAGCACATACAATCAAGCTCATACAAGAAGAAGAAATTGTCTAACAATCTCAAGGATAAACTCCTTAATGTATATCATATACAATAAAAGATTTAAGGACAAAAACTTGAAAAAAAAATTATTTTAAGGATGGCAATGATCTATTGCTATGTGATGACTTGTCATTGGATGATAAATGACTTGTTGATGATGAAATTGAGTTTTAACCATCTAATTGACAAGAATAAGATCTGAATATTGATTTCTTTTATGCTGATAAAAATAAATCATATGCATCTAAAAGAACAAAAAAGAAAAGACATAAAAATTTTCATTACTTAAAATTTCTTAAAAGTTAATTACTATTCTCATTTTTTGTGGATTACTAATATTTAGGAAGAGAAAGATGCGTGAAATTGGGGAAGAAGAAGAAGGTTTGGGACTTCGAACTCTACTAATGATGAGGCATGGGAGAAAGTTATCCGCTATGAAAGACCCTCAAAGCAATGATAGTGTTGAGGACTATTGATTTATTGTTATGCTGCTAATTTAATCTTTAGAAGTTCAATGTTGAAAAGTAGAAAATTAGGAATGAAAGAGTTAATTTTGTGATTAACATAGTTAATGTTTTAACTCCGACTTTATATATTATGTTATTTTTATTTAATTTTGATATCTTATATTACTTTGACATATTGATCTTTGCATCACAATTCTATTTTGCACAATTAGTTACTTATTAAGTAGCATCTTGCACAATTTGTTACTACATATATACATTAATTTATTACTTTTTATTACATTAGAATGTTAATTTGTCATTTTGTAATGTATTATTAGTTATAATGACAATTCACTTCTAACTTTTATTTTAATTTTAAGCAATTTTTGGACTAAGTCTTACGCCTTAAAAGGCCTTGAGGCTAATTCACTTTTAACATTTTTTGCATCCCTTGGTGATTTTTTAGTGAGTTTTTCTTTGTATGTTGTAGTGTGAAAACAATGCAAAAGAGAAAAGAAGGAGAGTAAGAAAGAAGAAATATATGTACTATTTCTCCAAAATTTTTATAGTGAATTTCTTGGTGAGATGTGACTCTGTGGTTTATTCCCGGTTTCGAATTTATCCATGTTAAATCTAGTGTTCTTTATTTTCCGTTGCTTATTTATTATTTATTTCGCTGCGTGGTTTTAATTCCCCAACAACACCTACTCCAAATGCAGTATCATGTTTGGGACTTCCATTACGCATTGTTTTGGGAAAGATTTCCTTTTCTCGCCTGGATCCTTAAGAACTTGTGCATATGAAATTCATGAAAAAGTTTATACCGGATGTGTTAAAACCTACTATTTTTCAGTAGATTTATATAGATTTTGCATAGTTTCTTATTTTAGGTTCCTATAAGTCTATAAATATGACCCCTGCAGGAATATAAAATTCATCGTATGTATAGAAATAAATTTCTTTTTTTTTTTCTTTTTTATGTTTACGTGCTTGCTAGGTGTGAGTTGACAACAACTTCCAAGAGAAGATTCCTTGTACTAACATGACGCCTAGACTTTATCTTTGGAGTGATTTTTAATTTTATCTTTTAAATTGTTTAGCCATTAATTTTGCATGGTAATTAAAACATTATCAAGCAAGATATGTGTAGGGTTGCTGTTGAAGCGTAAATTTTATAGTTATTGAATGTTATGATTCATCAAAATTGTCTTGTCAAATTTTAAATGTTGTGTGATTGTTATATTATTTTGTGAAATGAACAAAGCGTGGTTACCATGCATGCATTAAAAGCAATAAGCTTTTGTTGAAATTATGAATAAGAAACTCTGAATTATAGTTCTATTTTATTTTCAACTTGCATATCATCCGAGATTGTACTAAAAATTATAGACCCATACCCGTTTTAAATCAATTGTTGAATAGATAGCCAATATACAGATTTTAAAAAAAAAATTATGACTGAACCAACCAAATTGATAATTGTATGCATGGATAAAAATCACCTTTCCACTTTCGTCCCGGATCAATTGAGAGAGCATTCAGAACCATGGACAGACTTGCCAAACCACAATAGGAAGGCTCAGATTGTGTTTGGAAGTAGGAAATCAGCTTAAAAAATCCTTCCATAGTTCCATTTTGCAGGGCTTCAGAAAAGAGTTGCTGGACATTTCAGAATAGTCAGAGAAGGTAAGCAAGCTATCAACAGGAAACTAGAAAGGCTTTGCTAAAATTCCAAGACAATGTAAAAGGAAATTTGAACTAAATAAAGCAGAAAGGAAAATGAGAAGGTCATAAAATCTCTGAATCACAAAGAACAGAGAGAACAGATGAAATGCCCTTTCCAAAACACGATGGAGAACTTTTTTTCTGAAAAAAAGATAATATAAGACAGTTATAAGCGCAATATAGTTTAGGGAAAAAAAAACATAATTGCAATCATCATCTAAAAATTCAATTGATGAGGACATCAGCAGGAGATTCCGGCGCATTTATCACCTAAGGAATCATAAATCGACGGCTATGATTAGAAGTCTTTATTTATGATGCATTTTTTTTTTTATGCTTTAGTCTTTACCATTGTACCCCTGGGAGGGATTAGTTTGTATTGTAACCCAGAGGGCATTTTAGTCTTTGTGTCTTTTGTTGCTTTGAGGCTTATATATGAGGGTCTAGCTATTGTATGAGTTTTTTTATGATTGATTAATGAAATTTCAGCCTTCTAGTTCCCTTGAGTGTTAAGAGCTCTAGAGAGATGTGAAGTCCCTAAGTGAGAGCAAGAGCAACACCCGCCATCCGCAAGAAGTGTCTGGGCTCTCGGTTTCCTCCTACTTCACCTTACTCCCTCCTTGGCTCCCCTCCCGAACCGCCGGCCACCTTCCTTCTCCACCTCAAACCGTCGGCCTCCACCTTCACACCCCCCAACCCTACAGTCCCAAGCCCTAGCCGCCAACCTGCTCCCCCTTTTCCATCCAAACCACCGGCTTTCCCCCACCACCCCTCCTCCGACACCACTGGCCACACCTTCCCAAGCCCTAGCCGCCGGCCTAACCCATCCCCTAACCCCCTCGATTTCAATTCAATTGCCTCTTTATTACTTTTCTAATATAGCCCTTATCTAATTTGGAAAGTCTCTTAATTCAAATTCAAATGAATTTGAATTTCTAAATTTTTCCTAATTAGCCTAAACCTATTTTGGAAGCTCCCCTAATTGCTATCAATCTAAAATTAAATTAGATTTAATTCAAAATTTCACATTCATTGCATGTAGACACATTCATTGAATGTGGACACTCCCCATCCCCGTCCCCTTTCTCTTGGCCGGCCCCCTCCCTCTCTCCCTCTTTCTTAATTAATTATCTTCCCCTATTGCTCTCAATCAAAACCCCTCCCATCAAAGTGTGCCGCCCCAACATAGCCCCAATTAGAGGAAATTCAAATTTTGAATTATTCCCTCCTTCCCCACCTTGAAATCTGAAATTAAATTTCATATTTTTAAATTTGTTTTCCCTCCCCAAACTAAACCCTAAAAATCTGAAATTAAGGCTAGCCTCTCTCCTAGCCTTGGCTGACCACCCAAACCCCTCCCTCCTCCCTTCCAACTCTTCTCCCTTGCTGCATACACCATCCAAGGAAGAAGAATACACAACCACTCAGCCTACTTCCCCAATGAATGGTCGATCCTGAACAAGACCATGGATTCGTCTACGATCATCAAGGACGAGTAGATGTGTTGAGATCACCCTTCTTCGACATCAACTTGGAGATTGACCACACCGTCGAATACTACATCGAGCGGATCTTCTTCTCTGTGACGACCACCATCGACGAGCATCAAACCTCTAGACAGTGGCAAGTCCTCCAATATCCACCGACTTCTTCCCCTCCGGATAAGTTCCCATTGGGCAATACCCACCCATCTTAAGTTGAACCGGGCCAGTTTAATTGACTTGGCCTGGCCAGATTTCCTTCCACCAACCCTTGGTCCCTCTTAAATCCAGTAGACAATAAGTTAGGTCAAGAGAGATGTGAGGGCAAGTACTCGGGCGAGTGAACCAAAGAGCGAGGATGACAAAAAGAATGAACGATAGGGAGATTACAAGATGGTGTGGCTATGATGCACCGACACTTCTCCTCAAAGAGACGTGCAGTGTCCGACACGTATCCGACACGACACGCGTCCGACACTCCTCCGACACGTGTCGGACACGCCGAAAATGTGTCCAATTAAAAAAATATTAAATACAAGTTGGACACGTGTGTCTGACACGCGTATCTTAAATATTTTATGAATTTTTTTTTTAAATATAACTTTTTGTATTTAAATTTTTTACTTATTTAAAATATAAAAACTAAATTTCTTACTTCTTATCCACAACATCAAATCAATCACCCGCACTTAATACGCCATAACAACAACAACATCAAGCCTTTGTCCCACTACGTAGGGTCGACAAAATTTAATACCACACTTAATACCCCATTCATCGAATATTCTCATTTTCATTTCTCTTTGGTGGGTTACAACTTTGATTTCATAACAATGCCCAATGTCATCTCAACATCGACGTCTAACGTCATTACAACATCAACATTTCAAAATGATCTCCATATCAAAGTTTGACGCTGTCTTTACATTGATGCTCGATGCTAGCAATTTCTACGCCCACAACTTGACATCTTATCTTTGTCGAACACCTTCTCAATATCGACGACCAACACCCTCTCAATATCGACGATAAACGCCCTCTCAATATTGACGCCCAATATTTATTGCATAACATCAATGCCCGACTCTCGACAGTATTATCATCTCCTCTTTCGATGACTGATAAACGACATCGACGCCTGACTCTCTACATCCTAATATTAATCATTTTAAGCACAAAATCTAATTAAATGACTTATTATTTCTAAATTATTTTTAAAATTATATTTATTTAATTTTTATACTTATTTTTAAAATATAAAAACTATAATACCGTGTCCAACCCGTGTCCGTGTCCTATATTTTTAATAATTGACGTGTCTCGTGTCCGTGTCGTGTCGTATCCGTGTCGCCGTGTCCGTGTCTGTGCATCATAGTGGTGTGGGTGAGGACCGAGAGAGTTCCATCATGCCAAGAGAGATGCATGGATGGGGGACCAACAACTTGGTGACATACAACCGAGAAAGGGAGAAGGCTCGTTGGTTGGAATTTTGTTATAGGAGATCTTCATCTTTTCTTCTTCTTTGAAGAAGCTAGGTAAGCTCTCAACTCTAATTTTATTCTTGGTAATTTTTTTGTGTTTATGGAGATATGAATTCAAGTGGTGCTAGGTAGCTTATTAAAAGGTAAAAGTACATGATGCTTGAACTAGTAAAATCCTAACCTAGTTTCATCTATAATGATTAATTTCACTTAAAGAGATGTTATCTAAATATTAAACCTAAGATTATATAGTGATTATGATTAAGAAAGTGCTTTTGAATTGAGTTAATGGGTTGTGCTATTCAGAGATTAACTAAATCATTAATTTAAAAGATAGAGCATCAAGTTGTGTATTATTAACAAAGGTTGAATGGGAGGTTTGTAAATATAACACTTATAGGTTTATTGTAATAAGGAGATTAATAAAGATAATGAGATCTATAAAAGATCAATTGGGGTTCATTATGAAGTATAAATTAAAGGAAATTTGTAGAATCGTTATTTATAGGAATATGTTTAATTGGTGGTTTTGGCCATTTATGTTTTAGTATGAAATGCATTGCATGTATGATTAATTTAGATTCTTTTGAATCTAGGATGTGTTTAGTACCGTGTGTTGGAGCAAGAAAGATTAACATCCAAATCAAAATATTGACTGCTTCGTAATCTCTATCTGGTAGTTACTCTTTGCTAATTAACGGATAAACATATTGTTCCTTACTGTAAATATATTCATTATTACTTATTTGTATGCTTCAATTGTTGATAACCTATTTGAAATTTATTTTATTTAACCATAGTAATTCACATGATCATATTGATATGATGTAATAGTTAATATTATCATTTCATTTGTTGCACAAATTTCAACAAAAGTTTGTATACATCATTGTGATTGTTGAGAAATACATACTACTTTTTTTCTTTTTTAAAATATCGCGTACTTATTTAAATCAAAAACTATATTGATATGTGATAAATTTTTCTCATAACAATAATAAAATTTTTATTATGGAACCTTTAATCTAATATAAATTTATATAAGGTATACTTATGTGCATGGTATATGTATTGTCGATAGTACCCCTTTAAATATTATCTAGCCAAATCGAAAGGTCCACATAGTGGCAACTCCTTAAAAATTATTGGATTTGTATCAGAGTAGTGGTCATCTATTATAGTTTTAGGGTGTCATAGTAAAACCACGAGTGATGGAAATATATAAATATAATCTACATGTAAGTGAATGTTTTCACATTTGAATGAAATAACCATAAATTTGAAAATAAATTTTTATAAACTATATTGCATAATAAACACTACTTAATTATTACAATATTTTAAATATTATTTTTTATATACTATCTATAACTATTTGCCATAACACCCATTTCTATTTTCTACCACTTTTATTGCTCATATTTGTGCCCCGTGGCTTTTTATATTTTACTCATGGGTTTCACCACTGAGTTTGTTTATTTCAAATGCACTCCTATTATTTTATGATTTTCAAGTTATTAATTATACATCATCTATAATAGAGTTCTTTTACCCATGCTTCGGGTACATCCTTGAAAGATGATTAAGGTTAGATTAATTAGTTACTTCAATAGCAATTTATTTCTTAGATGAGTAACGCATTAGTTAAATTATATTTACAGTTTGGTAGATAAACTAATAGCGTTATTAGATTTAGATTTAGATGCTCTGATAATCTTATTAATGGACAAATACTCTCGGAAATCAGTTTGTACTTCTTCAAACTAAACCATTAAGATTCATCTCAACCCTTCTTGTTGAGTATATTGATTTACTTCCAGGCCCAGAGGCGGAGTGTGACATCTCACATCAAACAATTTTCAACTTTAATCCTCTCAAGTTATGCTCAATCTGAATTTACATGAATAACTAAATCCAACATGAGTTAAACATCCTAACTTCCGATTTAAACACTAGGAAAGCACATTTTAAACAGCACATCACCAAATATGCGCCTCGGTAACCAACCCTAAATCCTCCTTTTCCACCAATCTCGACGGAGGAAGTCGAAGGAATCGAATCCTAATCGAGAACAGAATTGAATGGGTAGAAATTTTACCTTCCCTTCAGCCGATGCGAACTCGATGGCCGGCGGCGATGGGAGAATCCGGCGGTAGAGACCCGCGACAGCCATTTGGCTGGTTAATTTCCTTTTGAATTCTTCTGCTTGGTGTACTCCTCCGACTAAAGGGTTTCTTTTTTATCCTTTTACAGTTATATAAACGTCTTCGTGTATTCGCGTCAGCGAGGCTGCAAATTTTTAAAAAATAAAATAGAAAACGACGGTTTAACAAGTATTTTGACAATTGGAGGAGGGGAGTCAAGCTGGCTGGGGTTTGACAATAAATATTTTACGAGCTAAATTTGATGAGTTAGGCTTTGTTTGATTAGGCGATTTTATTGCTTGTTCGTTTTTAAAATCACAAAATTAAATTTAATTTCTTGTTTGTTAAAACTGTTTTCCCTTCTAACGTTCTGAAAACCGCCGTTTTAGGGGAAAACGCGAAAGCTATCACTGAGTGCCTTTTTCAAAGCGGTCCGCGATCTCCTCTCTGATTTTTCTGTTCTACCCTTTACGCACGACGCGTCTTCCTCTTTGCCGCTACAAGTCCTCCTCACAAACCAACAAATAGAGATGAACCTTCAACGAGAGCTCATTAGAATGAATGCAGGCCCTCGCTAGCTGGATTCAACGGGCAGAGGCTGGATTAATGTATAGGAAAAGCAGAAGAGTTTATCTTCTTCCGAAGACAACAGTGTAGAAGAAAGGATTCGGTCTCCCTTGGATGGGCATTCACGCCTCAGCACTCTCTCTCCCATGCGCTCTCTCGTTCTGGTCCGAAATCCCCAATCGAAGCTCTCTACTCTCTTCCCCATTCTTCCTCTCCAAGCATTCGGGCACTCCAGGACTTTCGTCGGTCCCCCGTCCCTGGCATTCGCACATCTAGGCGAAACTCACCCCCCTCTCCCTCTCTCGGTTTCTCGTCTGCGAGCTTAGGAAAAGGCCGAAGTCTCCGTCTCCCCTTCTCTCTCTCGCGTAGCCGACCCAGACGCAATCGTCTCCAGACCCGACGCCACTCTAGCCGACACCGTCGCCGGACTCGTCCGCCTTCCTTGCCTCAACGGAAGCCTCTTCTTCCTCTCTAGGACAGGTAACCTCTTCCCTCTTCTTCCCCTCCTTTTTTCTTAATCGTTTTCTTCTTCCTCTTCTTTTTTACTTTCATCTCGCCCTTCCACCTCTTCCTTTTCTCCCATCTTTCTCTTCTTGCTCACTACCTTCTCCCTCTCACCTCTCTTCCTTAGGAAACTATTGCAATTAAGAGGAATAATGACAAATGAGATACTCTTCTTTCCCTCTTGAGTGTATAGCTTCATGAAATATGGATAAGATCCATGTGTTGGTTTATATTACTTGAGATGTGTGTAGTTTATGCCATGTGATGCAATGTTCTATGCATAGTTTGTGAAAGATCATGAAAACTATGACATTTATTTGTTTTAAAAAAAAAAGGAGATGCACTCAAGATGTTTGTATTAGTGTTTGTTAAGGATTAGTGTAGATTCCAATCAAAGGAGGAACCATTGGAGGTTATATTCACACCTTGTTTCATCTACACTTGCAAATGGGAAGTGGAACAGAGTAGGATCTTTTCTTTATACACTTATATATCTCATGAAGCACAAAATTTGAATGTGAATTTGTGGCCTTTCAATCATGATTCATGGCTTTACATAAAGGTTTATTAAAAAAATATACACATAGAGCATTACATTGACTTTTGGTTCAACAAATTACATGAAAGATGCTTGACGGTTATATTGAGTATCGTCAACAAGTGCCTTTGTGATTGTTATATTAGTACATGTGTCTATTTGTTGGAGCTTGACGATTAGAGAAACTCATATACACCTTTTTCTTTTTCTTACAAATGAGTATTTGTTGCAAGGGAAAAAGATACATACATTTTCATGACTTGATATTTTATACATAAATGATCCTCATATCAATTTGTTCTATGTATTTTTGTGATCTTGCATGTTAATTGCTTGATGAAATGTCCTAGTAAGATAATGCGGTGCATGTGAATGAGCTTTATGTAGGATTTTGTTCTCTAAAAGATATGTTAGCAAGTCTTGCTTCTATGCGAAAATTCCTCAGTTTTTATAAAGCTTTTCTCACTGATTTTGTAAGAAATGAATGCAGATTTTTTGGGGGTTTTCTCACTGGTTTTGTATAAGAATCCATATAGCATTTGGGTGGATCCTTCATTGCTTCTATGCAAAAATTCCTACATCTTTTATTTGGTTTTTCTGGCTGATTTTGGTGGGGGATTGATGTAGATTTTATAGTGGGTTTCTTGTGAGAGTGTGCATACATGTCCTATTAAGTTATTCAATTTTGCTATTCGCTTAAAATTACGTTATTGTTTTGAATGACAGTCACATGTTCAAAGATAAAATTGGATGATTACATATGTTGTTCTCTTTGAGCGTTGCACTCGTTTTGTTCCATTCAATCTTGTGATGGGGTGCTTGCTTTTATAAGCTTGCAAGGCTATAATATTTGAGCATGTTAGTTATAAATAAGTATATGATACAAATTTATAAGAATATTTATATATTAAGTGAATATACATATGATTATTTAATTAAGTAAAATGAAATAAAAATAATCATATAATATATGAGAAATAATATATTAGTTAGTATTATTGATATATGAAAAATAATATATTAATAAAATAATCAAATAATATATGAGAAATAATATATTAATGAAAATAAACAAAAAAATAGAAGTATATTGATATAAAAGTAATATGAAAATTTTAAATTTAAATAAAAGAATACATTGATATAAAAATGCAACATAAAAAATTTGATGTATTTTAAGTGCACCCTGTAATACAAATTTGGTGTAATTGAGCCAAAATTAGCAATTATCATTACAAAAATGCAAATGAAGCAACATCAATATAGGCTAATGGTCATTGTTTGAGGATATGGATGGTACTAATAAAGAGGCAAGATCATTCTATTAGATGTCAATATTTGCTAATTATGACTTGCAATTGCTTCATTTACAATGAAATAAAATAATGAAAAAATAACATTGGATTAGCCAATTTATAAGACTGCACATGTACCAATTAACTTTATATTATTTATGTGTATTATAATTGGAATTTTAGGGTTAACACACTTGACTAACTTACTAATACATAGGTCACCTAACAAAAAAATGGAAAAGCAGAAAGAAGAAGGTGCCCCAGCAACATGGGAGATGGAAACTACTTTAGTCTTCTGTGACATATGTATTAAGGAGATAGAATTGGGAAACAGACCAACTACTCACTTTAGTAAGGAAGGTTGGTGAAACTTAAGTAAAAATTTTAATGAACGTACTGGTCGAACCTATGATCGTACTCAACTAAAAAATAAATGGGATCAATTGAAGAAGGAGTGGAAGCTTTGAAAAGATTTAATGCGCGGTGAAATTGGAATAGGATGGAACCCTTTGAAGAAAACAATTGATGCTTCAAATGAGTGGTGGATCGAGAAAATACAGGTACATTAGCATGTATATTTATGTTAAGTTATATTATTCAAAATAATATAACGCACTTACCAATCAACTTGTCCTCTTATATTGTAGGCTTTTCCTTCAGCGAAGAAGTTTCGGTATAATGGAATAATGCCTGAACTTGAGGAAAAATTAGATATTATGTTTGGACGTGTTGTTGCTACTGGTGCTGATGTGTGGGTCCCAAACTCAGGTGTTTTGCCTCCTGAACTCAAAGATGTAGAAGAAGTTGTATCTTTTGAAGAAGAACAACAAGATGATGAGGCAAATACATTTACTACAGACAGCCATGATGATCCTCTTATAGGTGATTCACAAAGATCACAAAATATTCGACCAATTACACATAAAAAACAAAGAATTAAAACAACCAAAGCAGGTGGAAAACAAATGTTCATTGATCATATTGGGGAGCTCATAAGCGCTGCTAAATCTATTAGTTATGCACTATCATCATCAACTGCTTCAAGGAAATGTCTGACAATTGCAGATGCATTGGAAGAAATATCTAAAATGCCTGAGATATTTGATGATCTAGAGTTTTATGACTTTGCCGTTCAGTATATACAAGATCGGAATCAAAGGGAGGCTTTCATGGGACTTCCAACTGATAGGAAAGTTTGGTTTTTAAAAAGACGATATAACAGAAGTTTCACATCTTTATTGTAGATCACAGTTTGCTTAATCACAACTACTAATGTTAATCTGTGATTTGATATGTAATGAATTTAGTTTTTCTATGATGAAGTTGTTCCTACGTTTCACATTTAAGTAAATTTACTTAGCCTACTTCAACTAATGTTACAACATTCATTGATTTGGCTACTATGTTCTTTAATTCCCATTTGTACTATAATTTTTTTTTTATGGTGACTTATGCTGTTACAATAACGTATATATTTAAGAATGCTCGGATTTGTACAATTTATTCCTTTCAGTTCTGAGTTTTTTAAAAGCCTTGTGAGGAATTTGGATTTGAGTAGGAATGCATGGATTTTTACCGTAGCATGAAGTTCTCTATGACGAACAGTCAATTACTTGCAGTTTGCATTGATCAAATGTTTGAAGTTGATATGTCTGAAGTTGATATGTCTGGAGCAAAGATTGAATGCTATATCGTGGCCCCTTGGGGGCAAAGAAAATGAAGTTAAAAAATATAGATCTTGCTATCGTCTGACTTAAAAGATTATCTTCATATTGTGGTTTCTTGTACTAATCTAATGCGTATAAAATTCACAAAGCAGCTATAACATAATTTGAAAGGAAAAGTACAAAAGGCATTGCGTTTGTGTTAAACCTGCAAGAATCAATTCATTTTCTCATATCTCCTGATGCATCTGCTAACTTCTGTTAGAAAATGTCAGAAGTTAGAAAGAGTTATGTCATTGTTAATGGTCAAAAACAAACACAAGCTTCCAAAGAATTGTTTACAGCAATATGTATATGTATTCCATCAAATACTTTCTTCAGAACAACAAACGTGTTCTGATTACAATATCAAATGAAAATGACTTAACAAGAATGGTTGATATTAAGCTGAAATGTGCTAATTTTGTCATTATTTTTATTAATCAATATTTATTTTGATGTTACTGATTGATATATTTAATTACTTTGTACAGTAATCTATATTTAATAAACTATACTTATAATACTTATATTTTTTATAGGTACACAATGTCGGAGGATAATGAGAGTTGGTCTAGTGACGAGTGTAGTGATGGGAAATTGCGCAATACTGATAAAATAGCAATTACATAATTTAGCAATATAATGGTTGCCTCAAGTTTTTTGCAAAATGATTATTTTTCACTTTATTTGAACAAAAGTCCTTGCATGATATCCGATAAAAGTGGAGATGGATGGGTACAGGATTTACTTTGTGGTCATCCCGTTAGGTTTCATAATATATTTAGGATGTCCCAAGTTATATTTAATGAGTTACTTTGCAAGCTAGAGTCGCTTTATGGATTATGTGGTTCGCATAGAACAACTACTAGAGAAGTTCTTGGAATAACTTTATTTATTTTGAGTCACAATTAATCCATAAGAGCTACCTCAGAAAGATTTCAACATTCTACAGAAACAATAAGCAGATATTTTTCTTTAGGACTTTGAGCATTGGTTAATTTAGCAATGGATAATATTGTACCAGAAGATAAGGAATTTCGTGACATACCTGTACAAATTAGAAACGATACCAGGTACATGCCATATTTTAAGGAATGCATTGGGGCAATTGATGGAACTCATGTAGACGCCCGTATTCCTGTTGAAGATTAAATTCCGTATATAAGGCGACATCATTCACCCACACAAAATGTGATGGCAGTTTGTGATTTTAATATGTGATTTATATTTGTGGCAGCAGGATGGGAAGGTTCAGCTCATGATGCTCGTATCTTCCAACATGTTCTAAGGAATCCGCTATACAAGTTTCCTGCACTGCCATCAGGTGATATTTACTTAATAAGTAATAATAAATTTAGTAAGCCTATTTTATATTAAAGGTAATGAGAAAAGTAACATATTTGTTAACAGGTAAATTTTATTTAGTTGACGTTGGATACCCACTGCAACGGGGTTTTCTTAAGCCATATCCAGAGACGCGATATCATATACCAGATTTTCGACGAGGAAGTCGACCAGTTACAGGGCATCGAGAGGTATTTAATAGGAGGCATTCCTCGTTAAGAAGTGTAATAGAACGGTCATTCGGTGTATGGAAAAAGAAATGGAGAATTCTACGAGATATGTCGAACTATTCTTTTAAAAAGCAACGACTTATTGTAGTGGCTATAATGGCACTACATAACTACATAAGAAGACATCACTCAAGGAGTGATCCAAAATTCGATGAATGTGATGCCGATGAAAAATTTTGTCATCCGGAGGCACAGGAGTTCTGAGTTGAAGAAGTTGAACCATTAGGAAGTACAAATTGTTCTGTAGAGTTGCTTGATGGCGAAGGTGCGAACGATATGGCTGCAGTTAGAGAGACTATTGCAATGCAATTATACAGTTGTAATAGATAGTACATTTACCTAAAAGTTTTTAATATTTAAATATACTATAAATAATTATTTGTAAAGCTAGTATAAATATAATAGAAAATGATTGATGATATACTCATAATATTTTTTTTTTTAATTTCAGGTTTTATGATGAAAATTGAGTTTCGTCAAATATGAGTTACTCCAAAGTAAAGCATGAGACGACTATAGTGTAGTTTTGTTGTTTGGTAGATTTTATTTTCTCGACTTTGATTTATTTGTTTGACTTTACTTGTAATGGATTGAGTGTTTAAATGATATAAGTTGTTGTTTTGTTACTGTTAAATGTCAAAGGCTAATTATTTGGCTACCTTCAGCACTATTGCCCTATATGTCTTGATTTTTATCGACTGATGCAAAGCCTAGCAGTCTCAATTTTTTCACCATGATCTACCCCCAAAACATCAACGATCTCTGCCCTCACTAATGATCCATTGTCATGAGAACCTCACTCACCATCCTCAACGATGCCGACCATTGCTCATCAGTTGCAATGTTATGTTGATTTTTTCTATGCCAATTCTTGCGACAATGCAGATGTTGATTTGCCATGATTGATTCCATGTTTACCTTATTAACTCTCTGGTCTCATCATTGACCGCTACTTGATAATTTCTGTTTATTGTTGGACTTTTCGTCATCAATTGCTTCTTGTCGTGATCTGCTATTGCTTCAATTTGTTCCAACTATACATCTCTAGTGCCACAACAACTACATTGAAGAAAAAACACCACAACAATCTTCCTTTATTTCAGAGTAAAAACAATTCTCCAAACCTACAACCTTCATTGCCATGTATACTTCAAAAATCCAGAATTAATGCCAGCTTAGTTCCTAGAAATATCTCTTGAAAATTCATGCCATTTTACTTATATTATTCCTTTTTTTTTTCTACTGCAATAACTGTTTTTTTGGAGCTTTCAGCTCTGAGGTCCTGAAAAGAAGTTTCTTAAAATTCTATGTATATTTTCATTGATGTTAGTAGTTTAAAAAAATAAGTATATTTTAATTTAATATATGGGTAGTTTTGTCATTTATGATGAAAAGCTGAAATTGTTAATCGAACCAAACACTAATTATATATTTTAAAGTTTGAATAAGCACATAAAAAGCAATTTAATCAAACAATATTATGTAATAACTCCATTATATGGAACATTATTTTTGAATCTCGATTTTCTCCACAATGACTTTAAAACAAACTTTTTCAAGAACACCGAACAACCAAACGAGCCCTTAGGCTTTATTTAGGACCGTTTATTTATTTATTTTTTAGTACAAAATTTTTTTGTATTTAAAATTTTTTAATGAAAAATTGTTTTAAAACATTGTAAAAAAATGTCACAAATAAAACCTCAATGAATCAAAATTAAGCTCACTCGAGTCAATTAATTAGCACTTAAATTTGCTCATTTATTGATAGTTAATTATGGGTGTCAATTATTAACCCAATCCAAAAAATTCGGGTTCGGGTCAATCTGTTCAACAAACAAGTCGAGTTCGTGTTCCAATTTATAATCCATTTGAAAAAGGGGTTAGGTCCGGGTCAACTCGCTAACCCGAATTTAACCTAAGTTCTAGCTGCACACGTGTGTTCCCGCACATGCTCAATGCTTCGTTGCGCTGCATGTGCATCCGCATCGCACCCACACAAGTGGTTGTGCTCACGCTCGCACCACGCACTTGCATTCAAATCTCGGCAATCACATTCAAGCCTTGCCTCACCCACTCTTGTCACACACCTCGCACCCACGCTCACCCTTGGCTCGCACCCTCATTTGCTTGCCACCTTGCTCGCAACCCGAGTTAGCGGGCTGGGTTTGGGTTTGAATTGTTGAACCGTTTGACTAATCAGATCGTTTCGAGTTGGAATAGTAAAAGACGAGTCAATTTCGTGTTAGTCCTGAACCCACGAAAATCCATTTGGACACCCCATAGAGTTAAAATAAACTATACTTGAACTCTATTAAAATTTAAGAGTTTAAATATAAAGTTATTAAAAATATTTAAAATTGAAATATCACTGATATATATCAAATAATTTTTATTATTTTATATCTAATTTTTATTTTTCTTATTATTTTGTTATAATCATGAAAGATATAAAGAGGCCCATAAGTAGTCTAAGAAAGCGATTTGCAATGCAAAGATTTTAGCTTTTAATTATTTATATAATAGATTAGATACTAAAAAGCGCAAAAGATATATTTATAAGTTAGCTAAACAAAGAGATATGATAAGTAAGGAATTAGTTCAAGTGAAGTGTATTAAGGTTGAAGATCTAAAAGTGATTTTATTAAAAAAGGATATTCAACAAAGGTGAATGAGATATTGTGCTAATCTTTTTAATGAAGATTATGAAAATGCAATTTACTTTAGTGATCTTAGCACCCTAAATGAAAATAATTTTTTATTTTTATTTTTATCAGCATATTAGTAAAACCGAAGTTAAAGAGGTTTTAAAGAAAATGAAATGTGGGAAGCTGTTGGACCTGATGATATTCCAATAGAGGTGTGGAAATTCTTAGGAGATTAACGAATTTCTTGGCTTACTAAACTTTTTATTATTATTTTGAAGACTAAAAAGATGCCAAATGAGTAGAGAATGAGTGTGTTGATTCCTATTTTTAATAATAAAGGTGATGCACAAGATTGTGTGAATTATAGAGGAATTAAGTTAATGTGTCATTCTTTAAAACTATAGGAGAGAGTTATGGAGCATAAGTTGCAGTGTGACACTAATGTTTCTCAAAATCAATTTGGAGTCATACCTAGTAAGTTACTATTATAATAGCCTGTATTTTTTACTGTCAATTTTTTTTCTAGAGTCAATATAAGTTCAAATCATAAACCGTCTTCGCCATAACATTGATATTATAGTATTTTAATTATACGAATTTTTTCATAATTTTTGGGCACCAGTGAAAATCCTTAAGAAATTGACACTTGTCGGTACAAGTGATGATTAATTCGAGACTAGTAGGTGTTCGTTTTACAAACTGATTTTACCAATATTTTTTAAATAAAATATTTTATTTTATGAATATTTTTCTATAATTTTTAAAGCCCAAAATAATTTATATGAATTTTATATTAAAAATTAATTAAATTAAATAGTTATATTAAATAATAATATTGTATTATATTAACATATCTTAATGCATTTATTAAAAATCTCTTTTCCCTTAATCATTCGCATTTTGAGAAAAAATGAGAGAAAAGAAAGTCTCAAATTTGGAGGTTGTAGAGCGATTTTTATTAGTTGAGCCAGTTTAGAAATTTACTCGTCTCGCTATAAGGAACATTTACATTATTTCTGATTTCAAAGATTTTGTATTTTTAAGATTTTTCTGATTAAATTTTTATTTTCGTTACTGAAAAATGAGAATAAATTTATATTAGTAAAACTTTCACCGTGTAATTTTTTATATGTTATAGATATTGAGATTATGAACGTTTTAAGTAATTATTTGAGATTTTTTGTCAGATGATTTTGAAAAAGCAACGATTACAACTTAGAATTTTATTTTGACGTCTAAAAATAGTAATTTTGTTCAGCTAAAGCTTCATAATATTATTTTATGTAATATTTAGTAATTTGATTAAATTATGAAAATATGAATTTTTGTTCAGTATGATTTTTGTTTGTCTATCATTAAGACATTTTGACACTTTTAAAATTAAATTCAATTATGCTTTATTTACTGTAATACATTGAAAATGAATGTGGATATGTGATTGAGTAATAACTAATTGTTATTACTGTTATAGTATTGTGATAATAATGTGTGTAAAATACATATCAAGACTAGTTAACTTATTGGTTGGAGACTGATTGACTTGTATAGGATGACGGTCTGACGGGCTCTTCTTTAAATACTATAGTTTAGTATTATCATCTACTGATTCACATGATACACTGATTGGAGTTATAATAAGATGATTACTGTGCCGATGGGTCAAAAATGACGACTTTGTTTACTGAGCCAACGATTTACTGGCACTGATATTATACTAAAATACATCATGATAGCTAAAATTCTTACTTATTTAGTATGACTGCTGAAATAATTGAGGCATTGTTCAAATTACTGTACGAATTTATTATTAACATTATTACTAATTTATTGATACAAAAAGTATAATATATTTATTGAGCACGTGATATGCATGATATATTGAGCATGTAATTAAGATATTGATTTAATATTGATAAAGAATAATTGGATAATATGTATATATTTCTATATAATTTTATTACATTGATTTAATTTCAACAGTCTTTACTCATATTTTAATTTGATACTTTATCCAATTTATGTAATGATTGATATTACAGATACGATGATTACTTTATAGATTTGACACTCATACTAGTTTATTATTTTATTAGCTTTCATGCAGTAATGTTTTACTGTTTATAGATTTTACCACTATTATATGTGAATTTTACTATTTTTTTACTGATTTAGTGATCATATGAATGCTACTACTATGATTTGATCCCTGACATGTATATTGCTTATTTATTATGATTTTAATTCAATTGTAGGTTTTGGTGATATGTTGGACTTTTTAGCTCATTATGTGTGGTTAAATGATTTTAAGTTATGACAGAGGATTAAGAGTGTGAGATTGACTAAGATTTCTCATGTACTATTTTTTTATCTTAGTTATTCTTTTGTATTCAGGACAGAGTAGAGTGATATGATAGTAGTGTATATGATTTTTTGGAAATGAATACATATATATATATATATAGATGTTTTACATTCTAGAATTAATTTTGTTGTTTATTTCAGATAAATGAAATTAGATATCTCTAGTTGTTATTTATTAAAAGATTACAAGAATAATTCTTATAATTTAGATTTTAGGGCATCACAACTATGGAAGCTATATATTTATTAAGAGGTTTGATGGAGAAGTATAGAGAGAATAAGGAGGATCTACATATGATCTTTAGCATATGATAAAGTTTCAAGAGAATTTTTATGGAGAGTTCTACATAAGAAAGGGGTTAATGATGCTTATATTCAAGTCATCAAGGATATGTATGCATGAGTTATTACTTATGTTCAAACACAAGGTGGTTTGATCAAATATTTTCCGATTTCAGTTGGATTACATCAAGGATCAACCTTAAGCCCATATCTTTATGCTTTAGTCATGGATATTCTCACTAGACATTTGCAAGAGGTTGTACCCTGGTGTATGCTTTTTGCTGATGATATTCTTCTTATTGATAAGCCTAAAGAGGGAGTTGAAGGTAAACTTGAATTATGGAGGTCAACCTTAGAGTCTAAAGGCTCCCATTTAAGTAGAAATAAAATTGGATATATGGAGTGTAATTTTAGTAATAATAGATCTAGTGGGGGGATTTTGACTTTGGCGATCAAGTCACTAGTGGGGAAGTTAGTGAACCGGGCAAGCAAGTTGCTTCATCTAGGGATGGTGATCTCTTCAACATTCCATTCAAGTTCTCCACTGAGGCTTCCCTCTTGCATCCTAGGCATTCTGGCCCAAGTAAAGATAGAGTCTCCATGACTCGTTTTGCTAAAGAACTTTAACGCTTAAGGCCAATTACTGATCATCCAAGGAAGCGGAAGAAGAAGGGTGGTGGGGATGACTCCCGTTAAGGTTCTCATTGTATGTTTGGAAAGTTTTAGTTTGGTCTATGTTTCTTTCTTCTTTGTTTTGTTTTGTTGAGGAGGGCTTCCTTGTGATGCCTCTTCCTAGTTGGTACTCTTTGTATACTTTTTTACTTTAATTTTAATGAATTTTCTTTCTTTGTTAAAAAAAATATTCCAGTTCAAGCATATACATAAATAATATAAATGATACTTATATAAATGTTATCTAAAGAACATTGTTTCAGTATATATTACTAGTCATATTGAATGATATTGTTCACACTGGTCATTACTATTCGTACTAATATATTATTATTCATATGAATTAATGTTATTTATACTAATCTGATCTGAATGATTGCATGCATATTATTTTTTTATGTATATTGATTATGCTTTTAAGTTCTGATAAGCTATTGAGTTGTTAACTCATCATATGATCTACATGTTTCAAGGTAGGATAAGGACCAAATTGAGTGGGGATTGATTCAGATCTGGTGGTTATAGGTATTTTAATTTTTGTTATTTATTTTTATAGTCATGAATGTTTTGTGATAGACTGATATGAGTAATATTATTTATGACTACTGTATATAATTCTTTTGAGACTAGAAATATGTGTATATGTTTTGATGATAAATTAAAGGTTATTCTGTTGTATTATTTTTATATATAAATGCTATTAATGGCTATGATCGATGATTAAAAAATAACAGATGTAATTCTTTTAAATTAGATTTTCCAACGTCACAATAGCAACTATCCTAAACCATACTTGTCTCTCATCCAAATACATTTTCCCTCCATTTTCTAGCTTATTATCTCTCAAGCCACTGCGAAATTACGTGCGGTCACTGGACATTATCCGGAGGCCAATCAAGATGCACACGTCACCAATTTATTTTTGTACCGCTATGTATTGAGTGACGTGGCTCGTCCTAATTGACATTCGGATGATTCGGTGACCGCATGTAATAATTTCTCCAAGCCACTATTCTCAACCCTCCTAATTCTCTCATCCAAGTACACTTTTTTTCAAACTTTGTTCCCTCCAAGTGCTAACATTTAATTTGTGCTATAAATTAACTCAGCCGTTGGAGGACGGGATGATTTAATTCAAAAAAGAGAAAAAAAAAATCATAGAATTTTTAGCTTTGAATTAAAGTTTTGTGAAAATGATGAATCTTTAATGTTTTTTCTCTCACATGCATTATTCTTTTAACACAAATATGTTGATGATTAATATCCAGTGATTATCTGCAATAAATCGAAACAATTTTATTTCAAAAATTTTTCTGATGCTGATAATTTTTTTACCACCCAGTAAATTAAAACCTTAACCAATTCCATGAAACAAAAAAAAGAAAAATTCTTAGTTGACTCACTTTAATCAGCTCTCTCTCCTTCACTGATCTGCCAAACTTAATGAACAGTCATTAATCTCTAATGAAAAGATCACTGAATCAAATAAATGAGTCATCTTGCTCATGAAGAGGTTAATGGCGATCGAGCAGAGCCGAGAAAATCGCTGGTAATTTCTTCTTTCCTCCCTTTTGCCGGTTTCGTCTCCTGCGGAAGGAAATCTCCTCTCTCTTCGTCTTTCCCGTCGGCTCTCGAACTCGTCTGGGTGGACGCACTGCCGCCGCCGCCGCTGTTCGACGACGAGCCCTTCGTTCTCCGGCGGCGAGACTGCTTCGGAATGCCCGGGGCCTCGTTCTCGCCGGAAATGGCCTCCGATTCTCTGCGGCTGCGACTCGAACCCTCGGCGGAATCGCTGCCGGAGCCGCGGCTCCTTGATTGCCGGCGCCGGTAATGATTTGAGCTTGGAGATTCGCGCTTCGGAGAATCTGACGATGTTGCCGCTTCATTGGAAGATTTCTTCCGTCGCGGCGGCTTTTGCGCTCTCTCCTTCATCTCCGGCGATTTTGGCACCAAACAACGCGGCGGTTCTCCGGTGAGAATGAACTCTGCGGCGGATGCAAGCGTTAGTTTTGGCCGTCCGATGATGATCGTACGGCTGGTAAGAAGGAAAAAAGAAAAAAAAAGCATGAATTTTGAATATCTTGTTCAAACATATTATTAAAATAGGTTTTAATTTTTTAATTTACGATAAAACTAATATTATATATAATTAATTAATTTCAATGTGAATTTAATTTTTTTTTAAATTCATTCTAATATGCTTTTTAAAATATTCTCACATATTTTCTCAAAAAAAAAGTACTCACATTATATTTTTTATAAAAAATTTCTTAAAATTTATCTATTTTTTAAAAATAAGTCAATGATATAAATAATTAATTAAGATTTATATTATATTTAAAAATAAGTTTAATTATATTTAAATTTTAATTGATTTTTTTGAATTTTATTTGTATATCACAATTATTAAATTTATTTTTTTAATTATATAGTATAACAATAATTAATAAACTTTTTATTTCCATTTAAGTCAAATTAAATTCAATAAAATTTAATATTCATCATAATAAAAATTTTGATTTGAATATTCTGATATAATTTTTTTAAAAATTATATTAAATGTTTTTAATAATTCTAAAATCTTTATATTTAATTAAAAATAACAAAAAATGAATTATCATTCAAATTTTTTATTATACTAATTTTAAATTAAATATAATAAATTTAAAACTCTTTTTTCTTAAAAAATAAAAATATTATAATCTAAAAATTTTTATTAGAATAAAATTTAATCAATAAAACTTATATTTTACTCAATTTTAAGTAGATTTAGTCCTAATTAAAATTTAATTCAAATATTTTGATATTAAAATTTTGTTATCTTATTTTATTTTTCTACTTAAAGCTCACCGGAAGAAGGGAATTTGGGGATTTCAGCTGGGTCTTCATTGACGGTGGTGGTGAGCGGCGCCGACCGGAAATCATTCATCTGATTGATCGAAATATACCCGTTAGATTTTCAATCTACGGCTGCGATGAGTAATGGTAGGAGAGGGAAATAACGTACCCAGCTGGGGGCATTTTCGGAAGGGCCTTCCCATCCAATGTGCGCCACGTGCTTAACGTTGGTTGGGTATCCTATTTGCATCTCTTGCTCCTTCGGATCTACAATGATTTTAAAAATGATTAAATTTATTTTAAAATGAGTGTGCAAGAAGAATTTATCTTGCACTAATCTAAAAGCAAATCCAACAACTTTTAAACCATCCTGATATAATTTATATTATAATATTCTCACATAATTTTTTATATAAAATATATCAAAACTTTGTATTTAAAAAAATTTAAGTCTGAATACTATGATGATTAGTTTTTAATATGATAGGCATAAAAATTTGACATGTGGCACTTAAATAACATGTATAATAAAATTACTTAACTTCTAATTATAACATAAATCCTAAAATAATGAATATAATTGCTATAAAATATAAAATAAAATAATAAAATAATATGATATTTGTATATAATTAGTAGAATAAATATCACAAAAAACTAATATATGTTAAAAACTTAAGCCTATCTTGATAAAAAAAATGGTCATAATATTCTAATAAATATATTTTTATGATTAAAAATAAGATATTTGACCCAAATTAAAGTAATTAAACAATGATCTTTGCTATTAGTAGCTTTGTATTTTTTAAAAATAAAAAAAATTATACAACATTTTTCTAATTATCTCTTTTATTTTTTTTCTATAAAACATTTTATTCAGACTCATTAGAGAGGAGATTAATTGAATAATTTAGGTTAGAATATTCTAATTAAAATATGATCATAATATTCTAATTAATTGAATTTATTTTAAAGTAAATATAATATATAAACAATCAATCAAAACTTTACATTTATTAAAATTTTGATATATAATAATCAAAATTCTATTTTTATATATTTCAAATTTGTTAAATTTACTTTTAAGCTGAATATAATATATATATAATCGATCGAAATTTTATATTATATTGATCTCAAAATAAATCAAACAAATTAAAAATATTCTAATTAAAATATTATAATCAAAATTTTATCGTGACTTACCGAATATATTTGAGAAGTATCTCAAACCCTTGTAGATTCCCTTCTTCATCTTGGCTCCCATGTAAGCACTAGGAAGGAGGAATTTCTCTTTGGTGGAGGGGAATTTGGCCTCCTCTACAACATTTTACACATACAAATTATTTACAAAAGGCAAAAATTAAGCAATAATACCATAGAGAAAATCATATAATAAAACATTTATAATTTAAATTAAATTAATTAAAAAATAAAAGTATAATAATGATATTCTCATTAAAAAATAATCAGAATAATAATTTTAAAAGTAAATTCATATTAAATTCATCTTTAAAAAAATTTAAAATTTTACAAAATTTAAAAACCCTATCATCATCAAGATATTTTTCTCAATTTAACAAAAATTCAATAAATAAATAATATATTTAAATAAAAAATAATTAAAGTTTATTAAAAATATACTCACCCAATCTTCTCTGAGGTTCCATCTGACGAGAAGTATTGGAGAAAAATGTTCTGTGCTCAATAGGCCATCGCAATGCAAAGAGGAAGAGCGGATGGAAGAATGGAGAAGAGAGAGAAAGGGGCCGATGAAAGCTGAACACAGCTTCGACGGGGCAGCGGAGGAGAAAATTGACGGAGGAAGGAGAGAGAAGCAGAGAGAGAGACAGAGAGAGAAGAAGAAGAAATTCGTGGATTTTTTTTCCTTATTTATTTATTTTTATTCTATATTTGGAATTAGGGTTTTCTGGCCAGCCATTAGGGCATTGGATTTGGACGGTTCAGGTGACTTGTGGAGAGAAGACCGGGGAATGGGTAGCCGTTAGGGTTTTTCTGCCATGCCAAGTGCCAGCGTTGCAGATTATGAAAAGACGATGCTGCCCTTCCCAAGTTTGCTATGGAGGATTTAGAGATTGTTTGGCTTATATAAGCTTTTTTTTCTTCATTAGTTCATTTTGTTTATGTATTACAAATTAATAAAATTTTGATCAACTTTTTTTTTCACCGTAAGCCAATTACATTCTCGTCTCACGACACCGCCACCAATTGCCGTCAACCGTAGCTAAATTTTAAAGCTATTGAATATGTTTCAGACTCTTAGTTCGAAATCATTTGGGCTCGGATTGGATTGATTTTAGTGTTGTTGGGTTTGTCTCTTCGAGACATTCAATTTGACTATAAATTTGATGAGATTGAAGTTTGTATGGTCTAGAATTTAATTTTGGAAGTTTCAACTCGGATATGCCTCCAAATTCATGCCCGATCAAAACAATTTTCAATGACTTATCAATTTATGAGAAATTGCATATACAAAATTTAAATATTACATAATTATGAAATTAACACTCATACAAATTATCTTAATTATCAATTTTATGTATTTGTGTATGCTACATATAGACTGTTTGATATTTAACAAAGTAAAAATTATCGATTGATATTTTTTCGTGAATTTTGATATTTATGTGAGAAATTTAAAATTTCACAATCTACCTGAGCTAAAGTCTTAACTTCCACAATCTTCCTTGACTTGGCTATCTTCCTCCTTACTCGCCTCAGATAATTCTTTTTCTGATTCTTACTAGTGAAGGGGATCCCAGAACTCGACCCTTTTTCAAAAACAGATCCTATCTCAGGGGCCTCAATAGGGTCGGTCACTGGTCCTAGCACTAGCTCTAAGACAGGGCTATCAACCTCAGCTACATTCAAACTAAGTATGCTCTTTCCATCCAAAGTTAACTCGGCAGTGCTAAAGCCCAAACCAAACTGGATCTGATTTCCCAAATCAATCTGTTCACAGGTCAATCCTTTCTGAAATGTAAAGAGCAACTGGTCAGCCATTGACTTGAATTGAAATTTCTGAAATTTGAAAGAAAGATTTGAAACCATGACTTTGTGAATTTAAATCTAAAAGATGATAACGAACCTATATTCTATCATATATATCCTGAGCTGTAGGTATTACAACCCGGAATATAATGATGGGATAAAGGTTAATTATGAGTTTGAAAGAGACTGAAATCCTTCCAAAATAGACCAAACTACAAAAGGAGTTGTAGTGTAGCATATTATTGTATAGATTTCGGATCGAAATTTGAAAGAGAACTTTGAGAAGATCTCAATTTTGAATTAAAAGTGAACTTTCTCCAAACCTTGAAACACAACGGGTTGGACTTCTGTTCAACCCAAAGGCCTACAGAGGGAGGAGAAAACTCAAAAGAATTAGTTGCCTAACCCTCTCCACTTCACAACTAAAAATAGAGACGGGAGGTTAAGGCTATCATTATTGAAAATCAGGGATTTTGAAAGAAAGATCGACCAAACTCCTTTCAATTTTAAAAGTTTATGTATTGAGTCTAACTCAATAACATAAATTTCATAAAATTAGAAAGGAGATAATAAGGTTGGATTCGACACTATCGCTCCTCCAATCAACTTAGGGGCAGAATGTCAAAATCAAAACTTCAACAAATGTTTCACCTCTCTTTTTGACATGAAATTAAATTAAAGAAAGTGTTGGCCTATCTTACCTAAGGGAGAAATGGATAAAGGAGCCAACGGAAGAAGGGTAGTCAAAACTACCGATGTAATGAAATTTTGCCATTATTAAAGATGGAAAGAGAGATTTAGTCCCACCGTGATCGCCATTTTTTTTTTGTTGGTGGTTTGAAAGCGGGTTTTGAAAAATTTTAATCTTCTTTGGGGAATTCAAAATTGACATTAAAATTTAATTCTAAAATCAAACATCCCATCAAAAATATTACACCACCTCGGGAGGTGGAAATAAAATTTCAGGATGGGGTTCAGATTTAAAATTAAAAATTCTATCTTGAATATCGTAGCCAAATTTAAGAGAGAACTTCATATGGCCCCTAAAATAAGGTTCAGTCAAATATCGAACTACAATAATCAAGAGGAGCGATCGTTAATTTTATATTCGAATTCATTTTAACAAAAGATATATCTCCTTGAAGGGAGAAGATATCATTTGTTAATAATCGTTCGAACATAATGATAACGATCATTAGTGATTTAATTTTCCCAAAGATAACTAATCGAGTTTTAAAAATTAGTTTTGAAAAATTAGATGTGGGTTTTAAATCTCCTATGAGCGCAAGCCCTCGTAGTTAATCACATCGTGGGAGGCCGGAGTCCCCTACGAAAACTTTCGATTAAAATAATAGCAGAAATTTTGTTTAGAGATTTCTAGGAGTGATACCAAAGAGGTGAATTTGGATTTTGAAAAGGGATTGGATTAAATTTGGAACGATTATTTTTGAGTCAAAGAAAGAGGGGTAGGAGACACTTTGAGATTCTGAAATAATTCAGAAGCGTCCCGACCTAAGCTAAGTGTTGGGCTTTTAAATTTTGGGAAGAATATTTAATTTGAGTTAAATATTTTGTTAGAAATTTGGGATTATATTCCCAGAGGTTGGGGTCTTATGACTCAAAAAGAAATCTGCCCCGGATCCTAACTTTAAATTTGGACACTGGAACACAGTAGTCGAACCTAACTAATGCAGTGTAAAATCTGGACTTACCCCGGCCTGGATTGGGGAGCCAGCTAAACCACCTAAACGCTTCAAAACCATGAGTTCGGTCTTTTGATGCAGAGTGATTAGGGACGTTATTTAAGATTAGTTTAAGAAGTTGGGGTCGACATCTAGAGCAGATTCCTAATTGACCCCTTGACTTATGTCGGGTGGAATGCTTAGACTAAAATGCTATTAAAATTTTAACTTAATAAGTTTTTAATGCGATGCATGCTAGTTAAAGTATCCAAATCTGGTATGCATGAAATTTTTAAAAAAGGCTTATAAAATAATTTTTTTTGAAAAGACTAGACTTCCCCAGATCCAGCACCTCATCCTCATAGGTCGGATTATCTGGACTCTACCCACAGGCGGGGAAGTGTCTTATAGCAAGGAGGGAGAGAGATGCAGTAATATGCATGCGACCCCGGACGATTCCGGCTATTCCCTAGGTCGTTAAATTTCTATGTTATTTAAATCTTAAAATTTTAAATATAGGTTATGAATAGAAATATTTTTTGTCCTTAAAGAGCCTAACGAATTCCAGGCTAAAATAAAAAGAACGGCATTCAACCGCCCAAAAAAACTAAGAAAAGCAGGCAATCTTATACGCGATCAAATGAAATCACAATACATTAAATAATCAAATTAATTAAGTAAATGTCCATAGGCAAATTGCCTTGCTTATTACAACCCAGATTTATATAAATTAAAAGTGGCCGGGCACCACTAACAACAACCCGGATTCTAATCCTAATACAGACACAAGTGACCTTGAGTGGGATACTCTCTATCTTCAACTCCTCGGTCTTCTCCTCCTCGAGCTCCTTGGGTTCTTCGTGATCGGATACCCAAATGGAAAAGAGAACTCTTCCCTTGAGGGAGAGGTTACTCTATCCACTTTAGGTAGTAAAGTGATCCAAATTTGGAGTTCCAAATGGATAAGGACTATCCCCCAAAGGGGTATCCTTTTCTCTTTGGAATCCAACCTTTGGATCTATGTATCCCAAACTCAAAATGCCACTTTCACAACTCAATACTCAAATGAATTACATAAATGTAAAAATAAAAATTTTAGACTCGATCCTGTAAGGTTATCCTAAACATTTAAATATTAAAATACATCCCAAGCAGTTATATGTATATACATGCAGAAAAGTAAACACACTTGGCCACGCTCTTTTTATTTGGGGGCTAAGCAGCTGAAGCACCTGTAGCATTTATATTTATGATTTATTCAGCCCCCTTTATTGCCCTGCACGAGCGTGGCCACCTGCAAAAAAAATCCAGTGAGCATCCAGATCGTTCCTAACCTAAGGGTAATCTAATCGCCCATCACATCAATCCACAGAGTACAGTAAAAGTAAATAAACACATCAATCAATTTCAATCACAACATGCAATGAAAACTCGAAAAACTCGGCACACAGCAGAAAAGGAAACACCGGCCTAGCCTAGATCTAGGGTTGGTTATCCTAGCAAACCATCTAAAGTGTGTGTAGTAGGTCGTGTGGCTAGGGTAGATCCTGAATAGGGTATTTGATTAAAGTTGTTTGATGTTCTGATTTGTTGAAAGGTTTAATGGAGATTTTAATTAGAGTTTAAGTCTTAACGGTTTAAATTTGATTTTAAAATTGATTTTAATTATTTGTTGAATACCACATTTGTTGCACACCGAGGCCATGAAGTTTATTTCACCTTCCTTGGGGCTAATTTAATAGCCTCGTAGGCCTGGGTTACCTAGTGGTACCCGATATAACTAAGTGATTTGAGTTTGATTAAGGTTTAAAGATTGATTAATTTTTAATTAAATTGATTGGTTGCTGGTTTTAAAAAAATAAAATTGATGTTTGCTAGAATTTTGGAATTTTCTGGATTATTTTAATCAGTTAATTAAGGGGTCAAAAGTTAACTTTTCAATTTAGAGTTAAATTTGTAAGTTTTAGATTTTTAATAAATATTACACCTTATGATGAGTTGTTAGACTGTTAGTATGCTCAATTTGGAGTTTTCTATGAAAAATTATGATTTTTCGAAGTTCGGGCCTTGATTTGAACTATGGTTGACCAAAAAGTTGACTTTTTGACTTTGACCAGATTTTGGAGGTTTGACATTTTTAGAAAATACTAGACCTTAGTTGGAGTTGATTGACACTAAGTTTGCTCAATTTTGACTTTTCTGTAATTAGTTATGCATTTTCAAAGTTTCCTTAATTATTTAATTTTTAAAATTGCTTAATTATGAAGGTTTTGATCATTTTGATCCAAACTCATCCCAAACTGCATGGAATCACTCCCAAAGGTCAGGTATGAACCATGGGAGCATTTCCAAGTGTTTGGAAATTATTTGGGATTTTTAATGATTTTTAATTAATTTATTTATTTAATTATTGATTTTCCTTAAAAGTCAAATTAAAGTTAAATTAGGAGTCCAGTCAAGGGGATTTTATTTTTCCTAGAAAGAGGACTAAATTTTGGTCAATTTCAGGTATTATTTACAATTTTTGGACTTAATATGGATTTATTACATTTTTTTGAATTTTCTAGGCCGTTAAAAGGGTTGAAACTTCAGGTAATTAATTTTCTAACCTAATGACCTCCAAATTCAGTGAAATTTGAACCTAAGGCTTATTATGTTACTACGTTTACTGTGTTCAAATTTCACCCCTATTGGGTATGTGTACAATCCCCTAGAAATTTTCAAAGTTTTCTAGACTTTTCCTTAATTATTTTCCCTAGGTGTCTCTACTATTCAAATGGGCTTGAAATTTGGTGTGTCTAACCTTGATACATATGCAATCATACCACACAAATTATGCAGCCTAATTCTACATAAAAATTAAGTTATGAATTTTCAAAGTTTTGGGTCCAAAATGGACCCATTACCTTAAAAATTCACATCACAGAAAACCAGAGAGCATCTGACCTTAAAAAAATCACAGAACATGCCTAAGATGCTCAGGAACATTCCACCAAAATTTGGGGTCCATTTGATCCCTGGATTGCAAGAAAATTGAGAGAAACTAAAATCAAGCAAATGTGATTTTCTCCCAATCCAGAGCTCAAAACAACTTAATTTTAATCTTAATAAATACTACGTTCAATTACCTTTCCAACGAACCCAAAAACATCAAATTTGGTGGAAAAATGACATTTCTGTGAATTTTGGAAGTTTCTGGACATTTTTGAGTTAATTTGACTCAAATTAATATTTAAACGGCGGCGGCAATGATTGCGCCGCCCGCCGCCGTTTGACACGTGGCAGGACGCGTGTCAGATCCTGGGCGGATCACTTAAACACGTCGGACGGTCGATCCGACCGTTCGATCGACTGCGCGCGAAATCGACGGCTAGGATCAAGCCACATCGCCCGCGCGGTCGTCTGAAGGGCGCGGGTTCGAACCCGGGGCCTGTCGTGCGGTCGGTTCGGCTGGCGTGGCCAGTTCTGGGCCGTCCGATCGCGCCTGAACCAGAGTCAACGAAATTCAAACGTCCATAACTCTCAAAATACTCAACGAAATTCGACGAAATTTGAACTGTAGCTAGAGGGCAATGTGATCTTGCAATACCTGGAGTTTGGAGGCTCCATGCATTGCAAAATTCGTACAGTTTCAAATTAAAGTTTTAACTAAAAGTGGAGATATCTTACAATCTACCTGGTGGATTTTCACATTCTTGGGCTCTCTGAACTTGTAGTTTGTCCACGCTCAAGTTTGCAGAAGACCCCAACAGATTTTGACGGCTGGATTTGAAGATATCGAAGAGAGAAGGTATTTCTCTCTTTTCTCTCTCCTTTTCCACTAAAATGGAGGTTTTAATGGTGGAAATGGTGGGGGAAGGCTTGGAATGGCCTTGGGAGGTGCTGGAGAGTGTGGGGAGCTGCTGGAGAGTCTTGGGGATGCTGGAGTTTGGGACTTAGGCCAAGAAATGAGCAATATGAGGGGTTAGGGCAAATTTTGCCCACTTAACCCTCATCATTTGAAATGAATGGCTTGGATCTCACCATGGGTGCCTTGGATGCTTGCCAAGTGTCCCATGAGCAGCCCAAGACTAGGAAAAGGCTGGTGGATTGAGGGGGATTACCTTGAGCCAAGAGGGGGGGGGACTACACCTCTTTTCCCTCATTTGGCTAAACCAAGCCTAAGCAAGGTTTAGGGAGCTGGTTTGTGGCCTCTTAGGGAGGGAAATTAGTCTCTTTTGAGCAGGTGGGAGCAGGTTTTGGGAGAGGGGAAGGGTTTGCCCATGTGGCATGGTCAAAAGCCCATGACTTTGCCTCATTTCAACACAACTTGACCCATTGGCTTGTTGACTAGTCAATGACGACTAGGATGTGCATGGGAGGAGTCAAATGTGCTGTAGGAGTCAATATCAAGGGACATGGGGCCATGATGTTGAGACTTTAAGTGAATACATGAAATTGGAGAGGGTTTTGACCCCTCCAAATGGGTTGACCAAGTCAAACCTAGGGAGGATTGACTTGGAAATCTTTGGACATGTCATTAGTGTCCAAACAAATGATTTTGAAGCATTAGATTGGTTTGAGATTGATTCAAATGTTGAAAATAACAATGGTTGGGTTAAAGGTGGATTTGGTCAACCATAGTTGACTTGGTCAAACAAGTCAAACCAAGGAGTGGGTTTGATTTCAATGGGTCTCAAATATCATAAAACATTCATTGGAAGGGGTTTCAAAAGTTTAAAATGTTGAACGATGTTAAATTTTGGTCAAAAGTCCAAAAACCCCTTTAAAGGGCATTTTGATCATTTTGACCCCGAATGAACGCTGGGTCGAGGCGGGTCCAAAAAGATGTAGATTGATGTTAAACACATCAATATCAAGGGTCTGGAGGTGATTAGAGGGTTTGGGGGAAATTTCAAGGTCAAATTTCCCAATATAATGGGTCCAGTGGCACGGGCCGTAAATAACTGAAGGTTTTGCAGTCTTTGGGAAAAAATTCAGTTTGTGGGGTTAGAGACTCCAAAATGGGCTCAAATTTGGAGGGTTGCCTCTAGAGACACATCACATCAGTGTACAACTGACAGATCATGAATCAGAGGTCATTTGACTGGGGTTTGAAATGTTTGAAAATTCCCTGAAAAAGGTTTTTAGGACTCAAGTCTTTGGCCTTGAATTCTGGATTTGGAAATCTGGATTTGATATAGATTTTGAGTTTAAATATCTGGATTTGAATCATCTCAATCATTCATGATCATTTGGAGTGATCATAAGTGTTTGAAAATGATTTGAGCTAGATCAAAGGTGGGATCAAGATTTGAACTAGGGTTTGAATCTTGGACTAGGCTGGAGTCTGGATTTTGATCGAGGTCAGAACTGAATCAAGGTTTGGATTGACTTAAGTTCAGGATTGATTTGAAGTCTGGATTAGGCTCTAATGACCTCATACAAAAATAAGGTCAACAAATGGACCCCCAAGGAAAGGAGGGAAACCTTAACCTTAGAGGACCAGGTTGAAGGTAGAACTAGGATGGTGCCACGGAGGGCTTCTCCGCCACTAGTGATTCTAATCCTAAGGAAAGGCAGTACCTATCCTAAAGGAAGAGAAGAGAAGGTAGAACTAGGATGGTGCCGCAAAGGGCGTTATCCACCACTAGTGATGATCATGTGGGGAGGAAGCTTGCTCCACACAGAGGATCGAAACAGGATTAAAACTAGGATGGTGCCACAAAGGGCGTTATCCACCACTAGTGAATGATCATGTGGGAAGGAAGCTTACTCCACACAGAGGATCGAAACAGGATTGAAACTAGGATGGCGCCACAAAGGGCGTTATCCACCACTAGTGGATGATCATGTGGTGAGGAAGCTTGCTCCACACAGAGGATCTAAATAGGATTGAAACTAGGATGGTGCCACAAAGGGCGTTATCCACCACTAGCGGATGATCATGTGGGGAGGAAGCTTGCTCCACACAAAGGATCTAAATAGGATTGAAACTAGGATGGTGCCACAAAGGGCGTTATCCACCACTAGCAGATGATCATGTTGGGAGGAAGCTTGCTCCACACAGAGGATCTAAACAGGATTGAAACTAGGATGGTTCCACAAAGGGCGTTATCCACCACTAGTGGATGATCATGTGGGGAGGAAGCTTGCTCCACACAGAGGATCTAAACAGGATTGAAACTAGGATGGTGCCACAAAGGGCGTTATCCACCACTAGTGGATGATCATGTGGGGAGGAAGCTTGCTCCACACAGAGGATCTAAACAGGATTGAAACTAGGATGGTGCCACAAAGGGCGTTATCCACCACTAGTGGATGTGATCCTAAGGAAAGAAGGAATCTTATCCTAAAGGAGAAGGTGAGCAAGCATAAAATTTGAAAGATATATACACAAAAAACACACTTGATTCAAACTGGCATATATTTTATTGATTGGGTCCGAGCTACATCAAGCATAGTACTTCTTAAGGAAACGCCCGTTAACAGGTAACATCGGGTGGTTTCCCTTACAATCCACTAGCTGATACGAGCCTCCTTCGTAGGCCGTCTCTACAACGAAGGGTCCCTCCCAGGTTGGTTCAAACTTCCCACCGATCTTTCGGTGGGCTAAGATAGGCCTCCGAAGGACCAAGACCAAGTCTCCTACTTGGAAGGTTTTAGGTCGCACTAACTTATCATGCGCTTGAACCATTCGGGCCTTATATAACTCTAAATTTTGTTGAGCTTGGAGACGACATTCCTTGAGGCCTTCGAGTTCTTCAAGTCGAAGCTTTGCATTCTGCTCAGTTGTAATTTGATTTTGAATGGAAATTCTGAGCGAGGGAATTTGCACTTCTAAAGGGAGTACGGCCTCGGACCCATACACCTGTGCAAATGGTGCGGATTGGGTCGGTGTTCTATAAGTGGTCTGATAGGCCCACAGAGCTTCCACCAACCTCTCATCCCATTGGCGCTTATTGTCATCGATGGTCTTTTTAATAATTTACACCAAAGTCTTGTTGAAGGCCTCGGCCAACCCATTAGCCCGAGGGTAATAGATTATCGAGTATCTCCAATCAATGTTATGGCGTCTTACAAAACTGTTGATTTTTGTAGACTTGAATGCGGACCCATTATCAGATATAATTCTACGGGGCACGCCGAATCGGTATACAATATGGTCACGAAAGAAATTTAGGACATGGTGTGATGTTACATTGCGTAAGGGGATCGCTTCCGCCCATTTTGAAAAATAATCAGTCGCGGCAAGTATAAAGCGATGACCCTTTGAAGAATGAGGGTCAATCGGCCCGATAATATTCATGCCCCAACTTTCAAAGGGCCACGAAGCTATTGTGGGGTGCAATACATTAGGTGGATGATATAATACCACACCATGAACCTGGCATTGAGGACAACATTTCGTAACATTCATGCAATCGTCAATCATCGTAGGCCATTAGTATCCAAGTCTTTTAATTTTCAACTTCATTTTTGGACCCGATTGATGGGCACCGCATAGTCCGAAATGGACTTCATTAACGACCTTCAGGGCTTCCTGTTTATCTAAACAACGTAGCCACATCTGATCGAACGAGCGGCGGTATAGCGCATTGTTGACTAAAGTGTAGGATAGGGCCCGTTTCTTGATCTGGTTGGCGAGGGACTTATCCTGGGAAAGTTTTCCACCTTCGAGATAGTCAATTAATTGTTGTCTCCAATTGCCCTCTTCCTCAATCTCTGAAGAGGCAGAAAGGACTTGAGATGACTGTTTGTTGATGTGCTCTAAGTCTATGGGAGATAGGACCTTACGACCCTGAATCTCTATAGGAATTGAGTCTTCTTCCGGGCACGTAAATTCCTTTAAAAGCTTTGCTAGGGCATCCACCGCAGAATTATTTCCACGTGGAACCCTATACAAAGTTACTACAGGGACCTGCTCGAGTAGGTGATTAGTGTATTGGTGGTACTTAAGGAGATTAGGATTCAAAACCTTATAGGTTCCTGCAACCTGGTTGATCACCAGTTGAGAGTCACCAAAGATTTTAATCTCTTTAATCTCCATCAAGATTGCAAGTTCCAAGCCAGTTATCAAAGCCTCATATTCAGCCTCATTGTTTGTGCAAGGTTCTGACAAATGGTAGGAAAAGTGCATCATCCCTTTCCCTGGTGTTATGAAAATTAGGCCAATGCCAGCTTTCCCGGGGATAGTAGATTTTTGGGTTTTGTCCCGTCGAGAAGATACCGCACCATCAAAATACAACTCCCAGACAGGATCATTGGATTCCCTTAAACTCATGATTTGTTCGTCCGGCAAATCGTCATTCAAAGGAGAATCTGCTGGCAGCGGGTGTGCTGCAAGGAAGTCGGCAACGGCTTGCCCTTTCACTGCACGTAGGGGAATGAATGTAATTTCAAATTGGAGCAATATCATGGACCAACGAGCCAAGCATCCTGACAACGTTGGCCGGGTCATAAGATATTGTAAAGGGTTGACCTTAGAAATCAAACAAATTGAATGAGATAGCATATAATGTCTTAGTTTTTGGGTTGCAAAAACTAAAGCAAGGCAGTGCTTCTCGATTGAAGGATATCGGATTTCTGTAGGAAGAAGCCTCCGACTAAGGTAGTAGAGAGCGTTCTCCTTCCCTTCGTCATTGACCTGAGCAAACAGGGCACCTAAAGACTCATCTAGGGCCGCAGTGTAGAGGATCAAAGGTTTCCCCGGAATAGGGGCTGCCAAAACTGGTGGATTTGTAAGGTATTCCTTGATATTATCAAAAGCGCTTTGACACAACTCATTCCAAATGAATTTAGCATCTTTCTTAGCAAGAGCTGAGAAAGGTTGACATCTTCCGGAGAGATTAGATATGAATCTTCTTATATATGCCAACCTACCTTGAAGAGACCTTAATTGAGTAAGGCTCTTAGGAGGTGGCATATCTAAGATGGCTTCAATTTTTAAAGGATCAATCTCAATCCCATGGTGCCTCACTACGAACCCTAAGAATTTCCCTGATGTGACACCGAAAGCATACTTTAGGGGATTCATTTTGAGATCGTAGAGGCGCAACCGCTCGAAAATAACTCTCAAGTCATAAAGGTGAGACTCTTTGACTTTACTCTTGACAACTAGATCATCAATATAGCACTTGATTTGATTGTGGATTAAGTCGTCAAAGATGTAGGTCATGGCCCGCTGGTAGGTTGCGCCGGCATTTTTAAGACCAAAGGGCATCACTTTATAACAAAAGATGCTTATAGGGGTCCTGAATGCAGTGTTTCTCTCATCTTCTGGGGCCATCCTGATTTGATTGTAACTAGAGAAGCCATCCATAAAGGAGAAAATAGCATGCGAGGAGGTAATGTCCACCATAAGCTCGGGTATGGGTAGAGGAAATTCATCCTTGGGACACGCCTTATTCAGATCCCTATAGTCGACACAAATCCGGATTTGACCATTTTTCTTTCGAACTGGTACGACGTTAGCTACCCAAGAAGGGTATTGTTCTTCTCGAATAAAGCCAGCCTCAGCCAGTTTCCTAATTTCAGAAACGACTTGTTGCTCGATCTCTAAACGCATGCGTCTAGGGGCTTGCTTAACAGGAATGGCATCGTACCGGATTCCAAGTTTATGAAATGCTACCTCGGCGGGCAAACCCGACATTTCATCGTATGTCCAGGCGAAGCAATCCCTAAATTCAAAAAGGAGTTGTATCAGATCCTGAGACTCATCCTCGCTCAATAAAGCACTATAAAAGTAGGACGAGGGTCGTTGTCAGTTCCTAGGTTGATTTCTTTTAGCTCGTCGACCGTCGATTTAATCTCTTCCTCAAATTCAGGGGGTGCATCCCGAACTTGAGGCTCATCGGGATCATCTAAAGTCTCCAGACAAAGCCCGTCAAGGGTACTGACAGCTTCAGTAGGGACATTTTGAGATTCAAGATGATAAGTTATCATTAAGCAGTATTCGTCGTCATCAAACGAACTAACGGTACCAAAGCCGATACCACATGCTGGATTTTTATTTATCTTTGTTTTTCAAATATTTTCATGATATCTAGCTTGACCCTTAGTCCTTCGATACGGTACGGGACCTTTAGAAAAAGTATTCTTTACACAAACAGGAAAGTAACCGAAAGGCAATTCCATTAATTCATTGAAATCTACCTCCTCGAGGGTTACATCACCTTCGTCCCTTGAGGAGGAGGAGCCAGGGAAGAATTTTCGTGCTTTCCTTATCTCACCGTTTAGGTTATGGGCCTCTTTAATCTCTAACCCTGCAACTCTGCCAGCCGACAGCGGGGTTAAGGATAGGGCCTCAATTCTCCTACTAAGCTTTTCATACATTGTCAATTCAGGCTCGTCACTTTCAATCTTTGGGACATCAACCTCGGGGTCACTATCCTGATCTAAAGTGAGATCAAACTTTGGAGAAACATTTTTATTTTGATAATCAAAAGGAATTTCAATCCCCCATTTTTCCAGCTCTTCATCGGAGCTTGACTCCGGATTAACATACACCGGGGTTGTTATTCTTTCAAGTGAAACACGGCCTCGACCCTGTGCCCTTTGAGCCATCCTCCCACCTCTTTGAGGTAACATGTTCGGAGGCCTAAGGACAATGATGTCGAGCTCGCTTTCACTATTAGATTCTTGTATCTTTTGATCTTTTTCCTTTTCTTTTTCTTTTTCTTTTCCTTTTGATTCTTGATTTTGATTGGAGCTTTGCTCACTTTTTTGTTCCTCAATTTTGATCTCAACTTTAGAATAAGGGGAGGACCCCTTTGGTATGAAATAAGCAGCATCCTCGTAGATCCCTATTTCTTGAATCGAGAATGGTTGCAAATCACCCCTAATTACATGTTCGATGCCATCTCATTGGTACTTGACACATTGATGCAGGGTAGATGGAACCATTCTATATTCATGAATCCAAGGCCTACCTAGAAGTGCATTAAAGGACGTTGTCGAATCAATAATATGAAACTTTGCTTCGGTTTTCAATTATCCTATCTCTAACAAGAGGGTAATCGAACCCAAAGCCCTCTCACCTTTCTCGTTGAACCCACGTAGCACCAACTTGTCGGTGGCGAGCTTACTGGTATCAACTCTAAGGTAGGCGAGGGTTTTCACATTCATCACGTTGACCGATGCACCCGGATCAACAAGGACTCTTGATAACTTAAAATTTCCTACATCAACGATAATGTAGAGAGGATGATTGCGATCAGCAGTTCCCAATAGTAGGTCTTCATCTGAGAATGTTACTCATGAAACTTCTTTGAAGTAGAGGGCTTCATCTTTTGAGGTTGAAGCCAGTTGAGCAAGGCAAATCTCAGGGTCGAGAAGTGCCTTGATTAAATACTCTCTCATTTCCTTAGACAGAATGAGAGCATCATAAATGCTCAACTTGGCTGGCAACTTCCTAAGATGGGCTAGGACATTATAATCAATCTTAGGAGCGACAGACTCAAAACCCGGTGGAATCAATGGAAAATCAGGATGATGAGGAGAATCTGAAATTGGATCGCTAGAGACAACTCACTTGCCTTTTTCCTGAGGAGGAAGCCTAGGGGGTAAAACTTTTCCACCACGAACTTATACCTCTACGATTGAATCGGTAGGACAAACTATGGGGGAGTCTACACTCTCCATAGGCTGCACATCGTCGCTATCTGAAGAGGAGTTAGAATCTAAAAGTTCTATCATGATAGGTTTCCTAGTGAAATTAATTTCAGGGAGGTCGCTATCTGATAAGATCTCAAGCTCGACATCTCCTATAGAAGTCAAATCCAGAAGATCAAATTTTTGAGGCTTTGGATCGATCTCAATAGAATTTTGAACTTCTTTGGAAGAGTTATCAACTTGCATTTCGTTTTCCTGGTTAATCATCAAAATTGAAGCAGAAGGATATTTTTTATTAAACTTATGACCCTTTGCCTTTGATGGGGCAAAGTAAAAGTCAGATAACAAGAGTGGGGATGGGGCTTTAATGCCGCCATCTGCCGTTCGAATACATCTCTCATCAACATACTTCCTCTTTACAACAATATCTCTCTTTTGTTTTTCATTTAATACAGTAGTTCCTACGACTACTGGAGAGGGAAGTAGCTCAACATCCTCCTGCGAAGCATCCAGGTCAACCTCCCAAATCGGGCCCTGGGCTGTCGTGGGCATCTGTTGAGAAAGATGATAAGACTTGTTAATCGACCTTTTAAGTGCTCGGGATAAAGCAATATCCCAACCATCTTCAATTGAAAGAGAAGGGTTAGAATTGTTACCTGATATTATCTTGACGGACCCTTGTTCCGGATTGACCAAATACTCTTTTGGAAGCATAATATTACCTTGTTTGATATTCCTTTCAAGCCAATCTTTGAAAACAATGCAGTCCTCGATGGGGTGGCTGACCATGCGGTGGTAAGGACAGTAGTTTGGATCATCCTTTCTCTTTATGTTATCTGACCCCCTCGCTTCTGGCAATTGAAAATCTGACTTCTTCGAAAGACTCTTAAAGATTTTTCCTATCACTTCCCTCTTGAATAGGTAAGGTTTTGTCAACCTTTCTTTAAAGGGAATGAAAGAGGAATCTCTTGTAGGTTGTGAGGTCACTTGAAAAGGTTATTTCTGAGCTAACTGTGGTGGAGGAACACTAGGCTGGCTAACAACTGGTTGTTTTCCCTTATCAACTGCTGAAACTGTAGCTCTCTTTTCAAATGATTTGATCGGCTTATCAACCTTCTTTTCTCCAGAAAGATCCTTCAAGAATGGCATCCTAGGAGCCTCTTCTTGCAGGTTACTAGCTTTGTTTAGAAGTTTTTCAAAAGTTTTTATAGTGAAACCCTTCAAAAGAAAAGCAACAGGGCCGTTGATATTCTTCAAAAGAATTTCCACTGCATGTTGCTCTTGCAGCTGGAGTTCACACTTCATCGAAAGGTTTCGCCACCTTAAGATGTACTCAACCAGAGACTCTCCCGGCTTTTGTTTTTCAACAACCAGATCACCCACAATAGTGCGCTGCTGTGCTCCTGAAATTCTCTTTAATAATAGATTTTCAAGTTCAGTAAAGGTTCTTACTGAACCGTTGGACAAATCTGCGTACCATTCAAAAGCTATGCCGGAAAGACTACTAACAAATTGATGAAATAGTAGAGCATTCGACCCCCCGGCATTACAACAGCTTGCACGAAAGTGGGCTAGATGCTGTCTCGGGTTTTCAATTCCAGTAAAGATTTTAAAAGATGGTGGCACGAAGCCCTTAGGGTAAGGAACCAAATCATATTCCTCAGGGTAAGGTCTACCCTTTGGAATAGATGTGGTTCCTTGCGATTGGGCTAAGGCCTCCCTTACCTGATCCTCAATTAATTGCTTAATATCTTTTTGAGCTGGTGCTGGGGGAATGGCTGGAGGGACTGAAGAGGCTGTCGGCTGAACTGGGGGATCCGGTAACACTGGCAGCTGGACAGGTGGAAGCACTGAAACAGACTCTGGAATTTTATAACTGGCTTCTGCCCTTTTTGCTCTGTCGGTGGCTTCCAAGGCAGATTTTTGTAATTCAAGGGAAGTCTCATGTGACTTGTCCAATCGTTGCTGCATTTCTTTAACCTGTAGCAACATTTCTGTCACTTGTGCTTCCAGGTTCTTGATGTGCTGCTCATCTCTAGCTCTCACTGACTCATCTGAATCTGAATCAATGGCTGCTGAACCCTCCTCTTTGCCAGACCGGCGCTTACTTGGTTCAGTTTCTTTAACGGACCCTCTAGTTTCAACCATGTAAATATCACTAATAGGAAGGTCCTCATCTATCAACATGTCATCCAAGTCTGGGTCAAATGCTTCTTCATCTTCCTTCTTTTTCAAAATATCCTTAATCTCTTGTACTACCTCATCGACTGGCCGGTTCCCTATCTCCTCAGGGCTGATAGGTAAGTAGCCTTTGTATTCTACCATGTCATAGAGCTCATCTTGTTGTAGGCTGGAAATGATAGCTTGTAACTTAAGCTCATTTGCTGTTGGGGGCTCAGCTATCAGCTGCTCAATCATCTCATGGTCGTCATCTTGAACTAACTCTTCCCCTTCGACCATACCAGGGTCGGTGGTCAGAAGGGTGGCATCCTCTACCAGGTGAGGGGCATCTACCTCAAAAGATGATGCAAGAGTTTGGAGGGTGGAAACTCCTACATCATGTAGGGTAGAGTCCTCAGACACTCGGACAAGGAGCCCAGGAGTAGCAGGTAGGAACTTGGAACTATCAACTGAGATATCAACTGGATCCATAACTGAGGTATCTGAACTAACAATCAAACCAACTGGGGTCTTGGTAGCACTGGTCGAAGCCTGTGGCAGCTCAGCTTGTGAGTGGAAGGATTTGACTACAGGTGAGGGGACGTTCACTCTACTGATCTTCTTAGGAACATACTTCTTAACAGGGGACTTGGCCCTCTTTCCCTTAGCTTCAACTCTCCTTTCAGCTTTGGAATTTTCTTGGACTTTGACCACCGTCGAAGCCAACTTTGGATGTGGTGGTAAAGGAGCTGGGGGTCTACCAACAGGACGGCGACCTCTCTCAGATCCAGTGAGTACTATACCCTCCATCTTAGAGGATAGAGGGCGTGGCACCCGGTGATAACCATCAACTAAGACAGAGGCTGCAGGTTGTCTTACAAACTTCTTATTTCTCTTAACATACTGGAGAGTCAAATTCTTGGCATCAGATTTTTCTTCCCTTAGAATTTCCTTCTCAAAATGGTGGGAGATAACCCCTTTTAGGTGCTTTACATATTGTTCCTTGGTTTCTCCCATTTGTGCAGCACAGGTATGGATGATGTTCCTCAACATCCTTGTTCTTTGTAGTTATTTTTCTTCAGGAGTTCTCTTATTGGAGTAATCAACAGGGCGTGGGGGGATAGTAGCTATCCTAGACACCCTCTCCTCCCCTGAAGCGGCAGCTAAATGGTGGAAACGACTCCCTTGAAGGAGTGGAGAGGAGGCAGGAATAGGTAGATCCTCAACAGGCTCTGGGTCTACCTGAGCTAAAGTCTTAACTTCCACAATCTTCCTTGACTTGGCTATCTTCCTCCTTACTCGCCTCGGGTAATTCTTTTTCTTATTCTTACTAGTGAAGGGGATCCCAAAACTCGACCCTTTTTCAAAAATAGATCCTATCTCAGGGGCCTCAATAGGGTCGGTCACTGGTCCTAGCACTAGCTCTAAGACAGGGCTATCAACCTCAGCTACATTCAAACTAAGTATGCTCTTTCCATCCAAAGTTAACTCGACAGTGCTAAAGCCCAAACCAAACTGGATCTGATTTCCCAAATCAATCTGTTCATAGGTCAATCCTTTCTGAAATGTAAAGAGCAACTGGCCAGCCATTGACTTGAATTGAAATTTTTAAAATTTGAAAGAAAGATTTGAAATCAGGACTTTGTGAATTTAAATCTAAAAGATGATAACGAACCTATATTCTATCATATATATCCTGAGCTGTAGGTATTACAACTCGGAATATAATGATGGGATAAAGGTTAATTATGAGTTTGAAAGAGACTGAAATCCTTCCAAAATAGACCAAACTACAAAAGGAGTTGTAGTGTAGCATATTATTGTATAGATTTCGGATCGAAATTTGAAAGAGAACTTTGAGAAGATCTCAATTTTGAATTAAAAGTGAACTTTCTCCAAACTTTGAAACACAACGGGTTGGACTTCCGTTCAACCCAAAGGCCTACAGAGGGAGGAGAAAACTCAAAAGAATTAGTTGCCTAACCCTCTCCACTTCACAACTAAAAATAGAGACGGGAGGTTAAGGCTATCATTATTGAAAATCAGGGATTTTGAAAGAAAGATCGACCAAACTCCTTTCAATTTTAAAAGTTTATGTATTGAGTCTAACTCAATAACATAAATTTCATAAAATTATAAAGGAGATAATAAGGTTGGATTCGACACTATCGCTCCTCCAATCAACTTAGGGGCAGAACGTCAAAATCAAAACTTCAACAAATGTTTCACCTCTCTTTTTAACTTGAAATTAAATTAAAGAAAGTGTTGGCCTATCTTACCCAAGGGAGAAATGGATAAAGGAGCCAACGGAAGAAGGGTAGTCAAAACTACCGATGTAACGAAATTTTTCCATAATTAAAGATGGAAAGAGAGATTTAGTCCCACCGTGGTCGCCATTTTTTTTTGTTGGTGGTTTGAAAGCGGGTTTTAAAAAATTTTAATCTTCTTTGGGGAATTCAAAATTGACATTAAAATTTAATTCTAAAATCAAACATCCCATCAAAAATATTACACCACCTCAGGAGGTGGAAATAAAATTTCAGGATGGGGTTCAGATTTAGAATTAAGAATTCTATCTTGAATATCGTAGCCAAATTTAAGAGAGAACTTCATATGGCCCCTAAAGGGTCAAAATAAGGTTCAGTCAAATATCGAGCTACAATAATCAAGAGGAGCGATCGTTAATTTTATATTCGAATTCATTTTAACAAAAGATATATCTCCTTGAAGGGAGAAGATATCATTTGTTAATAATCGTTCGAACATAACGATAACGATAATTAGTGATTTAATTTTCCCAAAGATAACTAATCGAGTTTTAAAAATTAGTTTTGAAAAATTAGATGTGGGTTCTAAATCTCCTACGAGCGCAAGCCCTCGTAGTTAATCACGTCGTGGGAGGCCGGAGTCCCCTACGAAAACTTTCGATTAAAATAATGGCAGAAATTTTGTTTAGAGATTTCTATGAGTGATACCAAAGAGGTGAATTTGGATTTTGAAAAGGGATTGGATCAAATTTGGAACGATTATTTTTGAGTCAAAGAAAGAGGGGTAGGAGACACTTTGAGATTCTGAAATAATTCAGAAGCGTCCCGACCTAAGCTAAGTGTTGGGCTTTTAAATTTTGGATTGGAAGAATATTTAATTTGAGTTAAACATTTTGTTAGAAATTTGGGATTATATTCCCAGAGGTTGGGGTCTTATGACTCAATAAGAAATCTGCCCCGGATCCTAACTCTAAATTTGGACACTGAAACACAGTAGTTGAACCTAACTAATGCAGTGCAAAATCTGGACTTACCCCGGCCTGGATTGGTAGATCCTGAATAGGGTATTTGATTAAAGTTGTTTGATGTTCTGATTTGTTGAAAGGTTTAAGGGAGATTTTAATTAGAGTTTAAGTCTTAACGGTTTAAATTTGATTTTAAAATTGATTTTAATTGTTTGTTGAATACCACATTTGTTGCACACCGAGGCCATGAAGTTTATTTCACCTTCCTTGGGGCTAATTTAATAGCCTCGTAGGCCTGGGTTACCTAGTGGTACCCGATATAATTAAGTGATTTGAGTTTGATTAAGGTTTAAAGATTGATTAATTTTTAATTAAATTGATTGGTTGCTGGTTTTAAAAAAATAAAATTGATGTTTGCTAGAATTTTGACTGATTTATTGAATTTTGGAATTTTCTGGATTATTTTAATCAGTTAATTAAGGGGTCAAAAGTTGACTTTTCAATTTAGAGTTAAATTTGTAAGTTTTAGATTTTTAATAAATATTAGACCTTATGATGAGTTGTTAGACTGTTAGTATGCTCAATTTGGAGTTTTCTATGAAAAGTTATGATTTTTCGAAGTTCGGGCCTTGATTTGAACTATGGTTGACCAAAAAGTTGACTTTTTGACTTTGACCAGATTTTGGAGGTTTGACATTTTTAGAAAATACTAGACCTTAGTTGAAGTTGATTGACACTAAGTTTGCTCAATTTTGACTTTTCTGTAATTAGTTATGCATTTTCAAAGTTTCCTTAATTATTTAATTTTTAAAATTGCTTAATTATGAAGGTTTTGATCATTTTGATCCAAACTCATCCCAAACTACATGGAATCATTCCCAAAGGTCAGGTATGAACCATGGGAGCATTTCCAAGTGTTTGGAAATTATTTGGGATTTTTAATGATTTTTAATTAATTTATTTATTTAATTATTGATTTTCCTTAAAAGTCAAATTAAAGTTAAATTAGGAGTCCAGTCAAGGGGATTTTATTTTTCCTAGAAAGAGGACTAAATTCTGGTCAATTTGAGGTATTATTTACAATTTTTGGACTTAATATGGATTTATTGCATTTTTTTGAATTTTCTAGGCCGTTAAAAGGGTTGAAACTTCAGGTAATTAATTTTCTAACCTAATGACCTCCAAATTCAGTGAAATTTGAACCTAAGGCTTATTATGTTACTAAGTTTACTGTGTTCAAATTTCACCCCTATTGGGTATGTGTACAATCCCCTAGAAATTTTCAAAATTTTCTAGACTTTTCCTTAATTATTTTCCCTAGGTGTCTCTACTATTCAAATGGGCTTGAAATTTGGTGTGTCTAACCCTGATACATATGCAATCATACCACACAAATTATGCAGCCTAATTCTACATAAAAATTAAGTTATGAATTTTCAAAGTTTTGGGTCCAAAATGGACCCATTACCTTAAAAATTTACATCACAGAAAACCAGAGAGCATCTGACCCTAAAAAAATCACAGAACATGCCTAAGATGCTCAGGAACATTCCACCAAAATTTGGGGTCCATTTGATCCCTGGATTACAAGAAAATTGAGAAAAACTAAAATCAAGCAAATGTGATTTTCTCCCAATCCAGAGCTCAAAACTTAATTTTAATTTTAATAAATACTACGTTCAATTACCTTTCCAACGAGCCCAAAAACATCAAATTTGATGGAAAAATGAAATTTCTGTGAAGTTTGGAAATTTCTGGACATTTTTGAGTTAATTTGACTCAAATTAATATTTAAACGGCGGCGGCAATGATTGCGCCGCCCGCCGCCGTTCGACACGTGGCAGGACGCGTGTTAGATCCTGGGCGGATCACTTAAACACGTCGGACGGTTGATCCGACCGTCCGATCTACCGCGCGCAAAATCGACGGCTAGGATCAAGCCACGTCGCCCGCGCGGTCGTCTGAAGGGCGCGGGTTCGAACCCAGGGCCTGTCGCACGGTCGGTTCGGCTGGCGTGGCCAATTCTGGGCCGTCCGATCGCTGTTTCCGACGAAAATATTTCCGCCGGAAATTCCGCTGGTATTTCATTGTTTTCCTGTAGTGACATATTAGAGAAATAAGTAAGAAGAAAATGTCAAATAGCCCTCCTTAAGTCTATTTCGAGCTTCTTTTTATTTTGATTTAAGCATTATTTTGAATCGATTTTAAATTTGTCAAATTCATTAAAATATAATCTGTGTATATTTAAAACATAACTCAAAATAAATATATTGCTCTAATCTTAAAGCAGATCCAAGAACTATGAGGCGCATCATGATCAAAATTTTGCTAGAAATTAACAACAAAACAAACACATATATACAAACCTTATACTAACACCAAAAATATAAAAAAAAAATCATGAAAACATAAACAATCTCCACATCAACAACAACTACATCATCAAAATCACCAACTACTCCAATAATTCCAACAACAAAGTTGAAATCTACATACAAATCCTCTCCAAAAACAATCTTTTAATATCCAAACACTCCAATATTCAAAGCTTCATTTGAAATGACTTTCTTACTGCTTTCTAAAACAGTTTGTTTTAAAAAGCAGTAAGAAAGCTATCCCAAACAAAGCCTCACTTAACTAAGCCAACATGAATAAATATATAACTCACTACTTCATGTTAAGCAGCAGATCTAATCAACCATCTGCATCGTTCTACAAACTCAGCCTTGGTAAATCATCAATCTCCTCCACATCAATAGAGCTCTTCAAACGCACTGCAACAGGTTTAACAATCTCATGGTGTGACTGCAAGACTGGAGCTTGTGCTGGATAGGTAGGCCAGCAAGGCATGGGGTAGGGAAAACCAGGCTGAAGGAAGCCAGGATAAACTGTTGGATAACTGTACAGCTTGCTTGGAAAGAAGACAGGATAGCAGCCGTTGAGGTTTGTGGGTGGATCTGAGATGACAGGTTCCATGTCGGTTGAACTGTTATTCTGCATAGCAGGTTGCGAGACTTGAGAAAGTACTGTCGTTGAACTGCTACCAGCTTCTTGAGCCTCCTGTTTCCAAGATAGTTAGTTCTGGTGAGTGATTTTGTTTAAGAGAAAGAGAATAGTTGGGGTTCTTTTGGGGCAGATATTAGTATTTGTAAAGGTAGCTGTAGAATTATTGTTGTAGGAATATATTTTATGAAAGAAATGTCGAAGAACAACAGCTTTTTAAGAGTTATCAGACAAGAAAATGCGGTTGGAAGAAGCTGCTTCTCAGGTTATAGATTTTTGAAAAGCGGCATAAAAAGTTGAAGTCAAGTAGATGTGTGAGGGGTCTAGGGCGAAGTTATGAAAAAGTTGATCCAAATAAGGCTTGGTGTGGGATATCTTAATTAGATGAGTGTCAAAATAGGTTAATGGGTAGGGTTTGAGTTTAACTCGAAATTGATCTGATATGAATCCATTTGACCTGAACCCGACACGTTTAGTGAATAAATCAAAAGTTAAAGTTGAAACCAACTCACTGGTTGGTAATCTGAATGACATGTGCCAGACTTGATAACTCGTTTTGATTAATTTTTCTTTTAATTATAACTTGACAATGATTGAGTTTAGCTCAATTAATTAAAATTCAGAAGAGTATACATGCAAACTAATTTAAGGAATAAATAAATAAATAAATGGGTCTCTTTGGGTCAGAATAAGGTTTTTGAAGTAACGGGTCGAAATTTTGGACACAAACTGCATGATTAGTTTATTGTTAGGTATGATCATTTATTAGCACCGCTACTAAAAAGTTAGAGGTGTCAACAAATGACCTAACATGACAATTCAACTAAAAAATTCATGTTCGGGCTAATCGGTTTAATAAATGGGTCAGATTATGGTTGGATTATGTTTTCTGATCCATTTTTTAAACAAGTCGGGTTCGGGTAGACTCGCAAACTCATTTTTGATAAAAAAAATGATCGTTTAATGTCTTTTTTTTTAATTATTTTTTTTGCTTGTGGGCATAATCTTCTTATTTTTTATTAAATATTCTAGACTTTATAGTTAATAAGTAAAAAAAATAATCAAAAAGGCTTAACGGGTCATATTCGAGTAATTCGGGAATGTTGGAGGGTCGAGTTCGAATTAATTTGATTTGGATCAAGTCAATTTCGGGTCGGGCCCGAACCCAACTTGATAATCCGTTTTGACATCCCTACCCTTATTAAAATCCATTGAATTTACTTTGAGATTTATGTAACACATATAAACAGAATAAATCAATCAAAATTTATATCACACATATCTCAAAGCAAATCCAACGGCTCTCACTTCCCCCAGACCACTTTTCTTCCAAAATTTACCACAAAAATCTGAGTCTAAAGAAACGAACTTCATCAGGAGCAATGTCGAACACACTGGATCTTCTATTTCTCATGCTTTGAGAGCTGTGCCGAAGAAAATATTTCTGGGCATGGCTGGCAACTTGAGTGGGAGTTCTCGTGAACACATAATTACGAGCAATGCCACACCAGTCGCCCTTGCCCAGTTTCTTAAGCCCAACCAAGAACATCTTATGCTCCTCCTCAGTCCATTGTACCGCTGAAAATATATATAAATAATTTTGTAAAAAAGAAAAAAAATGTAAGAATATATATAATTTTGTAAAAAAAAAAAAGGAAACAAATGCAAGAATATATAATTTTGAATATGAATGTAATTTTCATAATTCAGTTTATAAAGAAGAAAATATTGATAGGAAAGCAATTTTTCATAATAAAATATTAGAATTTTTTTATTTTTTTATATTGTTATATATTTTTTATTTGTAAAATTTTTAATATTTTTTATAAAATGTTTCTCATAAATATTTTACCATAAATACGTATTTAAATTATTTTAATATTTTGAAAATTTAAAATTTTATAAGACTTATGAATATAAAATTTTAATTATTTAATATTAATATATATAATTTTGCTCAAAAAGAAAAATCTTTAAGAATATATAGTTTTGAGTATAAATACCATTTTTATAATTCAGCATATAAAGAAGAAAATAATTTCTTATAAAAAATTTTGCTTTTAAAAAAAATCTTAAATTAAAAAATATTAAGAAATTATCTTAATTTATGCTGATATATATTTTTAAATATGTTTAATGAATTAATTTTTTTATAATATTTTATTTTCAAATAAAAAATTAAGATAAAATTTGGATATTTATTTTACCGCCTATCCCACTACTAATAAAAATCAAATTAATGTTTAGCTTATCAAATTTGAAATTCAAATACCAAGATATTTTATTAAAAAATTAATTTATCAAAATAGGAAAATATTTATTCAATATAACAATAATATTTCTATAAATGAAATAATAATAATAATAATAATAATAATCATAATCATAATCATAATCATAATAATAATAATAATAAACAGAAAAAAATAGCACTAGCAATCAATTTTTTTCATAGGTTATAATTCAAAATATCCTATAATTTATGCTAAATATTTTCTTATTTAAAGAATAAATAATATATTATGCAATAACATAATTTATTTATTTATAAAAGAATATTCCGATAACATAAATTAATATATCAAAATAGGAAATTAATTATTTAAAACAGAAAGAAAATTGATTCAAATTACAAAAATTCTAAACAGCTCCAAAATTCATTTTTATTTACACAAAATTCAAAATATATTCTTATTTCAAAACAAAATTTAAAATCAGTACACATTAAAACAATATTTTTCATCAAATTCTCAAACTAAAATACTCAGAATTTACCACTTGAGAAAATCAATTAATTAATAAATAAATGACTAATTAATTAATTAATATAAATTTATATACATATATATATTAATTTAGAAGAAAACTATCATAAAAACTCATTCAAATCACATAATTACATTAGTATTCTATTTTCTAAATACATATCTCTTTAAGTTTACTCATTCAAATTATTCTTTTTACATACTATTTTACTTATTTATACATTCTTTATTTTCATTTTATTATTATTATTATTATTATTATTATTATTATTATTATAAAGTTATCATACAAAACATGCGGTTATTATTATTATTATTATTATTATTTTAATTAATTATTTATTCTTTATTTTATTATTGTTATTATTTTATTTTTTTGCATGAGAAAGTTATCATACAACGTAAAGGAAGAAGAGAGAACCTTTCTTGCGAGCCGCAATGGCGGAGGGGAAACAATCAGACGGCGTCAGCTTCTTCCCGAATATCCGAACACCTTGATTTTGACACGTGCGTGAATTATGGCCGTCCAGATTACAATGAGAGCATTTTTTCCTCATCTTCTCCTTCTCTCTCTCTCTATCTCTACCCAACTCTATTCTCACTCTATCTCTACCCAACGTACTCTATTCTCTCTCAATCTCTACCCAGCTCTACTGTAGTAGAGCTCAAATATGAAATATGTTTGAAGAGGGATTGCATAAAGTATTTATAGAGAGAGAAAGAGCAAAGATATTTGAATTTGATTTTTTTATTTTAAAAAAATCCCAAAAATGCTATAATTATTTCTTTATAAAGATAAATTTTATTTTGTTTTAGGATTAAAAGATACGTTTTCTTTTTTACTGAAAATCCTAAAAAGGATTCAATTTCCTATATTTAGACTATATTTATTTAATAAACCGTACAAGATTTGAATTTGAATTTTTTATGAGTATTTTTTATTTATTTTTGTTAACATATGAACTATTTTTTTTATATATAAAAATGATTTTGTATATCATTTGATATTAGATGTGATAATTAAATTTATTATAAGGGGAAAGTTTGGATTAGAATATTCAGTTCAAATTTTGATTATTATAATTTTTAAAACATTTGAATTTATTTTGGATTAGTATAATTTGAACTAAATGATCTTAAATGTTGGTAAATATATTTTCGTATAATTTTTTAAATTGCGGATTTTAATTTATTTTTGTTAAGATATGAACTATTTTTGGATATATGAAAATAATTTTGTATATCTTTTAAAATTAGATGTGATAATTAAAATTATTAGGAGAAATATTTTTTTAGAATATTTTATTCAAAATTTGATAATTAAAATTTTAAAATATTTGAATTTATTTTTTATAAGTATAATTTGAATTTAATTATTTTAAAATTTTGTTATAATTAAATTTTGATCAGAATATTTTTGAATAAGTTTTATTTGGAATTTAATTTATTTTGTTAAGATATGAACTATTTTTGGATATATTAAAAAGATTTTGTATATCTTTCGAAATTATTCATGATAAATAAATTTATTATCAAAAAAAATTATAAGAAGAAATTTCGGCATATAATATTCTGATTAAAATTTAATTATAACAATATTTATTTTAATAATTAAGGTGGGCCCAGCTTGGACTGGCAGTTTACTAAGCTGGGTTTGAACTTTGAACTACAGCTCGGAATAAATTAAAAACTAATTAGTTTTAATAGAGTTCATTAATTGGGACCAAATTAGTTAAGTCTATAATTAGTAGATTCATGGTTTTTTTCTATGGCATGATTAGAACCAAATGAGTGGCAGCTTCGATATTTTATACAATCAAATAATGAATATTAGTAATGTTTATATTAATTTTAATTTTTTTAATTAATTAGTAAATAAAGTAATTTTAATTTTCATATTAAGAATTTCTCTATTTACCTTTTTTAGTAAGAATTTTTCAGAAGGGGATTTAGGTATATAGCACTTAAAATATTAACATTTAAATATTTCACATCTAAATTTAATTTACTTTTTACATTTATAGCACCTAAAACATCCGAATAAAAATTAACATGGCCGTAAAATTTCTAAACCCGTGATTGGCTTGTTGAACCATCGTTCACTCTGCCAGAGATGTCGATGCCGTCCCTTGCGAACTTATTGCACATACACTCGTTGATGCTATCACCTCGAGCACTGCCCCACCTGGACCCATTGATGCCCTTGATGCGAACACAAGTGTGAGTTCCATGCCTAACTCGTTGATGCCATTGCCTATAAGCTCCTAACAATGACGACGCTTCTAACCAAATTCTTGAAACCCTTAACAATAAAGAAGAGCAAGGAAATCGGATAAATGTATCTGGCTTTGACATGTCTAGGTTATGGAGGGCCAAATGACGGTAATGATGGACCCAGAGGAAGGCATCGACGGGCCCAATGACATGTTGCACAAGATACAATCAGTACCTAACAATATCTTTTAACTCCACGAACGAAATGCTGGATAGCACAAATAGTGAAATTTTTAAATAAAATATATAAATGTTACGCTTTTTGTGTTATATATTTAAATCCCTTATATATATATATATATATATATATATATATATATATATATATATATATAAATGGGTATAATAAAAGTGAAAACCTTTTAACTAATTATATCAGGCCAAACAGGCTTCATAATAAGCTTTCAAATGCCTTAAACACCTCCTATAGAGCCTTATCCTTTCCATTCTTTGAGTGTCCACTCAACTTAGCAACAACTGAACTACCCCTTCAAGATTTTTACAAAGACCAAACTTGGTGGTGCCCTTAGAACTAAGGACTACATTGAGCCCTCAATTTCCATGAATCAATATAGATATTTAATAAATATTTGATAATCACACTTAGTTGGTTTAATTAATCACTTAATTAATTAATATCTTAGAGTGCTTGTTATAACCATTAAAATTTTATTAATGCAATTTCCCTTATCAAGTAGACATTTGATAATTAGTCAAAAGATTTGGTGGCTAAAATAAAGATAATTAGCCTAAGAAATTAGTAATTGATTCACGAGCCAACTCATTTAAAAAATATTAATATAAAATACACTTAAAATACATCAAAATTGAGGTGTTTAAACATTAATTCATTTAAAAATCTCCTAAATTTATCTCATTTTCTTATATCAAGTGATTATTTATAATTTCTCTTCTAATTTCTCATTCCTTTTAGCATTTTATAATAATAACTGCTTCAATCATAATCATTTTCTCTTTTATAATAAATGAGCCGCCTCGTAAGACTCCAAGTCGTAGAATTAAGCTCGAGTTCGAGCGAGAATGTGATTGATTAATCAAGTTCAAGTTAGACATGACTCGAGCTCAGCTCGACCAGTATAAACCCTTATATAAAACTAAGCAAAACATAGGTTCAAAAAAAATATTTCAGACAAAGAAAGAAAGCATATCAACTTGCTAAGAACAATTATAAAACATAATAGTATCATTATAGCCAAAGAATTAAATTCACTGAAATACAAAGTAATCAAATAATATTTTACAACACAATTAAATGATACACAAGGAGCTTTTCTTCAAGCACCTAATTGAAGAATCCTTCAATAATCTAGAAGAATCTTACAGTGGATTATGGAGAATAATTTGGAGAAATCACTTTCAAAGCTTTGAAGCAAATACCTCACATGTGATGAGGTCATCCATGGAGGCAGATCTACCAGAGCCTAAAACTGGCAGTAGATTGAAAAGAGGCTCATTGATTGCGTTTAATTTACTGCTGGACTCAGCAAACTCACTGAAAGCCTCAGAAAATATGGAGAAAAGAAGATCTGCTGAAGAGACTAGATCATTCAGGAAGTAGAACCTTAGGCTCTGCAATGGAAGGAAATAAGCAGTGAATAAGACAAGAATGTAACAAAAAGCAATGAAGTTAGGCTTCATTTGGGACGGCTTTCTTACTACTTCTTACTTTTTAGTATAAAAATTTTAATTTTTTATTAAAAAACGGCTTTAAAAAACTGTAAGAAAGCTGTCCCAAACGAAACCTTAATAAGTGACATTTATCTACGAACAAAAAGAGAACATGCTAGCTAGTTTGATTGGTAAAAAATTGGAGAATAGTTGCCAAGATCGTGATTCGAATTATGTAAACCAAATTTGTGTCTTGCACTCGCCGTTTTCGAAAAAAATTATGGAAAAACAAAGGAAATCTCATGTGAGGTTATAGGAGATAATCGGGGTCAAAATGAATCTCAAAGCTATTGTATTTGCTTTAAAATGAATGCAATATATAGATATTCAATCGAATTGTATATTGCGCATCTCAAAGACTGACAAAACTTTAGTTTTGAGTTATCCCGGCCCCTTTTTTTTGTCCTTTTAAGTTATGATGCAAGAACATTCCAAGGGGAAGGAATTAGTCAGCATGGGACTTCTACTTGTTAAATAGTTCAAATGTTATTAAGAAGAATAACATCATGAATTAGAATGGAGATTTCAAACATTGACAATCATGATTCAAACCATATGGACAATCAATCCAAATTTCATTCATAATATTATGACCTAATTTTTTTCTTGAGGTTATATTACAAGAGCATTCCAAGAGGAAGGAATTAGTCAGCGTAGGTCATACCTGTGCATAGGCTTATGTTAAGCAGAATAATATAAGAAAGAAAATTTCAAAACTTTTGAAAAACATGATTCAGAATAATTCTGTTGGACTATCAACATGAATGATGAGAGAAAAAAAAAACTTACCTTTAAGTCTTGCCAAGAAAATCCATTATCAGAAATAATCTTATCAATAAGACCAGTAAAGAATAACGCAATTGCTTTAATGTGCTTGGGAGATTTGTCACAGTGAAGACAAACAAGATCATGATCAGCTTCAAAATATATGCTTCCAGCATGGTCTTTCGTTACAGAAATCAGGGCCATGCATATCTTGTCGGGAACAACATTTATCCGGCAACAAGAGTTATGCCGATCTGAGTATTTAAAGCCAAAATAATTTGGCTTATCTGGAGCAGGTGCTTTCAGTAAGACTGATCCAACTCCATATTTTCCATTATCTGCAAGGTGAAGGGCAGGCTTCACTTCAACCAGGGCCCTGCATGTATGCATATATTAGCTTGCAAATATAACTTCAATTGTATTTTTCAAGATAGTAGAACTAAAATACTAGTTATATTAAGATTCAAAGTGTATTTGTTCATCAACAAATTTCCTTAAAATATTCGGAAACCATTGAGAAAGTAAGGCAATAAATAACAGTGTTGTAGGTCATTTGAAGAAAGCTATATATATGCACTTGCTATATTCTTACCCTTTTGGAAGATTGGGTACTAGAACATATAGGACAATTGGATTATATGCTCCTAGAAAGCCTTCATGATGGGTAGCATGGTGCTTCAGGAAATACTCCATTCGATTCTGGATTTCAGCCATCTCAAATGAAGAAATAGATGTAGAGCAATATACAATAATGATAATTGCAGAAGTAGCAATGGAGCTTTTGAAGCAATTGGCCACTGCCTCACAATTTAGCAGAGCCTGCTCCATTTCAGCAGCCGGACCTCCAGGCTGGAGTAACATTGTAGGAGGATCCAGACCTAGCTGTCCAGCCATGTAAAGAACTTCTTTGTGCAAGGTTGCCTAAACGGAACATGAGGAACAACTCTTACAGTTAGTTCATTATCTCATAAGAGACAGCAAACTAAACCAATATATATAATGAAAAATATGAAAATCATTAATTGCTACCTGGCTATATGGTCCAATACAACTAGGAGCCCAGCATGATATGCTTTGTACATGCAAAACTCGTTTACACTGATCAGTTGACACCAGAACTTCAACATACGCATTGCCTAGACCGAGCTCTGCAATAGGCAACTCAATCGTACTACGCGATGGGACGCCAAAAGAGCACTTCTTTTCAGTAATGAAACTCACATAAACATCATTGGCTAATCCAAATTGTTTCATATCAGAAATGTAAAGGTGGATGTACAAAACATGAGCCCAATCAAGATCATCTTTCTCCAGCTGTAACTCAATTGCATGAAGAACTGACATGAGATCTTTCTGCAATCCTGCCAGGACAATTAAAGATAGGTGTTTTGGTGAAAAAGAAACTTCTTGACAAATAAGATAAAGTGAATTTCATGGCCTAAGAGAAAAGTTTTATACCCTCAGAAGTGCTAGAATTTGGAACCCAACACCCAATGGAGAATGTGTCCCTTTGGCAAATTGATTTGCTCATCTTTACTTGCTCAATTGTGTCAAATCTATCAAATACTGCATCCATAGATTTGCACTTCTCCAAATAATTTGGCAAAAACTCTTTCTCAACATGAAAAACAGAACCTGTTTTTTCTGAAGTAAAATCATTGTTTTCCTTATCCGTGCATGAAGAATCTTTTCTCTGCTCCAGATGGAAAGCCAATGGATGAATAATACCAACAGGTGCAATTGAATCAGGTGAATGTAGTACTACTTGAAACTTGTCAAGTACAATTCGAGCATTCTGGAAATGAACACAATAAACTGTTTCATGTCAAGCTACATAAAACCTGTTAAATGAATACTATATGGCCCTCTTTAAATAAGGTCATCGCTATTCTTACACTTCATTACGCAAAAGCTTGACGTGAGAATGTTACCCAGCCACTTCAATATAGCTATGAAGTATTGACTCTTATAGAAGGAAGCATAAATATACGGTAATTCCAGAAACTCGGGGACTCTTGAATATTCCAAAACAGATAATCTATGTGGCATTATCCAATTTTTAATGTCAAACCAGATAGTTTGATATCACATTAGGCACAGCGTCCAGTTTAAATTTTTGAAAAATCTAATACTTATTTTAAATGTAGGTAAATGAGAATAAAATAACATCATATATTTGTAAGATCTTGTAAAGTTTTCTGTTATTTATGTTGTGTGCCTCCTTCCATGAAGTATGTACATGACTATATAAAAAAAATGTTCATCAAAGATGCATGAATATGAGCATGGCGTTAGGTTACGATACAACACCAGCCATCACACACCTATTAGGCTATTATTGAAAAAATAGGATAAATACACGCACTTAGACACTACATTATAATGTTATAACTAAAAAAAAAAGTAATAATTATACAAATTAAATAAATAAGAAATTATTTCAAATAATAATAATTTTAGTTAAACTGCTAATAAAATTAAATATATATATTTAAATTTACCAAATATCTTAAACTTAATTGAAGAAGAAATTATCACATTGTATTATAGATTGGTGGCTTTAAGTTGAAAATTTTGATTCTTTTTCAGAAAATAAAAAATAAACATTATAAGAAAATCTTAGTAAAATAGAGTGAAATAAGAAAAGTAAAATTAGTGTTAACTATTAATTTTTTTAAGTAATATATTTTAAAATAAAAGAGAATGACCAATTTAACTTAAATTATTTATGTAATTTTTTTTTAAAGTTAAAACTATTATTCATGACATATTTGTAGGACACACAAGTCCATTATTTTTTTATTTATTTTAAATGGAAACTTAGATGGGGTGTCCAGCACATGTTAGCGCATGTCGAACAACGTGTCATGCACGTGTCCGATATGACACACTTCATCATTACGAAATATCGATGCATCATAGATGTTTATACTTTATATATTAGATGACGATACTGTTTATAAATTACAATCTTTTTTGTAGGCCCAAAAAATTAAAAGTAGATAGGAAGAAGAATGCTAATATTATTTAAGAAAATTTATAAGATATAAAATCGAGATTCACTCGCTCAAAACAACGAGGACTTGCTCGCCCATACAATCAATGAATCACTAACCCAAAGGAGACTCAATAACCAACTACATTGGGGAATCACTCACCCAAATACGAGGAATCTATCACTCTCATTCTTTAACTCTTTCACCAAAACTTCAAATGTCCAAGCTTTTTAGAACATCAAATATGAACTCTTTGGGGAGTAAATAAGGTGGCTAGTGGTTGCAAAATATAATTGAATGAGATGGATAGTAAATGATAAGTAGTCGTTGTAAAGTTCAAGAAGTATCGACCAAATTTCATCATCCTGGAAACTCATTGGTGGAGCTTCTGCCCCATGATAAGTACTTGTTGATCTATACCTACGTAAATACTCAAATTAAGATGTGGTGAAATCCACTCTGATACTAATTAATGTAGCACCAAAAAATAAATTGAATTGAAAGTAGATAAGAGGTATTTCAAGACTATTTAGGGCAATTACATGAGATAATGAGAATTCACTTCCTCAAAACTACAAGGGCTTGCTATCTCATAGCAATTGATAAATCACTCACCCAAAGAGGACTCACATATTATAATGGGGAATCAATGAATCACTCACTCTCTCACCATTAGCTCTCTCATAAACTCTTCCATGACTGAGCCTTTTATAGCATGAAAAATGAACATATTCTCACCCATAACAAACAATGAATCACTCACCCAAAGAAAACCCACTCACTCATTACATTGGGGAATTACTCACTCACATAAGTGGTTAGGTTGGTAATTAGGGAGTATAATTAAATAAGGTTGTCAGGAAAAGGAAAATGGTGGTAGGAAAACTCAACTAATATCCAGTGAATACTTCATTTTTTTCTTTTTTTACAAAACATCTTCATATATGCGACAGCTTATATCATATGAAATCACTTATGCTGATTCAATCCTTCCCTTGTTGATTGTTCCCTCAGTGAATATATTATTTAAGGTTTATGGACAGTCAATCTAAATGGAATTATAAAGGTTAAAAATTAACAGACGGTAAAGCATGCCTTTAGGAATCAAAAAATAAATGAAAAAAAAGGTAAACTAAGACAGGACATCACATTTATGAAAGCAGGAAAGCGGATAACTTACTTTAAAAAGTGGGCAATCAAGAGTTAATGTTTCATATTCTCCTCCTTCACCACATACATTAATTCCATAAAGCCTGAACAAACAACAAGAAGTAAGCATAAGCATAGCCATCATTGCAAGCGGTTTACATTTCTGTGCAAAAGAATTCTCATTATTAGAATTTAGACCTACATGAATGACAGGATGAAGGCAATTTTCTATGTTTTTTGGTCGGGATAATAACCTGGATAAAAATAAATTCTTATAGAGTTGTCAAATAAGATGTATATATATATATATACACTTTGAATAAACTATCAAATAAGGAAATTTAAAGCTTTCGAATAGCAATATGAATCTTTTAATAATCTTTCTTAAAGAAGAAACAAATCTTATTTGTAAGGATGAAGGTGGAGATAAAATCATCATGCATGCAAATTTGTAAATGGAAAGGTAATAAAGGATAAATCTATGTGAGCAAAAGGTATAAGCATTAGAGATGCTAAAATTCGCACAGGGGTTTGATCTGTAGAAGCTAAACAAAAATGGTACCGCATGATAAGCAATAGAAAATCTAGAATGTAACATTTTAGATTATTCTTTCATTTTAATCATTTGAAAGTCAACAAGTTGATCATAACAAAGCAGAATATATGAGCTGCTGTATCTGATAAAATTCGGTGGAATCGTGTGCTTTATTCTGCTAACTGAAGCACCGAGAATTAAAGCTTAACATGACAGCACTCAAAACAACAGTTTTTGTTTATTTACTCATTTCTTTGAAGGAAATTGATAGTTATTCTTCTGGAGTTTGAACTAAAATTACCATGAACGGAACTCCAAACTATAAATATCCATTTATTTCTTTCCAGAATATAAAGTGATATCTTAGCAATGCCATAAGAAGACTTCCACTCTTTCAAGCAAATATGTTAATTTATATCTGGTTTGCAAGAAATCTGAGCAAATCTTGAGGAAAGACTTCCTCACAATCAACTAATTTTCTTAAAGCCGACAAGTGTAAAAAAGCATAAAAATAACCAAGCCAAATAGTTCTTGTAGCTGTTTTTATAAGAATCAGGTAGAATTTATTAGTTCATATTTTGTGTAAGTTGATATACCCCACACATACTCTTTCATTTGAAGCAGATAGCTTTGTAGATCCACAAGTTCCTGCCCAAGGTGTTTCTGGTTCAGGCCCATAGCTGCAACCTACAAAATTGATGTGATGCGGGTAAAAAAGAACTTAGATTATCAGAGCTAACAAATGAAAGTAAATAAGAAAGAAGAAATATATGACAGTAATCTACAAATCTGATAATTAACAAATCAAAATAGTTTCTGTATAGCACCCACGTACCGTGGATGTAAACAATAAGCAAGAATATCATCTAGATTTAAAACAACAAAACAAAGGAATCCCATGAATAGCACAATGTGAATCAAGACTAAATAACACGGATCTTTTCCTTGTTTTAGCCTTACCGAGGTGGAAGAGGCTTCTCCAGGACTCTAGCAATTTCTCTGTTATTTGATCACCAGCATCCGATTTCTACACTATTTCTAAGTCATTACCTACTGTTTCTATGATAGGCAGGTTCAGCTATGGTGGTTTCTCTATTAAGCGCTTGAGCATAGGACCCGGCAAGGCAGCACGGGCCCCACGGTATAGGCTTTCCAGAATCTGAAGCAGATCAGAGGAGTATTGTTTGGTTTTCTAGAATTTTGCATTGTTTTATAATTTTTGTAGCATTCAATTTGCATGGGTTGTTCGTTTGGATGTTTTAGGAGTGTAGAGAAAAACAAATGCAAGGGTTTGAAATTTTGGGCATTATGTTGAACTAACATAAATGCAAAATAACATTTGAAGAAATTTAGAATACACCCATTAGGCTGTTTTTGAGGTATTCTTAATTCATCAACATCAATCGAATTCGGAATACATCTGATGAGGCGGATCGCAACCTCAATGCAATATTGTTGGAATCAACACCATCAATGACATGCACCTCACAAGAACCTGCCCCCATAATGTGACCCCACTACAATCCACATATGCAACCTACTATCTCACATCAATTGATCTCTGTGACCACATTGCGCCATCACCTTGTGCTCGCTACCCCATCAACAAGCCCACACCTGTGAACACACCTGAGACCAAACCAAATGGCCCCGAGGCTATACCTCAATCATTCTCGCCCGTCGTGAGCATGTTCATTGCCTATAATTCATTTACACTTACATCCACCAAAAAAAAAAAAAAGAATTGCATGTCTTTACTTTACAACCAACCAAACAACCTTAAGAAATCAAAATGCAAAATATCTAATTAACAATCATTTGAAATATGATAATATCCTAAATATTTGCAACCAAACAACCACAAAACTAGTATTTAGTTTAGCTTGGAGGTGGTTGGTGCGGTTGGTATTAATAGGAAGACTACGACATATAAATGACAATCCTTGCTTTTGGAAAACAAATTGAGGCATTCATGCCCTAAGTTTTCACTTGGGTGATGAGATTTTTGTGTTGAGAGTCTAGTCGTAACAACGTCTATAACTCCACCAAGATTGGTGACATGCTTCCTCCTAAGCTTCATTCCTCTTCAATGTCAAATTAGTAATAGAATCAAGGTCAAGGATGTCGCCTCGGAGAAAAGGCAAACATCCTGTTCAAGGACTCCCCATAGAGGATCTACAATGTGAAATTGACTAGGATAATGTCTCTCAATGTGCAAACAAAGGGGCCATGGGGACACCCAACCATATTTGATGAAGTTAAAGAAGACAGAGAGGAGGAAAACCAATTCCATCAAATGGTGATTGGTGTTTCATTAAGACAAAAGAATAAATGAATGCCCATGAAAGCAACTTCATATTTTATAGGGTGATTGATCGAGTTAAATTAATGAAGAACCATTTGAGAATTATCTCATGCCAAACTCCTTGAAACACATAATGTAGCTTGCTGTTAAATCTATTCATAAAACCCTCAAACTTGAAAAAGTCAAGTGTCAAATTGAGATAAACACTATTACCCTTACAAAGAAGGTGGGATTCAATACACAGAGTGTGAATGGAGGTTTAAAGATAGGAGTTTGGTACAAAACATAGGAGGACGACAAACATTATGGTCGGTAATGGATTCATAGAGAGAGTGGACACAACCAATGAAGTGAGGAGAGATGAGAGTAGGCTGAGGCTTGCCACCAACAACTAGGAGACCAAGGGTGGTTGTGGTTGGTTGAATTATAAAGGGGGAGGGGGGGTGGGGGGGATGGATTCTCTATAAGAGAAAACATAGATGAAATATAGAGAGTATTTGGTATTATGTGCTGAGATGAGAAAATTGGAAAAAAAGATAAGTGGGAGTATATGTAAAGCATAACACTGTCGTTGCAAAGTCTCAAGTCCTAGATGAGAAAAGTGAAGGGTTGTGTTAGGTAGTCGACAGCCAGCGTAAAATTTGTAGAATAATCATGACATGAATCTTTTAATACATTGTGTTAATGCTAGAGCGTTCCATATAAGCGACTCACTGTATGGCCTGAATAGGGCGAGAAGCGTGCAAGAGTTGTTGCACCGGCATCCGGGTGCAGTGTTAAATAGGAAAGGGTTCTCACATCATGGACGGATGTGGTCAAAGAAGCTAGTCCGTGAAACTAAAATTAGGATAGGAACTTGGAATATAGTTTTCCTTACAGGCAAATTAATGGAATTAATAGATATTATGATTCATAAGAACATAAATATTCTATGCATTCAGTAAACTAAATGAATTGGAGAGAAGGATAAGGAGATTGATAGTTTAGGATTTAAACTATGGTATTCTAGTAGGAGTCATACTAGAAATGATGTAAGTGTGATTATAGATAAGAGTTTGAAAGATAATGTTTTAAAAATTAGTAGAATTGGTGATAGGATTATAACTTTAAAGATTATTGTTGATGCAAAGATTATTAATATTATAAGTGCTTATACTCCTTAAGTAGGTTTAGATATGTGTTCAAAATTAAAATTTTGGAATGACTTAGAAAAATTAATACATAAGATACCTCTTGAAGAAAGAGTTTTTATTGGAGGAGATTTAAATTGACATGTTGGTAGAGAGGTAGATGATTTTAAAAGCATTCATGGTGGCTATCGGTTTGGAGCGACTAATGAAAAGGTAAAACCATATTAGATTTTGCTAAAACTTACGATTTTGTAATTGTTAATACCTTATTTAAGAAAAGAAACGAGCATCTCATCACTTATAAGAATGGATATAGTAAAACTCAGTTTGATTATTTTCTTATAAGAAAAATAGATTGTTTAGATTGCAAAAATTATAAAGTTATTCCGAGTGACAGTTTATGTACCCAATATCGCTTATTAGTTTTGGACTTTAAGATGAAGAGACAGAATATAATATAAAAAATAAAGTAAAATGTTGTTCTAGGATTAGATGGAGGTATTTAAAGAATATTAATAAAAATATTTTTAAGGGTAAGATTCTACATCTTAATATTTTCTCTATACGCGGGATGAAGCTAATTTTATGTGGAAAAAAACTAGTGATGAATGTAAAGGATGTACATGTAGTATCAAAGAGAAACGCTCCTAATAGTAAAAATAATTGTTAGTGGAATCAAAATATGCAAGAAAAGATAAAAAATAAGAAACTTTGTTATAAAAATTGGTTTAAATGTTAAAACTCTGATAATTGGGAAAGATATAAAGAGGCTTATAAGGAGTTTAAGAAAGCAATATGCAATGCAAAGATTTTAGCTTTTAATGATTTATATAATATATTAGATACTAAGGAGAGCGAAAGATATATGTATAAGTTAGCCAAACAAAAAAATAATAGTAAGGATTTAGTTCAAGTGAAGTGCATTAAGGATGAAGATAAAAAAAATACTTTTATTAGAAGAGGATCTTCAACAAAGATGGATGAGATATTTTGCTAAGCTTTTCAATGAAGATTGTGAGAATACGATTGACTTTAGTGATCTGAACATCCTAAATGAAAATAAAGATTTTTATTTTTGTCGGATTTTTAGTAAAACTAAAGTTAGAGAGGCTTTGAAGAAAATGAAGTGTGAAAAAGCTGTTGTACCTTATGATATTCTAATAGATGTGTGAAAATGTTAGGGGATGAAGGAATTTCTTGGCTTATTAAACTTTTTAATATTATTGAAGACAAAAAAGATGTCAGATGAGTGAAAAATGATTGTTGATTCATATTTTTAAGAATAAAGGTGATGCACAAGATTGTGCGAATTATAGAGGAATTAAGTTAATATGTCATACTTTAAAACTATAGGAGAGAGTTATGGAACATAGGTTACGACGTGATACTAATGTTTCTCAAAATCAATTTGGATTCATTCCGGGTAAGTAACTATAGAAGCTATACATTTATTGAAAGGTTTGATGGAGAACTACAGAGAGAATAAAGAGGATCTACAATATGATACTTATTGATTTAGAGAAAACATATGATAAAGTTCCAAGAGAAGTATTATGGAGAGTTCTAGAAAAAAAGGGGGCTAATAATGCTTATATTTAAATCATTAAGAATATGTATACAGGAGCTGTTACTTGTGTTCAAACACAAGATGGTTTGACCAAGTATTTTTCTATTTCAGTTGGATTACATCAAGAATCAGCCTTAAGCCCATAACTTTTTGCTTTAGTTATGGATGTTCTCACTAGACATTTGTAAGAGGTTGTACCCTGGTGTATGCTTTTTGATGATGATATTCTTCTTGTTGATAAGACTAGAGAGAGTTGAAGGTAAACTTGAATTATGAAGGTCAACCTTAGAGTCTAAAGGATTTCGTTAGAGTAGATCTAAAACTGAATATATGGAGTATAATTTTAGTAGTAATAGATCTAGTAGACACGTTTTAGATATCTTGGGTCTATTGTTCAAAGTGATGGTGAAATAGATGGGGATATTATTAGTAGAATTCAATTTGGATGGTTGAAGTGGAGGAATGCATCGAGCATGTTGTGTGATAGAAAAGTCTCCCTCAAACTTAAGGGAAAATTCTATAAGATGGTGGTGAGACCTACAATGTTTTATAGTGCAGAATGTTGGCCATTAAAAGAGAAGCATAACATTAAGTTATTAGTTACAGAGATGAGGATGCTCGAGTGGATGAGTGGTTTTACTCTTAGAGATGGGATACGAAAAAAGCATATACGTGAAAATGTTGGAGTAGCTCCAATGGAAGATAAGATTATAGAGAATCTCCTTAGATGTTTGGTCACATAAAACAACGGCCTTCCGATGACCCAGTTAGGAGAGTAGATGCATTAGATTTGTCTTATGTTAAGAAAAATAGAGATAGACCTAAAAAGGCTTGGTTGGAAAATATTAGAAATGACATTTCTTTATTATATTTAAATGAGAATTTGTCTCTTAATAGGACACAGTGGAAAAAAAGATTCATGTGGCCGAGCCCACGTAGTAGGATAAAGGCTTGATGTTGTTGTTGTTGAGTCCTTGTGTGCTATAACTTTGATCTTCTTCCATAAAGGCAAAATTTAAAATCGGTGGATTGATTCTATAAGAAAATCAAATATCACTAGTTACAACAAAAAATTATGCTCGGAACAATGAGACGAATTCGACATTACTTGCTCCAAGTCATTTGCATGGTTTAGCTAACTTGCATGACAACATCCTTAAAAAACTATTGCTTATGATAATTATAAGCTTTTCTTTTATGTGGATGGGATCTACAATGACAGTAAACCTTGTGATAAAGCCATTGTGTGTTAAATTTAAAAGGGCTTCCATTAGGATTCTTTAAATTAAATGTGAAAAAGACATCCATTTAAAAGTTTGCAACTTATTGGAACTAAAGCTTATAAACCAGATATACATCATATTTTGAATATATTTGGTTTGACCTTATTCGATGAATTTGTTATCATTTTTTTATAATATTCTATCTTTCTGCCACTACATTGTGAATTTACATCCAATTCTTTTGTTAAATAGCTCTATATAGATTGTTCCTAAGGTTATTTAGATGATGAGACTGTATCCACTATTAATAGTAGATTCTAATGACATGTTATTCACTAATAGACATAGGTTTGTTTGTAATGACAAATGGATTACATTGTATGTAAACCCAAAATTTATGTCTGAATTTGCTTTATCATATCCTCAATTTGTCAGAGTTGAGTCGCTTTAATTTAGGCAGATTAATGCAAGACTTCGTCGTTTTTCATGTCTAATGCTTTATGAGACTCTAGCAATTCGACATTACTTTATGTCATTTGCATGACTACCTAACTTGCATGAGAACATCTAAAAAAACTATTGCTTATGATAATTATAAGATTTTCTTTTATGTGGATGGGATCTATGATGAGTGTAAACCAAATGTAATGCCATTGTGCGTTTAAATTTAAAAAGGCTCACACACATTAATATTCTTTAAATTAAATGTGGAAAAGACATCCATTTAAAATTTTGCAACATATTGGAACTAAATCCCATAAACCAGATGTTCATCATATTTTGAATATTTTTTGTTTGACCTTATTCGATGAGTTCGTTGCCTTTTTTGGATTATTCTCTTTCCACCACTACTTTGTGAATTTGCATCTAATCCTTTGTTAAATAGTTCAAAATTAGATTGTTCCTAAAGTCATTTAGATTATGAGATTGTACCACTACTAATAGTAAATTCCAATGACATCTTATTCACTAATGAATATAGGTTTGTTTGTGATTACAAATAGATTACTTTGCATGAAACAAAATATATGTCCAAATTTGTTTGATTCATATCATATCCTTAATTCGTTAGAGTTGAACCTCTTTAAGTCAGGCAAATTAATGCAAGATTTAGTCATTTTCTGTGTCCAAGGCTTTATGAGACTCTAGCAATTTTTTTGCTATTTATTTACCTATAGTTCACATTTTTATGTTATTTATGTGTTATTGCATACAGTTTTATTATGTGGATTCTACTTTGGCGGTTTCTCTATAAGGCGCATTGTGGAAATTAATAGCATGTTCAACTTTCATTCACTCTTATGTATTTCTATTTTCAAAAGATTTCCTCACAAGTTCAACTTTTGTTTACATGAAAAAATATAAAATATAAGGCTATTTTAAATTCTTGATTTTTTTTATAAGATTCAAGTATGAATTTTGAAACATATTGGAACTAAAGCCCACAAACTAGATATTCATCATATTTTGAATACTTTTTATTTGACCATATTCAATGAGTTCGTTGTCATATTTTTGGATCTCTCTTTCCACCACTGCATTGTGAATTTATATCTAATCCTTTGTTAAATAGTTCTATGCAGATTGTTCCTAGGCCATTTAGATGATGAGATTGTATCCACTACTAATAGTAAATTCCAATGACATCTTATTCACTAATGAATATAGGTCTGTTTGAGATAACAAATGAATAACTTTGCCTGAAACAAAAAATTTATGTACAAATTTATTTGATTACTATCACATCCTTAATTGGTCAAAGTTGAATCTCTTTAAATCAGGCAGATTAATGCAAGATTTACTCGTTTTATGAGACTAGCAATTTTCTTGCTATTTATTTACCTATAGTCAGATTTTTTATGTTATTTTCTTGTTATTGCATACACCTTTATTATGTGGATTCTACTTTGGCGGTTTCTCTATAAGGTGCATTGTGGAAGTTAATGGCATGTTCAGCTTTCATTCATGCTTGTGCATTTCTATTTTCAAAAGATTTCCTCGCAAGTTTAACTTTTGTTTACATGAAAAAAATATATAACATGCGGCTGCTTTAAATTCTTGATTTTTTTTATAAGATTCAACTATGAATTTGATGGTTATTTGAAGACATATTAGGCTAATCTAGAGTCTAGCATCAACCATATCTATTAACTAGTATTTAAAAGTTTATAAAAGAAGGATGTAGACATGTAATTTAATATTATGTAAATGAATAAAAAATTTATTTTCTAGTTTTAAGTCTTGAGTGTGGTTCCCTTGAGTATGGTACAATTGTGACATCTAATTTTGGGGTAAATCTTCTCCTTATATCAGCGTGAGAAAAGAATTCTTACTTTGATAGTTTCTTTCCCATATCTAACTTCTACAAAACTTGATAATGCCATTGTAAATGTTCCTGTTTTTGTTCAAATTGGACACCATTGGGAGTCTTATTGTTGCAATTAGATTACAATTGCTCCGTATTTTTTTGTGGTTTGAATTTCTAGCTTATTTATTTGAATTTGTTATTTCATTGTTTTTTCGATTCTAATTCTCTTATTTGTTGTTTGCAATTAACGAAAGTAGGTTGCTACTCATTCAGTGGTTTTTTATCTGCGAATCCTAAGTTACCAAGCTTGACTTACATGCATTGCATAATTCTAATTGCATTAAAAAACTCTAGCATTATATCATGAAGATTAAGCAAAGCATTGGCTATTTCACTCAAGAGTAAACTGAAAGTTTATACAAATGAATATCAACAAAAAACATAAAAAGAAGCAACCAGAAATTACTAATGGAAAATTTTACCTTAATAATAACAGCTACAATGCCTCTTCTTATCTGCAAGCACAAACAGGTCAGGCCATTTTGTAAAAGAAGATAGATATGTATAAAAGCAATCTGCCACAAACAATAAAATAGTTACATTAATTTATAAATTACCATCTCATCAAGGAGGAAAGCTTGATCTTCCTTCCATAAATAAGCCAAAGAAACAAGGCCTAACCTTGCACAAATGCTCTCCACTCTGAGCCTTTGATAATCAGATGCGATAGCGCCGGATGATACAGCTGTCACAGAAGGAATCTGTTGTTTAACTTCTTGTAGCAAAATAAACAAATCCTCCACTTCATCTCCAGGAGTAATTCTGTAGCTTAATTGTTGATTCCTACACAAATAGAAAACCATTTTCCATCTTATAAGAAGAAATAAAGAAGGTGCAGACCTTAAACATCAAAATGTTCTTTTAAACAAAAACAAAAAAGTTATAGAACAATTGAATGTAGTTTCCGTTGCAATTAATTCAAATAAATTTTACGCTAATAATGCAAGCATAAAGAACAGTGTATCAAGTTTTCCAACAAGGCAACAACAAACGTGAAAGTTAGAAATAGAAATATCTAAATCTATCAAGTCACAGAAAGCTAGTCTATAAAATGTTAACAATAAGAAAGACTACCATATGATGTAAATTCATAGTTAATTATACACTTCATGGAAGGACGGGATCAAATTGAAGTCTCAAAATGGTACATAGAACAAAATCAAACATTATCTTAAAATCAGAAAAGAAAAACAAAACTGATTCAGACAATTAAGGCAACATGATTCATAAATAAAAGGAATGAATTAGATGAAACACGACACGAAAGAGCTCCAAACAATGATGAGACAAACAAAAAATAAATAAATGCCAAAGCAGAATGGAGCCTCCACCTAGTTGATCCCTGTATCCTTCGACGAAACAATGGCAATCCCATACATTCAGCATAGCCAATGACAATTTGGTGGCCAACCTGTAGCAAAAAAAAAACATTGTTTGTTAGCAATTAGAAAAGTATTTCAACCTATACAAACTATATTAATCTATAGTTTTATACTCTCACTGAGCCCAACTAAATGTTGAAAATCTTCTCCTAACCTTCAATAATAACAACATTAGGATATTCTACATATCCCTATGATATCCTGTTCACATACACTTGAAGTTCATATACACTTGAATTCAGTATCTATCAGCAGCAGCTTTATTTTTTTCCTTTTTGTTTCACATTATAGTAGTAAATGTTGCAAGCCTTATAGACTAACTAGAGAATTAAGAAACGATTTTTTCACTTATTCCATGCATAACTTAGAAGGCTAATCTTCCCACCTTGCAATGGATGTCTATACCCCTCAAAGAATTTTATATTGTGCAAGGATCAATTGCGCACCTTCCTCGGAAACTTTCAAAAAGTAAACCAATCAAAAGAAGAGGTAATAGAGTCTAGTTAACAACGATTAAAAAACCAAAAAATAAATAAAAACAAGAGAAGAATCTTACAGTTTGGTACATGTAGCTATCCAATTCATCAACAGAATCATCAACTGGCATCAAATTGGCCAGAGCAACAATCTACAGCCAGTCAATCAGGTAAGAGCAAAAGCATAATTAAACAAGGAATGAAAAAATAAATGAAGGAAACAATACAAAAAGTGATCGGGTTTACTAAAACGACCTCGTGGCCGTAATCCATGCACTTCATCATCGCGAAGCAGCTATCCTTTCCCCCACTCACCAACGCAACCACCTTCATCCCAGCGATCTACGACTTTAACACTCGTTTCACTAATTTGAACGCCACAGCCTCGGCAATTTGACAAAGAGGTGGATGAATTTCGCCGGGTAAGCGTGGTCGCCGTCGAATATGATAAGCTTAATCAGATAGCTATGTTGTGACGGCAGAGCGATAGCGTCCTCGCCGGAAAAGAAGGCGACAGTCGAACCGGCGAGCCGCGGCCGTCGGCTAGCGGTAGAGGTGACGGCTTCGAGTAAAATCATACCCCGTCTGGTTGCTTCTTGGTCCCTGTCAAACCCTAATTACTGTGCTGTTTGATCTGGGGGCAGATCTGCAATTATTGTAAATAAATTTGTTTCAGAACTACCGTTACCGAGTTCCACGTTAGTGATTGCGGGTTATTTATGAAAATAATTTTGTTTAAAAATTTGAGTGTCCTCTTTGTGTTTTATTTGTTGGCGTTGGCTTTACTGCTTTAGGAGTGCTGAATGTAATATTTGAAATATTTTTTTTATTTGAATAAGTATAAAATAAATATAGGTGATTATTATTTTATTTGATTTAAAATAAAATGAATAATATTGTAAAACCTCATGATGTGTTAATCAATGGCCGACGAGCGACTGCGACAAGTAGCCGGCAACGACAGTAGAGTCAACTTGCAGTAAAAAAGATATTTGATAAAAAATGGTTGATTTTAAAATATAAAAATTAACTGCAAAGTAAAAAAAGAATTCATCTGATTTTTGCTTTGCGTTTCTTTTTTAATCAAGCCGAGCACCAAAAATTTTAAAACCCCTCTATTTGAAATTTTTTTTTTCCAACAAACCATATAGCCCCTTAGAATTTTTTTATTTACAATGAGATTAATATAACTCTTGAATATCATATGTAGCACTAATTTCATCATAATTCCAAAGTCTTTGAAATACATCCTGGCTCAAAATATCTAATGTTATTCAATCATAACTTTTTTATTCATTGGTTGATTTGATAGAAAATATTTAAAATTTGTTTTGATTTTTTATATAACTTTTCATTAGTATTGTTTTAAAATTAAAATTGATATGTCATTGAAAATATATTTAATCAAGGACTAATCTCAATTCATAGTTTAAATGGAAATTTTCATATTCAAATTCAAGGTTATTCAACTTTTGATTTCACCAAGATTATAGTCAGATAGAACGTTTGGATGGTGGATGGAGTATCATATTAGGGCGAAGATGATCACTGGACCATGGTTTGATGGCTATGATGGAGTAGTGGTCTGATGGTGGCCAACAAACTGTGTTCTGATGGTGTCCTACTATGACACTCGAGCAATGGTAAAACGATGGTGCTTGGGTTAAGCTTCGAATTTTTTCAGGCCTTCGAATTCTTTTCAATCTCAAGTTAAAATCCAACATGTAGAGCATTGGAGCCTATTTGTCAATTTTGAATGTGGAATTTCCCATAAAATTAGCCAAAAGTTGGAACACTTTATCAAATAACACATATTAAATCCCTTGATCATAGGCAATTTTTTTAACATTTACGTGTCTTCATGGTGTCAAATTTAAGTGAACTTGGGCTCATTAGATTCTTGTCGAGATACTCGATTTGACTATAAGCATGAGATATTTGTATATTATCTAGTTATCTAATGAATGTCTCAATATATTTCTATTGTGCTTTAAGTGTCACAACCAAGCCCGGAGACTCAAATTAACGAGGTTAGAACAAACAGTCAGACAGTTGATACAATTTCTACAATTACACATAACAACAACGGCTAACATTCAACAAACACTAAAGAGCCACTAAGAACACAAACCAAACTTTATCTGTTATTATTCGAGCGTCTTCTTTTATATAAAAATTCTTCTCTTTCAGTCATTTCTACTTATCAGAATACTTACTTGAAAATTTTAGTTTCACAGTTTGAGTTTATATAATAAACTCAGTGGATAGTCATCATTGTAACATAATAGTTATACATATATAAAAAATGCATCATATTCATCTTGTTATTCTTCCTCTATTTACATATTTGTTGATATATCAATTTATGTGGTATAGAATTTTATTTTACATATGTCAAATAATGCATTAATTTTTCTTTCAATTAGCATTCATGCATTTTTCAGTTTTCTCGTTTTTTTTTTTCCTTTTTTATTTAATATAGGAGCATCGTCTAAATTTTTTACAAATAAAGGTGCAACCATTTCAATTTTTTTTTCTTTTAACGTGCATGTGTACGTTGCTTCCCCAGCCAGTACCATACAGGAGTGAACTCTTGTCATTTATATGCATATACATTTTTCCTTTTTATTTAAATTTTCATTTGCCTATTATAAGTTATTTCATTTATTTCATTGTTCTTTACATATATCTTTATATATCATATATGTATTTTAAATAATATATATAATTTCAAATATATACACTTTCAAATTCATTTTCTTTTTTCATTACATGTGTTTTAAATTGATATATATATAACATATTCATATACATTTATATTGTCATGATAGTTGATATACATTTCTATTGTCATAATAATTTAAATGTCAAATTTTCATCATCATATATACATTTGAATGGACATCATATTGCACGTAATAGCATCCAAATATAAGTAAAACAAATATATTAGACATTACTTTTAGAATTTAAACGAAAATAAAATGATGAAATTTTCATAAATAATTGTAGTTACCCACTTTGAATATTTTTGTATGTTCAGATTCCTTCTAAATTTTTAATACTCTGAAACATACCTTCAATACTCGTTTTAGTATGAAAACATTTCACTATTCAAAATAATATAATATTTTAATTAATATTAAAATCTAATTTGGATGTTTCAAATATCATCCAAAGAAACATTAAATTTTCTTCAATCATTTTCAAAGAAGACTTTTACGTAAGTGAACCTCATTAACATAACATTAAATAGCTCTAAATCATCCCCAAATTTTTTATTAAATCAAAATAATCACCTCACTACAACTTTCCCTTCCTTAAGTGCAAATTTCTCTCTTTTACTGTCGGATTGAGATAGATTTTTCATCTTACTGAATTACTTCCTATTGAAAATCAAATTGTATTTCCTTATATTTCTTCAATTAGAGAAATGTAAATATATAAATTCAACAAACTAAAAAACTTACTCTTTATCCGTCGTTAGAGATAGAAGAAACTCAAAAAATTCCAAATTCCTTCCTCTTCCTTTTCCAAACTTTCTTCCACTGCGCTCAATTTAGATAACAACCCTTCCAATTATGAAAGAATTATCAAATAAAAGTGAATAAAAATAACCAAACTTACTTCCTTTCTCCTTCTTCTTCCTCCCAGCTCAATCCTCTCGGTTGAAGTTTCTCGCACGTTTTGCTCTTACAGGAGTGAGTGAAACGGAGATAATTCTCACGAGTTGTTAGTTTTCATTCCCGTACTCAAATATCCACTCAAAATCACGATCCGACCCTGTTTGGAAAGGTTCCACACACGCACGTGTCTGCTCGGGTTCTGTCTTCTACTACAATAACTAGCCCTTTCAATTGAACTGGCCAGGCCCGGTTCTTACATCAAACACCTCTAATTTGACGACTTTTGGTATTGTTAGGTGCATCTCATCAAGACGTTTGTTTGACTACAAGTTTGTTTAAATTAAACTTTGGATGGTTCTAAATTTGATTTTAAAAATTTTTAATTCAACTATGCATTAATATTCATGCTCGATTACGTCAAATTTGTATGATGTATCAGGGTACTTCGGCTTTTTTCCTTTTATTTTAACCACTCAATTGTGTTAAATCTACGGGGGACATAATTTATAGGAAATTTTATATATTTTAGGGTTACCAGTATTTGATCATGCTGACCCTAATTAAGCAGGATTTTAGGTATCACTGTTTGATTGAGGTCATAGAGTTAATTGACCTTGAGTGTGCATATTCCTCAAGGTTTTAAGTTGTTTGAGGTGGGAATTTGTGATGCATATGGAGATATTCCCTAACCACATTCTTCCTCCCTCAAGAGTGCTGACATGGAAATCCTTCTAGCACAACAACACAAGTCATAACCATTCATACTTCAATATTTTTAGAGCTCATCACTATTAAATCATAAAACTTTATATTTGATCAAGCATAACTTTTGACATGTAACATAGATAAAAAAAGTACAATAAACAGGGGCAGAATCAACCTTAATTTTCAGGGGGGCAAACTTATAAGGCATATATGTCGGGGGTCCAAGGGGACAGCACCCCCTAACGGGGTTCGACAAATTTTTGGTTGAAGGATATTTTTAGAATTCAATGATGAATTCTCTTTACTATTTGTACAGCCCCCCCGACCACAAGGGGGTTCCGCCCCTGACAATAAATATATCGCCTAATTTAACTTAGTTAATTTGAGCAACGATCAATCAAGCTAAAAAATTTGCATGATCAACCTTCAAATAAGATTCTTAGTATTAAGTAAAGCTTATAGATGCATAAACTACTTAAATCTGGGTTTTAGGACCATAAAATATTTGAATTAAATTGCATCATGCCTTAGATTTTTCACATTATAACTCTTACTCGCATGAGAGAGAGGCCCTCAGTAAGGTGACAACTGCCGCCACCACTGTTATGCCATGAGAGGACTGGTCTCATGCACCTTCTAGAATTTGGTTAATAATAATCAACACACATATATAAATATTTATTGTAATCACACGTATATAATTGTTATAATATATATCACTTTATAAATAAAAAAAATAAATTTACTTAAGTGCAATAAAAAATATCTAATTATTTTATGTTGTACTCATCTTTAAATAAATTTTAAAATAAAAAAAATAAAAAATATATTTATTAAATTTTAATTATTATATCCTCACAAATATATCCTTATATACATATTTATTGGAATTCAATGGAAGTATTATGGTCAATTATATTACACAACAAACGTGTACAAACGGCCTGGCTGTTCTCATGTGCGTTACACCTATTTTCTCTACCTCCCTTCTCCATATTCCATTACTATTTAAGTTTCAGCGGTTGAATCCTGGAGGAAGCAAAGCCGGAGAGAAGCTTCTGCTGTATTTAAGTTTGAGCGTCATGGAGGAGGATAAGGACGAGGGCTCGAGCTCGTCGCCACCGGGTTGGTTGCCATAGTTCTGTATCCCGTCTTTGCTTTTTTTTACTTCTTATTGCATAGTTCAACTCATTTGTGTATCAGGGGTTGTAGTTCTGGTAGGCGGTTAGTGGGGAAGTTGAGTCCTTCAATCGCTTCTGGAGTTGTTAGGTCTATCTGTAATATGTTCAAACTGTGACCTAATTTATTTTAAAAAAGAAGGGGATCTAGGGATCTGTTAGTTGTTTTCGTTAAAGGTCAAGTGTTTATGACTATAGGAAGAATTTCATTATAGTTTGTTTGTGGAATTGGGTTTTTCATTGACAGCCAGGTGAAGCTCACCTTTTTTTTTTCATATTATCAATAGCCTTATCACATGTTTTCACCTATTATAAGAAAATTCATGAAGTAAGAGTCTCAAAGAGGATGAGAGCTTGAAAGACAGCTAGCACTCATCCTATTTACTGCATGATTGGAGTGGAAGTTGGAAAGAAGAAGAAGAGGAAGAAGAAGGGGGGTGGAAGCGCAAAATAGTGGTTTCGAGTATGCTCTTTCTTTTCAATGATAAATTATTAGGTGTGGACTGTGTATGTAGCTCTAAGTGTTAGCACTTCACTCCTTTGTTTCCACTTATTTACTTTATTACCATTGTAACTCTATATATACAGCCACTGTAATCTTATTTGATGAGTGATTATTTTCTCTTCTATTCTGCCATGCTCATTTTCTCTTCTCTTCTGCCATGCTCTGTCTTCCGTTCCTTCTTTCTCTCCGCCTTCTCTGTTCTTGCTGATGCTCTCACATGGTATCAAGAGCCATTATGGGAGATCAAGAATCGGCCAATTCTCTCCCTCCCACCTCCTCCTTCACCCAAACTGACACCTCCACCACCGTTCCTTTCATACCACCGCCCCTAAAATTTCTTGTCTCCAACCTCAAGAACTTAGTCCCCTACCCGCTCACGACCGACAATTACGCCATTTGGCGTATGCAAATTCTACAACAGTTCACCGCCAACGGCTATGCTGGACACCTCACCAGCACCACCACTGCTCCAGCCGACGTCGCCTCCGTTGAGTATGCTCGCTGGCACGTTGTTGATAGCAATCTTCTCTCCGCTGTCTTCTCCACAATATGTCAATCCATTCTACCGTACATCATTTCCTCCACCAACACACACGATGCGTGGTCTGTTCTTGAACGGAGACTCCAACCCACCAGCCGCTCCCGTGTCATCCAGCTTAAAAATGAACTCCATCACATCCAATTGAAGGATCTCACCATGCAACAGTATCTTGCTCGAATTAAATCCATTGTAGACAACATCTCAGCAACCGGATCAAAAATTGATTCGGAAGACATCATCCTTCACATTCTTAATGGTCTACCGTCCACCTATAACTCCTTTAAAACCACTATTCGCAATACCCTGATTCTAATGGATCTTGACACATTCTATTCACTTCTCTGCAATGAGGAGATCCATCTCCAACAAGAAAACAATCAAGATCAACTTGCAAGTTCGGCGTCCACTGCCTTTTATGCCACCTCCACCAATCAATCTCGCGGAAGAAACTACAAAAGATTCTCCAAGAACAAGAACATGCAAACTCCTACCAGCACCCCCACCTATCAAGGCGCTCCGTTCGCTTCTACCACCTCGGCAAGGCCAACTTGCCAAATCTGTGGTAAAACCGGTCACGTCGCTCTAAATTGCTGGCATCGTTGTAATTTCAAGTATGCCCCCACCGTCTCAAGACCTCCTCGTGCTCTTCTCGCCAACCCGCCTCCTTCCGTCCATCAAGATTGGGTTCTTGACTCCGGTGCTTCCACCCATCTTACTCCGGACGGCAACAATCTTCACTACCCTACGACTTACCATGGTTCTGACACTGTCTCCATTGCCAACGATGCTTCGCTCCCCATTCAAAATTCCGGTCAAGGCTTACTTCCCCTACCTGACACAACTCGTAAGCTTCGTCTACACAATCTCCTTCATGTTCCATCCCTTACTCATAATCTTCTCTCTGTCTCCAAACTTACTTCTGACAATTATGTTTCAATTTGTTTTGATGCTAACGGTTTCGTCATCAAGGATCTTCAGGACCAACGTCCGCTACTTCGTGGGCATCTTCATAATGGTCTCTATCAAATTAGCCTATCTCCGGACACATCTCATACCGCCTTTGCAGCCAACACTACTTCTTCTCAGACTTGGCACGCCCGCCTAGGCCACCCAACCAATAAACTTCTCCAAATTCTAGCTCATAACATTCCAGAACTGTCCAATGTTTCAAATTCGTTATTTTGTACTTCATGTAACGTGGCCAAAAGCCACAAACAATTCTTTAATAAAAGTGTTTCTACTACTTCTGCATCATTTGATTTAATTCACTCCGACGTCTGGGGTCCTGCTCCACAAAATTCTATGGACGGATATCGATACTATATTATATATTGTCGATGATTACACTCGTTTCTTATGAACTCCAAACAAGAAGCCTTGTCGAAATTTAAAATTTTCTGTAATCTTGTCAAAACCCAATACCACCGAACTCCCAAATTCTTGCGTTCTGACGGCGGTGGAGAATTCACTAGCAATGCCTTCAAACTATTCCTATAAGAATGTGTCATCACTCAACAACTCAGTTGCCCTCATACTCCGGAACAAAACAGTATAGCCAAGCGCAAACATAGTCATCTTCTTGATCTCACTCGCACCCTCTTGCACGCTTCAAATCTCCCAAATAAATTCTGGGCTGAGGCACTCTCCACTGCTCACTATCTAATCAACCGTCTTCCTTCCAAATCTATCTCTCTTCAAACACCCTTTCAATGTCTTCACGGTACCACTCCCAATTACTCCCATCTTCGCACATTTGGATGTCTCTGCTTTCCGTGGTTGAAACCATACGCTCCGAATAAACTTTCCCCCCGCTCTCATGAGTGTGTTTTCTTAGGCTATTCGACTCCTCATAAAGGGTACAAATGCTTCAATCTATTGTCTGACAAAACCTATATATCAAGACATGTCGTGTTTTATGAACTCAATTTTCCATAGAAATCATCCCAACCCATCAGCACCACTACCCCAAACCCACCGTCCAACCACATCTCACCACTCCTTCTCACGCCCACTTCACTCTCCTCTCCCTCATCTGACGCTTCCACCTCATCTCACACAACGCAATCCAATACCATTACCAGCTCCCCTCTCCCGCCCCTATCCTCTGAGCCTATCCAATCTCATTAGCACCAACCCAACTTATCCCACACCATCTGCTATCTACCCGTCCCATCCCATGCAAACCAGACTAAAGTCTGGCATATCAAAACCCAAACAATTCTTAAATCTTCTCAGTCACACCACATCTCCCTCTACACCTCTAAATTATAGTCAAAATGTCAAATCCGCTCACTGGCGCACCGCCATGTCGGACGAATTCACAGCCCTTCAAAAACAAGGCACTTGGACTCTCGTCTCCCCGCCACCCAACAAACCTCTTCTCAGTTGCAAGTGGACTTTTAAAACAAAAATTTTACCTACAGGACAAGTAGATCGCTATAAAGCACGACTTGTCGCTCTCGGATACGATCAGAAATTTGGAGTTAATTTCACCGAAACCTTCAGCCCTGTCGCAAAAATGCCCACGATACATCTCTTACTCACTTTGCTCTCAACCGTCGCTGGCCGATGTTCCAACTCGACGTCTCGAATGCTTTCCTCCATGGTGATCTTCCTGAGGATATCTACATGCGACAACCACCAGGTTTCATAGATTCAAAATTTCCTAACTACGTTTGCAAACTTCACAAATCCCTCTACGGTTTAAAGCAAGCCCCTCGACAATGGTTCCAGAAACTCACTAGCCATCTTCAATCCCAAGGATTCGGGTTTAGTCATTCTGATCCCTCTCTACTCACCTTTCATCAAAATAATATTCAGCTCTACATTTTGATCTACGTTGACGACTTTCTTGTAACAGGCAACGATCAACACACCATACAACTCCTCCTATAGCAACTACAGTCTCAATTCGCTCTTAAGCAACTTGGACAAATCTCTCTCTTCCTCGGCATCCAGGTTATCCAAACCAAATCAGGCTATTTCCTAACTCAGCAACATTATGCTACCAAAATCCTTCATGATGCAGGTTTTGACGACTGCCAACTTGCGCCAACTCCCGTTATGCCGGCCTCCAAACACAAACACATGAACAACCTTTCCAGGATCGCTTCAGTATCTCTCCATAACCAGGCCGGACATAGCCTTCGACACGAATCTTGTATGTCAGCACATGCAACAACCTACCGAACAAGACTTTCAAGATCTCAAGAGACTCCTACGCTACATAAAAGGAACTCTTTCCTTTGGACTGCCCATAACCACCGGTGCACTCGAGCTACACTCGTACATGGATGCGGACTGGGCGTCCGACGCAACTGATCGGAAGTCCATTTCGGGATTCTGTACTTTTTTGGGTCCAAATCGCATCTCCTGGTCCGTTAAGAAGCAAGTCACCGTTGCAAAATCGTCAACCGAAGCGGAATATAGATCCTTATCAGCGGCTACATCAGAAGTTATCTGGCTTCGTCGCCTAGCTGCCGAGCTCACACTTTCGCAGCAATCTCCAACTCCGATACATTGCGATAACACATCTGCCATAGCAATTGCAAAGAATCCTGTCTTCAACGCCCGAACAAAACACATCGAGAACGACTATCACTTTATTAGACAACACATCAGTTCAGGCGACATCACACTTACTCACATTTCCTCGAAGGATCAAATTGCTGACATCTTAACCAAGCCCTTCTCCACCTCTCGATTTAATGAACTTCGCCGCAAATTAACCATTCGATCATCGAATGCTTAATTTGAGGGAGGCTGTTAGCACTTCACTCCTCTGTTTCCACTTATTTACTTTATTACCATTGTAACTCTATATATACAGCCACTGTACTCTTATTTGATGAGTGATTATTTTCTCTTCTCTTCTGCTATGCTCTATCTTCCGTTCCTTCTTTCTCTCCGCCTTCTCTGTTCTTGCTGATGCTCTCACACTAAGCACGGAAGATAGGATTACACAACATTACACTCATTAAAAATAGATTATTCAATAAATACACAATGATACATTGTTGTGTATTAAAAAAGTTGGTGTACTCAACAAGTACATGACTGTGTACTACGATACTTCACACATAGAACTACAATATGTTGTCCACATGTTATAATTTCTCTTTTCAAATGGGACATCATGCTAGCGTGCAACTTTGCAAATATTAAAATTCCAAGCAAATAGCTAAGTGGGTATAAAAGTATTTGATTCCATGTATATTTCGTCACTAGAATTTTGGTCTTGATTTGTTTGACAGAGGAATCTTCAGAGGTTTCAAACGGGTAATTTGTTTTTGAAGTCAACTTTGATTTTTTAGCAGTGAAAAATTTTCATCAGTCACTCCAATAGATTATGATGATAACTTTTGATATACTCTTAAGGTTTAAGCCTTAGCTACAAATGCTTTTGATAATACAAATTGCTTCCAGAATTAAATATATTTTCTTTAGTATCTGGAAATCCGACATGCTCTGGTCCCGGGTCTCTTCCTGTGGATCATTTGAAGAGTGTGTTTATATCTGCAAATAGCGAACAAGGTTTTCACAAGTTCACTTTTAGATGTTCTTATACACAGGGATCTCCAGGTGGAGTTTGCCAAGATCTAACAGTTTGCCTGGTGAGGTGAAAATTGCGGAAAGTTTAGAGGCATCAACAACTAAGTTTGCATTGAATAGGTCTAAAACTGAGAGAAGAAAGCAAAATGTTTGGCGTACAGACCCTGCAGCACAGCTATTTGATGATAAAATTTCAGATAAAAAGAAGGTTAGAATTTTTGATATGCTGTATTATAATGTTAGATGCTATCCTTGTAATTTAACACTTCTTTTCCCAGTGGAACTCTATAGTGCTCTCACTGGACTGTAATAATTACTCTTTTTATATAATTAGTTGTGCAAATATGCTACTTATTTGGTTGGAACTTAATATTATCATGATTAACTGAATAGCATGTTCAATGTTAGAAGTGAGCAGAACTAGATTGGTTTATTACTCTTGAAACATTCAGCGCATCTAAAAACAACTAAACAATTGCCGCAAATTGCCATTCAATGATGGTTGATAACCGATAATCTTTCTCCAAAGTTACTTCTCTATATCTCACTTTCCAAAATGTAATGAACCACCTATTTTGTAGACTAAATATGCATAAATATTACTATAACGTAAACACCAATAAAATTGTATACCATTTGATTATTTACCCATGTCGTACATAAGAGGAGGGAGGGGTGATGATCTGCGAGTAACTAAAAATTCTTAAGTTTATGTCGCATTCGATTTATCCAAGTATATGTGAGTATAAGTATCTAAACAAATTTAGATAATACTTATTGTTAAGTATGAGAGTGGAGTTAGAGGAGATGATGAGTTAGAATGAGTTTTTGTGAAAATTTATTTTCTCGAAGAGTGGAAGGGTGTAAATAATGTTGACAAATGAAGAGTGAAAATAAAATAAATGCAAGTATAAAAACAATGAGGGTAAATAATAGATCAAATCAATAGGCACAAGGATTTATGGTGCCATGCCTTCTTAATCAAGCTTATATCCCCTCCCTGTGCTCCTCTGTCAATAAATCTTTTTGTGATATAATGCTAGAACTTTGTTGAAATTTTTTTTCTTGCAGTTCTTATTTGATACATTTAAAATAACATTTTCATCATTCCTATGTCTTTTTCTTTAAGCAAGTTCTTATCCCCAGTTTTAATGCATCTAATTTTTTGAAGTCTCTAGATCTCTTATCTCTTTCCTTAACTATTTTATATCCGCTTGCTGCAACACTCGTATTTCTCCAAAAGATTTATTCCTAAAAAAGATCTCATTTAATAACTTTAATGTAACATTTTTATCGTTCATATGTATTCATCCTTAAGTAAGTACTTAATCACCATTTTAATGCATCTAACTTTGCCAAAATCTTTAGATCTCATATCTCTCAACTATTTTATATATTCGCTGGCTACACACTTGTATGTCTTCTTCCACTCCTTTAGACTTACTGGAGTGTTTTACATTGTTGATTTTTTAGCATCTACAAATTTTCCTCGTACATCAACTAAACATGCAGACAATTAGCAACATTAGGAGCCCATATTTCAAGCACTAATTACGTGCTAAAAACCTGCAAGAAGCCCTTACTTTGACTTTAATTACCGGCTCAACTTCCACACACTGTTATCTTTTTTCATTGAATGACAACTTTTTCTTCTAACGGTCAGACGTTTTGTTTTTAGCAGCAGTGCTTGCTATTTATTTCTCAACTTTGCATTTAGCGAACACCTACTTGTTAAATCTCATTTGTGTGCTACAAAAAAGCTGTGCCTTTAACTTGCTGTTGATTTTGTAAACTTTGCAGCTTAGGATGCTAAAAAGGATAGCTACTGTTAGAGATGACGGATCCGTGTTAGTTGAAGTCCCAAGCAATGTTGAGTCTCCATCTCATTACCCAGACCCTGAGGATGTTCATTATGAAACTTTTGATGAGGAATTTACTATCCCATGTGACAATCAATATATGCCACCTTTACAAATAGTTATTCTGATTGTGGGTACGCGAGGAGATGTGCAGCCATTTGTTGCTATTGGTAAACGTTTACAGGTGCTTTGTTTATTTTGATTGTAAGTTACTGTTTATATATTGTGCTGCCCACCTAACAAATTTTTTTGATAAGCTTGAGAACACCAGGTTTCTTTCTTTAAGCTATGTCAACTTATGATTATTTCTTATAGCTTATGTAAGCATCATGATCATAAACTGTCCAATATTTGAAGTTAGGTTGAATCTCAAGTTCTTGCAAGGCAGAATAACATTGAGTTTTAGGATATTTTTCTTTTTCAATGCATCAAGTTGTATTTATTGATGCATAGCTCACTGTTTATGCTATTGCAGTGATCATTGTATGGCACTATAAAAATGATACTGTTGCATTGCATTGTTAGTGATGGACTAGTGGTTCTATTTAAGATATTTTGTCTAGATTCATTTAAATATAGTCCATCTTATTTTTTTTAAAATTTGTCTCCAAGATAAATTTACGTACATGTCCTTAGATTTATTAGACTTGTCGTGGATGCTTTATTAGCTTTTTTAATTGCTTTTTACCATCGATTGAGTGGATGCCAAGTTGTTGTAGATGCTTTAGAAATCTTGGTGTTGAGCCTTTCTTCAACCTTGGATATATCTTAGATTCTAATTGACCTAAATATTAGATCCCACATCTAAAATATATTTCGATGCAATGTTTTAACATTGAATCTGAACCGAGAAGTTTTAGGATGTATGGTTTTTAAGGTCATCCTCAAATGAGATGGAAAAAAAATAATTTACATACAGATGAAATTTCTTAGGTCACAACTTTTAATTTTAATGTTTTTAGATTCAATTAAAATTAAAATGTGAAAAATTTAGATTTCATCAAGCTTGAAATAAATTAACTATACACTCAAACCAACAAGTTTTAGAAAAAAATGTTAGAGAAAAAAAGTCACCAAATAAAGCTTTCACTTGTATAAGGAGATAACTTCTTTTTGAAAATATTAAATCTCGCGTTTTATTCATGGTTAGATTAGAAGGAATAACACTTCTAACCAAAAATTCATGTAGAATTAGCTTGATTGATTTTTTTTAACATTATATAAATTCTTTTTATAATCACAATGTTCATTTATCTACGATCAGACATCACGCAAAAATCGGATTAGGAAGTAAAATCAAAATTCTGAATCTTGCTATATGCATCCACAAAAGTTGCTATGCTAAAATCCCATAACAGAAAGAGGCACCCTTAACAAAATTTTATGATAGAGCTTGGATTACACAATACCAATCCACCGCTACAATCAATTATTTTCCAGAACCTCTAACTACCACAATCTCTCCTGCTCTAAAGCACCTAGTCGGAAGCATCCGAGGAACAATTGCAAAAAAAACTTTGAAGCATACAATCACTATGATGTAGAACAGAGGGGGGGGGGGGTTTGGGGGGAGTTTCAAGATTAGAAGCATTGATTGCCTTCTTTAATGGGAATATTAAATTGAGAAAGGATTTAAGGGCCTTTCAAAATTTTAAATTCAAATTAAAGTGGATTGATTGATTGGAGGAATTAATGAGATAGGAGAGAGAGTAAGGGTGGCCGGCCAAGAGAGAGGAGGGAAATGAATTAAGAAATTTGAATTTAGATTCATATTTTTTAAAAGGAGGGAGGGAATAATTTGAAATTCAAATTATCCTTAATGGGGAATTGGGGGGGGTGGGGGGCCGGGCGGGCGGCCGGCCGGCTAATGGGGCTGATTGGGGTTGATTGAGAGCTTTAATGGAGGGCCATTAGTTAGAGAGAAGGGGAAAGAGGGGGGCCGGCCATATGGGGAGGGAGGAGAAGTGTCCACATACAATTTATGTGGACCCAAGCAATAAATGTTATTAGAGATTAAATCTGATTTTAATTTTAGATTTGAGTGATTTGAGGGGTTTTCCTAAATGAGAGTTGGTTTAAGTAGAAAGCTTTTGGAATTCAAATTATTTTGAATTTGAATTCAAATTCTTTCCAAAATACAAGAGACCAAATATGGAAGGTGTTGATGGGAGATTTAATTTGAGATCTAAGGGAAGGTGATGGGGAGACCGGCGGCTGGGTCTTGGGTTGGAGGGGCCGGCGGCTTAAGGTGGTGGGGGAGGGTGTAGCCGGCGGGTAGGGGAGGAGATGGGTGGACGGGTTGCCGGCTCAAGGGGGAGGAAAGTGATGGGATTTGGCTGGCGGCTTTTGGAGGGGTGAGGGAGAATCGGCTAGGGGAGAAGGCGGTGGGTTTGGGCGGCGGCTAGAAGAAAGAAGAAGGAGAGTTAGAGATGAAGATAAGTTTAGGGAAAGAAAGATAGACCGTGAGCCCGGACACTTCCTGTTGCTGACGGGTGATACATTGCCCATCACCAAGGGACTTCAAGCCACGAGCTTGGACCCATCCTGCAGCTGGTGGAAACTACGATTCTCTCCCATAGGGATTCTCACCAAAGTTTTCCCCAAAGAATAAAAGTGCAGAACAAATTTTTTTACTAAAACTCCATCATGCCAATACAATAGCAAATGCTTCTATATATAGGCCTCAGAAATAAAAAAGACTAAAATAAGACGAACATGCCCCTAGGGCTTACATAAGACTAGACCTTTAAGTAAGGGTAAAAATAAAAAATAAAAATTACACATAAAAATTTTAAGATAACGTGGGACGATCACGACCATCGATCTTCAGTTCCTCCTTGGGTAGGCATGGATGGTTGGATGTTCGCATCATTCTCCCGGGGTGGAAAAGAGCTCGACTCCGTCGAGTTCGCGTCCCGGTTGAGCAACCATGCTCTGATACCAAATTGATGTAGAACGGAAGGGGGGGTCAAGATTGGAAGAATTGATTGTCTTCTTTAATGGGAATCTTAAATTGGGAAGGATTTAAGGGCCTTTCAAAATTTAAAATTCAAATTAAAGTGGATTGATTGATTGGTAGAATTAATGAGATTGGAGAGAGGGTAAGGGGGGCCGACCAAGAGAGAGGAGAGAAATAAATTAAGAAATCTGAATTTAAATTTAGATTTCCTAAAAGGAAGGAGGGAATAATTTGAAATTCAAATTATCCTTAATGGGGAATAGGGGGGGGGGGGGGGCGGCTAATGGGGTTGATTGGGGTTGATTGGGGTTGATTGAGAGCTTTAATGGAGGGGCATTAGTTAGAGAGAAGGGGAAAGAGGGGGGCTTGCTATATGGGGAGGGAGGAGAAGTGTCCACATACAATGTATGTGGACCAAAGCAGTAAATGTGATTAGAGATTAAATCTGATTTTAATTTCAGATTTGAGTGATTTGAGGGGTTTTCCTAAATGATAGTTGGTTTAATTAGAAAGCTTTTGGAATTCAAATTATTTTGAATTTGAATTCAAATTCTTTCCAAAAATAGAAGAGGCCAAATATGGAAGGTGTTGATGGGAGATTTAATTTGGGATCTAAGGGAAGGTGATGGGGAGGCCGGCGGCTGGGTCTTGGGTTGGAGGGGCCGGCGGCTTAAGGTGGTGGGGGAGGGTGTAGTCAGCGGGTAGGGGAGGAGATGGGTGGACGGGTTGCCGGCTCAAGGGGGAGGAAAGTGATGGGATTTGGCCGGCGGCTTTTGGAGGGTGAGGGAGAATCGGCTAGGGGAGAAGGAGGGGGGTTTGGGCGGCGGCTAGAAGAAAGAAGAAGGGGAGTTAGAGACGAAGATAAGTTTAGGGAAAGAAAGATAGACCGTGAGCTCGGACACTTCCTGCGGGTGACGGGTGATACGTTGCTCTTCACCAAGGGACTTCAAGTCACGAGCCTGGACCCATCCTACAGCTGATGGAAACTACGATTCCCTCCCATAGGGATTCTCACCAAAGTTCTCCCCAAAAAATAAAAGTGCAGAACAAATTTTTTTATTAAAACTCCATCATGCAATACAATAGCAAGGACCTTTATATATAGGCCTCAGAAATAAAAAAGACTAAAATAAGACGAACATGCCCCTAGGGCTTACATAAGACTAGACCCTTAAGTAAGGGTAAAAACGAAAAATAAAAATTATATATAAAAATTTTAAGATAATCTTCAGTTCCTCCTTGGGTAGGCATGGACGGTTGGATGTCCGCATCACACTAACCTCTAAATAAGTAATTGTTGAAACAGAAACTCCATGGAAAATTCATTGGAACTTTAGATCATCATTCATTTACTGCCATAATAAGGTAACATCATTGGCATTCTTTATTGAAATTAAAAGAAGAAAGCATGTGAACTAAAATTCATATCAAGAGAAAAAAACATAAAATTATTGTAAAAGTTGGATTTTAGTTTGTTTATCTTAGCACACATAATTTGCATTTCAACAAATAAAGACTTTGATTGCAAAAATTCCTTTACAAAATCAATAAAATCTTAATAAAGATTATTACATCGCTCTCTATACATCCATGAATTTTCTAATGATTAAAGTCACTTTCATGGAGAATCTTCTTGTTATAATATTAAATTGACACTGCAACATCAAGGTGATTTTATTTAAGCTTATTTTCTATTATCATTTCACATTTTTTCAATTTATGACACATAAATTAGATTCTGTTATAGTTTAATTGGTTAACTTTGGTATCAAGGTACTTGTTATCTACCATTTGAGATTCTCTTAGAGAATAGGATTTTATTAAATTTATTTTTTATCCAAACCTTTTATATTTCCCACAACTCTCCAAATCATGCATATTCTATAAAGTTAAGTTCACATTTTTAGTATATAATGATGATTTTTCTTCATTTTTCTCTTTTGAAATGATTAAAAAAAAAAAAAACCCATTCAATAATTTCTTGAGATAGCGTTGCCATTTTTTGTTTTCATTTTAATCAATCTCCTAATATCTTAACTCTTAAAAATCTAATATGTTGTAAATCTCTTGATCTCCTTTTTCTGCCTTAGCAATTGTATATTTTTCACGCTCTTTTTTTTTAATACCTACTTTACTATAAAAAGTTTCATGAGCTATAGGCTGGAGTTTGCTACCCTCTTTTCAAAACTTCTACCTTAACAATGTTATCTTCCAACTTCTTATCCACTGATATTCTTACACCATTCCTAGTTCTAACGTTCCCATCTTAAAATTTATTATAACCTTACCTATTTATTTGATTTTTTTATTTTCATTTTTTCTCTTGGAAACATGCCATATTTATTATTCTTCTAATAATCATGCCCCACAATTCTCAAATTTATCATCACAAATACCTAACCAGTTGTTTCATGCCTCTTATAACGTCCTATCAAACTATTGTTATATTCATCATAATTCTGTTAAGTTGCAGCCAATCTGTTATTTCATTGCTCTCTATTGGTGACATCCTCTCAAACTATTGTTATTTCTCACAAAAATTCAATTAAGTTGCAGCAAATCATTTCCTGATAATGTCCTAACAAAATTTTCTCCGCTTCTCTCCACAATCTAGCTAGATCATTGCACGTTAATTCTACACAATGTCTTAGAACTATCACATATCAAATGGAGAGTTATTTCATGGAATATCTAGCTGTTTTATGATTGGATTAAATTGAGATCATCTCTAAGGATTTTTCATTCATGTGAAACTGGCAGCAATAGTTTTATGTCTATATTCTTTCTCCACTCTTCTTGTATTCTTATGAAAAGTTGAGAGCATGATATTCCTATTTGTGTAAAGTTTCAACTTGTGAATATCTAAAAAAAATTAAAGTTTGCATAACAATTGACAACAACTTTGTATGATAAGATTTTTGATGTTAAAGCTCATACGTACAATTTTCTATAAAAATTGTGTCAGCTTTTGATTATTCTTATATAATTTCTCTCGTCATTCTATGTGCACATTTTTTTTTTGGGCCTGTTCAGGAGTTGCTGGTATGTGGCCTGATAGAAATTAAATTTCTATATTTCTTGTCATGTATAACCAAAAGCATCCGTTTGAAACTGCATAAAATGCTCATGAATATTCAACCAGATAAATTTGAACAGAAAATGTGATTGCCATATTTATAGCGTTAAACTAACTGCGAAAAGTAAAAGCATCATTTAACTTGGTTGTGTTGTTACTTATTCTTGAATACTTATTCAGTGTTTCTTAAGCGAAATATCAAAATTCACTGAAGTTTTCAAATTTGGTGATATTACAAGGGTAGTCCAAGTTGGCAGTGTGAATGCCCTGAACTCTGCAAGGATAACTGCATTTTTGATCGATGATAAAGTTAATAGCCAAATCCAGATTAAAAATAAAGACATTTCTAGGCTGATAGCGGCGTTGTCTAAACTGACCCAAAGTAGATAAATGTAAGCATTGTTAAAGGGCATACTCCATGCATAAGATTACTGCCAATGCAGGGAATGGGAAAGGATAAATGTACATACTAAACTTAATGACAAGCTTCCCCTTAATTGATGCTTATGTGAAATGGATTTTTATTATCAGAGCACTTTTGGCCGTTGAGTTTGTGTGGCTATGAGTTTAAACGGCTGCTCTAGTATTTTAGTTGTGATTTTACGAGTGTTGAAATTAAGCAATAAAATTATGTCTGTTTCATTTTTTGAACAGGATTATGGCCATCGAGTTAGATTAGCAACACATGCAAACTTTAAAGACTTTGTTTTGACTGCTGGTCTTGAGTTTTATCCGCTTGGAGGAGATCCAAAAATCCTCGCTGGATGTGTGTACACTTCTTTTATTATCTTTTTTAATCTATCTAGCATAATTAGTTATGGTTAAGAACATATAACTAGAACTATCAAGTGATTTTTTATTGGTTTTTTGCTTGCTCAGACATGGTTAAGAATAAAGGATTTCTACCTTCTGCACCCTCTGAGATTCCAGTTCAGAGAAAGCAAATCAGGGAAATTATTTTCTCTTTACTTGCAGCCTGCAGGGATCCAGATGTGGATTCCGGCATTCCTTTCAAAGCTGATGCCATTATTGCTAATCCCCCGGCATATGGTAAGGGCAATGACTATCAATTTTTAATCCATTTGTTTTTTATATTCCCATATATATTCAGTGTTAATCACAAGGCTATATCTTTTGTGATCTAGAGGTTACGGATTTGTAGGAGCAATCTCTTTGAAATGAAAGGTTAAGACTGCATACCTCAACCTGTCCCTTGGACTCGGTTTTGCTGGGAGCCTCATGTACTCAATATGCTCTTTATCAAGCATTCTTACTCCAACTAAACGAGGAAAGAAATGCTGCCTTTAAAATATAATAACAAGTGTAATACCCAGCTTGTTGCTTACAATTTGGAAGAATTGGATCAACTGATGTAGTCATAAATCACTTAAGCTTTATACGAATCCACACATCATCACAGATTAGCGTTTCCTAGAGAATGTTAGGGCCAGAGCCACGGTGAGAAATTCTGTTACATGCTTAATAAACTGAAAACTTTCCTTGGATATCCCGGCTTTCAAATTACTCGTAGCTACCAAACTCATAAACACCCTGGGACCAACGTGCATAAGATTCTTTATAACAAGCTTGAAATCAGAGACCACACATCAAGTACAAAATTTTAAATGAAATTTAGGACAAGCTCCCAATTTAAATGATTGCAGATTCCAGCTGGAAATTGACTAGCAAGTGAAATGTGAGAAGTAATTGTGTAGGTGCATATAACTACACCAATACATGCATGTACATGGAAAAAAAATTATTCTTATACAAATTTAATGTCATATAGAAGTGATTGAAGGCCAATAGTATTCAAAATCCTTTGGCATTTTCTATTAGCACTTGTGAACAAAAATAAAAATTTTCAAAATTTAGCAGATAATTCCTATCGAAGAACTTTCTTTTCCAACTTCATTGAATGAGTACAAGGTATATAACTTTCTTACTCGATAAGAAAAGTAAGGTTCATAAATAGTAGATTTCCCTATGCACAATTAAATATTTTCCAAACCCAATTCCGACTTCTGATATCTCATCTAATAAAGGAAAATAAATTCACTAGGAAAATTAATCAATTTTAGCAAATGTGAAAACAATTTGCTGCTGATATGTGTGAACACTTGGTCAAATTTGAAACAATAAGTGATTTTCTTGTTGTTGGACCTATTATTTTGACCATTAGGGTTCAATTGTAGATCCGTGTAAAATTTGAAATTAAATATTAAGTGGGGAAAATTCTATAAGATGGTGGTGAGACATGCAATGCTTTATGGCGCAGAATGATGGCCATTAAAAGAGAAACATACAATTAAGTGTTGCAGAGTGAGGATGCTTAGGTGGATGAGTGGCTTTACTCTTACAGATAGAACGCGAAACAATTATATAACTGAAAATGTTGGAGTAGCTCTAGTGGCAGATAAGATTAGAGATAGTCGCCTTAGATGGTTTGGTCACATAAAACTTTGACCTTTTGATGACCCGGTTAGGAGAGTAGATGTATTAGATTTGGCCTATGTTAGGAGAGATAGAGATAGGCCTAAAAAGACTTGGTTAGAAAAGATTAGAAATGACCTTTATTTATTAGATTTAAATGAGAATTTGACTCTAAATAGAACACAATGGAGAAAAATGATTCTCTTAGCCGACCCCACGTAGTGGGATAAAGGCTTGATTTTGTTGTTGCTGTTGTTGTTGAAGAACTAAGCCATAAGAGGAAAGTTAAGGCCCATCACAAATCATATGGACTGTGATGCACCTACCACCGAGCAATTCAATATGTAATGCGCGGTTTGGTTATCTTAATTGGGTTGTATTGGAATGATTTTCTTTTTGGGGATTAAATATCTCATAATTCATTCTTCGACCCTTCATTTTGATATGTCTTTATACTGTTCATACCATGTTAATTGAGTGTTTTCCTTGCAATCACATTTCTTCTTGTTCTACATGTGAATTTATTGGAAAATTTTCCTTAGGATTATTTTGAGGAGAGCTTCCAATGTGATTAGTTGTGGAGAGCTTCCATAAGTTTTCTTATATGGTAATAAATCTTGGCTCTCTTGTGCACGATGGCCTTATCCACTAAAAAATTAATAATTAATGAGTTAAATTTTATCGAGTGAATAGAAACTCCAAATTTTTGCTTCATTTTTGGAAGAATCCTTCCTTCGTTTTTATTAGCTTTTCTTTTCATGAATCAAGGGAATTATTGCTTGTATGTAATGAACATTTTTCAATTGATGTTTCAAATTGCTTATGTGGAGAAATTCTTGTTCAGGACATACACATGTTGCAGAGGCGCTTAATGTACCAATCCACATTTTTTTTACGATGCCATGGACGTGAGTTTTTTCGCTCAATGTCAGCAGCTAGCCATTTTGTTTCTGCAATTTTGCATCTGAAGTCAATATTTGTTCAAGACATCGTATGGTTTTTGGTCATTGGAATTAAGTTATTTTTGATGTCAACCTTTTCTTTTTTAGACTTCTTGATGATTTACATGTCATGTTACATTGTTTCCTTTCTGTATGTTCAGGCCAACTACTGAATTTCCACATCCTCTTTCACGAGTCAAGCAAACTGCGGGATACAGAGTGAGATCATTTTCTTGTTTGATGTTCTTTTGAAATTATTTTCATGTTTGTTCTCTCCCTAAAATCTGTCTATGGTTTGAGTTTGTATTGTAGCTTTTAATCTAGCATATATTCTGAAGTGAAACTGAATTCATCACCATTGGCTGGATAAGGAATATTTTTGCAACACAAACAATTCTAATTTTAGGTTGTATTTCAAGTATTTCATTTAAATTAGAATTTCTTGATTTATTTTAATTGAAATTTGCATCAATTATTCTTTTTGGTTGGTTAATTTCCTGTTGATGCTTTCTTTCAAACCAAAAGATTGTTGTTATGAGCAATCTCTAACTTCATTACATGAATTCAATATCTTTGCTTTTGGTTGATTAATTGTAGAGTACGCCCCATTTGTTAAGGGTCAGAGTAATTGTAGAATACATACCAAATTATTAAAAGCTATAGTTTTCTCCCGTATTGGTCCATGAACAGACTTATTGTATGCAACCTTACCCTTGCATTTGTAGAGTGGCTATTTCCATGAATAGGAAGATCTATATTTTGTGTAATGAACACATTTTTTGAAAGCATAGTAAGATTTATTATTAGTCAATAAGAAGATTAATATCAGAAGCAAATGCATAACATTGTTGGGTGAAAAGAAGAACGAGAAATAAAGTACATCAACTAGGCCAAAAGGTGGTAGATTTTCAGAAGATAAGAAACCAAAGGGTCCTCATTAAAATGTCTAACTTGAAGTCTTGTATAAACATGAAAAAAAAAACTCAAATTGGAATAACAGGAGGTTTCTTAGATTATCTAAAATGAGCCGGCCACTTGAGCATATGCATAGAGAATATATTTGCATAATATGATATATGAGAACTGTAATGAACACATTAACAAATAATATACTTAAATTTAGGGTAAGTGTCTGTTAGACCGGTCCATACGGGACCGGCTTGCGAAACAGGGGAGGGATCTTCGCCTCCTGCGGAGATCGGGCAATCCGAACGCCCAGACGGAGAGAATTAGGAAAGTTTTTTGAGGGATTTGGGAGAAAAATTTGAATGTAGGGACTGTTTAGAGATTTTCTTTTGAATTGTATGCATTAAATAGTTTGTTTTCCTAGGGTTAGGGCATCTTGAATTTGGCTGAAATTTGAGATCTCTTAGATTTAGGTTTTCTTTTGGGCTCTAGCGGAGTCTAGAGATTTGGGAGAGATAGATCCTCCTCTCGAGTAGAGGATCAATTGTATCTTGCTATTTTCCGTCTCTATTTCATCAAATAATATAAATTATCTACTATTTTCATGATTTTGTGTGGATATTTGTGGAGAATTCTTGTTGTTTTCCGAAGATTGATAGGAAATACTTGAGATCTACAAGTGTTTCCTATCAGTGTCTTCATCAACCCTAATTTCCATTAGGAAGATGAAAAAAAAAAGGCAAAGGGCTATCTCTATTTAATGGCAAGTGATGTTGCTAGTGATAGTGTAATAGCAACTATGATGCATGGTGTCACAATCTTCATCATTATTGTTACCATTGCTAAATGTGTACCCAGGGCTTTCTAATTACTCTTTTCATTGTGGTAGAATTCTTATTTTGTTGGGCCATTCTTTTGTTGGGTCACTATTATGTTATGATGTACTTTGGATCTTTTGTGTTATAAGGGTTGTTTGTGGTTTGATCCTTGTATTATGAGCCATGTGATAGAATGAGCCATGTGTGTTGTTGATTTGGTAGGTTTTTACTCATCCATCATGCTTAGAATTATGATGAGTGGTAGCTGTGTGTCAAACCATCACTATATTTTGATTTCTCAATCACATTTTATGTCTTTATCATCTTTTTTTTTTCTTTCTCCACCATCGTTTTTTGACTTCTCCATCACTTTTGTCTGATTTGATCTCCTTAGATTTGAATGGTGATGGTTAGTAGTTGAGTTCTTCATATATATATATATATATATATATATATATATATATATATATATATATATATATATGAGTCCCTTATATCTATCTCTTTAAGCATGAAGAAAAAATAAAGATATGAAAGTTTCAGTTTCTCCATTTGTTCTTATGCTTGCAGTCTTACTTTGCTGAAGTGAAGTACTACTTCAGCAAAGTCGGTGTTTATTCTTGTTGAAAGACTTCTAAAGATCGGAAGGTTGCTATTATAATCGACTACTCATAGCAACTATCTTTTGGTTGTTTCAGTATTATTCTTATTTACATATTACTTTTTTTAAACCTCTTCTAGGATTTCGTCCATATTAGTGTCTCAATGATTTACTTAGACTTGAGTCAAGACAATTTAACTTTGAAATCTTTATTTGTAAATCATTTTATTTTCTATTGAGATATGTTTGATTTGTCTTGTTGATATTTTATTGAGAGGCTTGATGGAGAAGTATAGAGAGAATAAAGAGGATCTACATATGATATTTATTGATTTAGAGAAAGCATATAATAAAGTTTTAAGAGAAGTGCTCTGAAGCGTTCTAGAAAAGAAAGGAGTTAATAATGCTTATGTTCAAGTCATTAAAGATATGTATGTAGGAGCTATTATTTGTGTTCGAACACACAGTGGTTTGACCAAGTATTTTCTTATTTCAGTTGGATTTACATTAAGGATCATCTTTAAGCCCATATCTTTTTGCTTTAGTGATGGATGTTCTTGCTAGACATTTACAAGAGGATGTTTCTTGGTGCATGCTTTTTGCTGATGATATTCTCTTGTTGATAAGACTAGAGATGGAGTTGAAAGAAAACTTGAATTATGGAGGTCAATCTTAAAGTCTAAAGCTGTTACTTGTGTTAATTGTGCTTTTTTTAGCTGCATTACTATCTCAAGCTTGTTGAGAACTTAAAACTTTGTATGGTTAGATAATAATGACGACTGATCTTACAAGCATGCTAAGTCAATTCCAACTATTTTAAGATTGCTCAGGATGTTAATAAGTTAATAGTAGTATTATTAATTATGCTTCCAATTTTTTTAAATGTTTTCATGTTTTGCCTCCCAAAATTACTATTTCCTTAGGCATCTCATTGCATCATGGTAGATATTTTTACGCCCCAATTCACATTTGCTTGTTTCTCATGTTTTCTTTATTTAGCAAATTTAACTTCAATTTTGTCATTTTTTTCATGAAGATTCTCTTTGCTTATGTCGAACTTTGTAATATGTTGCCCTATGATTGTGTTATGTGTTAATTAATGAGTTGATCTTCTGCAGCTTTCCTATCAAATTGTTGATTCTATGATATGGCTTGGAATACGGGATATGATTAATGATTTTAGAAAAAGAAAGTTGAAGTTGCGGCCTGTCACATATTTGAGTGGTGCCCAGGGCTCTTCATCTGATATACCCCATGGTTATATTTGGAGTCCTCAACTTGTCCCAAAACCAAAAGGTACTACTTCACAATTTCTTCTTGCACCCCCACCCAAACGCCAATTTAAAATAATTAATGATATGAAATTAGAGTCATTAGGAGAAAACATCAAAATGATTCATGGACTATTTTGTATGGGATCATTTTAGTCCGAGATTATAAATATGTTCAGTTTTGATCGTTTCATTCTTCAAATATGATCTAAAATTATTTCTTAGCTAAATTATTTTGGATCAAATTTAAGTAGTCAATGGGGCTATTTGGGATCATATTTGAGGATTTATGATATTAAATTTGAGAGATTAAATAGTTTGGGACTAAAAAAAACCCCCTAATTAATTTAGGAACCATATTAATCTTTTTTTCTGAGTCATTAGTATCTTTGTGGGTTGCTAATTTTCATTTGAAGAATAAGATACTGGATGAATATTGCATATCTATATAGTACTTGGATTTCTTTACTGTCATTTCCCTCTTTCATTGTCATCCATATTTTTATTTTGAGTTGAAACCCATATCTACCCTTCGAAGGTAAGAGGCCATATCACTGGATCATGTCTGGCGGTATCATCTGCTAATATGTTCTCCTTATATGCTTCTTTATGAATAATGTTATCGGTTACTTTGGCAGTAACATGCCATCTTGCCTTCATCCACTAAGAAACTGTCTCATGCAACTTTTAGAAGCTTAAAGTTTTCAAAATTTGTAGTTTCTTGAATTATATTAATGAATATTCTAAAATGTCATTCTTATGCTGAAACTTTATACACTACCCATCTCATGTGTTGCGCTTTTAGTGGAGGAGCATAATGATATTAAGCATAGTGTAACTTATACGTATGTTTTGCACATCATGTATTTTCATTGAGTTTTTGTGTAGTGATCTATAGTTTCCCTTCCATATTTTTTATTCTTTAATATATATTTTCTTGCAACTTTGGGTCCACTTTTCCCTTGCTTCTTTTTGTATGCTAATCTCTTAATTACTTGCAGATTGGGGGCCGAAGGTTGATGTTGTAGGGTTTTGTTTTCTTGACCTCGCAACAAATTATGAACCCCCAGAGCAACTAGTTAAATGGCTTGCAAGCGGTGAAAAGCCCATCTATATTGGATTTGGAAGTCTTGTAAGTTATGATCACAATTTATGTTCTCCTTAGTACCTTTTTACCCCTTATAAATGAGTATGCCCTACCTTTAGAGCTCTTATTAGTCTCATAGTCTGTTGTCATCACTTGTCGTTCATTAACCTTATCTTGTCATATTCGTTAAACTAATCCCATTTGTTATCATCATTGGCCTTTTCCTTATGAATCCTTCAATTCTGTGGAGTGCTGTATGTGGTATTTAGTTTATGATAGTCTTAATTCACATCTGCTGCTATCAAATCACTTTTTTTCATATAATTTAATATGTATTTATGGATGAACGGACGTGCATATACATCTATATATATATAGTCTTAGCCGTTCTATAGTTCACTTTGATAATTTCAAGCTGCGAAATAGTAGTTTGTTGAAAGATTAGTGAGAAATATATATACATTACTTCTTTCAACTTTTAACCTGTTTCTGCTTATGCTATAGCCCGTGCAAGAGCCAGAAAAAATGACCAAAATTATTGTTGAGGCACTGGAAATCACTGGACAAAGGGGCATCATTAATAAGGGATGGGGTGGCCTTGGAGACTGTAAGTCTGTTTATTGTCTTTTTTCTTTTGATTACACTTGTGCATTTTTTTTCCAGTTATCAATCGTTCTGTCTGTTGATGCAAAAAAATGGTTATCTTGACAGTACCTGAACCAAAGGAGTTTGTTTATCTATTGGACAACGTTCCACATGATTGGCTATTCTTGCAATGCAAAGCAGTGGTATGACAATTGTGGCAGCGACCTGATTTTCAAGAAATTTCTAGCTCCCATTTTGTATGCTTGTCAGTCTAATCCATGCAGGCTAATTACCAGAGCTTTCTCCACATGCCGAATAGTCAAATTTAATGGTTTCATTTCTTGTTTGTGGCAGCCTACTAATCACACAAAAGTTTCTGATGCTATTATATGACTTAGTTTGGTACACTTAGTAGAGTGCATATTCTCTGTACGTCAAGGCATAGCTCAATAATAGAAAGGCCTAACAAAATGAAAATACAACCATAATAAAAAGTGACTTGAATGTCATAGGCATATAAGATTTCGACGTGGCAATGGCAACAATGATGATGATTGGATGCCTCCCATTGAGTACTCTCTCGATCCAAATTGTGTATATGATTTGCTTCAAGTTATGCGTGCAAAGTTCTTTTTCTTCCCGCCTAGGTCACCTCCACTTGAGTTTTTATTATAATTATGTAGCTTTGATAGACTTGCGGCCCTTTAACATAGGTTCATAAAGGTTTTCAGCTCTATAATAGCACCCCATGTGGACATCCTTGAATAAAACAAGTTCTAGTGGGCAAAGCTGGTATTAAACTTTCTTCTCTAATCAAAGTTAGACTGATTGAAACCTATAACTTGAAGCTAGATTATTTTAGCATGGTAGGTTACATTTTAAGTCAATGAAAATGGTATAGGAAGCATTTTAAGTCAATAAAATCACTCTATAGCCTGTTTTGGTGAGATGCCTTATGAGTTCAAGCAAAGTTACTACTTATGACTAAGGTTTCTATGCTATCATCCATAACCTTAGGCACTAGCATTGCTTTATCTTGCATTAAGATTTTGTTCTCTACTCAAACAGTTAAGCACATCCTATTTATAGTCATAAACGAAACTAAATGTGCAACACACCATATGGATCATGTTTCTCCGAAATTATACTTTAGAACTTCAGAATTACTCGAGTAAAAAAATGAAAGAGACCTTTTGGTACACTTAGTAGAGTGCATATTCTCCAACATCACATTGAAGTAGAAATATGCCAGCCAGCATGCCTATTAGAGTACACCCTGCTCCATCAGCTGGGGCTTCTTTGAACAGAAACTTATATATAAAGTGCACTATAGTCAGTTTCTGTTCTTGTTGCAGATTTCATTCGACAACCGCAAGAAGGATAACTTGGTTTTAGTGTCTACTAGTTTGCTGCTTTTTTGTCTCTTTCGAGTAATCAAGAGTGCTTAAATTTAGTGTTGCGACATTTATGTCATTTATACTTCCTACAGATCCATCATGGTGGTGCTGGAACAACAGCTGCTGGCCTCAAAGCTGCGGTATGTTACATTTTCACTAGTTTCCCATTTTGGTGTTGGGCTTCGCCAAAATCTTATAAATCAATTGTTGCTGGCTATTTCATGGTGTCTAGTGCCCAACTACAGTTGTACCTTTCTTTGGGGATCAACCCTTTTGGGGCGAGCAAGTGCATGCTAGAGGAGTAGGGCCTGACCCCATACCTGTTGATCAATTCACACTGCCGAAGCTTGTTGATGCCATAAAGTTCATGCTCAACTCACAGGTACTGATTTGAATTCTTCTTCAGCTATTTATTACCCGTTTTTGTAAGTTAACTTTCATGAAGGTATTGAATTTAAAGCACTGTCCTTAAAACAGTTAAATATTCTATTTGTATGTGTCAGATAAGGTAAGGTAAGGTGCCTAGGCCATCAACTCCACTCGAGACTTGGCTGGTTGAATTTTTTTTTTCTTCATAGCTAATGGCATCCACTTAAAGGTTGTTTGGTTGCAACTATTTAAAATTTCGGTGAATTTAAACTGCCCTGTATTTAAAATACAGGGAATTAATTTCTTGTATTTTTGGTTGGAACAAATAAAAATAAATCTAGAAATGAAAAAAAAAAAAAGAAACTGACCCAGGGCATGCGAGCGGCTTTGATGATGATGTTGGAGTGGATGATGATAGAAGCTTGTTGGGGAATCACTATGAGAGAATATGGGTGGTGGGAGTTCAAGATGGAGGAATCACTATGGGAGCTTGCCTTTGTGGGCTTCGAAAATTCGTGCCCCGGCCTCTTCGCGCCTCTTTATTAACGGGTTGAGTTTTAACGAATTTAGGTTATGGGGTAAATTTTTAGAAGTCAGATTAGGTTTTTAGATAAGATACTACCCAGAGATTTCGTTCTCATTTTACGAGGACTTTATGATCTGAGTTTTGGTTTCCCATAGGCGCAAGCCCCTATGGTTAATTACCCATTCCGATAATGAGAGAGAATTTTAGATTAAGGCTAGTCGTTTAATAGGTCTCAATAATTAACTAACATATAATAGAAACGATTTTAGGGTTTGAATTTGGTTTTGAATTTTAGAGTTTATGGCTTGAAATTTATCACCATATACTTAAAACGAGTGATGTAGAAATGATGGCGGGCCCAATCAAGATCCTATGGTTTTGTCGTCCCGGGCTGTCGTAGTCCCTGGTCTACTAAGTCAGAGGAGGTAGTCGACCCAACCTGATAGAAGGATTCTTGTCAGCAACCATGAATTGTGTCTTCCAAGGGCACCTTATAAATCCGAGGTGGATGTTTCTAAGGGGTTGAATTTAAGTCAACCTTAGCTAACAGAGGGCTTTAATCTTATAGAGTGCACCTTATAATTCATTACTCATGGGGCTTTTAACCATTAATGAATATACGGGCTTTGGCCGTGATCATAATATAGTTGTATCATTTTACTGCAAAACCACCTAGTCAGAGGGTATGTGTCTCGTCCTTACTGGCGAGAAATTAATCGAGAATGAATTGTTGTAGTACATTACACAAGACATATGTTCTTTGTGAGTTGAAGTTATTCTTCAATTCATTATCCTCGCCAACCCTTGCAGAGTGTGGATAAATTTTGATTTTAAATTTTTAGTGACGAATTTTGTTTTAAGGATTTGAACTTTTAATATGATTTGAATTTAGGTTTTGAATGAATGACTTTAGAATTTTGAGGGCATTTTGAAAGTAAAATACCTCTCTCCGGTTAAAACTTTTTATCAACACAATTATCATAGGGGCATTTAAGCACTTTTAGCAAATCCATGAAGCATTCTCAGATCTCATATTTAAGAGTTTGGTGTAAACATTGGAGCACATGCGGAATATAAAGAGTGGTCGAAGTTCTATTAAACACATATGAGAAGCCATCAATGATGGACAAGGTAAACTTCTTTAATAATCTAAAAGGTTAATACTTGAGATTTCTTGTTGATGACGTAGTTAGGCCAACCGATTAAGAAAGTTCAATAGATAGAGCATAGGATGATCAAAACATTGAGTGTTTGTGTAGAATAAATAGTTGAATGAATTTGAACCCGTTTGAGCGATGAGTAGCACTGTTTAGACTGGTTGTATTTTGTCAGACACGTGATGAAGTAATCAAGTAGTTTCATTTGTAAGAAACTTTTGACAATTGTAAGGAATCTATGATGATCCTATATGGTACAGTCAACCATCCACTTGATAGCTCCAATTTTATCCAACTCAACGCCAACAGCTTGAAGATTCAATCTTTTTGTGTTTGGGGCCCTATCATGCTTGAAAGCATTGAAAGCTTTATTAGTGATGTTTTGTGATAGGTTTTCAAAGAACATTATTTACGAAGCCTTATCATGTAATCTTCTTTTTAAGGAGATGTATAGAAATCTCCTTGCTTTATAGATCAAGTCTAATATGAATTTAGGCATTCATAGATCTTTCAATGCTTTTCAAATCATACTCTATTTAATTTGGAGGATCTTATTTGATCATCGGTTACCATTATGCCGTTTGTGTCCATGGGGATGAGAAATATTGCACCTTTCTCCATCTGTTCTTGAGTGGCAAATTGGATTCTTTTTCTATTAGTCTTGCTTTTCCTCGAAGCCATATCAAATCTAGGAGATGAGATTAGTATATCAAAATGGACAGAAGTCTGGCCGAATAGAAAAGGAAATCAATGAATTTTGGAAAAAGGCATTTACTAAATAGATGGTATGCAGCGTTCTCAGTCTCAAAATTTTAAAATAGATTGAAAACTTTTCATCAAGGAAATGCATTTTATCTTCAAAAACTACTATCTCTTGACCCCTTATTTGATTAAGATTTTGTAGAATATTATAGCCTTTTTGTGAGATGTGTTAATCTAAGGATATGGTATAAACTATCATTTATCGTCATGAGGAACACATTTAGAAATGCATTACCGACACACTTTTGATAATGATTAGCACTCTAGTCTACTTTCTGGATCCGCTTTTTTTTTTACACTGAGTCGTGTATTAACTTTGAATGTTTGGAATGAATGGCTTATTCCTATTGCTTCTAACATTATAATTTGGTATTGAAAAGGAATGGCCTACGTAGACAAACTATATCTTATCAAATTCATTATGATTATAGATGCTTCATTGCATCCAATTAAGATCATTCAATTCAATCTTTTATACTTTAAGCATATGAGTGTCAATTTGGGTCTACGGGTCGGGTTCAGGTCGAACCCGACTTGACTCGAGCTTAAATGGGTCGACTTAAACCCGACCCGTTTAACTAAACGGGTTCGGAATCTGAACCCGAACCGGACCCGCCATCCCGCCAGAAATGAATTTTTTCAAAAATGAATTTTTACTTTTTTTAGGCAAATTAATTAAATTATTGAAAATAATATAGTAAACAATCAAAGATTCAACATGCGATAGATCAATAAACAATAAAATTTAAATTTTATTCATAAATTCTTACAAGTTACAAGTTACAACTTACAAGTTAAAAAAATATATTACAATTTACAAATAGTCAAATACAACTTAACTAAAAAAAGTATAAAGCTTAATTGTTCCCTTTCACTCTTTCAGTCCATTGCTCTATGCATAATCATCAATTGCTCACCAATAAAGAACTTGCAATGTTGCAAAAGAAAAAAAAAACAAGTAAAAATAATAATTCATTGATTGCTACTTGCTAGCAACCAAAGGCCAAAGCCTTAGGCTCAGGGTGAACCTAGCAAAGAAACATCAGCTGCAACAACTCCAAAAATTGTGCCCTCCAAGGTTAGAAATTGGTAATATGACTTTAATCAATTTAATTTCTAAATAGTATCTGCTCAAGCCATAAAAATTACTTTTACCAATTTATAAGCTGGTTGCATCTAAATGTGTGTTGCTACTGGTGTATAACTTCACCAAGTTCTTCATCATAGCCATAAAAAATTAAAAATCGACCAACCCAACAATAGCAATGCAGAACTACAACAGCAGAACAGAACCCTAGACCAATAGAGCCCAAGTGCCCAACAACAACAGGCAGCGGCTGGCAGCCACTAGCTAGCAGGATAAACAGAACAGAACCTTAGAGCCCAAGTGCCCAACTACCCAAACACAAACGACAATGCAGTCTACAGCAATAGAATAATTAATTGCAGGAAAACAGAACGCACACAACCTTAAAGGCCAAACAGCAGCATTCTCAATAGCTGGAATGCTGGATTGCAGGTAAAAGCCAGAGCCCAAACAACAACAAAAAAACAACCTGCCAACACCAACACCAAGTCACCAACACCAACACTAACTCACCAAGTCACCACTCACCAACACTAACAAAATCATTAATACTGAGAAGTGAGAATTGAGAAGTGAGAAAAGATGCCATCTGTTATATCTGACAACATCAAGGCATCAACGGAGCAACCAACACCAACACCAACAGATCCAACACCAACACCAACACCAAGCATTACAGCAACCATCATTAATATAAATGACAGTCTAAATTCTAAATGATGCAGTGATTCAAATGTAATATTCAACATTTCAACATCAACCATAAAAAAAACATCAGCCAGATTGCCACCAACAGTCCAACACTCAACAACAAGCATAACAAAATAAGCCGCTCACTAAGCCAGTAAACTTTAAACCACTTAACAGATCCACTCCAGAACTCCTCCACCAACATTAAAGAAGCCATAAATAAGCAGTAAAGCAGAGATAAAACTCAACAAAATGGAATAAAACATCAGCCCACCATATGAAACAGCAACTCATCACTCCATTAGTCACTACAACCTTCATCACAGTAAATATGTTTAACACACAAACTACATAAATAAGAACAGTGTCTTTAAACTTTAAGATGTTATGTTCACTGAGTCATTCATGACTCTACTTTGGCTTCCGTCAAAATCCAAACCCATTATGTCATCTGTCACCGCATCAAGCTCTGGGTTTTTTGCATCTATTACAAATGCACCAATATTAATTTGTTACCAACTTTATTGCATAACAAAACTATAAGTTATATAGTAATATTATTTTATTACCTTGGTCACCGTATAACCAATCTTTAGTGCATACCAATATTTCCACAATATCATGTTTCAAGGCACTTCGATATTGGTCGAGAACTCTACCACTATTGCTAAAAGCTCTTTCGGATGCCACAGTAGAGATTGGAATGCACAAAACATCACGAGCCATACTTGAGACCTAAGGAAATCTGTACTGATTAAGTTTCCAAAATTGTAAAATATCTCACTCATTATTCCTATCCAACTTGGGTTCGTCCAAGTATATTTCAAGTTCTGACTTTCTGTTTCGTGGCATTATTACTTCTACTTTAAAAGTGTCACAATCATGTGCAAATGATTATAGGTATTCAGGTTTAATAAATGTTGTTGATTGACTAGTTGAAAGAGAGCAAAAGGAACTATGAAATGTAAAGTGGCAAAGTAGAATCTGAAGGAATTGTGATTTAATGATTGTTGTTGATTGACTAGTTGAAGGAGTACTTTGTGAAGATTGTGATGTTTGCGATTCAGAAGTTGAGGTTTGCTCATTTGTTATCGAGTAGTTTGAAAACAATGATTCCAACTTCTCCTTTATTTTTTCAAGCTCAAACACATAATTACCTGCATACAATTTTTTGTAACACCATTCTACAAAGTTAAATTTATATATGGGGTCAAGAATTACAGCAATAGCCAAGAGTACACTGAAGTCTGACCAGTACTTTTCAAATTTGGCAATCATGCCAACTGTCATTCTTCTTATATACTCCTGCCTATAAGACATTTCATTCTTCAACGTGGCATATGCAGTGGAGACACATGAAAAATACAAATTTTCAATAGGTTATTTAGATCCAAAGAAGAGTCAAATGATTTTGTAGAAGGGTGCTAAAAACTTGCATATATTCACCAATTTTTTCCACTCAGAAATTGAAGCACAACACTTGTAATTGAAGTCATCCAATTCCAAATGCATGAAAGCACGTCTGAAATAAATTGCACTTTCCAACATAACAAAGTAGAATTCCATCTAGTTGGCATGTCTTGTCTAAGGCCTCTATTACTTTCAAGAAAATTTTGCCTAACACATTCAAGAAACTTCTATTTTCTTAATTCAGAGTCCTTTACATATTTAATGCTCTCACGCACCTTCACAACACATGAATCAATTTCTTTCAAACCTTCCTGAACAATAAGATTCACTATATGTGCACAACATCTCATATGGAAAAATTCACCATTGCATAGAAGACCATTTTTTAAATTGAAATAGTTCCGAAGAAATCAACAGAAACATTATTTGCAGATGCATTATCTAAAGTGATGGTGAAAAGCTTATTATCAAGTTTTCATTCAAGCAAAAATTGTTGGAGTTTCTTAAACAACGCTAATCCATCATGAGGGGGTGGCATGAAACCAAAATTTATCACTTTTTTCTGCAACCTCCAATTATTATCAATAAAATGTGCACTGAAGCAAATAAAACTATGTGTTGATGGAAGTCCACAAATTAGAAGTTAAGGAAATTCTACCCTTACAACTACATAGAAGGGATTGTATTTGAACTTTTTTCTTAACAAATATTTTCTTGCAATCATTTCGTGCCGTATTTCTAGAAACAAAATGCAAATCAGGATGCAAGTAATGAAGTAATGATCTAAGACCAGGCCATTCCACACATTGAAATGGCAAATCATGCATAACTATACATGCAATAAATAAGCTGCGAAATTCTTGATTAGCAAACTTATTTTCAACCACATAAATAGATGCACTTGAGTTACTTTGAAGAATAAATTGACCAATATCTTGAGAGTTCATTTTCTTACAATTTTATAGATGACGTCTCAGATTTTCTGTACCATTTTTACTATCACATAAGTATGTTGCCTCACATTTCTTACATTTGCAACGTTGTTTGCCATCCTTTGCAAGGGCAACATTTCGAAATGTCCCAGACAGTAGAAGTCAACCTCCTTTTCTTTTTTTGAACTGTTCCACTAGTATTATTAAGTTCATCACTATCATATTCCACTTCATTATCAGTAGGAATGTCCTCATTATGCTCAGAAGGATTACTCGTAACAACTGTATTAGAATCCTCCATCTAAATAAAAAATTGTATATTTTTCAAAAATAAGCTATGTCAACCTCAAGCAAAAAATAAGAGCTTTGCATATTTAAACTTAGACTAAAACTAAATGAATAATTCCTTAACAAACTTCCTCTAAAAAAAATTAGCAAGTCAGTAGACAACATCACAGCAAGTCAACATGGTGGAATGGTGGATTATAAAGTTATGTTGTATAAACTAAATAACTAATAATCATAACAACAGTTGAAGTGCTTAACACTTAATACCAACATTACATAACAGACTAACAGAGTCACTGAGTCAGGCAGTCTGCAGTCAGCCACAGCAAGCCCTAATCCAAATATCCAACCATGCAACATAGTAGTGATAGCACTGATAACAACAAGCAGCTCAGTGATGTTATGACAATCATTATAAGCATAACATGAAAGATGTCAAGTTCCTGATCAGTGATCAGCTGATCTCAAGTTCACAACGAAACCCTAATCAACATTTCAACCTCACCGGCCACCTCAGACTCTCAGTCATTATAAATTTATAAGAAAATCCTAATCGGCTAATCCTCCATATACAGATTTTAGAAATCACAGAATCACCAAATCAGTAACATCGGAAACGCTCAAACACCAAGAGTCGAAACTCAAAAATTGTTATAAAAAGAAAAAACAAATCTTCCATAAAAAAAACTAAATAGAAATGAGAAATCAGAAACAGCGTCTGCGTCTGACCGTCCCACCGACAGTCCAAAACAACAAGAGGTCAAGACTCAAGAGTTATTAAAGATATTACCGATCGAGAAATTTAGAAGTCGGGGGAACCACTCGATTCGAGAGGTCAAGAGAAGAAGATAGCAAGAGAACTCCACTGATCTAGTGCTCTTGAAGGCCCAAAAAGAGCGAGGAGTGCAAACCCTAAAACGGAATAAGACAGAAGAGGCAAAGACTCAAACAGGTGGAACAGTTGAAGTGCTGGAGCTCGCCCTCTCGACCTGAAATATAACGATTAAACAGAGAGGTCGCGGGTTAGTCGGGTCACCAGCAGGTTGACGGGTTGACTTGAACCCGACCTAAAATATAAACAGATCCAGAAATTAGACCCGAACCCGACCCGTTTATTTTGACAGGTTGACCCTAACCCAGATTTTTCGGGTCGGGTTTTCGGGTCGTGTCAGAAATTGACAGGCCTATTTAAGAAGGCCTCATTGTCCGCTCTCTTTTGTAAAAAAAACATTGTCAATTTAATAGAGGTTTTTTTTGCTCTACAAACATTTTATGGAAAATATAAGAAATTACAGTAATTATTGAAATTGTGTTGCAACTTAATAGATACAAGCAAACCCCAATAAGTTAGGGATAAGGCTTATGATAGTGATGATGATGATATGTTAAAATATGAACAACTAATTTTTTTGCATATCTACATTATTTGTAATGAGGGGGGAAACTCGATCGGTTTGGTTTTTATTTTGTTCTTTTTTTGTTTATTTAAAAATATATATTTAATTTAATTATGTGAATGTCGTCTACCATTCGGCAGCATTTCGGCGTCCCACCTCGTATAGGGGTGTCAGCTAGGCACTTGCCTTTGTTTATCCTGGACGGATCAAAGATATAACAGCGCGAGGTTTTTGTATAATTTATTTCTTACTAGCTTGATCAAAGATACGGCGGACGTGGAGTCTTCTTTTGTTCTTGCGCTTCTCCCGGCCAGATCAAAGATACAACAGACACGAGTTGTTCCATACATGTTGTTTAAGCAAAAGAAAGAAAAAAAATTATACTTTTTAGTGTAGGACGATTAATGTCGACAGGTCGACGGGTTGAACGTGTGCACGGGATGGTCGCGGGTTTGGAGTCGAACTCGTGCGTACAGAGAAGGCAAGAGAGCACTGAGAGGCTTCGATTCTTGTTTTTGCGTGAGGCTGAGTGAATGAGAGAGGGGCGATGGCTTCTTGCATGCGGAATCGAGTGAACGAGAGGGGGAGAGGGCCGACGGCTTTTGCATGCGGTCGAGTGAAAACGAGCGATACAAAGAGGACAGGAGGGCTTCCTTGTGTGCATGAGTTTGAATCAATTGAGAGGGAGTGAGCGGTGATGTTTGCTTTAATGTCGTGAGTGGGAGTTACGTGAGGGGCGGTTATGAGATCGTTGGTAAGTACAAGGGATTTAGGTTAGCGGGTTGGTAGTCGACAGCCTTCAATTGGAAATCATGATGGAAGACTCACGATGGGTGCTTGCAGGGAAATCGCGAAGGGAGCTTATTGAGACTCGTGGGGGATTCATGACAGTTACTTGTCGTGGAAGTATGATGGAGGAATCACTATCGGGAGTTCCCATGAGGAGTTGCATGGGGGCTCGCGGTGGAATCATGATGGGAGCTAGCTGAGGAATCTTGATGTAAATGAGTCACGATGCGGTGCATTTGGAATACGCCTGATTTTTGTGATTTCCAAATACACTTAAAATAAATTAGATGAGGAATTCCAAATGCATTAATAAATTATTTAGAATTTATTTTTCATCCAATCAAACACCTAAAATTTTAAAATCCCTTCATTCCTTTTACTCTACAATTGGACATATTTTCAACTGAGTGCTATTAATGCTTAGTAGTTTCTTTCATTTCAATTGGCAGTAAAATGTTATACTGCTATATCTACACAGTATGGTGATTTATACATCATGGGTGCATCTGAATTGTTTTTCATATTATTGGCACTAAATGTGGTAAGTTTCTTTACTTAACTAAGTGAAACCTTTATTTTCTTATACTGTCATGACTAACCATTTTTTGGTGTCAAGTTTGATTATTTATGGTTTTCGAAATTGCGTAACTCCCTCTTTTGAGAACTCAATCGGCTTCATTTGTGAGTTAGGATATTCATATGAATAAACCTTAGAACATCTGTAGGATTCATTGCATAGCACTGGGAATTTTTTTAACTATTATTTTTTTTATGGGGCTGCGGGGAAGGGAGGTAGGTGAGTGGTGTACTAACTGTTGCATTTAGAGTTTTTGAAGTTTATATCATTCTCATTAAACTATTATGCACTACAGAAATAATTAAGCATATGTGTGCTTAAAGGTGTGATAGTGGTGATTAATGATTGTGTCACGACCCGGCCCAGTTAGCTCGCAAGTGGCGAGGCAGGAACGGAGGTCGGACGATAGAAAATTAAAAAAAAGAATAAGCATTCATAACATAACCAACAAGTCTCCGAATATAAAGAAAGAGCCGCTATAGAATTCCAAAAATATATATATTTTCTTTTCTTTTCATCTATCGTTCAACAAAATATTTCAACATGAAAATTTACAAATTCAGAAGGGTGTCTATAAATCATATCCTTACACAATGTGTCTAACCCTTCTATTCAAAACATCAAAAAGACAAAAGACAAAACCTGTCGCCCGTCTTCTCCCTACGACGGTATACGAGGGGAGGTCTATCCGCCATCTATTCCTTACTCGGTCCTCCTGAAAAGAGTCCCACAACACGGGTGAGTCACAACTCAATAGGTGTAAATGGCATTCGATTAAATCTAGGATCAAGAAAAGAAATTACAACATGCTTTATTGTCTTGAATAACAAATAAACAACATAATGCAACACTTGTATAAGGTGAAACATGCCTTTACATCAACCCTCAAGTTCTCATTCGTTCATCAACCTTTCCATTTTGCTTTTAAAATATTCATGCCTCAAATGATAGCCTCTTAAACATATAACATAGGTATGTAATATTCATAATATCTTTACATATATATACACCCGTCTCGGAAGTATCACTTGTACTGATCAGGTACAGAAAAATTTGGCCATTCCTTTACCATTTGGTTCATAAGAACCTTCTTTACCATTGCTCAAAAGAGATCCTTTACCATTTGGTTCATAAGAACCTCCTTTACCATTGCTCAAAAGAGCTCCTTTACCATTTGATACTTCCGCATCATCATACACATGCACATAATTATTTTATAATCATAAGTGAGGCTTTGTATTCCTTATTAAGCATATACTTTCATAAGAGTGTACATGTATACTATGCTTAAATGTGTGCTTACATGTAAATGGGAATATGATGTATGTGTGAAGAAAGAAACATGAAGTTCTTCTATCAAGTTCTAGCATTTCATAAAAGAAGAGACTTTTGCATTTATAATAAGTAGTCATGAGTTTACATAATGAAGCATGCAAATGATAAAAATTCATAAAGAGCATCATAAAGAGCATAAAAAGAAAAATGCCATTGCTAAGTACTTGCATGTAAAGAGGTTTTCTAAATTTAAAGGAAGTCCATTTCACCTACCTCAATACAGTGCGCTTTGCCGGATAACCTTACGAGCTCTTCCCCTTTTACACGATCAATATCTAAAAGAAGTATAACATAGTGTAAACATTACTTGTCTCCACACAAACTTCTCAAAACCCTAAACTATGAAAACAAGGAACCCACCCAAACACTATTCTTAAATTCTCTAATTGAACCCTTTCCCCATTCATACTTAATTTTATCTCCAAATTTCTCTAAATTGGAATTTAATAAAAATCATAATGTTTTGGAAATCCCTTTCATGTCTAATGCCTAGCACATGCCTAAAGAATCTCCCTTACACTTAAATAATAATTAAAATACAATTAATTTTCGGATTAATTAAGAAAAAAAATTAAGAAAATATCATTTTGGTAAGAAAAACTTACTCTACTCCCTTAAAAACCCTCTTAGGACGCTTTTGAACCATATTTGTAAAAGCACTTTCAAAATTTCAAACTTTAGGGAAAACCCTAATTTTAGAAACCCTAATATTATTCATAATCTTGCATTATTTTTCGATTAGAGGCTTTCTAATGCCATTAGGAATCATTCATATCAAATATTTGGAAAGAAAACAAAAGATGAAGGAAATCCTAATTTTCAAAGTTCAATTTTTTTTATGGAACATCAAATTTTTTAGGTTTAGAAGCATCCCTTAAATCTTCCCTCACACTCTTCTTAAAGAAAACTTGAATTTTCTCAAAACCCTAATTTTCAAAATTCGAAATATTTGGGGAAAACTAAAAATTTCATGCTTAGAAACCTTCCCTAATCTCCCCCTCTCATTTCTCTAAAAAAAAATTGAGTTTGAAGCAAACCCTAGAAATTTCTCCCAAGGAAACTCAACAAAAGGATGAGAAAACTCTTGCAAGGAACTCACCTTAGCCTTCTCTTAACTTTCCCTTCAAAACCCCCTTGCAAACGCCGCCGGAAACCGCCCCTAAGCCGTCGTCGCCGTCGCCCGCTCCGCCTCCCCTCTCCCTTCTCCGCTCGGTTCGGCCGCACGAATAGAATGGGGACCGAATGGAATTCGGTCCCCTTAAGAGGGAAGGGCTTTTGTTATATTGTAAAAGTCCTAAATGCCCTCACTTGAAATATCTCCGTTTAAAAGTCCTTAGGGGTACTTTGGGTATCAAGAGGCTTTTATAAATTTTAACTTTCAATTTACGCAAAATTTGATATGGGTTCCTTATATCGTTTCGCTCAGAATTTTGCGCTCTATTTTATAAAATTATTTGCGTCGAATTCCGACGACTTCGAAATTTTCACTTAAAGTTCGCCGCGACGCATCGAAAAGCGTGCGAAGCCTAAAATGCTATTTGGCGGGTTTTACAGATTGTATGCTACAAGTGCGAATGGGGGTGAGATTGAGCTCACAATCACAAGTGTTTGAACAATGATTACAATCACTTCACATGAACAATCTTACAAACATTCCGAAATCTTCATTATCAAGTATGAGTGTAATAAGTAAATGCAAAGTGATAGAACAATGCAAATTAAATTTTGCATGATTTACCAACGCCACACAAAAAAATCATACGTCTATGTCCTAAGCACACATATTTTGGAAAATCTGTTAAATTCTTCAACATCCCAACACTCGGAGAATCCTTGCACACTCCTAACCTTCATCCGATAAGGAGAATCATGCTCTTGTGTTCTTAAGGGCCATACAAGCCCACTTTTTTTTTATTTCTTGGAATGTTAGTCCTTCAAGTTCTTGGAGGAGTGTTGTACAAGTTGTGGAAGAACGATCAAGATCCCTATCTTTGCAGTGATCTATTGGATTCAAAGATGACTTATTGAAATTTGGTAGAGATTGGATGTTTTTAGACATTCAAAAAACATTCCTAGAAGAATTTGCATGGAATAATAAAAATTGTAATAATAATTTTAAGGAATGTTATTTATTTTAAATAATAATTTAATAGTTGCAAAATTTTTGAATTTTCATGAGAAAAAGTAGTGAATAAATATAAAATTCAGCAATTATCTAGTTTACACTATAAAAAAAAAGAGATCTAATGGAACACTTGGCAAAATTTTAATCACATACAAACTAGTGCCTAAATAAATTAAAATGGAAATAAGGATATAAAGCACTCAAATGAAGCTATAGGCCTTATGTTGGAACAAGGAGACTCGTCCTCTGAAGTAATTGTTAACGTTTGTGAAGCTCTAAAAGATTCTATATATAATAGCACAAACACAATTGAGGGAAGTTAAAATTTTATTCCAATGTTCATTATTCTATGATTTTTGCATGCCTTAGGTGTATTTTTTAATAATCCAAAATAACCAAAAATAATAACTTGAGAATCTTTAAAAAGTTAGCCTAAAAGTTCAAGTATTTAGTTCACCTTAAATTCTAGTAGAAAAACTAATTTTCAAGTTTCAAATCCCAAATTTCTGTAAGACACTTCAAAACAGGCAAATGAGTAGTGCTAAAACAGGAAATCTACATGGTTAGGAGTTATAGGAAACGGAGGTGACAACAATATTATTAGTAACAGAAGCAATTAGTTGGAATGGTGGTTACTAGTGGTGACAAGTACTGGTAATAGCAACAACAGAGAGATATGGTTGATACATCTTGAACCACAAAAATCAACAAACAACAGTAAATTTTAGCAAAATAATAGAATTTTATTGCTAGGAAATCAAATAATAAGAAGCAAGATGCAATTGATCCTTGCCGCTAGGATCCCTCACAAAAGAAAACTACAACACCCAAGACAAAATTCTACATAAGAATAAAATAAACCCTACGATGGTGGTAACTGTAGGCGATAAGCCAATGCCCCTATGCGCTCCACTAAGTCGTAAGGACCAAAATATCTGGGTGATAACTTATCTTTCTATCTTCGTGCCAAAGATTTCTGTCTGTAGGGGCGGAGCTTCAAATAAGCCTTATCCCCCACTTCGAACTGAATGTCCCTCCTTAGTGCATCTGCTTTCTTTTTTATAATTTTCTGGGCTCTCAACAAATGCCCTTTCAGTGCTACCAATATTCTGTCTCTGTCCTCCAAATACTGCTCTATTGAAGCCACCAGTGTAACACCCCACAGTACTCCTTATCAGTACGGTAGAGTGGAACACGCATAAACATAACATTTTCATCAGTAAACATCTCATTAAAAGATTTCATACCTTGCATATTTATATAATCCATCCCATAAACATCATTCGATACATCAACAGAAGCATCTAATAAATTAAAATTCATTCTCAGACATACTTACAGAGCCACTAAGGAAATCTAAATAAAATTCATTTCTGAAATATTTTCATACCTTACCAGAAGACTTACTAACCAAGATAGCTTAAACATAAAAAGAAAAATAACTTGCATAAATTAATCTGCAACAATCTTCTCCTTGCCCTTTCCTGTAACAACAGCCAGTAAGAAAATACTGGTGAGCTATGAGTCTCAGTAAGCTTTGCAAGTTAATTAACAATTAAAATACAATAATTGAAATATATCAAAATATTTTAAAATCATCTTTGACTAACTTACCCTTGTAAAATATCACAAAATCATCATTAACATTAGTCTTTACTTTTTTTGAAGTTTGCATTGAATACCAATTTTAGTCTATAAAAGATTTGGCTAAACTTTCATAACAATATTCAATGGAGCCCAGGTAAACCTGGCATTATCGCCATTGAATTACATAGAGGTCTCTTTTGCCTCTTTGTGATCCCTTTTGCCCCACCTACTATGCATGTATCATATTCTTTGGGGTTCCTTTTGCCCCATCTGTAATTACAGTTATACATCATTTATAGCCAAACCTTACTTTTCAATTGATATTCACTAAGCTTTTCAGTGATCATAAGTCATACTTAAGTTGCATTTTTTTCACAATAATTGCTGTGATCACCGGTGTACAATTAAAATGCATGCCATATGCAAGGAAATTGACATCTTTCCAAAACAGTATCAAATAGGAAAACATTTAGATTGACATACAAAACCTTATTTTACCCTTACCTGATTAAAGTATGCATCTAGTCATTCATACTTGGAAACTTGAATGAAAATTGATTTCTTTATATTAAACAAATTTAATAACATTTTTCTTTAATGCATTCCAAATTAACCTTCATGCTTATAATGGAAAGTCATATATTTGAATATAAATGCATTACTTACTTTCTTGCCGAGGTGTCTCCAATTCTCTACCTCGAATCCTTCTACGATTATAAGTCACCTCAAATTGTCCTTTTTGCATATATCTGATGAATCATCTTCCTCCTTTCTATTATTCTTTCCTTCTACACGTTTGTTATTTCTCTATCACTGTTACTCTCCTTAATTCCCCTGTCAAAAGCCCATAACTCAAAGCAATAAGAAAATACTTTACAGTAATCCAAACTAAGCTTCTTAACCCTATGGAATTCCATTTACTTACACTGCCTTGTACAAGTCACACCACCCCTCTCTGGCCGAATAAATCAGTAGAAGCACTGCCCAAATGCTTAATAAATTCTTTCTCAGAATTTGTTGCACCAAGCCAAACCGTCCCTACCCTTTTCTTTTGCTTGCGGCATCCTCTTTCTCCAGCGAATACTAGGAACTCCAGGAAATGGGCTTGCGGAATACTCCTCTCCAGTGAACACTAGAAACACTAGGAACACTAGGAAATGGTTTGTTGAATGCTCCTCTCCAGCGAACAGTAGAACACTAGGAACATTAGGAAATGGCTTGCTGAATGCTCCTCTCCAGCTTTTCTTCTCCAGCAAACCTTCTCCAAATGAGAGGTGATGTCCACGATTTACAGAAATGATGGAACGTGGGCCCCATCCAGCCTCTAACCGCCCCTTTCTAAACCGCCCCACCAAAAGCTTCCTATTACATGCATCCATTCAAAATTTTCATTTAACTTATTCTAAGAATTATTTAAACTAACTTAGTAATAATATAATTCTTATTAATACTTATTTATTTAAATTATACCTGAATTTCTAGTTCTTACAACCAGTGTGCTACCATGTCCATAATATATCAAGTGCGGATGATCTCTTCCATATAACACTTTGTGTGGTGTGGTCCGAGTTGTTAAATGATTGGAAGTGTTATACCAATATTCTGCCTATGCTAACCATTTTTCCCACAACTTGGGTGTGTCTGATATAAAGCACCATAGATAAGTTTCCACACTACGATTGACCACTTCTATCTGCTTGTCAGTTTGAGGATGATAAGCAGTGCTTCTTTTCAGAACGGTCCTCTGTATCTTGAACAACTCCTTCCAGAACTAGCTTAAAAAGATCCTATCTCGATCCGGAACGATCGATTCTGGGATCTCATGTAATCTCACCACCTCCCTCATGAAAACCGTTGCTACTAATACTGCATTATATTGGTGGCGAAGGGGAATAAAATGGGCATACTTACTCAGTCGATCCACTACCACTATAATCATAGTGTATCCTTCTGACTTGGGCAGCCCTTCAATGAAATTCATGGTCACCTCCTCCCACACTTTTTATGGTAAAGCTAACGGCTGGAGGAGCCCTCCTGGTGACATTGCTAAATACTTGTGCCTCTAGCATATGTCACAGCTAGCCACCATCTTCTTGACATCCTTCTTTATATACGCCCAATACAACTCTGTAGACAGCCGGCGGTATGTCTTTTGGACCCCTGTATGTCCCCCAATAGCCGTCCCATGGAACTCCTGGAGTAAGCAGGGAATGTAAGAAGTGGTCTTTGGAAGCACAAAGTGCCCCTCATAAAGCAACTTCTATCCCACTACTGAATATCTTGGATGGATGTCCTCGTTTCTTGCCAGCTCCTCCCTAGTTTTCTTTAGGCCTGTATCCTGTTCGCTCTCTCTTCTCAGTGCTTCCTAGTCAAACACCAAAGGCACAAATAATGCCATCATCTGGAGTTCCCCCATGCACCTGGATAATTGATCCTCTGCTTTGTTTTTCACTCTGGGTTGGTATTGGATTTCAAAGTCTTAACCCTTTAACTTGGAAAGCCACCTCTGATGCTCCTTAGTGACCATTCTCTGCTCCAACAAATAATTCAAACTTCTTTGGTCTGTTATGATGATGAAATGTCTTCCAAGGAGATACAATTGCCATTTTTGAATGACCAGCACAATTGCCATCAACCCTCTCTCTCGTAGACTGATTTGAGCCTGGCTGGGCCGTCAACACCTGATTGAAATAGGCCACCGGCCTCTGTTTCTGCGTAAGTACCGCTCCTAGCCTAAAACCTCAAAAGCCTAGGTGGCTGATTCTCCCCACTTGAAGTTGTCCTGTTTCTGTCAATGGCCCTGCTATTGATCTATATCCTTTTACAAATTTTCGAATGTAACCGCTAGCCAGTGAGTCCCAAGAATCCTCTTAGTTCTTTCAAATTTTTTGGGTATGGGCCATTTGAGCATGGCTTGCTCAATCTTACTCTAGTCCGTTGCAACTTCCTCCTGAGATATCACATGCCCCAAGTTCTCCACTCTGGGTTGGGCAAACAAACATTTCTTTTTATTGACATATAAGGAGTACTCCCTTAAGGTCGACAGCATAACTCTTAGATGCTCCAAATGCTCCCCTTCGGACCTGTTGTAAATTAATATATCATCAAAAAAAAAAAAAAAACCAACCCAAACCTTCATAAGTAGGGTTGGAATATCTTGTTCATCAGGGACTGGGTGGCCGGTGCGTTAGTGAGGCCGAACGACATCACTAAAAACTCATAATGTCCTTCGTGCGTCCGAAAAGCTGCCTTGTGGATGTCTCCAGGTCGCATTCTAATATGATGATATCCGGATTTCAAGTCGATCTTGAAAAATATCACAGATCCATGCAACTCATCTAATAGCTCATCGATGACAGGTATGAGAAACTTGTCTGGTACCATTTCCTTATTTAAAGCACAATAGTCTACGCAGAACCTCCCGCTCCCCTCCTTCACCAATAATACAGGACTTGAGAAGGGGCTCACACTGGCATGATGATTTCAACTCCAAGTATCTCCCGAATCAGTTTCTCAATCTCGTCCTTCTGGATCTGGGGGTATCGATAGGGTCGAACACTGATGGGGAAACTCCCTCCTGCAGAACAATAGAGTGCTTGTGCTCCCGTGGGGGTGGCAATCCCTGGGGAAGCTGGAATACCTCCTTGAACTGCTGAAGCAAGGGCTGGACAGTGTTGGGAATGTCCTCTTCACCCTCTGTCTCTCCTCCCTCCAGACTCTGGAGCTCCACCAAGAATTCCCCTCCTTCCCCTTGAAGGGCACAAACCATGGTTTTCATTTCAACGAAACCATTGCCTTTGATAAGCTGGGGTCTCCCTTAATTACCACCCTTCTCTCCTCAACCTGAATCTCCATAGCCAAAGCCTTCCAGTTCACCTTGGTCTCCCCCAAAGTTTGTAGCCATTTCATGCCCAAGATCAAGTCAGTACTTCCTAACTCCAATGAAAGGAAATCCTCCCTGATGTGGATCCCTTGCAGCTCTACCACTAAATCATGACATATCCCTCTGCTCCTCTCTATTTTTCTTGTACCCATCATCACTTTAAACCCTCAAGTGTCTACCAGTTTTAGCTCTAGTTTATCTACCACCTAGTTTGATATGAAATTGTGTGTAGCCCCACTGTCCACCAAGATCGCCACTAACTGTCGTCCTATATTCTCCCTTACCTTCATAGTGTGATTCGGGGTGAATCCCATTACAGAGTTCAATGAAACTTCTGCCACGTCCAAATACACAGGCTCCTCTTCCTCTTCTTACTCCTTCAATTCCTCTTCTTCATCCACCTGTTCCCCATCACACACAATGAGAACCCTTAATGTGCGATTTTTACACCCATGCCCTAGTGTAAATTTCCCATCGCATCTGAAACATAGCCCTTTTTGCTCTCTTGTCTTGTAATTCGGTCTCAGTCAACCTTTTGAAATCTCCTCTTAGTCGGGCACCCGAACTGCCCTCCTTTGGCATCTCCCTTTTTATTGGTAAGGTTTGCACCCTAGGTGCCAGAAAAGTGGTTGTTGTGCGGTAAGAGCCTTCTCCACTGCCTCATTTACTATTTTGTAGTGACTTCTTATTCTCAATCATTTGTGCTAACTCCATCGCCTCTCCCAGATCACGGGGTATTGCCACCCGTACTATCGCCCTCTGTGACAGTCCGGTTTGGCTGGGCCGGTTCAACCGAACCGGCCAGCCCTATTTCAGACGCCGCGACCCCACGCGGGGTCGTTACGAAGCATTCCGCGAACGGACGAAGGGGGCGGACGACTGAGCGTGCGAAGGAGGTTTTGGAAAATTCCTTTCGCCAAATTTAGCAATCCAACGCGTTGGGAGATAAGATTTGAAGACTCCTTTTCAATTCTACCGTTAAAGGAGTGCTAATTTTGGAGAAATTGCAACGGAAGAGAGAAAGAAAGAGGGAAGAAGGTTTGTTGGAATTTCTTTCTAAATTTTTCTTATAAATTTCGTCGATTCCTTAAATTAAAGCAAATGATACTTTCATATTAGGAAAGGAAGGGATTGAAAGCAAAGAGAAAGAATTTTGGGAGAGGAAGAAGAAAGTTAGGGTTTTGAGAAATTCTCAAAATTGTAAGTAAATTCGAGCATGAGTAAATTTCTATCTTGAAATTTTATGAGTTAACTTTTATTGTTTGATTTTAGAGATTTGGAAAAGAGAAGATCGAAAGTTTCAGGAGTTTGATTTCACAAACGAAATTCTTGGAAGAGAAATTAAGTGGGTATTTATAAAATTTTCTTTATGTCATTTTCTTTCTAGAAGTATGAATATAAAAGTTATGTTTTACATTTTGGAAACTATTGTTTGAAATAAACAAATGATTTTACAATAAACAAATGATTTTACAAGCACGAGTATGTCAAAGAAGATGTATATGCATTAAGAACGTATATAGAAAATATGAATAAATAGATAGAAAATATGAATGAATAATACATGAAGGATTTGAAATATAAAAGAAAATGGAAAAGGATATGCATGAAAATTTCAGGAGTCACCCCCGTATGGTACTGGCTGGGGAAGCAATGTACCCGTGCACGATAAAAATAAAAGGGAAAAGGTTATGATATAAGGAAAAGGAAATGGAAATGGATGTACCTCTGGTACATTTTGACGGTGCTCCTGTATAGAAGAAATGGGAAAAGGAATAATAGTTAAAGATAAAAGCTATAAGAAATGATAATAAAGTTTATATGAAGAAAGAAACGGAATAAAGAAAGGACTTATATATTTATGCCAAATGAGATGAAGAAATGCAATAATAGTAATGTTAATATGAAATGTCTTTTATGCATGAAAATTTGTTTAACTGATACCCACTGAGTTTACTTAGTGAACTCAAACAATGAATTTAAATGTTTCAGGTAAATCTTCAGAATTAGAAAATGGGAGAAAGAGAAGAGTTCGTCTATAGAAGACGACGTGCATCTGAAAACAGGTAAAGTGTGATCTCAAACAAATGTGATAGTATTTAAGAATTTTAGTTAGTGGCTCTTCCGCTGATTAAGGAGATTTACTGTTTTTATATTCTTATACTTATGAATTGTTTAGATCCTACCGTCTGACCTTAGTTCCCGCCTCGTTAATTCGAGTATCCGGGCCGGGTCGTGACAAAAGTGGTATCAAAGCCAAATTTAGATATGAATTGTACTGGAAGAGCCATTAGGATGATTTTAATGACTTAAAGATTTAATGTGAAATGATTATTTTATTGAAGCAGGAATCAAAATGATTCTGAAGAAGAAAGGGAAGTAGAAAGGCCAGTACCTAATGTAAATGTTAATCCTGATGCACTAACACAAATGATGACAGCTATGGCTCAAATGATTCAAGACTCAAGGAATCAACCATCAGGAAGTAATAGTGGTGGTGGAATACCTATGGATAAGTATCTCAAATTATTTCAAGATATGAGACCACCACTATTCAAGGGAATTGAGGGACCAATTGAAGCTGAAAATTGGTTACTGAGAATTGAAAAGATTTTAGAAGGAATGTTTTGTCCAGAGGAGAGGAAAGTCTCCTTGGCAGTTTTTGCTCTTGATGGAGAAGCAGAAAGGTGGTGGAGAGGTCAGCATAAAAGTAAAACTGGAGGGATTCAAGACATGCAAATCAAGTGGGATGAGTTTACAAAATTGTTTAGAGATTGGTTCGTACCTCCTTCTGTAAGGAGGCAAATGCAGGATAAGTTTATGAGACTGGTGCAGGGAGATAAATCAGTTATGCAATATGAAACTGAATTTACAACATTATCCAGATATGCCCCTCACTTAATTCATACTGCAGAAGAACAGTGTAATCGATTTTTAGCAGGATTGAAGGATGCAATTAGACAGCCTCTTATTCCATTTGGAATTGAAGATTATAAAGTGCTGGTGGAAAGGGCTAGAAGAATAGAAATGGACCTGCTAAACACTCAAAGGAGACGTGATTTTCAGAAAAGGAAGAGTGGTGAAGTTATGGGAGCTTCACAGGATTTTCATAGCAGCAAATCTCTTTCACAAACTAGAAAGTTTAATTGGAAGAAATCAAAGTCTAGTAGCAGTGATAGTTCAAGTGTAAATAGTTGCAGCAAGTGTGGAAGACAACATAAAGGAGAATGTTTATCAGGTACAAATACTTGCTTCTGGTGCCATCAACCAGGTCACATAGCCAAGAATTGTCCTACTTTGGGGCAAAGACCAGCAGGAGAGTCAAGAATGAATACTGGATCTCAGAAGAATGTTGGAAGACCAAGAACAGTAGAATCAGCTGCTTCTACTCCAGGATCAAGTCAAAGCCGACAGAATACTCTGCCTAGAGTATATGCATTGACTCAGAAGGATGCTAAGGAATCACCTGAAGTGATTACAGGTGATAGAAATGAAAAATGAATAAATGTGTATTATGAAAGTATTGTTCAAGGAATAATGTATGTTTATGTTATATATTTTTTTTTGTAACTTTTATAGGTATGATCATGATGCAAGGAAAGTCTGTGCAAATTCTTTTTGATACGGGAGCTTCACACTCCTTCATTTCAGAGGAATTTGTTAAAACAGTTGGACTGAATGTTTATGAGACAAATGTAATTTTGGAAGTTTTAATGCCAAATGGATCTATTATGAATGTAAATGGTGTATGTCAAGTGACTTTCAAAATAAATGAAAGAGAGTTTGAAGCAACAGTAAATGTTCTGCCATTGCAAGAGTTTGATATGATATTGGGAATGGATTGGTTATCAAAACACTTTGTGATTATAGATTGCAACAAGAAAATTGTAAAGTTTAATTTGCCTGGAGAAAGAGAGTTGAAATTCTATGGAGAGAGAGGAGTTTCATCAATGATAATCCCTTATATGAAAGCATGTAAAATTTTATCCAAGGGATGTCAGTGTTTTCTTGCTCAAGTAAAGGATACAAATAAGGAAGTTAAAGAATTGAAAGATATACCTGTAATCAACGAATATCCAGAGGTATTTTTGGATGATTTGCCAGGATTACCACCAGAAAGGGAGATAGATTTCACTATTGAGTTGATACCAGGTTCAGAACCAGTAGCAAGGGCACCTTACAGAATGGCAGTTAAAGAGTTGCAGGAGCTGAAAAGTCAGTTACAGGAATTGCTAGATAAGGGATTTATCAGGCCAAGTTCCTCACCATGGGGAGCTCCAGTGCTGTTTGTAAAGAAGAAAGATGGGAGCTTCAGAATGTGTATAGATTACAGAGAACTGAATAAGCTTACTGTTAAGAATAAATATCCATTGCCCAGAATTGATGATCTTTTTGATCAACTGGAGGGAGCTACAGTTTTCTCTAAAATTGATTTGAGATCTGGATACCATCAGCTACGGATCAAGGAAGAAGATATAGCAAAGACAGCTTTCAGAACCAGATATGGCCACTATGAGTTTGTGGTAATGCCATTTGGAGTAACAAATGCACCAGCTGTATTTATGGATTTAATGAACAGAATTTTTAAGCCATTCCTGGACATATTTGTAATTGTGTTCATTGATGATATCTTGATCTATTCAAGAGATAAAGAGAGCCATTCTAGTCATTTACAGGCAGTGTTGCAGACATTAAAGAAGAATAAGTTGTATGCAAAATTATCAAAGTGTGAATTTTGGTTGAATAGTGTAAACTTTCTTGGACATGTGATTAGTGGAGAAGGAATTTCAGTGGATCAGAATAAAGTTCAAGCCATTTCAGATTGGCCAAGACCAACGACAGTTTCAGAGGTGAGGAGTTTTCTGGGCCTTGCTGGGTATTACAGGAGATTTGTGGAGGGATTTTCTCAAATTGCAATGCCATTGTCCCGATTAACCCAGAAAGCAGTGAAATTTGATTGGAGTGTTCAATGTGATGAAGCTTTCCAGAAATTAAAGAATTGCTTAATGACTGCCCCAATTTTGACAATTCCATCAGGTTCAGAAGGATTTCAAATTTTCTGTGATGCTTCCTTAAGGGGACTTGGATGTGTACTGATGCAACATGGCAGAGTGGTGGCTTATGCTTCAAGGCAACTGAAAATTCATGAAAGGAACTACCCCACTCATGATTTAGAATTGGCAGCTGTAGTTTTTGCACTTAAAATCTGGAGACATTACTTATATGGGGTTAGATGCGAGGTGTTCACAGATCATAAGAGCCTCAAGTATATTTTCAACCAGAAAGAATTAAATCTGAGACAAAGAAGGTGGCTGGAGCTTATAAAGGATTATGACTTGGACATACAGTATCATCCTGGGAAGGCAAATGTGGTTGCAGATGCACTTAGCAGAAAAGCTCTTGGGAATGCAAGTTGGGTAATTACTCAGCAAGAACAATTAATCAAAGATATGGAAAGATTAGAACTTTCAGTGATTAATCAGAAGGATACTAAAGATATGATTTTGAATCAGTTGATAATCCAATCTACTTTGAAAAATAGAGTGCTCAATTCATTGTCTCAAGATGAAAAATTTCAAGAGATCATAAATAAAGTACAAGCAGGACAGTTAGGGAACTTTGAAATTGATAAGGAAGGCTTATTAAAGTATAAGGGCAGAGTCTGTATTCCAAAAGTTGGAAGCTTAAGAGAAGAGATATTACAGGAAGCTCATCTTTCCAATTATGAAATTCACCCAGGCAGTACAAAGATGTATCAGGAATTGAGAGGATTGTTTTGGTGGCCAGGACTAAAGAGGAGTGTTGCAGAATTTGTAGCAAAATGTGTTTCCTGTCAAATGATTAAAGCAGAACATCAAAAGCCAAGTGGTCAACTACAACCTTTACCAATACCTGAATGGAAATGGGAGGACATTGCAATGGACTTTGTGATTGGATTACCCAGGTCGAGACAGAGTCGAGATGCAATATGGGTTGTTATTGACAGATTAACTAAGTCAGCTCATTTCTTACCCATTAGGCAGACAGATTCAGTAGAGAAGTTGGCAAAATTATATGTTGATGAAATTGTGAGATTGCATGGAATTCCAAAATCTATAGTTTCAGACAGAGATGCTCGTTTCACTTCTAAATTGTGGAAGAAAATTCAGGAAGCTTTGGGCACACGACTGACTTTCAGCACAGCATTTCATCCTCAAACAGATGGGCAATCAGAGAGGACAATTCAGACTTTGGAGGATTTAATGCGATTATGTGTTTTAGATTTTGGAGGAAATTGGGAGACTCATATACCATTGATTGAATTTGCATATAATAATAGTTTCCAATCTAGTATTGGAATGGCACCATATGAGGCTCTTTATGGCAGAAAATGCAGAACACCCTTGAGTTGGGTAGAAACTGGTGAAAGAAAGATAATTGGAATTGAATTGGTAGATGAGGCTACTAGCAAAATCAGATTGATCAGAGACAGACTAAAGGCAGTTCAAGACAGGCAACGGAAGTATTATGATGCAAAGCACAGGCAAGTTGAGTTTGAAGTGGGAGAATTTGTTTTCTTAAAAGTTAGCCCAATGAAAGGTGTGCAAAGATTTGGAAAGACAGGAAAATTGAGTCCAAGGTTTATAGGTCCTTTTGAAATCACAGAGAGGATTGGAAATATGGCTTACAGATTGGATTTACCAGGGTATTTGCAAGGAATTCATAATGTGTTTCATATATCAGTACTCCGGAAGTACGTTTCAGATGAATCCAAGAGAATACAGTCCAAATCAATTGACTTACAACCTGATTTGAAATATGTTGAGGAACCTGAAAGAATATTGGATTATGATGTGAAACAATTGAGGAACAGAGCAATACCTTTTGTGAAAGTCTTATGGAAAAATGGATCAGAAAGAGATGCCACCTGGGAAAAGGAAGCTGAAATGAGAAGTCAATATCCTTATCTTTTTAACTAAGGTATGTTTCTTTATACTTGATTTAATTTCGAGGACGAAATTTTTATAAGAGAGGGAGATTGTGACAGTCCGGTTTGGCTGGGCCGGTTCAACCGAACCGGCCAGCCCTATTTCAGACGCCGCGACCCCACGCGGGGTCGTTACGAAGCATTCCGCGAACAGACGAAGGGGGCGGACGACTGAGCGTGCGAAGGAGGTTTTGGAAAATTCCTTTCGCCAAATTTAGCAATCCAACGCGTTGGGAGATAAGATTTGAAGACTCCTTTTCAATTCTACCGTTAAAGGAGTGCTAATTTTGGAGAAATTGCAACGGAAGAGAGAAAGAAAGAGGGAAGAAGGTTTGTTGGAATTTCTTTCTAAATTTTTCTTATAAATTTCGTCGATTCCTTAAATTAAAGCAAATGATACTTTCATATTAGGAAAGGAAGGGATTGAAAGCAAAGAGAAAGAATTTTGGGAGAGGAAGAAGAAAGTTAGGGTTTTGAGAAATTCTCAAAATTGTAAGTAAATTCGAGCATGAGTAAATTTCTATCTTAAAATTTTATGAGTTAACTTTTATTGTTTGATTTTAGAGATTTGGAAAAGAGAAGATCGAAAGTTTCAGGAGTTTGATTTCACAAACGAAATTCTTGGAAGAGAAATTAAGTGGGTATTTATAAAATTTTCTTTATGTCATTTTCTTTCTAGAAGTATGAATATAAAAGTTATGTTTTACATTTTGGAAACTATTGTTTGAAATAAACAAATGATTTTACAATAAACAAATGATTTTACAAGCACGAGTATGTCAAAGAAGATGTATATGCATTAAGAACGTATATAGAAAATATGAATAAATAGATAGAAAATATGAATGAATAATACATGAAGGATTTGAAATATAAAAGAAAATGGAAAAGGATATGCATGAAAATTTCAGGAGTCACCCCCGTATGGTACTGGCTGGGGAAGCAATGTACCCGTGCACGATAAAAATAAAAGGGAAAAGGTTATGATATAAGGAAAAGGAAATGGAAATGGATGTACCTCTGGTACATTTTGACGGTGCTCCTGTATAGAAGAAATGGGAAAAGGAATAATAGTTAAAGATAAAAGCTATAAGAAATGATAATAAAGTTTATATGAAGAAAGAAACGGAATAAAGAAAGGACTTATATATTTATGCCAAATGAGATGAAGAAATGCAATAATAGTAATGTTAATATGAAATGTCTTTTATGCATGAAAATTTGTTTAACTGATACCCACTGAGTTTACTTAGTGAACTCAAACAATGAATTTAAATGTTTCAGGTAAATCTTCAGAATTAGAAAATGGGAGAAAGAGAAGAGTTCGTCTATAGAAGACGACGTGCATCTGAAAACAGGTAAAGTGTGATCTCAAACAAATGTGATAGTATTTAAGAATTTTAGTTAGTGGCTCTTCCGCTGATTAAGGAGATTTACTGTTTTTATATTCTTATACTTATGAATTGTTTAGATCCTACCGTCTGACCTTAGTTCCCGCCTCGTTAATTCGAGTATCCGGGCCGGGTCGTGACACCCTCAACTCTGGTTTGAGGCCTTTCATGAAATTGCTCTCCAATACTGACTTTGAAACCTCCCTACATGTCCTGACAGAAGCTCAAAATTTTCCCGATACTCCATCATAGTGCCCTCTTGTGTCAAGGCAAAGAATTGCTCATAGTAATCCCCATCTTGCTGGACTTGAAAGCGCTCCAACAAGCGTTTCCTGATCCCATCCCACGAACGGATTGGGTACCTCACCTCTTGTCATTGGTACCATGCCAGTGCCTTTCCTTCCAGGCATAAGGAGGCGGCCATCAGTCTCTCATCTTCTATCAACCTGTTCACTATAAAATATCTCTCCACCCTATATATCACCCATGTGTGTCATCTCCTTCAAATACATGCATTTTCAACTTCCTTATCTTCTGATCCCCTCCGCCCCAATGTCCCTTTCCGCCCCCATACCTCCCATGCGTGAGCTCTGACACCAATTTGATACGTCTTGAATCACAAAAATCAGCGAACAATAGTAAATTTCAGCAAAATAACAGAATTTTATTGCTAGGAAACCAAATAACAAGAAGCAAGATACAATTGATCCTCTTTCAAGAGGAGGATCTTTTCTCCCAAACCTTAAACGTCGCTAGGATCCCTCATAAAAGAAAATTATAGCACTCAAGACAAAATTCTTAATAAGAATAAAATAAATCCTACTATGAACTTAAATAGGCTTCCTCCCTCCCTCATAAATCAGCCCCCTTCCTAATATATATCTCTCATTAATTTGAAAATAATTCAATTAGGAAAGGATCTCATTTGGAAGGGATTTCCTAATTCAACCCCCTTTCTAATATATCTCTCTCATTAATTTAAAAATAATTTAATTAGGAAAAGATCTCATTAGAAAATATTTTCCTAATTGATTTCCTCCTAATATAATGTATTAATTCCCTGCTGGGCCTCACCTCCTTAACCTCCTTTTTTTCCTTGTCTAGCCCTGCCATATCAGTGGCCAACAAGAAATTATGGTGGCAATTGTAGCGGGATGGCAAGAACGACTATTATAGCCAGAGCAATATAACAGAAACTATAAAAACAGGTATTAGGCTAATAATAGTGTGATATAAAAGCGATGGAGTACGCAAGGACAATAAGAGGCTAACAACGAGTAGTTGTGTAAGAACAAAAAAAGTTATAGGAGATGGGATGTAGTAATCCAACATCAGGTATGCTAACAACTCTTTTCATTACGACAAATGTTATTGAATTGTTGACTTGAAATCTAATGCGCTGAGTTGATATTTGGTGGTAATGAACTAACCCTAACAAAATAATCAAATTGCTAGAGAAGACATCTTTTTCATCCATGGGCCATCATTATAGGCATGCTTTTACACTTGAAGTGAAATAAGAAACAAACACTAAAAGATAAAACAACATGAATACATTTGAATTGTTTCCCCAATAAATCTTTTGATTTTCTTCATTCTACCCTGTTTTAAAAAAAATCTGCTTCGATAAATTAATTATTCAGCATGTTATTCAAGTTGACAAATTGTTGTGCTCCTACAAGTTAATCCATGCTCTTGCAAGTTAAACCATAAGTTCGTCACCCTATGGAGTTAGAAATTTGCAATATTTTCCATCATTAGTGGATTTGATCCTTTCATATGTAAGGTAGCTTTTGAAACAAGATGGGAAATTCTCTCGAATGGTGTTGGATATGAATTTGTAATGAGGGGATGGAAAGAGGAGAATCCGCAATACTAGTAGTATGTTCATGAAAGAGAGTCAAATCAGATATATTTAAATTTGAAATTCTATCAGAACATCCTAGAAAATTTGATTCATATGTGTTTATCACAATGTGCTATAAATTTTTATATGTCCTCGTCTCTCTAGCAATAAATTTCTAAAGGTCGTTGTTGAAAGCCTTTTAGAATTCAAATGGATAATTACCTTATTGTTGGATCTGAATTTTGCGCTTCTTTTATTAACATCAGCAACTAATTTATAAGTGTCATAGTTAATTAGTTTTTATTTTGTGTCTCCCTTCTTGCAATTCTGAAAATTCATGCAACTCAAGCAAATAGTATGAAACAAATAATAAAAATGCTAAACTACTAAAATACTTAAATGCATTGTAACGGTACTAATAATTATTTAGAATCTACTCCTATATGATGAGAAGATTGAAAACGTGCAATGCAAACAAATATGAAAAGCTTATATAGCCAAAAAAAATCTCCTTAACGAAAGCTATTTGAAATGGTTTAAATATTAGTCATAATGGCTTGTACTCCTAAATTTGTTTGGATGTATGAAATTTTGCAGTTCAAACTTCTTTTAAGGCACTCATTCTCAAATTTCATAATTTCACTTTCTCACTAAGGTTCTATTTATTTATTTATTTTTTGTATCGGGTGGGGGAAACCCGTAACTAAGGTTCTATTTATGAAATTGTTAGTGTAAAAACAAAGATATATATATATATATATATATATTAATCAATTTTTATTTCTTTAATAGAGATAATTTCATTAGAATTTTTATTAGGATTCAAATCAAACTGCTCAAATGTTTTATCTTCTTTACAAGTTCACTTCCACATTCAAGATTTACTTTATCAATTTACGAGTTTACAAATATGGTAAGATTCAATTTCTTTTAAAAACTCTTTATATTCATGAGTCTCGAAGTTCAAGTTCACATACAAGATTGGATTCTGTTAGAAACAAGAATTTGAGAGGGAAAAGCTTGCTTTGTTATACAATAAGTTCCCTATTTATAGATCTATACAAATTCTAATGAAGAAACAAATAATTGCTGAAATAAAATCTTTCCTAACACAGAAATCTAGTTATGGAAGATATTAATCGTGATCTAAGAGAGCTTCCCACGGATCACTGTTCATGATCGTGGGATTGGTCTTCAACCGAAGGCTGAGATTCAACACTCCCCCTCAAGCTGGGGAATATGGGTCTGTCATGCCCAACTTGGCAATCATTCTGAGGAAGGCAGAACTGTCCAATCCTTTGGTAAGGATATTCGCAAGTTGATCCTTTGATGACACATGGTTGATACTTATTAGTCCACTGTCTAATTTTTCTTTAATAAAATGTCTGTCCACTTCTATGTGTTTGGTCCTGTCATGCTGGACTGGATTGTGGGCTATACTGATTGCTGATTTATTATCACAATGTAGCCTCATGGGTTCATCCCACTTGACCTTTAAGTCTTCTAGGATTATTTTGATCCATAGTAGCTCACATATTCCCAAGGCCATCGCTCGATATTCTGCCTCTGCACTAGATCTTGCCACCACATTCTGTTTCTTACTTCTCCATGTAACTAAGTTACCTCCAAGGAATGTGCAGTATCCAGAGGTAGATCTTCTGTCAACAGGTGATCCTGCGTAGTCAGCATCCGTATATACTTCTAGTGTTATTCCACGATCTCTCCTAAAGAGAATCCCTTTTCCTGGGTTTCCTCTAAGGTAGTGCAATATCCTGTCTACTGCTTCCATGTGAATCTGCTTTAGGTTTTACATAAACTGACTGACCATGCTTACAGCAAATGCTATATCTGGTCTAGTATGTGAAAGATAGATCAATTTACCTACAAGTCTCTGGTAGGCCCCTTTATCTACATCTGGATCTTCTCTAGCTTCCCCCAGTTTAAGGTTAGGTTCTACTGGTGTTGATGCTGGTTTACAAGCTAGTTTACCTGTTTCTTTCAGAAGATCTTTGATGTATTTCTGTTGTGAAATGAAGATTCCTTTGCTGGAGTGGGCTACTTCAATTCCGAGAAAGTATTTCAGTCTACCAAGTTCTTTGATGTCAAATTCTTTAGTAAGACTTTTCCTTAATCCAACTTTCTCCTCTTCGTTATTTCCAGTCAGGATAATATCATCAACATATACTAATAATATTGTGACTCCCCCTGAGTCTGAATGTTTACAGAATAATGTGTGATCCCCTTGACTCTGTTGATACCCATTAAGGAGCATGAATTTAGAGAATCTTCCGAACCAGGCCCTTGGTGATTGTTTGAGCCCATATAGAGCCCTTTTTAGTTTGCACACCCTGTTACCTTCCGATTTTTTCTTAAACCCTGGTGGTATTTCCATAAATATCTCTTCTTCCAGATCCCCATGCAGGAATGCATTTTTCACATCTAATTGTTCCAGATGCCAGTTGTACTTGGCTGCTAGTGAGAGTAGTATTCTGACAGTATTCATCTTGGCTACAGGTGCAAAAGTTTCTTGATAGTCAATGCCATATGTTTGAGTGTACCCTTTTGCCACCAGTCTTGCCTTATATCTCTCTAATATGCCATCCGCTTTGTATTTCACTGAGAACACCCATTTGCAACCGACCGGTTTTTTCCCTATCGGTAGACTGACGATCTCCCATGTATTGTTCTTCTCTAGAGCATGCATTTCATCTTTCATGGCATTTTTCCAATTTTTGTTAGATAAGGCCTCAGAAATATCCTTAGGAATATGGATATCTTCTAATGTAGTCAGGAAAGTTTGTGTGAGGATGAGAAGTTGTTGAAGGATATAGAGTTGTTTATAGGGTATAAGGGATGTGGTGCACTTACCTTATTTCCAGGAGATGGTTCAGATTCTTGGATCTGCTTTGGAGCACAGCTTGAGCTTGTACGCCTGGAGTAAACCTTCCCAAATCTAATGACAACTTTGTCATTTGTTTCGCTATTTTGGGTTTTAGGTGGATTGGTTTGCGGTAATGAAGGAAGGTTAAGAGGTGCTAGTTCATTCTCATCTTCCTCAAGTTCAGTCTCTCCCTGAAGATGAGATTTTGAAAAAAATAGGAATTTTGTTCATCAAAGGTAACATCAACTGAGACAAGGATTTTTCTTATGGGTGGATGATAACACTTATAACCTTTTTGAGTAGTTGAATAGCCAACAAAGATGCATTTGAGTGCTCTTGGATCTAGTTTTCCTCTATCCTGGCTGTGAATATGAACATAGTCATTGCATCCAAAGATTCTGGGTGTAAGATTATGATGGGTTCGAAACTCGGGGTAAAAAGAGGACAAAATCTCCATTGGAGTTTTGAACCCTAAAGTTGTTGAAGGTAGTTGATTTATGAGATAAGTCGCAGTTAGGAGGGCTTCCCCCCAATAGGATTTGGGTGTATTGGAGTGAAATAGGAAGGCTCGGGTGGAAGCAAGAAGGTGACCATTTTTTCTCTCTGCAACCCCATTTTGTTGTGGGGTGTGAACACAGGAGGATTCATGGATGATCCCTTCATTCTGGAAGTAGGAGGAAAGGGTTTGGTTGAAATAATCTTTAACATTATCGGAGCGAAATCTCCGTATTTTTACCCCGAATTGGTTTTTTATCATGGTATGAAAGATGGGAAGAATAGTGCTAACATCAGATTTATTTTTAAGGAGATAGATCCAAGAGACTCTAGTGCAATCATCAATGAATGACACAAACCAGCGTGCCCCAGAGATATTGGGGATTTTTGAGGGTCCCCATATATCACTACGAATAAGGTAAAAAGGAGTGTCATATCTCTCACTTTTGTTTGGAAAAGATGTTCTTTTATGTTTAGCCACCTCACGGGTTTCACAATGAAACTTTTTATTTTCTGATTTCTGAAAAAGATGTGGGTACATATGCTTTAGGATATCAAAGGATGGGTGTCCTAACCTATAATGATGAAGCCAAATCATAGAATTCTTATTAACTAGGGATAACATAGAGCAACTATTTTTAGAGTGGTTTGGTCCATCCAGGTAGTACAGTCCTGCTTTCTCCTTAGCAAGTCCAGTCTTCTTCCCCGATCTCTGGTCCTGAAATAAGCAATACGTAGGGTTAAATAAGGCCTGACAATTATGATCATTGGTAAGTTTTTGTATTGATATTAGGTTTGTGGATAATTGAGATACGTGGAGCACATTTTTTAAGGTGAGTGAGGGAGATAATGTTATATCTCCTTGACCTGCTACCGTGGTGAGAGAACCATCAGCAGTGATGATTTTCTTGTTGTGTGGGCAAGGAGTATAGTTGATGAGGTGGGTAAGTGAGTGGGTCATGTGATCTGTGGCTCCGGAATCAATGATCCATGATTCCTTTAAATGATTTCTAGAGGCACTTAAACTAATAGAAATTGGAAACTTACCTGAGAGTGCAAGTGAAGAAGATGCATTTGGTTTTTCAAGGGATACCAGGAGACGTTTCAGTTTATCAATATCTTCCTTATTGAATTCTCCGAGGCTGGACTGCGCTTCTGGGTTGGGTCGACTTGTAGTGTTGTTGGCATGCGACGTGTTTCTTGTTTCACCTTTTTGATTCCACTCCTTACTAGGGGGTTTTCCATGTATTTTCCAGCACGTCTCCTTTGTGTGTCTTGACTTCTTGCAATAATTGCACCAAAGTGAGTCCTTGTCTTTGAATTTTGAAGAATCTTTACCTTTTTTCCTTCCATGACGATTCTTTGTTCATCACCATTGCTGAGCTTTCAACGACCTTTGGTTCTAACATCACGCCTCGTCGGCTTTCTTCCGCGCGGATGATAGAAATGGTTTCGTTGAGTGATGACGTCTCCTCCTTGCCAAGGATCTGAACTCTAACCTGGTCAAATTCTGCATTTAGTCCTGCAAGGAAATCATAAACTCTATCTTTTTCAATAAAATTCTTGAGAATTGCAACATCTTCCGGGCATCTGGTTTCTATGCATCTGTAGTGATTAAGTTCTTGCCATAGATTTTGTAGAAGAGTGGCATACTCCGTCACGGTCTTACTCCCTTGCTTTGTGCTTCCAACTTTGACTTTTATTTCAAAGATTTGAGCTACATCACGAGCTTTGGAGAAGGTCTGTTTGGCAGCGTCCCATATGTCTTTTGCAGTGGAGAGGAACATATATGTATCGCTGATTTCTGGAGTCATGGAATTCCACAAACATGACATAATCATGGAGTCTACTTCATCCCATGCCCCAAATTTAGGATCTCCCTCCTTCGGTTCTCCTCCAAGGAGGTGGTGTATTTTCCCTTTCCCCTTCAAGTAGGTCTTCACAAATTGAGACCACTTTAGGTAATTCTTTCCATTCAAACGATAGGAAGGTTGAATGCTTTGGAGGTCACCTCGTCCTTGGTGCACCATAGACTCCTCAATTTGGTCAATGCTCTGGGAGGAATTAATTTCTGACATTATGATAGTAATTAAGACTATCTGTATGTCCTTGAGAAGCAATGAAGGCTTCCCGAAAAATAATTTTTCTAATCTTTAGTTGTCGGCAATAAAGGCCAAGAAATATATGTATTTCTCCCTCTTCTTTTTTTTTTCTTTCTTTTTCACTTCTCCTTTAAAAAAAAAATGAATGAACCGAGTTTCAAAGGCTCATATCCGGTTTCCACAAGCGTCAGTTGCTGCGGCGCGGGCTTCTTCCGTAGCTAGGGCACGGTGCGCACGGAGCCTTCCTCCGCAAGAGTTCGCCCCCTCAAGTCGCACGCAGGCATGCCGACAGCGACCAAGGAAGTGATCGGATAGGGCCTCTTCGGCTTCGTCCTGCGAGTTGCAAGCGTCCAACAATCGGAGCTTCCGATCGGCTTCTTTATGAGCGTCCGAGTGGTTGTCTTCTCCCGAGCAGCTTCTTCCTGAGCACGACTGAGAGTCGATAGGTCTCTTCTTGCGCCTATAGGCTGAAGCGATGCTTCGGCTTCGTCTTTCGCTAGGCTCCGTCTGCTCCGGTAAGATTTCTCCCGATGGCTTCCTCTATTTTGCTCGTGGCTCTGATACCATGTTAGAAACAAGAATTTGAGAGGGAAAAGCTTGCTTTGTTATACAATAAGTTCCCTATTTATAGATCTATACAAATTCTAATGAAGAAACAAATAATTGCTGAAATAAAATCTTTCCTAACACAGAAATCTAGTTATGGAAGATATTAATCGTGATCCAAGAGAGCTTCCCACGGATCACTGTTCATGATCGTGGGATTGGTCTTCAACCGAAGGCTGAGATTCAACAGATTCCATTTCTAATTGCAATTTAGGTTCCAATTCAATTGCAGGTTCTCTCTTAATTGCAAGTTTAGTTTCTAAAGAAGATTTAGCTTCGGAGTTGATTTCAATTTCAACTTCAAATGCAAATTTAGATTCCAATTCTTGGTGTAGAATAGGTTGATGAACAAATTCTAATATGGGCACATTCAGATTCACACAATCAAATACAAACTCAAACTTAATCTCAAAATTGGGCTTCAACTCATTTTAGATGTAGATCTAAGAATTTGTGCTACTGTTGTTGCACATTCAAGCTCAACATCATTAATTTAATCATTTTCTCGATTTGCCTACTGTTTTCTCTGTTTTTTAAAAGTTTTTGCCGAGGAAAGCTGTTTTTTATAATTAAATTTGCTTGAATGTGTAGCTATCAGAAAGTTGTCCTTTTCAAAAAGAAATGGCCACAACAGCTTTTAAGAATATTATTTTTCTCACAAGAATTTTACAATCACCTTTACAAAAAACTGTTATCAGCCATACAACAATAACATCAAATCTTTATCCCACTACGACTATCGGCCATAATGAATCTTTAATTGATGGTTACTTCATATTGTCATCATTGTAGATTTCTTTCTGATTTATTGCGGAGAATATAAATCAAATTCTTTTTAGATAAGCATAAGGCTAAATCTACAACCGTATTTTCTTCTAAGGATCAAAATTAGGCTCCACAATTTAACATTATATGTTTCTAATAAATTCACAGGTGAAAGAACGGGCCATTGATCTGGCTAAAGCCATGCAATCAGAGGATGGGGTTGCTGGAGCAGTACATGCCTTTCTGAGACATCTACCGCCTCGGCTGATGCATGCTGAAACTTCACCAACTGAGCCAAGGTTCTTAAATTCCTACTTCGGTGCTTTCAGGAGATGCCTGGGCTGTGCCTGATCATCTGTGCATATATTTATTCATCCATCTTCTTGGTTTAACATACGACAAGTTATATTTAGGCTGTGTTTAGTTGCTGGGAGTTTAGAGTAAAAGGAAAAGTAGTTGAAAATATCAAATTAATGAATGTAAATTTATGTAAATTTATAATCAACCAACAAGTTATTGTGATTTTGCTTCATTTTCTTTCAATCCAAACAGAACCTCGGTTAACTAGTGATTGCTTTATAACTATTTGTATTTGTAATTTCTTTTTTTAGGAAGTTTGTGAAAGCAACACTAGGGGATACTTTTTTGTTCATTTGTTCCTGATTTTCTTATATATAATATTGAAAAATTTCATTATATTTTTGTAAACTACTGGCTTTTCTTGAACTGCAACTCTAGCTGTTTATTGCCTGATTTGCCATGCCATTTCATTTCAGCAACCTAATCCACATATGGAGATGATGGTTTGATTGATAACAGTTTGCTTCTGTATGATGATCAGAACCTGCAATTTTTATAAACCCAGTTCTGGAAGCAAGTCTCATTGCGATTTAAGTTTTATTTGGGATGACTTTCTTACTGTTTCTTAAAGCAATTTTTTAATAAAAAATTTAATTTTTTACTAAAAAGCTGCTTTAAAAACCAGCAGAAAAGCCGTCCCAAATGAAGCCTTAATCATGTCTTTCAACTTTGGTGAGTTTGATTTGGTTTCAAATTGGTTCTGGTTGAAAATGATCTAAAACCAGTTTGGCTAGTCTTGACTTTAAAGGATTTTGATGAATTTTTAGGTAAGTTTTGAAATTTTATGTGGAATTTATTATTTTTTAATGCAATTTTGTTAAAATATTAAGTAATAGTCATAGTTTTAATACTTATTATGAGCTTGATTAGTTTTTATAAGCTCATACATACTGCGAGCAGTAAGATTATATGTATAATTAGCTTTGAGTTTGATGATTATATTTGTATTGATAGTAGTTCGATTATATTTATGTTTGAGTTTATGAATGTATGCTCAAATCTAATTATCACTTGTAATTTTGCACTTTTACTTAGGATTTGTTCGGAATAATTTTTTTACTGTTTTGTTTTTCAAATAAAGATCATATTTTTTGTTTGGATACTTCTCTCTCATTGCTTTCAAGATATTTTTGTGTCAAAAAATTATTTTTAGAGCAACTTTCAAAAAAATTATTTTTCCTACAATAGAAAATAATTGCACTTGTCCTAAACAGATATTTAGGCTTTATTTGGGATGATTTTTTTACTGCTTCTTAAAGCATCTTTTAAGTAAAAAATTAAAATTTTTGTACTAAAAAGCTGCTTTAAGAAGCAGTAAAAAAGTCATCACAAATGAAGTTTTAAGCTTCGTTTGGGACGGCTTTTTTATTATTTTTTAAAACGGAGTTTTAATTAAAAAAAATTAATTTTGTAACTAAAACTTCGTTTTAAGAAGCAATGAAAAAGTCATCCCAAACAAAACCTTAATCTCCAGAAGTATTAGCACTTTCACTTTTCAATTTTAGTGATGTCTATTGAAACCTATTTTTATCTTGGGTACAAAACTTATAGAAGTCCTCATGTTTATTGTTTTATTGACCCCTCTTAAGATAGTTAAGATGAAGGATGAGTGACTCCATTGGGATAAATTCGGTGACCATTCTGATGATTTATCAAAAGAAAAATGAAGTTGTCCCAAACAGATCCTTAATTCAAAGAGGTGAATTTTTTTCCGGACAACAGAGAAGAATGGAGCAGAATGGGTGGGGATTTTTCTGTTATTTTTTAGCCTCCGAACAACGGAAGGCGAGAGAATGTGGGAGCTTTGATTGGTCATGAAAAGTAGGTCTAAGGTGTAAAATTTTGTAGGACGGAATTAAAAATTAGACTTACAAATGATCCTTCTGTTATGTTTTATAAAACAACATAGGTAAAAAGTTTTCCCAAGCGGAGCCTAAGTGTAATGGCCAGCGGTGAATGACTGCCAAAAAATTTTTTTTTTTGAGTAAATAAATTAAATGGAAAACTTTCAAATATATATATATATATATATATTGAAAAATAAAATAAAATAATATTTTTTTTGCTTAATAAAGATAAATTATTATGATTATTATTTTAGTGTATTTAAAAGTTCTTAGCTTTATTAGAAGGTAAAAATATATGAGAAAAGCTTAATAAAGAAAACTATTTAAAATGAGTTGGATGCTATATTAGATTAAGAATATTTATTTTTCTGAAATTGAAGCTTAAATTAAGAGTGAAACTATCACACTATATTTGGCTTCACTTTTAAGTTTTATTTTAAAAAATATATATTTGGTTTAGTAATTTCTAATTATATTAATTAATTTATTAAATTAATCAATTTATTTTTAAACAATTTAACTTAAAATTCTAACAAACAAATTTAGGTACTTTAAATTCCATTATTTGATAATTTTTATTTCAACTTCATTATTAATTAATTAAAAATTTTATTAAAATTTAATGAACTTAAAAGAGTATCCATATTTCATAAATCTTAAATTTATACTAGAAAAATAAATTATAAGATATAAAAAATTAATTTTTAGCAGGAATTAGAGAAATAAGATCATTATTTATTTTCTCAAAAAAATATATCCAAAAAATACTTTTGGACCAAATTATCCTCACTTTTCTCAACATATTACTCATAGATAATGTTCAAACAAATTTAAAATTACAAATTAGTCTTTATTTGGGATGGCTTTCTTATTATTTTTTAAAATATTTTTTTAGACTATAAAATTATTTTAACGAGCAATAAAAAAGTTGATTTGATGAATAACTTGATAATTTATTATTTTTTATAAATTATCTGAAAGCTCCACACGTGCTTCATAAATAACCTAAAAGCCACACACGTGCCGAGAAATCCTTTTGCCTTCTTGTGTGACGGCACGTGGTTTTGGCTGGGTGGAATCAGACTCTTGCGAAAGCCACAGCGGAAAATAAGAAAGTCGCACGGATCTCGCCCTTTTGAGTTCTACTATAAATAGTCCACAACAGAAGAGTTTAATTTCTCATTCCACAGCAAAGCTTGAAAGATTTTTGCCTCTTGATTCTTGAGGAATCGTTCGATTGATTTTTCTGCTGTAATGGCGAGCACTGTCGGCATTCCGATCATCTGCAATGGTGAATTGCTTCTGATTTCTGTTTTTTTTTTTTAGATTTCTTGATTTGTTTATGGGGCTAAGAGGGCTGATTTTGAGGGTTTTTTGTTTTTGGTTGGGGGCGGTAGCGGCGGTTGCGTGGGAGGCGGGTAAGCCGCTGGTGATCGAGAAAGTGGAGGTGGCGCCGCCTAAAGCGATGGAGGTTAGGGTTAAGATCAAGTACACTTCGCTTTGCCACACCGATCTCTACTTCTGGGAGGCTAAGGTAATTTCTCTCTTATTTTTTGGGTTTATCTAATAATTGCAGTTTGATTACTTTGTTTTAATTTTTTATACAATTTTTATGAACAAAGTTCAAGAAATTAACATTTCTATCATATTTAGCTCACACGAATCATATGATTTTGATTTGCAGACAATACATTGAAGACATTTAATATAAAATCTATGATAAAATAATTAGATATTAAAATATTGACATGTAAGCAACAAAACAACTTTCATATAAGTTGAAAGAGAAATTTCGCCAAAACATACTATAATTTAACATATAAATTATAAATTCATGAAGGTATGTACTATAAAATTTACGACAAAATAGCAAAATATCAGATGGGAATTGAGTCAGGATATTTTAACCTTTTTTTTTTCCTGAATTATGTGCCTGAACCAAAAAAAAAAAAAAACTGACATGATTCTCATCTTTCAGGACCAGACTCCCTTATTTCCCCGCATTTTCGGCCACGAAGCCGCAGGGTAAGTTATTCTATGAGGCTTGGATCATGCTAGATTGAGAGATAAGAAAGTGATCTAGTTTGTGTTTTCTGTTAAAAAATGCTCGTAATTGTGTTGTTCTATTTCTAAAAAGATCTTTTACATGTCTCGCTAAATATTTCTTCATTTCTAGTAGAATAGCATTGCAAAGAAACTAAACTTGATAATCAGGTCATCAAACATTCCATGTTTTTACTCTCTTGAATTAAAATAAGAAAGGGGGAGAGGGATTTGAATTATCTTCCATCATCATGTTCATGTTTTGTTGACAGGATTGTTGAAAGTGTTGGTGAGGGTGTTACTGAACTCAAGGAAGGAGACCATGTTCTTCCTGTCTTCACAGGAGAATGCAAGGAATGTGTGCATTGTAAATCAGAAGAGAGCAATATGTGTGATTTGTTGCGGATTAATACTGATAGAGGTGTAATGTTAAGTGATGGAAGATCAAGATTTACAGCAAAAGGCACCCCCATCAACCACTTTCTCGGAACTTCTACCTTCAGTGAATACACAGTAGTTCATGTTGGCTCTCTTGCCAAGCTTGATCAATCTGCTCCTTTAGACAAAGTCTGTATCCTCAGTTGTGGTATTTCCACAGGTAACTGCACTGTCAAAGCTGTTTTTTTTTTTCAATTTTTTTAATCATGTCTGTAACCTTAGGAGTTGTGTGGCTACAAGTAAGATTTAGTAAATCCTGTAAATCCGATTTAGTGAGTCTCAAGAGGATTAAAACATGAAAATTATTTGAGTATTTGTTTCAGAGTTTAAGATTTGTGAGATGAGAAAGCTTTAAATCTAGTAAATCCTATGAATAGTAGGATATAACAAATCTTGGATTTAAACAATAACAGGATTGAAACATTATTTATTAAAACTACAGCATTTGAAGTCTCGAAAATTCTGTTTGGCAGATTTGAAGCTTAATCTTGCTTAATCTTTCCTAAATAGGATACCAAACATTCCCTAAAAGTTACAGTGGAATGAATATGATATGGCTTATAAGATTTCTAAAACATGCCTACAGGGTTGGGGGCAACGCTCAACGTTGCAAAGCCAAAAAAGGGATCTACTGTAGCCATTTTTGGTCTGGGAGCCGTTGGTCTTGGGGTAAGGAATTTAACTTTTTTGCTTATCATTCTATTATAAATTGTGGTCTAAAGTTTATAATAAACTGATCATTTTAATTTCCTTAGGCAGCAGAAGGTGCAAGAATTGCTGGAGCATCACGAATTATTGGTGTTGATTTCAACCCAAACCGATTTGAGGGAGGTAACTCACCAACTTGAGAAGTCTCTTTTACTTTTGTTAGTGTTATTTAATCATTTTAACTGCATATTTCTCTCTAAACTACAGCAAGGAAGTTTGGTATAAATGAGTTTCTGAATCCCAAGGATTATGATAAGCCAATTCAAGAGGTGTGTATATAGTATCTTAGTTAGATACTTTTTGGTTCATCTTTTGTTCTGAGACTGACCTTTATCCATCAATGGTGCTTCTTATGAGCTTCCATAGGTCATTGCAGAAAAGACTAATGGTGGAGTCGACCGAAGCGTCGAATGCACTGGAAATGTTGATGCCATGATTTCTGCATTTGAATGTGTTCATGATGTATGTAAATTTATAAGTATATTTTCTTGTCTGTTTTCTCTAATAAGAGAAGCTCTCAAGATGCAGTCTGATAACAGGGCTGGGGTGTTGCTGTGCTGGTAGGAGTACCAAGCAAGGATGCCAAGTTCGTGACAAAGCCTATAAATTTATTGAATGAGAGGACTCTGAAAGGAACATTTTTTGGTAACTACAAGCCTAGGAGTGACCTCCCTTCTGTTGTTGATATGTACATGAGGAAGGTAACTTTCAAAAACTTATTTTTGTTTGTTCTGTTGAAAAATAGGCTAAATCTATTCAAATGTAGAGTCTATATAAGAATAGAAAATAAGTGAAAAAATAATCTATATTCAATAAAATTGCTAAATTAAGAAGGTTCTTGTGCAGGAATTGGAACTGGAGAAATTTATCACCCACAGAGTAACTTTTTCGGAAATCAACAAAGCATTTGATTTGATGGTGAAAGGTGAAGGACTGCGTTGCATCATTAGTATGGATGATTAGAAGAGGTGATGAATAATTCTCACTTTTTTCATGTTAGTGGAAATAATTAGGGAGTTTTTAAGGAGTGGTTAAGTAGTGATTAGCTTCCCTATTGATATACTCCCCTATGACATATTGTAATAAGGTGTCTTCTATTACCATACTAATAGTAAGTAAAATTGTTTTGTTTTTCAACAACCACCGTAATTTTATTTTGCTTCTATTTCCTAATTTTTATTACTATTTTTTTAAAATTTTCATGTTGAAAAGCTACTTTCTATAATAATAATAATAAAATTATTTTCTACACTGCAACCTCATAGTGAACTTTATAAAATATTACAACTATCCCAAATAAACCCTTAATCCTTAATCTCTCAACTAAACAAAAGTGATTCAAAATAATTATTTTGAGATTAAATTAGAATTAATTATGTATAATTGAGAGATTAAATTGAAACTAATTTTATATTACAATTCTTATATAAAAAATCAGTAAAGAAATGTATGAATTTATTTTAGGATTACAAATTCTTTCTATGTATAATAAGAGGAAATTAATAAGATAAATCTTACCATTACCATATGTAGACTTACCTTTAATTGGATGTGAATGATATAAAACAAATTTTTACAAAGCCCATAATTGTTTGAGGGCACATAGTTTGATTGATTTGGTTACATTTGTGCTCTAGCTACTCCTTTTGTAGCTTTTAGTGCTAAAGCTACTTTCTTGACTTGAAGGAATTGCCTTTAATTTTGCTCTTATTGGCTTTCTTCATGTTTACCAGAGATATAACTAATTAATTATGAATTAATACAACATTAGAATCTAAATGACATGATTAACGAATAATTATATGAACACAATAATGTGGTAAATTTTCAATACAATATAACATACAATGAGAGTAATAAGAATGAGAGGGAGAGAGAGAGAGAACTAGAAAAGAAAATGAAGAGAGTGTGAGTGGATGTTTTATAATCCTCTCCCCTTATTTTCTTCTATCATAGATGAAACCCTTAATGAATATTTTATCATCAACAACAGCAAAATATTTTTCTTAAGCATTAAAAAGCTGCTTTAAAAAGCAGTAACAAAGCAGTCCCAAACAAAGTCTACTTAGGAAAATATTATTTGTGTATTTTGTAGATCTGAAGCAAGTGCTTATAGAAAATAAATAAATTCACGAAAACTGCTTAATCATCAGAAGCAACAAGTTTTCCCAGAAAGTATGGTTATAAACACAATAAACTTTGCAAGCAGAAAATTTAAGTTCTAGAATAGTAGAGAAGCTATTTCATATCAAGTATCAGAACAAATTTAAACTCTCAAGTATTAAAGTCACCAAACACAATTAGAAAATAAACTTGGATAACCAAGAAGGATAGTAAACAAGGAAACTGAATTGTTTATGAATCTCAATTCCACCAACCATTAAACCAAGGAGTCCAAATCTGTGCGAGCCTTTGACAAAAAGCATATGATCAATACCTTCGAGGACCGCGATCCAAGAACCTCCCAGATGGGCATTCGTAAGCCAAGTGACCACGGCCGCCGCAGTTATGACAAAGCATCATAATAGGTCCTCCCATGCAATCCCTGCTAATATGCCCGAGTTGATTACAGTTCCGGCAGACGATATCTCTGAATCCTCCACCGCCCCCGCGGTAGAAATTTCCACCTCTATCTCCAATGGCATCAGCCTTAGGGCACTGCCTGGCTACATGACCTGATATGTTGCATAGATTACAAACAGGCTCATTTGGGCAATCGCGAGCTAAATGGCCGGTCTTCCTGCAATTGTTGCAGGCTTTCTCGTTGGTGCAATCAACGGCTATGTGGCCTTGCTTGTAGCAGTTGTTGCAGAGTCTCAGATCACCTGGTGGAAGTTCAGGATTTGGACAATCTCTAGCGCGGTGGCCGGACTTCCCACAGGTGTGGCAGATGCCTTCATTTGGGCATTGACTGGCCATATGGCCAGGCTCCTTGCAGTTCCAGCATAGGGCCTTGGTAGTGCACTCCGCTGCAATGTGCCTGGTAAAACAAGAATAAAACAAAGAACTAGGTGACAGACACTAAATTGGAATTTTTGAGTGATTTCGACAGCATTTTGTTTTTGTTTGGCATAGCTATAGTGAGCCATAGTGTTGACCCAATATTCTTTTAAGAAAGCTGTACTAATGATTCTTAAGGTTTAGGCCTGCTCAAGTTGTGTAAAAACTGCTATGAGAAAAATATTTTTTAAAAACTATCATGGGTAATATAAGATTTTTCTTTTGAAATTTCTCCAGGGAGGATCCATTTACATCAAACCTATTAGGGTGTGGCAGTTGCAAAAAAAGCTGATGTACATACCCTTATTTTAAAATTCATTGCTGATTTAGCCAAGGCCCAGCATAATTCTACTAGATTTTAAGAGAAAGTATGGAAGATGGATAAGGAAAATGAAGTAGAATTTTACCCAGGAAGACCACAGTTGTTGCAGACTGCCACGTTAGGGCATTCTCTAGCATAATGTCCCGGCCTCTTACAGTTCATGCAGAGTTCCGGTCGCCTGGAAAGAAAAAAGTGTGAAGGAGAGGCTACCAATCACTATCAACCATACAGAAGGTTGTTTTATCCTAAATAAGGACATGCAAGCATATATGATTGCTAATAATCCATGTACAAGTTCACCTCAAAAAGATAGATGGCATGCTAAATGTAAGGAATAGGATATGAAGAAAATCAAAGGGCAACAACCTCAATAAAAATAAGGGTCATCAAATTTTTATTACAACAACAACAATACAAGCCTTTGTCCCACTACGTGGGGTCGGCAACATGAATCCTTTTTCTCCATTGTGTCCGGTTCAAAGTCAAATTCTCGTTTAAATCTATTTTTATTAATCAAAACAATTCCTGCAATCAATTTTTTATCTATAAAAAAATTATGAATTTCAGTTCATGCACTGAAAATAAGCCTTAAAGAGATTAATAAATTGTTAGGGGTAGAAACCATGCAACATTCCAGAAGATTTTTTTATCTATAAAAAATTCTGAATTTTAGGTTAAAGATATTTTGGTACAGTTTTTATTAAGATAAAGAATAGCTAAAATGATATATAAGAGATTTAGAGATTGTAATGAGTTTATAAGTTGAAACTAAAGATATCAAATGAGTTTATTAGTTAAAAATAAAGATATCAAAGAAAGATGAAGATGCTATTTGAGAAATTGCTAAATGGAAGTTTAAGAAAAACTACTTTAAAAGAGGTCGATGAAAAATTATTTTAAAAGAGCATCATAAAAAAATATTAATATCTAAAAACATGTTAAGATTGTGCTATATATAGAGTAAAATTTACAAGTCATACAGAAACGTTATGGGAAAGAATTAGAAAACATGCTCAAGAAGCTACAATAATTTTAGAGTATCAAGATATAAATAAAAATAAACTTGAGTGATTTGAATATGTAAAAAAAATGAAAGTAATGCACTCATTAGATGAGTAGGTAACTTTAGTATCAGAAAGAATAACATCACACTTAAAACAGTCTCTAACTTATTGTGGGGCAACAATGTGGAACCAACAAAACTTAATAGTCCAACTTTTCACCTCATGAACAACTGGCCACTACCAAATAAACAATTTTTTATCAACCTTTTGTCTATACATTGTTTAACTAAGTTCACAATTGTTTAATAACTTTTTCAGTTGATGTATTTCAGGAACATAACAAAAAGAAGATGATTACTAGAGGTGTTGATGTAGTGGGCATTTATTATCTCATGGAGGATGCTTTCTTTGCCTTATCATTTATTTCAAGCTGCTCTCTACATTACTCACATTTCAATCTTCCACAAAAGGACCAAACACATCAACCTTCAATGTCATTCATTAAGTATGTTTTATCAAAGAAGATCATCACATTGCCATTGAAGAACAGTTGATTGATATTACTTGGACCTCACCGGATTTCAAGCCCATGTATAAATGCTCTAGATTGCGGAGAGTGTAAGCATAGGAAATTAATGTGGTTGAAAAGTGATCTATAATTGGTAAATGCAATAGATTAATTGGATGTACCCTAAAACAATGTGCTCGTTCCCTTAATATATAGAGGATTTCCTGATGCAGGACAGAAATGCAAATATAATTCGAATAGAGAATTGCACGCTTTCAAGTAAGGGCAACAAATAATTATATCTTTTAGCTACTTAACGAAAATGAAAAACAAGAAAGGGGTGCCTTAGCTTAGTCCAAGTTACACGATAAAAGTTGAGATCACAAAACAATTATGAAATTCAACATAAGCAAATATAGAGGAGATTCTATAACATTCTTAGATTAATAACAAGATTAGATATATAGAAGTCCTTCACTCATTTCTTACGTTTATTAAGCTTTGGCAGATAGCTTTGCAAGATTCTTTATACTTGATACACAACCACAAACGAAGGAGAGTCGGAAGGAAAATGAGAGGGGGGGAAGAGCTGTCACCCTTTCTTGGATTGGCGGTGATCTGTCACTGAACAGTGAAAAGTTGTTCTTCAATGGCGTTAGAAAGAGTGAATATAATGCGCTCCACGTATTCCTCGACGGTGCTATCTACCTCCACGTTGACCTCCAAAAGGGGGAACGGAGGATGTCAACAATATTTTTTTGTTGTAGACGAAACCATGATCCCGCTCAGGATCCTCCATGCATAACTAGAGAAGTCGATGAGGCTGATGGAAGGAATTCTTTTCTTCTAAAATCTGAAATTAGGTTTAGGGTTTGTATTGGTAGAGGAGGACGTGGAGAAGGAGGTGGGAGGGGCCGGCGGTTAGTAGGGCAAGGGGAGAGGGATTTTCCAAAATCTGAAATTAAATTCAGATTATTGAATTTGGAGGGATTTAGATTTGTGATTTGAATTTCAAACCATGGGAAAAGAAGGAAGGGGCCTATCAATTGAGGGAGTTAATTAAGGGGATTAGAGGGAGAATTAATGTAGAGAGAAGAAGAGGGGAGAGAGAGGGGGCCGGCAGCATGGTGAAGGAGAGAGGGTTAGGGAAAGGTTTTAATGCTTGATTGATTAAGAATAATAAATTAGGGAGGGGAAAATTTAAATCCAATCCAATTCAAAATTAATTTGGATTTGATTTGAAGACTTTCCTAAAATAGATTTTCTAAATTAGGAAATATTTCAAATTTCAAATTGATTGAAATCTGAAATTATGTCCTCCCCAATTAGAATTTATGTCAAAAGCAAATATGGAAGGTGTTTAATAGTGGAGGGAAAAGGGAAGGGGAAGGTTGGCGGCGGCTAGGGTTAGGCGGTTTTGACTGTGTGGAGGTGGAGAAAAGGGAAAGCCGAAAAAGGTTTGGGGGGGAATAGCTAGGATGGGGCTTGGTGAGGTAGTGGGGTCTTGTTGCCAGCAGTGAGGAGGTTTTGCTAGGGGGGCCCGGCGGCTATGGGGATGGAGAAACCCTAGGCCAATGGCTAGTAGGGAAGGTAGGAAGAAAAGAAAAGAAAATGGTAGGGAAAATAAAAAGCCACGAACCTGAACACTTTCAAGGTTGGTGGATGATCCGTTTCCCTCTCCTAGGGATTTCTCGCCAAAGCTCACAAGCTCTCACCCAAAGAGACAAAGATGCAGGAATTTTATTTTCAATCATTCATTAACTTCAAAATAAACATAAGGGGCTTATATGTAGCCTCCTACAATGAAATGGAACTAAAGACGACATTGCCCTTAGGGCTTACATGAGACAAATCCCTTAAATAAGGGTAAAACAGGAAATACTAATAAAACAAATACATAAAGCAAATAAATAAAACAAAACATATGATGACTCAAAAATAGATCGGCACGATCGTGGCCGTAGATCGTCGGCCACATCTCTGATATACTTTCCATGATATGATGTCCCCATCATTTCTATAGAGAGAGAGAGAGAGAGAGAGAGGACTTCTCTAGTGAATAAAACACATAAATACCCTTCTATTCTAATACAAACCAAAAAAGATATGATCTCCCTTGGTAAAATATGCAATCCTCATATAGATTCTTGCATCTGGAGGCCATGAATGCATGAAGTTAGGAAACCAATTTTGATCAAGATATAATGCTTAGTGCACACATGATAAATGTTCAAAATGAACTTGCTTACCATTGACCTTCACCATACGTGATTACCATAGTGGTTGGCACTCATATATGATAAAACTCCTTGAACCCCAACAACTTTGTTAAACAACAAATTATTTGTACATAAGCATAACACATGTTAAAGAGTAAAAGAATGCCCTCATATAATAGGGTTAAAGTTACTAAGGATTCCATAAAATTAACCTCGCACCCTAAGTCAATGATAGGACCAAGCAGATAATGTGAATTGACAAAGATACACCATGCCTTAAATGTAACATGCATTCATCCATCATTGCACCGTAATATGCTCCAGTTTACTTTATGTTGGCTTCATAACAAGAAAGTCCCAAAATTCAGCTTTTCAATGTATGTTACCTTAGTTTAGGACAGGCCATATATTGTAGTGGACAATCAATGCATTTCATTTTTTGTCAATCAAGCCCCGTTTACTCTTATCAACACCAACTTGGCACTTATAACAAAATCAACATAACTACCGCACCATTTAAATGTTCTTCCAAACAAAAAGAATGCACAGTACATCACCAAATTATCAAAAGTTACCTAACAATGATCAAATAAACCTAATATGTGTTTCTTAGGATTTTCTACATCAATACATAATAGCTTTAGGTCACATTTTAAGACAAGAAAACATATATGAATTTGCTAGGCAAAGAATTAATCACTTAACACTAGTTTCTAGGTGAATGTCTGCAAAAATATACAAATGCCCTGGATAAAAATTTAGAAACAAAAGCAAATATAAAACCATCTTATTAAGGAAAGAAGAATGTCTCACAACAAGATCTATAAACTGCACATATTTAACTTAACGTTCAGCATGAAAATTTAAAAAAAGAAAAAAAAAACAAAAATCCAAGATATTACCCTCAAATGGGTTTATTCAATTTATCGGATCTTGGATCGCAAGAGATGACTCAATACTGAAAGGCAAAGTTAGCATACCAATTGTATTTCACTAAAATTTCTAAGCATAAAGTAAGCACTTCTTTAAAAAAAAACAACTATCATTTTTTAATGTCATCTAATTTCAACAAAATGCAGCACAAGTGTATTATTAATGTATCTAAAACAGGTGGACTCAAGCTAGCAGTTAGTATCGCAACATGCTCAAAAACTGGACTGCAAATCTAACGAAGTACATTAGTATATATCATTATAAAAAAATAAAATAAGAAAAGACCGCCTATAATAGTAAATGAGCCATGAAAAAGTATAACATCCTATGAATAGTACAACACCATTAAAAGTACAAAGACAATATCTTCTATGACCATGAAACTTTAATGATATGCACAATTAAAAGTAAAAACCTGAAGCTCCGGCGAGAATCCCGTTTGTATGGAGCATCACGAAATGAAGAGCGTTCGGAGCGGATCTTGCGTTCTCTTGGTGGGCTGCGGCTACTTTCACTCATCTTCAAACTTCCTCTCTTCCAGAGCACCAACTGCTACAGATCTGCAACACCTCCAGTAACACCACCACAACCAACACCAAAACTTCTCCCCCTGTCCAACCATGGATCCAAAACCACCTCCATAAGTCCACATCAAACCCACAATACCTTCCTCCAAAAAAGAAAAATAACCCAGATCCAAGCCACATAAGAGGCCACATCAAATGTCAACGTAGCATTCTTCATTCCAGAGTATTAGTTCACCCCTACCAATATATTCCATTAACTTTTAACCCCTTTTCTTCAACTACAACTACTTCATCAATTATAAATCTAATTCATCTGAAGATCAGTAGTGAAAGAAATCCTACCCCAAATTTTGTTTCTAGAACAACTTCCACAACAGAAAATCCTTATTACTCTTCAAAACACACGGGGAAGTTCAATGCCCTATGCAAATCCATCGAACATGCAATCAGATTTTGCCAGCAAAGACAAAATGCACAACTATAGACATTTATGGGCAAATCAATAGTACAAAATTTTTAAAATGTTTTCTTCCATTACGCCTTTTTGAATATTTTCAATTAACAAATTTTTCAAGAAATGAAATTACAACTTGATAATTGTGTCAATAATGCGAGTAGAAAAATGAAGGATCTAATCGGACGAATATTCTGATTTCATCATTCTTGTCAACGAAAAAAATGGCTTTTCAAATAGAAATTATTTAACAACCGTTTAAGTTAACCTTCCATTATTATATTACCCCCAAAAACAAGAAACAAAGACCAATCTCATAAGCTTCTCAGAAACCCTAAGCTGAACCATTTAACTACCATTTCATCTTCCCAAGAAGAAATCCATACTAAATCCACCAAAAACATTCACCGCTGATCTAAAAGCAATTTTCTGCCTTTCAGAACCAAAAATATATATATAATAACCAAAAAAATCAACTTTCTATTGAAAAATAGATAAAGCCCACATACAAAACTCAAAATCACATCAACGATAACACGAATGATGAGACAAGAAACCACAATCACTGATTAAAAGGGAACCAATGAAAGAAAACAAAAAAAATCCTGTAATCCCACCAAATAACAACCGGATCCGTAACAAATTAAGAATTACTTAGAGCTTACGAAGGGATTATACCACCTCTAGAATCAGATCAGGACCTTCTTCTCCCTCCTCTGCTTCTCTCCTCCCCCTTATCCAAAGAAGTTAGGGCTACGAAGCCGAGAATTTATTCAGCCGGTCTTATATTCGTCTTTCTTAATAGACAGCGGCGAATCCTGACCGTTCAATGTCTAATCAACGATGTTTTCTTGATCATTTTTCTTGTGTTGTGACATTTTCGTATAGTATATCTTATCAAATTAAGATAAAATTACTAAATTATTGGATTTATTTTAAAATAAATATATTATATGTTTTTCTCAAAAAAAAAAATTTATATGAAAATAATTAAAATTTATATTATTTTCTTATTGAATTTAAAATTAGAGTATTTTCATATAAATTATTAAATATTTTATATATTTAATACTTAAATTTTTATATTATATTTTATTTTAAATAAATTAATATTGGTGATATTTTTAGTATTAATTAGACCTTTGAGTATTATATGAATATTTAAGTAATTAACATATAGATATCTAAAAATTTAATGATATTCATGCAAATCCTCTGAAATTTTTATCAAAATATTCTAAATGAATTTTTTCCTTTCTATTTAAATATTCTTAAATCGGGATATTTTTTGCAAAATATTGATCAAATGCATAAAAAATGAAAAAAAAAATTCCGTAAAAATATTATTGTGCAAAATGCATTAGAATATATTTCAAATAAAAAATAAATAATTTTTCTAAATTACAATTTTTAAATATAAAAAGGATAATCGAAAAAAATTTGTTTCGAGATGTCGTGATTTAATTTTTTCTTAAATTAATAGATTTTTTAAAATAAATATAATATATCATAATCAATCAATTTTTCTACCGCATTCATATGGAAAAAAAATATCTATGATGATTAGAAATAGGATATCTTGAAACTTTTTTTTTTTCATTTCTATTTTCTTGTTAATAAATAAAAATGCTCATGCTTTTCATTAAATTAGAAGTTGCCACAATATTTTGTGCTCCTTCAATAATTTCAATAAAATTATGTTATGTAAGTTATATCCTACAAAAGCTCGATCAATAAAGCACACACCCATATAAGTTTGATTGAGGAGCTCACCTCAATAGGCCGTAACTCAATGAGGTGCTCGACTCACAAGAAATTATAAAAAAGGACTCACTCCAAGCAAGACAACTTGCATCTTTCAAAATACCCTTCAATGAGTTGTGCACCTACCAACCCCACGATAATAACCCATTAGCCATGCTAGAATCCCTAGCTTAAAGAAATTTGCCAAAGGCACCCACCTAAGAATTTGCTAGAGAGAAATCTCTTGATGACTCACTCAGGGTACTTACCGGAGAGTCATTCATCAAGGGTACTCACCAAAGGCAGCCAAAGTCACTCATAGATGGTGGTCCGCGTGTAGTCACAAAGTCCTCAAAGCATGCTTATAACAATCAAATCATAAATTATTTATGTAGGTATGATATCTTCTACCTTACAAATATATGATTGAACGGTATTTTGTGATATTATGTCATAATTATGCTATTTTTACTATTCATGCAGAGTAGATGATTCCAAAGCTCTTCTTGTTACTCACCCACTCATCATCTCCTCCACATACCATGTCTAGTGAGTCTCAATGAGGAGAAATTATTCTGTGCAGATTCCAGACCGTCCGGAGGTTAATCACAGCGCGACACATCATCCTGTACATAGCGGTACCGAGCACCAGTACCCAACAAAAATGTGACGTGGCGCGTTGCGATTCACCTCCGGACGGCATCCGGAATCCACACAGAATAATTAATCCTCAGTGAGACTCATTGATAAGATCAAAATATCACCCACAGACAAATTCGGATCAAGTACCCAACACCCTTTTTATTTATTTAAAAAATATTGCATTTCTGACCATTACTATTAAACTTGAATTAATAATATTTTTAAAAATATATTACTTCATAAGATTTTTTTTATTTCATATTTTAATTGACATTAGTTGTTTTAGATTTATGTATTCAATTTCGACCATTGCTCCTATTAATTATCTTTCTGATTATTATTAATCGATTACATAGCGTTATGGAACATTTAGTATATATTTTACATTAGAACTTTGGTATTGCAAGTCAAATAATTCTTAAACAGCTTGAATTATTCTATTTTTACTCTTATATTAAATGAATTATTGCACAATTAAATTTTTTGGGAGAACTAGTTTTCATTAAATTAACATAAAATTTTACTAATAATCTATACATTACACTGATTTTAAAATAATTTATTTATCTATTAGATTATGAGATATACAATAAAAATCCTATGTAAATTTATTAGATTTAGTTGTCTTTGTGCAATATGAATTTTTATAAGCTAGCAATTGCTTCGCTTTAGAGATCGTTTGGAACAGTTTTCTTACTGTTTCTTAAAGCTATTTTTTAGTACAAAAATTTTATTTTTATACTAAAAAGCTACTTTAAGAAGAAATAAGATAGCAGTACCAAACGAAACCTTAATATGGGAACTTGAGTAGTTTTTTAGTTTAATTTTTTAATTAAAAAGCTGATTTAAGTAGTAGTAATAAAGCCGTCTCAAACAAGGCCAAAAAGGATACCTTCTTGCCTTGACCATCAATGAGATCAGAAGCAGCAATCTTTGCTAACTTACACAGTTTGAATTTAGACAATGTTACATGATAAATCTGAACTACTTAAATTTAAATCTAAATGATAGAAAGGAATTGTAATGACAGTTAATTACATAAAAATGAACTAAAAATACTAGAAATAATCCAAAAAAATTGTGGAAGTATCAACAAATAGTAGATTAATCCCAAAATATTATTGATGTATATTTTGTGCTGCATCAACTTCCCTGAGCTGGCTAATAGAGCAATTCGCTTGAAAAGTCATGCATATGCTTTGGGAAGCTTAGGCATCATTTGAAATAGCTTTCTTATTATTTCTTAAATCAGCTTTTATGTGCTAGAAAACTGCTTTAAGAAGCACTAAGAAAGCCGTCCCAAACAAAACCTTAGTTTCTAAAGAGGCCGTGAGATTGGTTCGAGAATGTCTCGTGTCATCAACAAATGCAAACAAAACATAGGAAATATAATCATATGGAGCTTTGGATTCGAGTGTTACAATATGTCATACAACTTTCTCAAATTGATGCCATGGGTGAGGGTCTCATAATAATGAGAAATTATTCCGTGCAGAGACCGAACGTAGAATGCCGTCCGGAGACCAACCAGAATGCGCCATATCAGTGGTACCGAGCCACGGTACTGAACACATGAGTGACGCGGTGCATTCTGATTTGTCTCTGGACGACGTTCGGCATCCGCACAGAATGATTAATCATAATAACACGATGGTGAAAGCAGCGGTAGAACGTGATCTATATTTTTGGAGCAGAATCATGCATAGAGTTCTGAATCCTGTGTGATCACATGCATATTTGATGAAGGAATCTGTAACTTAGCACAAACACTATGAAAACGCCGGTGAAAGCCGCGGTAGAACGCAATCTACATTTTTGGTGAGGAATCATGTAACAGTACTGAAACCTGTGTGATCACATGCATATTTGATGAAGGAATTTGTGACTTAACGCAAACAGTATGAACAAAGGGAGGCTTTTGATCCAAGCATTGTACAAGTTTCACAAACTAATGTTATAGGTGAGAAGCCCATATTCACATGGTGGTAAGAACAATAATAACATGACTTAAGTCTAAACTTATGAAGATGAAGCACACAACAGCTCTGGATCTTATGTAAGTTGGATTTCTGATGAAGAATCTAATAACACTACATGAATTTGTGACCCAACATATTTCATGAATTGGACTAAACATATGTCTTCATCTCTGAGCACTTTTGAATAATACAAGTCATCTCATTCTGTAGCTCAACAAAAAGTGAGGCACGATATCAAATTTAGATTTCGTTTGGGACGGCTTTCTTATTGTTTCATAAAGCAGCTTTTTAGTAAAAAAAATTAAAAAGATGATTTAAAAAATAGTAAAAAAGTTGATACAGAACTAGGTATGCTTACAATGGATGCAATAAGAACTTGCACAAATTTTAGATCAGAAATATATTAATTAAAACAATTAGCCTTGTAAATGAAGATGGAAAACAAATGAAGGGTCGCTACGCTTAGGCCAAATTACATGCTAGAAACTAAAAACATCCAATAATCTAGAATTCCAATATCATGCCAAATAAGTAGTCATTCAAGTAGAATCCCTAGATTAATATTAAGAGCAGAAACAAAGAAAGTCAAAACACTCAAATCCTACATTTACTAAGCAATCCTACGTTTATTAAGCATTGGCAGAAGGCTGTGCACGATTCCTTGCAACTGGATCATCACCTACAGGATTAGTGAACTTTGAAGACAAATGAGAGGGGAATAGTTCACCCTTATTGAGAACTGGGGGTAATGTGCCACTGAACGTTGCCCAATTGTTCTTCAATGGCTTCGGCGAGGGTATCCAGGATGCGCTCCACGTATTCTTCGACGGTGTTATCGATCCTCGGGTTGACGTCAAAGAATGTTGAGTGGAGGATGTGGACAAAGCCTCGCTCGTCATAGACGATGCCGAAATCAACGTCGGGATCGGCCATACATTCGTTCCTTTGATGGAGTATCATTACGACGTCCTTCTTTATCCCTTGGGTTTCTTGAAAGAAGAAGCTTCTCTTGAAATCAAGAGAAGGGGAAGAGGGGGGTTCGGCCAAGGAAGAGCATGGTTGGTGATAAGAGATTTAGGTTAAGAGGGAAAGAACTAATTAAAATTCTGAAATAAATTTTAGATTTCCAATTAGGAGGGAATGTAGGAATCCAAATTTGAATTTAATTCCAAAAGGGGAAAAGGAGTTAATGTAGAAAGAGGGGATTGGAGAGAGAGGAAGAGGGGGCGGGTAAGAGAGGGGGTCAGCGGCTTTAATGGGGTGGGAGGGGATTGTGGGGAGGAGATTTGGGTTTCTTATCTTAGATTTAAGGATCATGAAAGATTTAATTAGATCCAATTTAATTTGAAATTCAAATAGGGTCTAATTTGGAAACTTTCCTTAAATAGATTCAAGGAATTTAGGAAAGATTTGAAATTCAAATTAGGTGGATTTGAATTCAAAATCTATCCTAAATATTTCAATCTAAAATAGGAAATAGAAATTGAGGGGGAGATGATGCTAGGGCCGGCGGCTAGCTTGGGCTCGGGTAAGGGGTCCGGCGGCTAGACCTTAGGTTGGGTGGAGCTTTGCGGTGTGAGGTTGTGAAGGTAGGAAGATAGTGAGGGTGGGGTTGTATGGTGGCCGGTGGTTTAAGGGGATGGGTGGAGCTTGGGCCGTGGGAAGAGGAGGGGAAGGTGGAGCCGGCGGTGGTGGAGGGGGAAAAGGGAAAGCGATAGGAAATAAAGCCACGAACCCAACTCTTCAAGGTTGGTGGGTGATGCACGATTCTCCCTCTCCTAGGGATCCTTCTCCTTAGCTCTCAAACTCTCACAAGAAAGTAGGATGCAAAAATTCTTTCATAATAATTCATTTACCATCAAAAGAGAAATATGAGGGCTATAAATAGCCTCGTACAAAGGACTCAAAACAAAAGACGACAATGCCCTGAGAGCTTACATACGACCTCCCTTAAGTAAGGGGTAAAAGCGGGAAACAAATATAACATAACTAATAAAAGAAAAATACTAAAAGACAAATACATGAAATGACTCAGAAATACAACGACTCGATCGTGGCCGTAGATCGACGGCCACGTCTCTGATAGACTTTCCACGTACTGATGTCCCCATCAAAAGTTGTCCCAAACGAAGCCTTAGACTCAAGTACAATAGTTTTAAAAGGGGTAAAATGCTTGATTATTGACAGCTAATCATCATGATTAGGCTATTATGTAGAACTTAGATCATCACAAAAGAGTAATCCCTAATTGGCATCTGCAAGAAAACCTGATAGATCATTCAAGGGCTTTCGAATTGGTAAAAGATAAAACAAGTGCTGAACTTCTATTATTAAAAATATTTAACATGTATGACATGATTTTTCATCATGATAATATGATTTTGGATGCGGATGGATGAAGATCATATGTATGGTCATCATCCAATCATACTACTGATGATATTCATATTCTTCACCAAAAACACCAACATCATAAGAATATTAGGTATGATTTTATATTAACAAGATGTTATAGCTTGAAGATGGTTTATGATAACTATAAACTGACGATAATTGGAATGATTTACAGAGTTAAGATGGTAATCTAAATCATTGTAGTTTCCATATTAATCAGGAACATATTTAAGATCATATTCATCATCAAAAGATAATATGATTGCTTCGATACCAAATCGAGAGATACTTGCAGTTTCCCCATTTGATGATCTCTTTCTTGATCTTCTTTCTTGTCTTAAATTATCCTTTGAATTGCTTCTTTTCTCCTTGAATCCAATCCTTAATTGACAGAGAATCGGATTAGGATTGTAGAGAGGTAACTAGGATGTCAGCTACTACCAGAAAGAGGGCGTCCTAGAGGATATAGGGCTTCAGCATTAAGGACATATAATTTCAAACTATTTGAATTTTAAGTAGGAACAATTTCAAAGAAAAAAGATAAAACTTAAAATAATCAAAAGAAAATATTAATACACTAAATTGCTCTTGTTTACAATCAAGTACATAAAAGAAAGAAAATCCAAAAAATTCTACAATAATATTTACAATTTTAGACAGCCTAAAATTATGTTTTGTATAACATAACTTTTCTTTACCCCAAAAATGCACTAAATTATTAGTGACTGCTCAGTTCACCAATCGAGTTGAGGTACCCCATTTAAGACACTATATATAATAGACCCAAACACAACTGATTAGCAAACAAGTCCAATATCATTGGGCCTAAACATAACTTGAAAAATAAATTTGGTACACAACACAAAGAGGTTATCTCTATTACTAGAAAAAAAGACCTCCTTCACTATAAAGATAGTCTTCCAACAACTGCAAATCTTCCTTATTTGCAAATCACAACTATCAAATATAAAAAATGAACATTACCATATGAGAACATAAAGATTCAGATTTTAATGTTCATCCAATTTAACTGTAAAATGATTCCCGATATTTGACTATATAATGCTCATAAAGCCAACTTGAAAATTAAAGATTATATCAACCATCACAACCCATGTTAATAGATATTCCTCAATTGATCGAGATTTTTTCTTTCAATTCTACAACTAATTTGTCATTTCTAAGGACATATCATCATAAAGTTAGAATTCCAATAATTCCACAAGATAAATTCTTCATAAAATAAATCATAAGTCTAATAACTAAGAAGTGATAATGCATGGTTATAAAATCTAAAATGTTCTAAGGATTCCAACATTAAGATATATTTAAAAAGCCAATTCATATGCCACCAAAAATAGTTGTTAACACGAATCGATAATATATATCTTCTTTAGCAAAATATTTTTCTCATAGATTTTATCATTTAAACACATAGATTTTATCATTTAAACTTGTAGATTTTATCATTCATAGGATAATCATCCTTTATGATCCTTAAATGACTCAAATTTTATATTACTAAGAGTTCTCACCAAGAAAATAGACAGAAAATAAAATCTCATAATGAAATGGAAGATCGAATAGGTAGGGGTTTGTTTAGTTGCTCATAGCCTATTGTTTGGTTGGGATAAAGTAAAAGTAAGGTAATCTCGGTAAAATTACACTCATACACATGATGATATGATAATGTTTATATTCATGAATACATTTCACCAATAAAAATAATACACCACCCATATACACACGTGCGCACGCATATTCATGCAATGCATACAGCCTTGCTTACTCACACCTGCCCACCCACGCTCTCTCATGCGCATGCATATCTATGCACACATGTGCATGCACACAAACAAGTGCATGCACGCACTAAGGTAGGTATTGAATCACACAGCAAGGAGGGGGCCTACGGCTTTGACAAGTCAACAATCCGCGGGCTGCAACTGTGAGCTATAATTGGAGATTTCCTCTTCTGACACTAAGATCCGTGGGATTTATTCCAAGATCCGTGGGATATAATTACTAGAATCAATTAGATTAAATGAGTTTCCTCTTATATTTATTATAATCAATTAGATTAAATATCATTTTTCTGTTTATTCTCCTAGGGTGTATATTTATGTAATGATTTCAATGAATAAAATTTGAATTCAATTTCCCCTAAACAATTTCTTCATTGTATCAGAACTTAGAAAAATCCTAATCTTGAGTGCAATCTGATTTCCATTAGTAAATTGACTCGTGATTGTAATTGCTTAACAATTTTCTCCAATATGTATGTATTTTTCAGGAACTGGATTCATAGAAGAAGATTAGCAACGTTGATATGTGTTTTGGGTTATACTACATCAAGACACCCAAATCCTTAATTGTTGCTATGAATTATTCTATTGTAAGTCAGTTTGTTGAGAGTCATTCTAGAGTCGATCAAGATAAAGAAATTATCATGTGACATTATAAGTTAAGTCATCCAAATTTTGTGTCTTTTGAAAAGCTTTTTCTCCATTTATTTATTAATAAAAATCCAAGTTTGTTCAAATGTGAAATTTGCCAATTGGCTAAACATATCAGATCATTTTACCCAATTATTCCTTATCAACCTTCTAAACCCTTTGCCTTGATCCATATTGATATTTGGGGACCCTCAAAAGTTAAAAATATAAGTGGTGCAAGGTGGTTTGTGATATTTGTTGATGATCATACTAGACTAACTTGGGTTTATTTAATGAAGGAAAAATCTGAAGTTGAAAGAATATTCAAATCATTTCAATTGATGATTCAAAATCAGTTTGATACAAAATTTCAAATCTTAAAGTCAGACAATGGGAGAGAGTATTTTCATTCTATCATGAGAGAATACCTATCAAGCCAAGGGATAATCCAAGTGAGTTCATGTACGTATACGCCTCAACAAAATGGGATAGCTGAAAGGAAAAATAGGCAACTCTAGGAAGTTGTCAGATCTATTATGTTATTCACAAAAGTACCAAAATATCTATGGGGGAAAGTCATTCTTACTGTTGCATACCTAATAAATAGGTTACCTACTCGAGTACTAAAATTTAAAACACTTAGACAAACTCTACTCAAAGCCCATCCTCATGCTCGATTCATATCATCAAATCTTCTACCTAAAGTTCTTGGCTACTCTATTTTTATTCATATCCATTCACAAGATAGGAGCAAGTTTGACCCAAGATAAAAAAAATACATTTTTATTAGCTATTCCCCGATAAAAAGAGATAACAAATGCTTTTGGCCTGATGTCACCTTTTTTTTAAAACAACCCATACTTCACTAGTTCTAAAATTCAGGGGGAGTGTGGATGAGAATTTCAAACTTGGGAGTGGAATTCCGTATTATACAACCAAACAGAGTCCAGTCAAAATCAACAAATGTCATAAGAAATCCAAACCACGAGTATTTCCCTCTTATGTCTCAACCTCCACCTTCAGACCTATTACCTCCACCCATAAGTCCTAATTAATCCCTACAAAAGGCAGCAATTAAGGAACAACAATGTATATACTTAAGGAAAAGAAAGAAAAATCAGCATATGCAGAGCAGTGAGACACATCTTGCACCTGTCAAATCTCCTTCAACGGATCCAACAACTGTAGGATTCATACATAGGAGAAAAATGAGAAAATTCAAAAGGATATAGAGTCATCAAATGGTCAGAAAGAATCATGCACCAAGCATTCAATCGAAAATTTTCTCTCCTATAGCTGATTATCAGACACTTATCAAGTCTTCCTTTCCAAGTTGGATGATGTGCAGATTCCAACCAATATTCATGAAGCTTTGAATTACCCAGGATGGAGACAGGCTGTTAAAGAAGAAATTAAGGCCTTAGAGAAAAATCAAACATAGGTAATTACGAATCTTCCACCAGGAAAAAAAGTTGTGACCTGCAAAAGGGTGTTCACCATAAAGCATAAGGAGGATGATTTTGTCAAGAGGCTAAAAGCTAGACTGGTTGCAAGAGGATTTACTCAGTCTTATGGAATAGACTATCAGGAAACTTTTGCTCTTGTTGCAAAGCTCGGCACCATCAAGATTTTTTTTTCCTTAGCAGCAAATTTAGATTGGACCCTACATAAACTAGATACCAAGAATGCATTCTTGAATGGGAACATGAAAGAAGAAGTATACATGGAGATTCCAATGGAGATTCAGAAGTCTTATGGAGGGGACAAAGTGTGTAAACTGTTGAAATCCTTGTAAGGATTAAAGCAGTCTCCTAGAGTATGATTTAGAAGGTTCTCAAAGTATGTAAAAGGCCATGGTTTTAGACAATGCCAAACATAACTTGTTTGTGAAGTAGTTAGAAGGAAACAAGGTAGCAGTGCTGATTGTATATGCGGATGACATCATCCTTACTGGAAATAATATAGAGGAAATAATGAAGATCAAACAGGCTCTGTCGAAGGAGTTTGAAGTTAAAGATCTAGGATCACTTAAATACTTGGTATGGAGGCAGCTCGATCAAGCAAAGGTATATTTGCTTCTCAACGCAAGTATACCTTAGACCTACTGAAGGAGAATGGCCTGCTGGGATGCAGACCAGCCAGTTCACCTATGAATCCTGAGAAAAAACTTGGGATAGAAAAGGAGGAGGTTCCAGTAGATAAAGGAAGATATTAATGTCTGGTTGGAAAGCTTATATATCTCTCCCACACTCGTCTAGATACTGGGTTTGCTGTGAGCATGGTGAGCTAATATATGAGTAATTCTACGAAGGAGCACATGGAGGCAGTATATCAAATTTTGAGATATCTCAACAACACTCCTGGAAAGGGGCTATTATTCAAGAAAAATGAAGATAGGAAATTAATCCTTTATTCTAATGCAGATTGGGCAGAAAGCCAGGTTGACGGTCAATCGATCATAGGATATTGTTCATTTGTGTGGGGGAACCTAGTGACATGGATGAGCAAGAAACAATCTGTTGTTTCCAGAAACAATGTGGAATTTAAACTGAGAGCTTTAGCAGTTACTATTTGTGAAGGTATTTAGATCAGACAAGTATTGATTGAACTAGGAATAAAAATTGAAGGAACGATAAAGTTGAAATGTGACAATCAAGTCGCAATCAGTATGGCCTAGGATCCAATACATCATGACTGAACAAAACATGTTTCCATTAATAGACACTTCATATCTGAGAAAATAGAGAACTTAGAAATTGTAGTATATACCCTAACTCATGAACAACTTGTCGATGTTCTAACAAAGGCACTAACAGGCTCTCTACTTGATAAGTTTGTTTGCAAGTTGGGATTGTACAACCTGTACAACCCAACTTAAGGGGGAGTGTTGAATCACACAACAAAGAGGGGGCCCACGGCTTTGATAGGTCAATAATCGGTGGGCCGCAACCGTGGGCTACAGTTAGAGATTTCCTCTTCTGACACCAAGATCCGTGGGATATAATTATTAGAATCAATTAGATTAAAGATTAAATGACTTTACACTTTTGTTTATTATAATTAATTAAATTAAATGTCTTTCTTTTTCTGCTTATTCTTCTATAATGTATATATATGTAATGATTCCGAAAAATAAAATTTGAATTCAATTTTCCCTAAATAATTTCTTCAGTAGGTACCTAGACAAGCACCACCGAATTAACCCACACACTCCAACAAAAGCATCACGCACCCCCATGTCTAAACCCATGACAAAATATATTATTTATTTAAATAATTTTGTGTGGTATGACTAATATATAATGTGTTGGTTATTATTATTATGCGCATAATTCTATAAAAATGCATAAATAATGCGTGAAGTTCTAACTAAGCAAGGTCTAAAGAGAGGCTAGTGCATACAAGTTATTTCTATGATTCAAACAAATGACATCCATGTCACTATAAAGATAGTTTTACCACCAGGGGCGGATCCAGCTTCATTTTTTAGGGTGGGCAAAATTTTAGTTAATTAAAATAATAATAATAATAATAATAAATAGTAATAATAATAAAATAATTTTTTTAAATTTATCCAATATACTGCTATCAAATTTATAAGAATAATTTTTTATCATTTCTCTTTCAATATAATATTGATTTTCAAAAAATACTAAGTAGTTACTTCTAATTAAGTAGATAATAGCTATTAGAGCATGCATAATATCAAAATCAAGCCCAAAAAAAAAACGAAAAGAAGAAAAAAAATATCATAATCACATTACAACAATGCGTTAAGCAAGCATGTAAACAAGAAAATTATAACGATGGCACGTAGAAATAACAACAAAATGAAAGAAAACCAACCATTCATTACGAAGGCTTGAGGGTGCTCTTAGGGGCACTGATTCAACGGTTCCCAGCGACAGCAAACCTCCACGGTGCATTAACATGCTCAGGCAATGCATAATCGATACCAACTCTGGCTAGCTCTTCTCTGTTGGATATGGATTTGACCAATTGTGAGGTTCTGAATTCATCCTGCCCCAACATCTCCATTCCAGACGTTAACATGAATAGCGAAACGGCCATTCACAAACAGCCGGTTGCCTCCCAGGTGCATGCGGTTCATCCCACAATTTCGCGTTCTGATGGTGACGATTGTCATGGAATTAAGAGTGCACTTGAGCATGAAGTGCATAGGGCCAATGTTCCATCTTGCAGGTATGTAGAAATTCCAACTGCAGCCTCTCCCAAGCCTCCACCTACAGGTTTCTGCACTCCAGGTGCTTGTGGAAATGCCTCAAAGATGCAGAAGTCAGGTTTATCTCAAATTGAGGTTCAAAACCAACGGTCCAGCTGTGGTATTCCACCCACAAACTCCAACGAAGGGCCTAATGCTTGGAAAGACAACGGAGAAGGGAGGTGATGGAAAGACAACGGAGAAGGGCCTCTTGAAGTTTTGAAACAAATCACATGGAATGTTTATCGCCAATAGCCCCGCTATTAATGTGTTTATTGCGATCGCAAACAATGCGATGCCTAACACCAGCTGAAGCTGAATCAGTTCATTTACGGACAGTGATCGGCTGCGAACTCGAAATTGCGAACAGCACGCCGCGTGAGGAAACTTCGAACAGGGCATGGGGCAAACTTGCTCACGATGGGAAGATTTAGGGCAAAATTTTATTGTGAGGGGGGGCAAACTTCCGAAATTGAACTTCCAGTACAGGAAAATTTTTTTTTAGGGTGGGTTTGCCCACCCTCAGCTAAGCGTGGATCCACCAGTGTTTACCACTACTCCAACTCTTCCTTCTTGGAATCTATCACATATCAAAACAAGAATATTAGCATATAAGCACAAAAAGATTCAAAATTTAATATTCATCCAATTAAAACATGTAAAATGATTCCCTGTATTTTATTAGCCAACTTGAAATATGAAGTTTTTATTAGCCATCATAGGTATTTTAATGAATATTCCTAAATTGATCAAGAATTTTTTTTCTCAATTCTACAATTAAATTGTCATTACTATGGACAAATCATCAAAAAATTAGGACCCCAATAATTTCACCAAATAAATTCTTCATAAAAGAAATGATATGTATAATAAGTATGCAGTGGAAATGCAACGCTATGAAATCTAAAATCTTCTATGAATTCCAAACTTAAAAAGAGTTTAAAAAATCAATTCAAATACCTCACACGGATTGTAGTAACAACCAAAAATAGTTGTTGACCTGAACCAATAATATATATCTCCTTTAAAAAAAAAATTTCTCAAACCTATTATCATTTAAACATACAGAGAATAAGAAAGTTTCCCTATTACATGGGATAATCACCTTTCATGCTCCTTAAATTACTCAAAATTTCAAAAGTTCTTACCATGAAAATAGACAAACAATAACATACCAGAATGAGAGGGAAGAACTAAGAGATATGGGTTTGCAAGGTTGCTCACAGCCTGCTTTTGGGTTGGGATAAAGTATAATTGTGGTAATCCTGGTAAAATTACACTCATATATGTGATTGTGTATATATTCAGACACACATTTCACCAATAATAACACACTACCCACACAGACACATGCGTGCATATACATATGCATAGACACGCACACATGCTTTCCCACACTTGCACACCCATACCCTCACATGTGCATTCATACCCACACTTGTGCATGCGCACACAAATGCATGCATACACCCGAACAAGCACCTCCAAATGCACACATATGCATTGCACAGTGCCATGTCCAAACCCATGCCAACACTCATTATTTATTTAAATAATTTTGTACAATATCATTCATATATAATGTGTTAGTTATTGATACTATATGCACAATCCTAATGTATGTTACAATATAACATATATATTGTATTAGTGCATGCATGTATGAAAATTGCATGTCAATATTTTCAAAAGCATCCTCAAGGTGATATGGATACCCAAGACTCGAGGAGTTAGAAGATACCATAAGCACTCACTAGAGCTAAAAAAGTATTTGTTATATTCCTTATAAATTTATTTTAATTATATGAAGAATATAAAATGCTAAATATCGGATAATATTATGTTAAACAACATAATAAATATTAAAGTTTCATGGCATTCCAAGTACAAAAAATTGCTAATTTGTATTAAATATATACAGTTAAATTATTTAAGTTTGCAACCTTTATAGCCTACGATACTCTCATATTTACTATAAGTGTAAATATTATATGATATATTTGTATTGTACATATGACGTGGCGATGTACGTTGTTATTTTGGCTTTACCAGAGGTCATTATATACCTCTATATATACTGGTGTTGTAGGCTGTAATAGTGGCTGATTATGAAATACATTTCCTTCATGTTTCTCTTCTTTCCTGTTTCTTGTATTGTTCGGTTCTTCATGGTATCAGAGCCAGGCCGTCCATGGCGAACTCGACAACCTCTCGTCTCAGCGAGCGAACAGACATCGCAACCTCAGATGATCCTCAGATCTCATCGGCACTGAAATTTTTAGTGTCAAATATCAAGAATATCGTTCCTATCCAGCTCGCACCAGACAACTATCCTGTCTGGAAGTCGCAGATCTCTAAGATCCTTCGAGCAAATGGATTTCATAAGTTTCTTGATCCCTCTTTCCCTCCTCCCGATCAAACTATTTCTCAACCTGATGGCTCTACCCGCGAAAACCCCTCATTCGCTCAATGGATTCTTACCGACCAAATTTTAGCCGCTGCTCTGTGCTCTACCATATCCGCTTCCATCCTCCCTTATGTTGTTAACCTTGAATCTACAGTGGCGATTTGGACCACTCTTGAATCTAGATTTCAATCTAAAAACAGATCAAAGGTTATACAACTCAAGAATACCCTTCACAGTATCTCTCTCAAGAACCTTTCCATGTCTCAATATCTTACCGAAATCAAATTCATCGTTGATCAAATAGCTGCTGCAGGTTCTGTCGTTGACATAGAAGATATAATCATGTATATCTTGAACGGACTGCCAAACTCTTATATATCTTTTAAAACTGTGATTCGGACCATGCTTAATCCTCTCAGCCTAGACCAACTATACCCTCTTCTTCTCAGTGAGGAAATCAATTTGGCTTCTGACGCTGCCCGCAACGCTCCGACTCCTGATCCGAGCCTTGCGTTATACTCAACGCGTGGACGTGGACGTCGAAACAGAGGACGCTCCACTTCCAATCCTAGCCAATCTGCACCTCCTACATCGGTTCTTTGTCAAATAAGGACATTCGGCGTCTGCTTGCCGGCATGGTCTCAATCCGCAGTATGTTCCGAACTCTAGTAACTCGCTCAACAAAGCTCTCGTGGCCAGCTCGGACAATTCTTCCAACAATTGGTTTCTTGATTCGAGAGCTACGTCTCACCTCACAAATTCTCTTGACAACATGTCCATATCCAATTCTTACCACGGTACAGACAACATTACTGTCTGGGATGGCAGAACGGTAAACATTGCTCACACTGGGGCTGGCTTATTGCCGACCCCAAATCGTAAGCTTCTCTTATCTCAAGTTCTTCATACTCCTCAGTTACATTACAATTTATTATCTATTTCTAAACTTACTAAAGATAATGATATCTCGATTGTTTTTAATCCGTCTGGTTTTCTGTTCAAGGATCTAAAGACGAATCGTGTTCTGCTTCAAGGACCATGTAAAAATGGCCTTTATCCTGTTCCAACCACTTCCTCTCCGTCTACTACTCAGGCTCTTTCTGCTACTGCCAATAAAGGTCAACCGTGGCACTCAAGACTTGGTCATCTCCATACAAGAACTCTTAAGACCATTTCTCAATGTAACCCGAATCTGAATATTCCTGTTATATCTTCGGTCTGTGAGTCCTGTAATAAGTCCAAGAGTCATAAACTTGGTTCTGAAAAATCTAGCACTCGTCAGAACTCTATTCTTTCCCTTATTCACTCTGATGTCTGGGAACCTGCCCCTGTTGTCTCATTTTAAGGCTATTGGTACTATGTAATATTCGTAGATGACTTTTCTCGTTTTACATGGATTTTTCCCATGAAAAATAAATCTGAAGTTGCGAATATATTCATTACGTTCAAAACTCAAATTGAGAATCACTTCTAAGTCCATCAAAATCTTGCGTGCTGATGGCGGAACGGAATTTGTAAATCAATCGCTAAAAACGTATCTTCAACAATCTGGCATAACTCACCAAATTTCATGTCCTTACACACCGGAGCAAAACGGTGTTGCTGAAAGGAAGCACAGGCACATTATTGAGACTACTCAAACGCTTCACCTTTCAGCTTCTGTTCCGCATATTCATTGGCCGGAAGCTGTCCTAACATCTGTCTATCTGATCAATAGGATGCCATCTTTTACTACCCGTCATATCTCACCGTTTGAACTACTTCACAACCTCAAACCGGATTACAGTCACTTAAAAGTCTTTGGGTGCGCTTGCTTTCCCCTCACTCCTCATACCAGGCACAAATTTCAACCCAAGGCCAAATCTTGCATTTTTCTGGGCTACTCGGATACTCATAAAGATTACAAATGCCTTGAACCTACTACAAATAAAATCATAATTTCTCGCCACACGACCTTTGATGAGTTCTCCTTTCCGTTTGCTAATACCTCAATTGGCTCCCCATGCACAGATTTGGATCGCTCTCCTTGCTTTCTTACTCCTATCTCGGTCCAAACACCTGTGTCTATTCCTGCTTTGACTAAACCCAGCTCTTCTACATCCCCTCCATCTAATGATTCTTTATCTCCTACTCAAACTACTACTTCCTTCCAATCTACCTCAGATCAGCATAATCCTTCAATGCAATCCTTTTCTACTTCCAATCATTCAAATCTGCCGCATCCTTCCACCTCTTACCATCCTATGGTTACCAGAAAACAAACTGGATCTCTCAAACCTCTTGTTCGGCTCAACCTTTTTCATGCACAAACTTCTTCTGATCAGCCAGTGGCTCCCACTACCTATACCGAGGCTAACAAACACCAGGAGTGGCGTCAAGCTATGGCAATGGAATTTCTGGCTTTGCAAAAATAGGGCACATGGAGTCTTGTTCCTCCACCAAATTCATCTATTCTAGGCTGCAAATGGACCTATCGTCTTAAATTCCATGCGGACGATTCAGTGGCTAAACACAAAGCTCGCTTAGTTGCTCAAGGCAACAACCAGGAATACGGCGTGGATTATACAGAAACATTTAGCCTTGTTGCAAAACTTCCTACTGTTTGTGTTCTTCTAACTATCGCTATTTCTAATGGCTGACATGTTCATCAACTTGACGTTGCAAATGCATTCCTCCACGGTCCTCTCTCGGAAACAGTTTACATGTCGCAACCCAAGGGATTTGAAGACACCTCGCAACCGGACCATGTGTGCCGTCTACACAAAGCCATCTATGGCCTTAAACAAGCACCGCGACAGTGGTACAACACGTTTACATCATACCTGGTTTCCCTCGGTTTCACTCAAAGCAATGCTGACCCTTCGTTTTTGATACTTCGGCAATCACAAACAAAAATTTATCTTATTATGTACGTTGATGACATCCTAATTACTGAGAATAATCCAGATCTTATCACCACAATATTTAACAAGCTCAGCAGCAAATTCCAGATGAAGCATCTCGGCCCAGTTCATGACTTTCTCGGAATTCAGATTAGTCATTCTGATCATCAATACTTCTTATCTCAGAAGAAATATGCTTACACAATTCTTCAACAAGCCTAATTAACTCATTGTAAACCTCTCGCCAATCCCACATGCACGAAACTTCCTATCACGTTCCCGGCGAATCAATTGCTCTCCGATCCCACCATGTACAGGAGGCTCATTGGGTCCTTGCAGTACTTAACGTTAACTCGTCCCGACATAGCGTACAGCATTAATCAGCTTTCGCAGTATATGCATCTTCCTCTTCCACAACACGTCTACCTTCTCAAACGTCTCCTCCGCTATATCAAAGGTACACTTGATTATGGTATACCAATTTCTAAGTCTAATCTCTCTCTGTCTTGGTTTTCAGATGTTGATTGGGCTGGTGATCCCGTCTCCCGCAAATCCACGTCTGGATTCTGTTCATTTCTAGGAGACATTGGTAGGATGGTTAGCCGATGTCACACGTGTCAGTTGGCCAAACAGCGTAAGCAGAACACTGGCCTTTACACTCCTTTGCCTATCCCTAGTTGTCCTTGGCAAGATGTGAGTATGGATTTCATCTTAGGCCTGCCCAAGACAATTCGTAGGAATGATGCCATATATGTCGTAGTTGATCGGTTTTCCAAAATGGCTCATTTCATACCTTGCTCCAAAACATCTGACGCTTCCCACATTGCCAAGATTTATTTCAATGAGGTTGTCCGTCTACATGGTCTCCCCAAGACCATCGTATCAGATAGGGATGTTAAATTCACTAGCTATTTTTGGAAAACCCTTTGGATGAAATTAGGCACTAAACTACAATTCTCCACAGCCTTCCATCCACAGACTGATGGCCAGACGGAGGTAGTTAATAGGAGTTTAGGAAATCTGTTACGGTCTCTGGTCGGCGAACATATTAAGGATTGGGATTCTATTTTACCTACTGCTGAGTTTGCATATAATAATTCTGTGAATCGAACCACTGGCCTGAGTCCTTCTGAAATTGTTTATGGGTTCAAACCTAGGCAGCCGTTAGATCTTATACCCATGTGCCCTAGGTACAGGATTTTGGAGTCTGTATCATCATTTGCATCACATATGCATGAACTTCATAAAGAAATTGCACGACAAATTGAAAAGAGCAATAATGATTACAAATTACATGCTGATCTGAAACGAAAATTTAAAACTTTTGATGTTGGTGACTCTGTGATGGTGCGGATTCGTCCGGAACGGTTCCCGCAGGGAACGGTTAAGAAATTGCATGCTAAGAGTGCTGGTCCATTCAAGATAATTAAGAAAATCAACGATAATGCGTATGTGGTAGACCTCCCTGCTGAGTTCAACATCAATCCCTCCTTTAACATAGAAGATTTAGTTGCATATGAAGGTCCGGATTTCAATCCACCAAACCCACTCATACAACAGCCTTGTGTGAACCCACCTTGTGAGATCCCTAACCTACCTCCACTACCAGATATCCCTAAATCACCTATGGCAGAAAAAGTGGACGCGATTCTGAGCGATGAAGTCATTTCTACAAGAGAGGGTGGACGACATAGGTACTTGATCAGGTGGAGAGGTAAGCCCGAGTCTGAGGATACTTGGTTGGATCGTGAGGAGCTGCAGCAGGTGGACCCTGATGCATTGGAGATTTATGATAGCACCAGAGCTACTTACTCGACGGAGTCGAGCTTTCTTCCACCCCGGGAGAATGATGAGGACATCGCTACATGGAAAGTGTATCGAAGGCGTGGCCGTCGATCTACGGCCACGATTGAGTCTTTATATTTTTGAGTCTTGTTGGGTCTTTGTTTCTTTCATTAGTTCTATGTTTAGTTCCCATGTGTTATTTCCCTATTTTACCCTGCACTTGTTTGTAAGCCCAGAGGGCATCGTCGTCTTTATGTTGTGTCATTGTGTGAGGCTATTTAAAGCCTTCTATGTATTTTCTTTTGCTTAATGAATGAATATTAAAAAAAATTTCCTGCACTTGTGTTTGTTGGCTTGAGATTGAGAGCTTTTGAAAAGACTCCCTAGGAGAGGGAGCGTGCGCACTACCCACCAATCTAGACGTGTCGGATTCGTGGTCGCTCTGTGGATCTTCCCCCCCTTTCCTCTCCAATCCACCGCCGGCCCCTCCTCCTCCTTCCACCTCCCCACGGCAACCCACCCCACCCCTACCACCTCACGGCCAAAGCCCCAAACCCCCCCTCCCCAACCCACGGCCCTCCCCTTCCCTCCCTCCACCGCCGGCCGTCCCCACGCCTCCACCCTCCCAAAGCCGCCGGCCCCCTATCCCTTCCCCCTCTCAAGTAATTTCCTAATTTGGTTGGGTGTTGATTAGGAAAGAATGAATTCAAATTTAAATTTGAATTAATCTCCTTTCCTAATTTAGCCTACTTATTTTAAGAAAGTTGCCTAACTTAATTTTATTTGAATATAATTCAAATAGGATTCATTTAAAGCTTTCCTAATTCTTAAATCCTAAATTAGGCAACCCCTAATTAATTCCCCAATCCCCTCTCTCCCTTATTAGCGGCCGGCCCCCCTACTCATGCCGCCGCCCCTCTCTTCCCTTCTCTCTCCCCAATTTTCCTTCAATCAACACCCCTATTTCCTTTTCTAATTCCCACCCAAATTTCAAAATCTGAAATTAAAATTCAGGTTTGGAAATTCTAAACCATCCTAACCCTAACCCTAGCTCCACAAACAAGCCTCCCTCCCAACTCCCACCTTAGCCGCCACCTCCCCTAGCCTTTCCCACTTGACTTTCAAAGGGAAAGCCCTCATCCTTTGGAAGGAACCTTCAAGGACAGCAATACTACATCAAGCGCAACACCCCTACTCCTTGAGAAGTATGAATGGAGGTCCGCCCATGGGATTCGGGCTTAGTGCTTGACGATCAAGACAATATCGACGTACTCCGCTCCCCCTTCTTCGACGTAGGATTTGGCTACGAATCTACTGTTGAAGAATACTTGGAAAGGATCCATATTACCTTGGTTGATACTCTTGACGATCAAAGGGTCAAAGGGAAGTGGGTTACCGTTGGTCGATTCACACCGGCCCTTCCTCCAACTACTCCGATTTTCTCCTTCAAAAGCTACTTCAATCGTCTTCTACACATCATTGCCGGTACCATTGGTAACTCACAAGAGCTCCTCCGGCGACGATTCCTCTCTAAGAAAGGGTTGACTTTTCTTCCCTTTTCAATTATCTATTTGTTTTCCTAACCTTGTAGGTAGTGACGGAAGCGCAAGGGATCGCTCCACTTAAGTCTTGCTAAAACTTAGTAAACGTAGGGAATGAGCTATTGATTTTCTATGTTGCTATTCTCATTGTTAGAGTAGGGATTTTGAATGAATTCTTATCATTTCGCATAATGTTGAATCTCTAATTTATTTTGTTTGTCCTAGTGCTTGTCTAGTGATTTAGCCTAAACATAGGCATCCGTCTCTCATTTTATGTTTTTGTTTTAACGGCTAATGATTAAATCTTTAATGCTCTAGAACAAGAAATCGTGCAATAATTTATTTCATTCACTTTAATCACGTAGTCCTACATCACAAGATCTTCCACCGAATATGAATATCGTGCCTTGGCTGCTCTCACAACCGACGTTATTTGGCTCCGAAGACTCCTAAATGACTTTGATATCAATCAAAACCACCCTACAGATCTGTAATGCGACAACACTTCAGCCATTGCTTTGGCTAACAATCCAGTCTTCCATGCTCGTACAAAGCATATCGAAATTGATCAGAGATTCATCAGAGATCATATTGCCAATAAGCATATCCGTCTTCTTCCCATTTCTACTGTCGATCAGATCGCTGACAACTTCACCAAGCCCTTGTCTACATCAAGATTTCACTATCTTCGGCACAAACTAACGGTCATCCAGGATCCATCAGTTTGCAGGGGCGTATAAGTGTAAATATTATATGATATATTTGTATTGTACATATGACGTGGCGATGTACGTTGTTATTTTGGCTTTACCAGAGGTCATTATATACCTCTATATATACTGGTGTTGTAGGCTGTAATAGTGGTTGATTATGAAATACATTTCCTTCTTGTTTCTCTTCTTTCCTGTTTCTTGTATTGTTCGGTTCTTCATTTACCATCATCCATGTATCTTCTCTATCATTTATTTAGTATCCCTCTATTTGTTCATCTGTCTAATCGGACTTGCCTTCGTCATCCTCAATATTTACCAATCTAAAATTAAAGCCCTTGCACATATGTTAGATCTAGTTTATTTCCAGGAGTGCATCCTTATTTCTCCAAGTCTTGATAGTCTTTTCACATCATCCTATATCAATTTGTTGTCACAATAAATTAACTCGCCTTCAACATTAGCAGTACATGTGAATCAAGGAAAGGAACTTGTTTTACTGTCTGGTAGCTTAAAGCAAGGCATGCCTTTGTGATGGAGCCCTTTTAAGTACATAGTCAAGCACCCAAAAACCATTAAAGCATGTGTAAGTGGCATTATGATTTTCCAAGGATGTGAGTGTACACATTTAACCACCTCTGAAATTTTTCAAAGCCAGCCAAATGCCTGAGAGTCATAGTTATCACTCTGTCGGGAAGAGATCGCTTCCCACTTACATAAATCAAACAGCCGAAGTGTTCTCACTTCCATTCAACAAAACAATGCCATGACTAAAGCTATCACTTGAAGAATAAAGTGGTGAGTAAATAAAAATTTTTAGGCGTTAAATATGTAAATATAGAAGAATTACTGTTATGAAAGTAAACTCCCCGAATTGTTTTCATGCGGATCAAAGTATGGTAAAATTATAGAACACACTCAAGAGGTATGTAAGTCCTAAGCAAATGCAAAAGGCATGACTTAAATGTAACATCGAACAAATGCATCCAACTCATGAACTTAATAATAGCCTAGTATCAAAGCAAGAATTAAACCGCAAAGCACACATCTTTTTATATAGTTGCGTAGTCAAATACAACTCGCGAAGTAGGAATGCATCAAGCAGAATGAAGAGGCATACCGGAAGACTACTCATCATCGCCACTCTCGTCACTGAAATAACTCAACTTTTTCTCATTCTTCTTCTTCTTCCTCGAGTCTCTCCCCTCTTCCCTCCCCTTGGCTTTCTCGTCCTCCCCCCTCGTATCCACCACAGAAGCCCAGTTATCCTCCTCAAATGTCGTGTCCTCCCCGCCATCCGAAAACCCGTCCTCGCCGCCGCCATCCACAAATTCCTTTCCCCGCTGGGCCTCTCTTCGCGTCCTCTTTGGGTTCGGCCTCTCTCTGGGGCCCAGTTGATTCCGAGGGCACTCGTAGGAGAGGTGGCCCTCCTCCCCGCACTCGTAACACCGGCTCTTGTCCTTGTACACCCTACGGCGGATAAATTCAGCCGCACGGCCATTATCAGCGGCAACGGAGACGGTGATGGTGCGCCCATTGAGGATCTTCTTGTTCATGGTGCGAACGGCGGCAGCTGCATCATCTCGGGAGACGAAAAGGATGAAGGCCACGCCGCGGCTCTGGCGGCTGTCGCGGTCCTTCACGACGGTGACGCGCGCGACTTTGCCGAAGGTAGAAAAGATGGTGTGAAGGTCGGAGTTGGTCAGGGAGTAGTCGAGATTCGAGACGTAGACCGTGGATTTGGAGGGAGCGAGGCCGCCACTGCCGCCGCCAGAGCGCGACTTCAATGAAGAGGTCGATGCGGCGGGGCCGTCGCCGGCGGAAGCTGAGGCAGACGCGGAGGGGAGAGGATAGCGGAAGAGGATCTCATCGTCGTCATCATCATCGCTTTGGCGCCCCCGCCGAACCATTACAGTTCCCCGCTGCACACTATTCGAAGAAGGGCTAAATCAGCTAAGGGATCCGCTCGTGAAATTTGTATTTAACCCGATTCCAACCCGATCCAACCCCGACCCATTTGACCAACATATAATTTTTTAAATCAACATGATTTGTTTAATCTAATTACATCTAATTTAATTAAAAAATGACTCATTTAACACAAGCTCTAATGATAATTGAATTAATATGGCCTTGTAGGTGATTGAGGCTTCGCCTTTTTATTACTTTCTAAAACAATTTTTTAGTGCAAAAATTTATAAAATTAAAAATTTTTGTATTGAAAAATTACTTTAGAAATCAGTAAGAAAGTTGTCCCAAAAATGATTCTATTATTGTGGAGAGTATCTCTTAATATGCATGCAATTTATTACTATGGCTTGGATTTATACTAGTTGCTAGTTCTAGAGCCTTAGTTGAGGGGAATAAGACAATATATAAGTTAGTTGAAGTTCTAGTGTGTTCCAATAGATTTTGCATTGTTCCCATATAGATTCATGCTATAAAAAATGTGTAGTGAGAGGTACCTTCATAAGGTATGCATTAGGTAGTTTGGAAACAACTCGGGAGAGATGTAAGTGTGCGGTGAGATGCAGTAATTTAATGAGTAGCTCTGGTGATATTCAACAAATTGAGCAAATATAGAATAATGAAACATTATAGTATGTAGACAAAATAAAAAACTACATAAGTAGAACAATTATTGAGTAAAAAGCCCTAAAATTTGAGTATGGGGCCACTATCCCATCCACAATGCATTATGAACCAATTGATAATATCGGTTGCAACAGTAGGACAATATGTTCTATTGATTGTTGTCATTTGTAAGGTTATCCACTAAGATAATGATATCTTTAAGCATTAAATTGTTCACTAAGGAGACATCGCATTGATAAAGGATCTTATTTGGTAGCAATGCATGTGAAAGGTTCATATACTAGTAGAACATGTTCAATATCCTTCACTCATTTTAATGACGACTTGCGGGGTGGGTTAAAGAGATGATTAGTGGAATGAAATGCACGTAGATAAACACACCAATAGAGAGTTGAACTAGGTGTGAAATGAAACTATTGAACTTCTTTTAAAATTATGTTGACTCTAAACCCTCATAATGAATCACACATAAGTAAATAAACAATTGAACTAAAAACACAAGCACATCTAGTACATAAGTATATGATATAATATACAATGTATAATATGTTAGAAGTGTGATTAATATTAAGAATAATATAATAAATATTTATAGCACTCAACAAAACAAGTGCACAAATTTGTACTCAAGTAAATAAATCTACAAGTGCAACATCACACAACTAATTAAATATGTAGAGTATATTATAAAGCAAGTGAGTGAATATATGATTATTAAATTAATTAGAAAATTAGTTCACTTGATAAAGTGGGGACAAGCCGAGAAGACTTAAAATTTGAGAATGAGACTCATTGAAAAATTATTAATATTGTTGAAAGGAGCTTACATGAGCTGGCACGATACTGAGGAAATCAAGAGCTAAAAGGAACCTAAGAAAGGCCTTAGGTTGAGGGCCAAGTAACTTTGTATCAAATAATTTGTTATTGAGTTATTATAATGACATCGTGGCCCCAAAAATTCATGATTTAATGGCAAAGTTAGTATTGTTTCCTTTTAAATTCCTTAATTAGAGTAATTATCTCATATATTTAATGCTTTCCTTCTATAAATGTCATTCACTATCTATATAACATGATTCTAAAGGAAAAAAAAAAAAGGTAGCCTATTGAGTGCTAGACTCTTTGGTGTGAGACCCTTAAAGAGGTCATTCTTAGCATTTCATGAAATTGAAGGATCAAGGAGTATTAGTAGTGTTAGAGAGAGGGAGAGAGAGGCTATGGTGTTAGAGAGCTAGAGAAAGTTAGGTTCAAAGAAGTGATATCTCATCCCTTGTTTTGCTACCTAATTCTATTAGTAATGAACTTTATTATTTTCTTAAAAATAATTATTCATATTAATATTATCACTTAATACTAGTTTGTTTGATGCATATAATGAATCTCTTTTCAATGTCCTACACATGGTAACACATCAAATTATTGGAATAAGAATGCTAGGGTTGGCATCTTTTTTTGAAAAAAGTCATCTTTAGACCCTAATATTAAGCCTCATAAATTAGAATTTAGTCTAGATAACCCATTTTAATCACCCTATGATCCTTAATGGTACTAGAGCACATTCATAATCCCTTTTGATTTACTAAACTCATAAGATTTCAATTACTTCAACTAGGACTCAATTAAACTAAAGTCAACCTTAAAAATTATCAAGGGCTATTCATGCTCGGGTGGTTTATTCAGCTTTGGAGTTAGGTTATCAAACTGAGACATGTAGACATCTAACCATTTTGACGTAAACGATGTTAATCCCATTGGACTCAGTGTTAGCTTAATCTAACTTTCCCTTTAGACATATATCAACCTAAGCTAAAAAGAATATGTTGACTTTATATTAAACACAACTCGCCCTTGTAGAGATATGCCTTTTAGTGACTTTTCTTATATAATCTCAACCGCTACTAAACTCTGGATCAATATTCTTAATCATACATGCTGACCTTAGTGGACTGTAGTATCGCAATGTTAGAGAACAACAAACCATATTTGTATTGACTTGATCTAATTTGAGGAGATATTAAATTGAAGTTGAACTTAATTAGGGCATTAAAAATTAATATAAAATAGATATTTTTTTCCAAATTACTTAAATAGCAATAGTTTAGATTATAAGTATAACAATAAAAGATTTAAATACAATATGAACTACAAAATTATGTACACCTTACAAATCAAACTTCATGCTCACTACTAGACTCAATCTACTCAGCGAAGTCCTTACCTTTGCTTGAAATATTTTAAATTATGAAGTGAGTATAAAACTCAATAGGCCAACCTTTTCTCCATATCGGAAGTCAATTCACAATTTATAATTAAGATAAACAAAAATAGATGGATCATGTATTTTACTTTTTAATTTGGCAGAATAGATTACATGTTAAATATAAATACAAGAATGCACATGCATCAATACTGATACGTCATCAAAAAATTATCTTGATCGGGCACGAATCTCGAGGCAAAATCAAGTTGGAAACATCTGAAATTAATTTTGGGACCATCCGAACTCTGATTCCAGCAAACTTACAGTCGAACTGAGCGTCTCGGAAATACAAACCCAACGACACCAAATTCAACCCAATCCGAGCTCAAATGAGTCCAAATCAAGGGTCAGAAGCGCTGTTGGAAGGTTCAAACCATAATTTGGATTACCAAACGGTCTTCAAATGTGACACGCTTATAGTCGAATCGAGCGTCTTGACGAGACGAATCCAACGAGCCTAAGATCGCCAAATTCCGACATCATTAAGACCTTAAAATGTCCAGCGAACGGTCCATGATCAAGGGATTCAAGATCGGCTGTCCATTCAACCACTCCCTCACTACCCTTGATCTTCCTCCTATTTGCGGGCCATGCCACTCACAAAATTCTATAAATAGAGACTCCATTTCTCATGAAAAGAGGGACCTAATCCTAAGAGAAGAAGAGAGAGCTCTTGCCTCCTTGCTCCTCCTCGACCACCGCCGGAGTTCCGCCGGACCACCGCTTGACGCCGTTGCTCCGCCGGACCACCACCTGAGGCCCGGCTCTTCTTTGGACCACCACCTGAGTCCCTGCACTTTGCCGGACCACCACCTGAGGCCATGCACTTCGCCGGACCACCACCTGAGGCCCTGCTCTTCGCCAGACCACCATCTGACATCCTCACCTCTGCCCGACAACTACCAGGGACCAAAATTCTGCCAGACCACCGGGAGACCCCGAAGTTCTGCCAGCGTAACCTTAGGCCTTCAAAAGCTTTTAACTTCCACCCTACGGGGTGATACTTGTAATCTGATCGCCCTTGGAGCCGAGTCAGTCCCCTGTAATCTGCTCAAGTTCTAGTGAAATCATTTCAACTGGGCCATGCCCCGTGGTTTTTCCACTTTTTAGGGTTTTCCACGTAAAAATATTATGTTCTCTGTGTGTGAGCTGGATATTCATGCAACGCTAAGACATGGAATTCTAACTCTATCGCCGCGTATATTCTAGCCCGCAACAGTTTGGCGTCGTCTGTGGAAAACAAATCCCACTATCCTAAGCACCACTTTGATGGCCAACAGGCATAGCAATCGCATCTTGGGAGCCTCCCGCTCCAATTCACATCAATCTCGGGATCAATCTATGAATCATAGATGCCAAGTGTCCGCCTCCTTTCATGCTGGGGGCAAGATACTATTGGAGAAGGAATTTCAGGACCATCCATTGAAGACCGCATCAGGAAGATGGAGGAGTCTCAGGATGAGATCCTTCAACTCCTGCGAGAGACCCGACAGCCGGCACTAGCTCCCCAAGAAGAGCTCCTTCTCCCTCGAGATCCACCCCGAGTCGGAGAGGTTCCACCAGAACATCTTCATGTTGAGATTCCTTTCCCTCCGCCGATGGTGCATCCTCCGACGCACCAAGACAATGAACTTGCTGACACAGCAAGCTCTACACATCCTTTACACGCAAGGCAGCAACCTCGTATTCCTCCAGACGTCCCTGAGGACTTAGCCCCACCACACGTTGCTGGACTCCCTCGCAATGTCCTACGACATGAACTACGAAGATTGGTTCAGGAAGAGTTCCCCACTGGAGGTGCAAGACAATCTCTTCATCAGCGGGACTTCCAGGAGTCATCACCCCTGACTGAAGCCATCCTTCAACACCCCATTCCGGTAGGATTCAAACTACCGAACATCGATCCCTACGACGGGACAACTGACCCGTACGAGCATATCAATCTCTATAGAACCATCATGCATATCCGGCGAGCCTCAGACGCCCTCCTCTGTCAAGTCTTTCCTGTCAGCCTCAAAGGGCAAGCTCGAACCTGGTTCTATTCGCTTCCAGCCGGAACCATTCCAATGTTCGTCAAAATTGGCCAAAGTGTTCGTCGAACAATTTGTCGCCAATCGGAGAATTACGAAGGACTCTTCTCACCTCTCGGGGATCCGCCAGAATGAAAGTGAGTCCCTCAAGGAATACTTTCAGAGATTTTCTACTGAAGCTCGTCAAATTTCGGGAGTAGATCCCGAGTTACTTAGAGGCATTTTCCTCGGAGGACTTCGTCCTGGCCCCTTCTACTCAGCACTTATGCGAGACACGGTCCCTTCATATGCCAACCTGATCCATCGTGTGGAGGCACAAATATTAGCGGATGAAGTTATTAGTGCCCATAGAAAGCAATTTGAACAAACTCTTGGAAAGCGCAAAGCTCCTACAATGGAGGACTCATTCTCGCAAAGAAAGAAAAACTTCTCTCCTAGACCCCCAGTGCCACGACACGAGTTTCGGCAAGATGAGGAGTATACACCACTTAATGCCTCTCGAGCGAATGTGTTGATGGCCATCCGATATCAAGAAAATATTAAGTGGCCTAATCCCTTGAAGCTGAATATAGGGAATCAAGATCAATACTGTCATTTTCATCGTAGTCGCGGACACACTACCGAAGCTTGCAAACAACTCAAGGATGAGATTGAGAGACTAATCCGACAAGGATATCTCCGTCAATTCATTCAAAGCCCACATACTCGGGATGATGCTGGGGGGCAAAAGCAACAACAACAAGGACAACCATTGAATAATATGTAAATGGTTGGTGAGATTAAATGATCACACTGTGTATGCATTTGTGTTAATAGTAGTAGTCATCTTGTTTCATTTATATGTAGGGTGTTGCTTTGATGTTCCTAATTTTTCTTTTCAAGTCAAACATTGTGTTGCCCCTGTATATGTATCTTATAACATGGTGTAATACTTCTATTCCTAGATTGTACTAGAAAGTTATCATATTAATGTGTTTACTTCTTTAAAAAGAATAAAGAATGGTGAAAATAAAAAACTACTAATGAGTATAGTCTCTTTATCCTTGATTCAAGAAATACGCAATATTTATTGTGTCTCAATCATTGAATGATTAATCCCAGGGGGATTTGATCTGACCTCTTCCACACTGGTTAACGTCATCGAGCAGGGCTCTGACATACAACCTCGGATAGGTCATACATCCTTGGTGGATTTTTTCGACCTCTTCCACACAGGTTAACATCATCGAGCAGGGCTCTGATATATAACCTCAGAAAGGTCATACATCCTTGGTAGATTTTCTCGATCTCTTCCACACAGGTTAACATCATTGAGCAGGGCTCTGATATACAACCTCGGAAAGGTCATACATCCCTGGTGGATTCTCTTGACCTCTTCCACAAAGGTTAATGTCATCGAGCAGGGCTCTGACATACAACCTCGGAAAGGCCATACATCCTTGATGGATTCTCTCGACCTCTTCCATACAGGTTAATGTCATCGAGCAGGGCTCTGACATACAATCTCGGATAGGTCATACATCCTTGGTGGATTCCCCTCAAACTCTTCCACACAGGTTAATGTCATAGAGCAGGGCTCTGACATATAACCTCGTAAAGGTCATACATCCTTGATGGATTCTCTCGACCTCTTCCACACAGGTTAATGTCATCGAGCAGGGTTCTGACATACAACCTCGGATAGGTCATACATCCTTGGTGGATTCCCCTCAAACTCTCCCACACAAGTTAATGTCATCAAGAAGGACTCTGACATACAACCTCATAAAGGTCACACATCTTTGGCGGATGCTATTGACCTACGCTCTTCTACCCGATGCCAGACTTCTACCCGACGTCGGACTTCTACCCATCACCGGGCTTTCATTGGGTTTCCACCCAACGTAGGATTTCTGCCCGCCGTGGGACTTTCGTTAGACTTCTGCCCGACACCGAGCTTCCCCCCGTTGTTAAACCTCTGCCAGCCGCGGGACTTTCGTAGGAATTTTGCCCGACGCCGATCTTCCTCCCGTTGAAGGACTTCTGCCAGTCGTGGGACTTTCGTCGTACTTCTGCCCGACGCCGAGCTTCCTCCCGTTGTTGGACTTCTGCCCGCCGCGGGACTTATGTCGGAATTCTACCCGATGCCAATCTTCCTCCCGTTGAAGGACTTCTACCAGTCGCGGGACTTTCGTCGGACTTCTGCCCGACGCCGAGCTTCCCCCTGTTGTTGGACTTCTGCCCGACGCGGGACTTTTGTCGGAATTCTACCTGATGCCAATCTTCCTCCGGTTGAAGGACTTATGCCAGTCGCGGGACTTTCGTCGGACTTCTGCCCGACGTCGAGCTTCCCCATGTTGTTGGACTTCTGCCAGCCGCTGGACTTTCGTCGAAATTCTGCCCGACGCCGATCTTCCTCCCGTTGAAGAACTTCTACCAGTCACGGGACTTTCGTCGGACTTCTGCCCGATGCCGAGCTTCCCCCCGTTGTTGGACTTCTGCCAGCCGCGGGACTTTCGTCAGAATTCTGCCCAACGTTGTTCTTCCTCCCATTGTTGGACTTCTGCCAGCTGCGGGACTTTCGTCAGAATTCTGCCCGACGCTGATCTTCCTCCCATTGAAAAACTTCTGCCAATCGCGGGACTTTCGTCTGACTTCTGCCCGACGCCAAGCTTCTTCCCTTTGTTGGACTTCTGCCAGCCGCGAGACTTTCATCGGAATTCTACCCAACGCCGATCTTCCTCCCGTTGAAGGACTTCTGCTAGTCACGGGACTTTCGTCGGACTTCTACCCGACGCCGAGCTTCCCCCGTTGCTGGACTTCTGCCCGTCACGAGACCCTCGTCGGAGTTCTACCCGACACTGAACTTCTACCCGACGCCAGACTTCTGCCAGTCGCTGGACCCTTGTCGGACTTCTAACCGACGTTGAACTTTCACCCGACACTGAATTCCTACCCGTCGTCGGACTACTACTCGTCACCAGACTTCATCCTAACGTCAGACTTTCGCCCGTTGCCAGATTTCCACCGACTAACTGAACCTCTGCATGATCTCTCGAAAAAGGAGGAGAAGAATCCTGCTCAGTGAGGGGCCCAATACCGGTTCAGGGGATACCACCTGAAATGGACTAGGGGAGTGCCTTAACGTGAGGAGAAGAGGGGAAAGCGGAAGGGGAGAAGGGCTAAGGGGTGGAACCTCCTTCTTGCAGTGAGGGGCCCTGGCCTGGACAGGGGATACCGCCTGTGCAGGGCCAGGGGAAGGCCTCACATGAGAGAAGAAGGGGAGAGGAGAAGAGAGGTGCAAGGATTGAGGCCCGGGGGGGTCTATTTATAGTTGAAGGGGGGCGTTTTGAGAATTTTCAAAAAAAAAGGAGAGAGAAAAAAAAATTAAATAAAATATAAATATAATATATATATATATATATATATATATATATATATATATAATATTATTATTTTAATTTTTGTAAAAAAAAAAAATTTTGGGCGGTTAGCCGAACCGCAGGCTAACCGCAACCAACCTCTCATCTGCTTAAGATAAGTGCTAAGCATAGCTAAAGAAGAGCAGAACATGTTCCAATATAAAGTCAACTCATAAATTTGAGCAAAACAAAGTAATCTAAAGCATATATATATTTGCATTAGGCCCAAGCAGAGAACTCTAGTGTGCTTCTTTTTCACCAAAGAGCTTCAAAATAATGTAAATCATGAAATGCATAATAATGTAAATCATGAAATGCATAATCATGAAATGCATAATAATGCATAATCATGAAATGCATAATAATGAACTGCATATAATGTAAATATATATATATAATGCATATAATGTATAGAATGTATATAATGCATGATAATGCATATAATGTATAATCAAAATTTCAAAAATATGCAGAACCCAAGAGTATAGAATGCATATAATGTATATAATGCGTAGAATGTATATAATGCATGATAATGCATATAATGCATCTAAGTTGAAATGCATAATAAATAATGTATATAATGCATATAATGTCAATATATATATAAGTACCATATTTTATTAAAAGCCTAAATTTCAGGCGTATATACAAAGTTTCCAAAAGTTTACCAAATTCATAGAGATTATATAAAATATTAAATTAAAATACTTTACCAACTTACTGAGGTTCAGAGGTGACTCAATTATCCAGAACAATTAAAAATTCACACAACATAAACCAACCTATAAAATTTTGTATTGTTACAGTCAATGGTCAAGAATAGATGACATAATAATATACTAAAAGTTATATGATAAAACCTTTTTCCAACTAGTTAAATGAATGATTTTTGAATTTTAACCTCTTAAACCTCTCCTAACTTTTTTTCTCTCCTTCTTCCTCCTACCTCTTCTCCAACAAGGTAGTTGGGCAAATGGGTTTAGATGTTTTTAGTATTTAAAAATCACTAACTTGACCTAGCATTGCGACGCTCGCTTTTCTAGCATCAGAGCACCACCAAAGAATGTTATAGATTCTCAGAATATATTCACCAAATTCTCGGAACCACAACACTCACCCAAATCTTTTTTTTTTCTATTTTTTCGAGAGTTCAATGGCGTAGTGTTGCAAATATTGATGTTGCGACGCCCGTAGATGTATTTTCCATTTTGAGACTCCTCGTGTCTTTAGCCTTGATTGCCTAAGGTCTCATTAAGCATTCTATAACAATTAAATCAAAATTGATGGTTATTAGAGGAAATTGCTTGAATTTTTTGATGATGTGCTTTACAACTACACTTGTTCTGACCCGATCTGATAAGTTTGATGTTTTAAAACTTTTGCATTCTCTCTCTATATGTGTTTTTGAGTGTTATGTGAATGTGTAAATGCATGAAATTTACTATGAAGCAGAACCCAAGAGTATGTGTGCATGGAATAAAAAATTTGAAAATTTTCCTAGGGAGCAATGTGACACTAGCTAGGTTTGGGGGCATTTGGCATTTAGGCGTCAAGCTCCTGGGTTTGTTCATTTTAAAATGATATGGGTTGGTGCAACGTCGTGTTGTATTGAGCACTGTAGTTCTAGGTCAATATTTTATATAAAAAAAATTCTACTTAAAAAACTCATTGCCAAAAAATTCTCCAAGTGAGGCAGCCGTTATAGAGATAAAGTGAAAGAATTCTAAGGAGAGAAAGCCAGTTTGAGGATACTTCAGTCCATTTTTTTGTTGTTGGTCTAGTTCAAAAAGTTGTCTGGATCGAAGCATGTTACATTTCACTTATCTCAAATTTGAAAATATGAGAAAATTGAGGGTTTTTTAATTTAAATATAAATTCATAGCATAAAAAAAGAGGATAACTTCACACCTGCTAAATTTTTATCGTGTAACTTTCTATATGTTATAGGTACAAATATTCTAGACATCGTAATATTTTTTTGAAAAAAATCCCTAGAACATATTGAAAAGTGCTATTATTTTAATAATTTAAGAATAGTTTTGACCCAAAAATAATATTTTAGCACATTTAAAGCTTTAGAATAGTGCTTTGAGCAAGCTCGGGTAATCCGATGAAATTCTAAAATGATGAAGTTTTACTTAGTTGTTGAATTTATTACCTACTGATAAAGATTTGTATAATTTTCAAATATTTATTATTTATATTTATTTTATTGCATGCAATTATATCTACACTTCTCTGCTTAAAATGTGTGATTCTTTAAAGCTTCGAGATTGGAGGAAGTTTTATTATGCTGAAAACATGATGAGGCATAAAAGCCTGAATTCTTTAGTAGCAGATGTGCTATGCATTTGGGACTTATAAGTGCATGTTTTCTAATATATAGCACACAGAGTCATAAGACCTTAAATTTTGGTATATATTTCTGATGAGAAGTATAAGGGTTTGAGAGTAATTTCTTATTTTTACACTGATATATAAAGTGTTTGTTTATTTACTTTTAGTGTAAAGTCTATTTAATTTATGTTATATGTTAGGATTGCTCTAATTACTACAATAACTTTGATAATAATTGTTGACCTCATTATTCGAGGTCAATTTCCCTAGAATTAATCTCTAGTACCTAGGTCTTCATAGCCTAGTATAGCGTCGCCCTTAGGATTTCTCTTAGGTGGATACCCGACATCGTAGCATTGACACAATTTCCTGACTCGACCTAAATCACCATTGATCCAATTAAAATTAACTCGACGCAAAATTTGATTTAACAAACAATGACTTTGATTATATCCAAAATCAGACTCGTCTCAAAACTTATTAGAATCAAATCAACATTAAACAGGAGAAATTTAATTGAGCCTTTTAAAGTCAACAGAACAAAATAAAAATCAATATTCAATAAATTTGATATTAAGCGAATATCGTCAACTTCGAATAGCCTTGATTAACTCGTAGCGAGCCAACCGAGATTGAATTAATATTAGATGACCCAAAGAAATAAATTTGAATCGTCTTGATCAAAATTTCAACTAATGTTGTTTAAATTAACATAATAATTCTATTAAAATAAATTCCCCATTTATTTTAAAATAATAATAATAAATCTTAACATTTGAAATTTTCTAAATTAAAACTAACATAAGTCTAATGTCCTATCTTAATGAAATCAAATTTTAAATATAGCTTTAAGAGGAGTTAGGGCCGGTCCAACCTCCCCCACGATCTCCTTCCCTCTCTAATTCGCGAAAACGACCTCTCCCTGGCAGTTCACGAAATCCTCCCCAAAATCCCGCTCGTCTCCCAGTTCGCGAACACCCTAACCTCTCCGTCTCTGGCTGATTTCGCAAGAGGCTCCCAGAAACGAAACCCCCAGGCGCTCTCCCTTCCCTCGCCATCTCTCATTCGCACAACTTCTCTCGACCTCCCAGTTGGTGAGAAACTCCAGGCGACGCTCCTTAGTTTTGCAAGGCAAGCCATCCTCCCTCATTTCTCAGCCGATTCTTGCCCTAGGAATCCCGATCCGACTTCTCCTCTGCTCTAGCCATCTGCCTCCTCCCATTCGGCTGACTTTTCTTGCATACAACCTGTGCGATTGGACCAAGTAGCTTGTGGGATTCGAGAGAAATTTCAGTTTGGGTAATCTCTACTTATTTCCCTTCACTTGTTTCTTTTACCTCTTGATTTTATGAAGGAAGAAATGAGGATTTAATTCCTTCATTGTTGAGATTTAATGACTCTTGAAAAGATTTTCTAAAATCCCTCCTCTTCTTCTCTTTAATACTCTTCTTCTTTCTTATTTGGAAAATTACAGCAAATGTACCTCTCATTCATAGTTTTGTCTCAAGAAAAATAGTGATGAATGGCTGATTTATATATTAAATCATACAATAAAGAAGTTCTATGATTCCGATTTTTGATGTTTGGAATTAAAGCTGTAGACATAAAATCTGTTGTGTTTGTGATTAATATCATACTATTAGTAGTCCAAAGTTCCGTGCATAGATTGTGGGAGGCTATGCATTCTTTATTAAATGCTTGAAAGGTATTTGTGTTAATGTCTATTAAGGAATGATATGAGTTTGGTCAAATAGAGAGCTATTGGATAAGCATGTCTACATGCCATTTCATTCATGCTTCCAAGAAACCCATGCGTTGGAGAAAGATAAAAAAAAAAATTCTTTTACATCTACATGCTTGTTACAAATGGTAGTCATAAACAAATCAAGTATTCACATGGTTTTCATCACAACATGATTTATGACATCTTGTGGTTATGTAATTGACATGAAAATATTTTAATCACTGTTCAAATTTTTCCTTCGCTCAGTTTTGTTTGGTAGTGAATCTCAAGAGCCATATTTAGCCATTAGTTTCTTTGTTGACTTTCACTGTTTGATCCAATTTTTTTTTTTATATATATATATAGGGATGAGGGCTTTAGGAGGTGTTAACCTCTATAGAATAAATTCCATTGTTATGGGCAAAAGCTTCATGATTTGTTGTTGATAGTCGCAAATGAAAGGCGACTTAAAATTCAAGTTATTGTCTATAGAAATTCTCAAGAGTATTGCATAAGTTTGTCTCTTAAAGGATTAAATGAAACATGACAGATTTAAGATTTATATATTTTATTAAGGATATAAGTATGCAGTAAATATGCATATAAGGTTGTGGTTTTGTTTCATTCATCCTTGACTAAATGCAGATTTTCATTTCTCTTATTCTCCAAATTGTGTTGGAAACGAACTAAGTGTAAAATTTTTTTTTTACTCCTTTTACTTTCCAAATTATTTTGGTAATGAAGCAAACGTAGATTTGCATGTCTTTTACTCTCCAAACCTATTCTAGAAATGTTGAAGAGCACTCATGTGCTTTCTCTTTCAATGGCAAGCATGTATAAGAATTGCATAAAGTATTTTGGAGAATTGTTGGGGAACATTCATGTATCTTGTGCTTCAAACATGAGTTTTGCATGAGATCTAAATGTAGTATTGATTGGAATGTTGGATGGTCTTTCATAGTCTTTTCCTTTCCACTTGTAAGTTTGCATAAGGCTCTTATAAAGTGTCTTGGGTAGGTGTCGGAGAATAACCATGTGCTTCAAATATGAATGTGGCGTAGATCCAAAATTGATTTTGCTTTGTGTTCATTGGAAAGCTTTTCTTGAGTTTTAGAAAACGTTAAACGTATCTTTTTGGAAGTTTTGGAAAACGAAAGTGTATGTTTTGAAAGGCGGGATGTGTAAGTGTGGAATAGTGAAACTAAAGTGTGTATGTTGTTTTTGAAAAGTAAAATGCATGAGCTTTGAAAAATGAAGGGTATGGAAGGTTGAAGGTGTGTGTTAGAAAGTGACTTGTGTGTGTGTGTATAAGTGTTTTGGGAGGTAAGGCAAGTTGGAAATAAAGTTTGATTGGAAAGATTTGTGTTGGAAGGTAATGTGTGTATGCTTTTGAAGGGTGACATATATAAGTGTAGAAAGTAAAGTGTTTGCTTTTGTGGAAAGTATGTGTTGAAAGGTGTGGAGAAGTGAAATGTAGATATGCCAAAAGTGAAAGTGTATGTTTATGGTTAAATATGAAATGTGTAAAGGTAGAATTTGTGTGTGTTTTAGAAAGGTAAAAAAATGTGTGAAAATGAGAAGTAAAGGTTGGATTGTGAGAAGTAAAGTATATCAAATGGTGTTTTAAAGCAGGTGATTGTTGAAGTTATAGGTGTTGAGAGACGAAAGGTGTATGTGTGGAGGAATGAGTTTATTGGGTGTTTATTGGAAATGGAAGTTTTAAAGAAAGCAATGTCTCTTTCTCTCTCTCTCTACCCTTTCTCTTTCTCTTTCTTCTACTTCTCCCTTCTTGTGCCTCGAGGTGAATCTTGGAAAAACAAATAGTTTGCTTTCAAAAGGGAACTGTTTAAAAGGTTGACAGCTTGTGCCGGTCTTCAAGCCCGAAGAAAGGTACGTTTTATTTTTAGTAAATTTTTAATCATTTCATTATTAATTATTAAATGTGCTTCTAATCCTTATTTTCTTGTATTTATTTGCATGAACTGCGAGGAACGGTACCAATCAAGTGAACAAGAGGAAGTAGATTAAAGGTGTCAGTCGCCTCTATCCAACCGGGTAGAGGTGCTACGGGCGTAATCCACCGGGTCATAGCCCCCCAGTGTTGTAAGTTTTCTTAAAACTTAGAAAGCCCCTAGGAGGCCGTGGTGTGTTTTGTGCGAACTCCTCCCTTCTAAGTCCTCGTAGTAACTTCAATTTTATTAGGATTATTTATTTTATTTTAGATCCTTAAACCTCTTTACACGTGCGCACAGTCCTAAGGGTTAGTGATAACAAAATTCTTTTCATTCCATATAATATTAGTGACATTTAAGGATAAAAATTAAGGATTGAGTCCTGAGAACTTAGACTTAGGATGCCTGCACACTTTAGGGTAGAAATACATAACATAGAAAACTTAGTGACGTTCCCCTTAGGATTATTGTATGTTATTAATACAACCTTAATCAGGTCTAATTAAACTTAAATAAACAATTAAGGAGAAATTCAAATACACTAATGATAATCCAAATAAAATAAAAGTATACAAAAATCACATAACCTCTAATAACTAAGTCATAATTAACACACATAACACTAGGAGATTAAATTTGAACATAAAAATAAAATGGAATCTAATTAATGTGTTAATCATCTTATAATCAAATAATAAAATAATAACTAAATAAAATTTTTCAAACTTTAATAAATCATCAACAATTTAATAAATCATTAACAAATCAAATAAAATTATTAAAATTTTAATAAAACACTAACACTTTAATAAGTCAATTAAAATTCCAATAAATGATTTAAGATTAACAAAATTTTAAAATGTGTAATAAATTATTAAAAATTCAATAAATCATTAATTAAAATAATCTAAAAGAAAATGGTTAACTCAAATGACTAAATAACAAAACCCTATTAATCAACTTTAACAATCAAAATTCAATCTAAAACAAACTTCAAAACAGTAAAGACACAAAAACTTAAATCTGAACTAAAATTCCCTTTGACCCTTCAACAAATCAATTTCAATCAGTTAGATAACTTTAACTAAAAGTAAACTCAGGATGCATCCAAACCACACAGCCTACCGCACACACTTAGATTTGTTTGCTAGGACAACCGACTCTAGTTCTAGGTTAGGCCGGTGTTTACTTTCTTGCTGTTGTGTGACAGGCTTTCTCGGTTTTCATTGCATGCTTGTATGATTGACATTGAGTGTTTGTTTACTTTTATTGCTCTCTGTGATATGATGTGATGGGCGATAGATTACCCCTAGGTTAGGAACGATCTGGATGCTCACAGAATCTTATGCAGGTGGCCATGCTCGTGCAGGGCTAAATAAAACGGGGGCAAATTAAAGATTTAAATTAACATAAAATTTCTACAGGTGCTTCAGAAAATGCTAAGCCCCCTTAAAATTAAAAGAGCATGGCCAAGTGTGGCTGATAAGTTTAATATGAATATATAACTGCTTGGGAATGGTTTTATTATAAATGTCTAGGATAACCTTGCAGGTGTGTCTAGATTTTCTTTTTCTTTCTGGAATGTAATGTAAATGTAATTATTTGTTAAAGTCAAATGTTGTGAAAGTGATTCAAAAGTGGGATATCACACCCAACTCGGAATCCAAAAGAGAAAAGAATGTCCCTTAAGGGAGTATTCTCTTCTATTTGGAAAGCCAAGTTAGGGTGGTTCTAACATCCAAAGAGAAAAGAAAATACCCCTTCGGGGATGAGTTTCTTTTCATTTGGATATCCAGGCCCGGCGGACCCAAGGAGCTCATAGCGGATCCAAGAAGCTCGTAAAGGAAAGAAGACAAAGAAGTGACGAATAGAAGAAGACGAAGAAATGAAGATAAGAAGAAAAGTATATCCCATTTTGAAATCACTTGCGTCAGTCTTAGGATTAGAATCCGAGTTTGTTGTCAGTGGTGCCCGGCCACTTTACTTTTTCAGTAGACCCTGGGTTGTAAATAAACTGGACATTGAACATTATATTTTTGGATAATTTAATTTGAGTGTTTACATTGTTTGTGCACTAGCTTTTTTTAGGATTCTTGCATGCCGTGTTTTGTTTTAGCCTAGATACACATCAGAGTGTTTTTTTGGTAAGGACCACGATAAATTTTTTCTACTTGAAATTTAAAAATAAAATTTTTAGGCTCACATAGAAACTCTAACGAATCTAAGAAGTAAGCTCGGACCGCCGAGAGTCAGCATAAGCATATTATTACTTTCTCTTCCTTGTTAGGCACCTCCCCGCCTGCGGGTTCTGGCAGACCACCTGACCTATTAGGGTGCAGTTCTGTCAAGGGGATGTTGTGCAATCTCTAGGGAAAAATCTATTTTCTAAGCCTGATTTTAAAACTGCTTCATAAATTATTTTATGCATTCGAGTCAATTAGCATGCATTGCATTAGATACAAATTAAAAGAGTCTAAAATTTTAATTGCATTATGTTCCTAGGCATCATTTACCCTACATAAGTAAAGGGGCCAATTAGGATTTGTTTTAGATGTCGGCCCCGATTCCTCAAAACTTAAATAACGTCCCTACCCATCTTTCATAAGAGACTGGATACATGGATTTAAAGCGCCTAGGTGGTTAGCTGGCTCCCCAATCCAGGCCGGGGTAAGTCCAGATTTACATTGCATTAGTCAGGTTCGGGTCACTACTTTGTAGTACCCAAATTAGATTTAGGTTCTGAGGCAGATTTGTGAATCTTAAGTCCTCACCCTTCGGGAATAAAATCCCAAATTTCTAATAAAATGTCAATTCAAACCTAAAAATTTCTCTCTTAAAATGTAAAGCCCAACATAGGGTAGACTGAGGTTGCCTCTGAGCTTCTCAGAATCCGGTACCTCCTACTTTTCTTCCTTTGACTCGTTAATAACTGTTCAATGTTGAGTTTTTCTCCTTGAAAATCCTTACTTCTTTCCTTGTCTTCCACTTTGTAATCAGAGGGTACAAAATCACTGTTTTAATCGAGAGTTTTCTTAGGAGTACCCCTCCTAGGATGTAATTAACTATAGGGGCTTGCCCCTATAGGGATTTGAGAACCCCAGATTAAAATAAACCTTGTTTTATTTTTATAAAACAAGGGAAAAATCTTTGGGAACGCAGACATGTTTTAAAACCTCATTTCTAACTTTAAATATATTTATAGAATATTATTATTATCTTTGCAGGTAGGGGTGTCAATTTTTGACACGACCCGAAACCCGACCCGAACCCGACCCGAAAAAATTCGGGTCCGGGTCGACCCGTTTATGAAACGGGTCGGGTTCGGGTTCAAGAAACCAACCCGTTTTAAAAATCGGGTCGGGTTCGGGTTGACCCGACAACCCGAAATTGACCCGGAAATCCTCTGCCCGCGTCTGCTGCCCGCCCTGCCCGTGCCCGAAGCGTTAAGTGCCCGCGTCGCGTTGCCCGAAGCTGGCGAAGCGTCAAGTCGCTGCTGCCCGCAGCGTCAGTCGCGTCAATCGCTGCTGCCCGCGTCGCGTTGCCCGAAGCCGTCGCTGCGTTGCTTCGCGTGCTGCCGTTGCGCCGCTGCTTCCGCAGTTCCGCTGCCGTCGAGGCGCCGAGCCGCTGCTGCTGCGCCGTCGGGACTCGGGAGTAGCGACCGCCGTCGGGAGCCGCTGCTGCTTCGTCGAGTCGCTGCTGCTGCTGCTTCCGTTTCAAAAATTCGGGTCGGGTCGTGTCAACCCGGCAACCCGCGCGGGTCGGGTCCGGGTTGAAAAAGTTGACCCGTTTGCAAAAACGGGTCAGGTTCGGGTTGACCCGTTTAGACCCGGGTCAACTCGGGTTCGACCCGAACCCGACCCGTCGACCCGAATTGACACCCCTATTTGCAGGTAATATAATATTCTATTTATTATATTCAATTTTAGAAAGGATGACTTTTATAAAACCCATTCTTTCTTTTGGGTGTTTTTGAAGAATGTTATGTTCGTCTTTTCAGATGATACAATATTCTTCTTATTACACCTAAATAAAGGGATGGATGAACTTTTCAAAACTATATTTCTATTTTTAAACACATTCTACAGAATTTCGTGTTCATCTCTCAAGATGATATGTTATTCATAGAATTGTGTTTGACTATAGAAATATTATTTTCTAAAACCCTGTTTTGATATTGAATCCATTATAGAATATTGTGTCAGTCTCCCGAGACTGTACTTTATTCTTAATGCAGTATTCGATTACAAAATAGGAGAACACAAAATCTGCGTGGCGACATAAATTTTCCCACCAATAATTGCTTTTTAATTTTGTAAATGCATAATGGGTTAAATATTAAAAATTTAGATCAGTTAGTGTGGTCTGCTTACATAATTATTTTCTCTTTTTCATAATAAATGAGTCGGCTCGTGAACCGACTTGAACTCGTTAAATAAAGCTTGAACTTATTAAATAAAACTTGAACTCGATTAATTAATCAAATTGATGCTCAAGCCAGGAGTGACTCGAGCTCGATTCGACTTATTTAAACCCCTACCCCCCATGATCACGTACGACTGCTCATGCGTGCTAGTTGTCTACTATCATGAATTATTATTCATTGCTATCTATCATTATTGTTTGCCCGTCCCTGCAAAAAAAAAAAAAAAAAAAAAAAAAAAATAATATATATATATATATATATATATATATATATATATAATCTACATTGATTAACTTTTACATTTTATATTGCATTCATTTATTTGATTTTGGCTTGACCTTTGAATATAGTTAAACCGCTAATCTGCATAATTGATGTGAATTGTAGATTGATGATCCCAGAGCTGATTTAAGCTATTTATAGAGTGATCATTCTGATCTATATTTAATAAATCAATTGTTCAACGGATTTCCAAAACGCAGCTTTAATTTTGTCCACCTAGGGTTTCTTAGAACGTCTCGTGCTGGCAACCTGATCCGACACGATTGGGCACCGCCACCTAGGGTTCCCGACGACCTCACTTCCGGCGCCGAGCGAGATAGAGAGTGAGAAGATCAATGGGAGTGCCGGCGTTCTACCGATGGCTTGCGGAGAAGTATCCTATGGTGGTAGTGGACGTGATAGAGGAGGAACCAGTGGAGATCGAAGGCGTCAAGATACCCGTCGATACGTCGAAGCCGAATCCTAACGGACTGGAATATGATAATCTATATCTCGATATGAATGGCATCATACATCCTTGCTTCCATCCAGAGGACCGCGTAAGCAACAACGCGCCTTCTTCTTCCTCTCTTAATTTTTTCATGATTATCTTGGTTTCCCCATTATTTGGTTTACTTCAGGTGAGAAGTTGGTTACCTTGCTTTTCGTTTTAGCGATCCATCCAGAGTGGGGCTAAAGGGAAAATATACAATCCTTACGAACTACAAACTAGGATTTGTCGGTCAAATACCCATGTTATTAATTTAACCATTATGATTCTCATGTTTACCCTTCAATATAGCACGTAGAACACTATGTTGGATCATGAACTGTTGTGAAACCGTAAGGATCGAACAACAAATGTAAATGAACTAAACGTATCTTACAAGCTTGGTCTGTGGCACTACTCATCCAATCAAAATTGAACTCAAAACTTATACGATAACATATCAACAGTAGTAAATGAATGAATTGGATGTCTATAGAAATTAGCCTGCCTACAATGGCTGCTTCTATAGGTAAGCTCAGACAGGAATTTTGTGATAACATGTGCAATCTGCTTGGTTCGATACTCAGTTAAATCTACCGAATAATAGTAAATTTAGAATTAGATAATCTCTGGAGATCAAAATAGCATTTAAATAATCATTGTTTAGCATGCGTGGCTATGTGTTTGCTATGAGCATAGTTGCGAGTTGTTTGATAGAGTAATTCTGATTCACAGGTAGGGTGAATTCGGATCACAATTCATTAAACAAGCTCACTTAGCTAATTCAGCCACCTAATTGATACCAATATACTGTTTGCCTGGATTTGATCCTTAAATCAATCCTCATCCCAAATTAGTCCTGAATCAAGCAAACCTTCCTGCAACATTTTTTACTGTTCTGCAGAATCACATACTTTTTCAACGTGGCTTTTACATTAAATTGCCTAGGTTTTATTTTATGAAGCTTGTTGTTTGAACAAATTTGAGATTCTTTTTTTTTTTATTCAAATGAGATAAAATTTCAATTGTTATGCTGCATCACTAGCTTTTTTATTTTGTCAATTTTAATTATAGTTAGCCTCATAATTTTCAGAAATTCTAAATATAATTAATTAAAGATAAAGCAGTTGATGTAATTATTTGATGGAGATTTATGACCATATATTTGTGTGTGTGTGTGTGTCTATATATATATATATATATATATAGATAATAATGAGCATCTATAAATTTTTTGTTGTTTTAATTTATATAGTTTATTATTTGGTTATGAGTAAAATTAAATGAATAAATATAGTATTTATGTTTTATTTGGCTTAACTGAGATTAATTTTGAGATGCTACTATATGAAATGTTCAATTTGGATAAAAGTAATACTTATGCACTATATAGCAAAGAAATATTTTGCTTTGTTTGGTGCTAGCATTGATAATTACAGCTACAAGTATGATACTCCATGCATTGATGGTAATATTTTTTGAAAGCAGTTTGTATGTGTTCATATGAACTAGTGCTAATTGCACATGCACTTAAGAGGATTTGTTTATGTTGGGTTGGTTCTTTTCGGTCTTAATACTCAAAACTTGTTGTCCTTGTGCAAAAACGCATAATTATTTGATCAAAGAAAAAGTGGTTTGATTTTTTTCTTAGCAATTGAAATTGATTCAAATTAGCCTAATTGCAACTGTTTCACCTGGCATGAAAATTCAACATCTCAATAATGTAAGTTACATTTTTATGAATGCAGTTTATTTCCTTTTCAAGTTATGATAAATAAAATTTAATAGTGTCATGAAGAAAACATTGCTTTTGGGTGTAGATTTTGGTAAATTATGCTCTGAGGACTTATGATTGGGATCTAATTCTATTGTTTTGGAATTAAATAGATTTATTTTTTTTATTTTTTATATTTTTTATATATTGTTTTACATACCATGAAGATTGGAAATTTTTTCGTCATTATTGATAAAATTAGGGTTGTTAATGAATAAATATCAAGTCAATCCAACCTCGGCTCAAGATTGGCGCGAGGTCATGCAATATGAACTTAGGTTTGGCCAAGCCAATTATAGGTTGGCTTGAACTAATTTTGATTTGTGCTAGACATGGCTAGTTAAGTTTGCTTCAAGCTCAGTTTTATCTATAATTGATATTGATCAGATTTTGCTATCCTAAGATAAATTCTTAGTCTAAAATGTTTATATGTAAGTTCAAATCTAAGTAGATGCAAAAAAATGTTTTTGCCCAATTATTGCCAGAGGTCTTTGCTATCCTAAGATAAATTCAAATATAAGTAGTTGCAAAAAAAATGTTTGTATGTGCATTCATACATGCATCCATGTACATTTCTATCCAATCTCGAGCTTACTTGATTCGATCCATGTTCTAACTATTCAAGCTTAATCCAAGCTAGGCCTTTTGCTATTCTACTCATTGACCTTGAACCAACTTAATTTTCGTCAAGCAATGATACAATTTTTAAGTGATCTTTGAACTTAGAGCTAAGTTCACTGCCCTAACTAAACCATATTTTATGCCTTATGAGATTTCAATATAATAGAAGAATGTGTTTGGGTAGTCGGGTACAATGTAGTTCAAATAACATCCTCTTGCGGGCAACTTGGATATTTAAGTTCAATTGAATTTATTCAGAGGGTTGAGATGTACTGCCATGGAGAACAATAGTGATGATATACCTTCATTGTATATAATTTTACCTTTTCTAATTTTACTTGTGATTTGTTTGTTCGCTGCAAAGTAGAAGATTAAATAAGGGAGTAGAGTTTAAGAAGTGGCACCTGATAATTTGTTGACTCTTCTAGAAATGAAAATTGGAAGTGCTTCTTTGTATTGTTTCAATGCATTTGAGTTGGCTGCAATGACTTTAAAGCTGGTGCCAAACTGCCAGTAGGAACTTGAAGGCAAGCTGAGGAGTGAAGTTGTAAATTCATTCTACTAGATATGGAATGGGAGAATCTCTCTCTCTCTTTCTTCTGATGATTCTCAATTATTGGGGTTGGATTGTAAAGCGAGTTTAACTTAACTGGGAATCAACTTGTGTTTTGTGAAGACCATAGTTATAGAGATGCACAAGGATATGTTGGTTGAGTGAGATGCTTGGTTTGCTACTCATGAAAGTTGTAGACTTGATGTTAGAGTAGGATGGATGATGAGTGAACTTTGAATGAGCTCCCCTTTGCTCACGCTTGGTTCAGAATGAATATCAATTAAAGTTGTGTCCATCTAAAATTTTCTAGTCGACTTTACTGTACATTTGGAAAGGGATTTTTATGGGGTATTTGAACTGCAGTTAGTGTGCCATAATTAGCTTTCTTTAATCCCTGTTCATATTCATGTACATTGGCTATATACATCTAGTTGTACTCACACACACACATATAGAGTTTGGAGGAGATGAGGTTCATGGGTAGCTTTGTGAAAAAGAGTAAAAGTGGGGTCTTTGGCTCATGAAGCTATGCATGCTTGGGTTATCTCTAACCGTGCAGACAAATCAAGAATTACCTGTTTTTTTTGTTTTTTGCCTAATTTCAAACCAAGTTCTGTATGGATAGTTCCTAAACCAACCTGAGCCGTTGGAAAGTTTTCAAATACGTTTTTTTTTTTTTTTTCATTTTATTTGCTGTTTTGTATGAATGAGTTAAATGCAAAAACTCTTATCGGACTACACTAACTTTTTTCTTTTTCCATGGAATTTCTTTATAATTGTGTGCTTCTTGGTATGAGATTATTAAGTGGCTTCTTGGTATGAGATTATCAAGTTGCTCATTCTTAATCTCTTTCTATTTTTTATAATCAAGATTGTGGTTAATTGGCTTATGAGCCTTGGTGAATTGTTAAACTAAACAAGATTTTATTTTTTCAACTAACTTGAGGAAAATTCTCTCACGTACATACAACTTTTTGTTTAACATGACTATATTTTTAGTACCTGTTGAATTCAATATGATGATTTTTTTTTTTGCTTTTTAAACTTATTTCTTTAACATTATTTTTTGACAGCCCGGCCCAACAAGCTTTGATGAGGTTTTCCAGTGCATGTTTGATTACATTGACAGGCTTTTTGTCATGGTACGACCTAGGAAACTTCTTTTTATGGCTATTGGTAAGTGTCTATCTAAGTTTTCTTGCAACTAGTTTATGCCAATTCCTTGTGGATTATTTTATTTACTTGAGATATGCTATAGCTGCCAGTTTTATTTGTTGTTAATGTATGTATTTTGTTACTGCTCTTTCTGGTCTGTTTTTCTTCATGTTGATTCTGAAAATGCAATGACAGATGGCGTTGCACCAAGAGCTAAGATGAATCAGCAGCGTTCTAGACGTTTCAGATCAGCTAAAGATGCAGCAGATGCGGTGGGTGTAATTGTTTGTCTTATTTTGTGCTTTATACTATGCTTGGGTTCATGATGTAGGTACTTGCCCATCAATTGGGGTAAGAAACATGAGTTCGCTCAACTAATATGTTGCTATTATTTGGTTGAATAACCCTGAAATAAGGATTCTAGCAAATATGCAGATAATCTGGGCTGACCTTTGCTATTAGATTTAAGGCATAAAGTTTAACTCAGTGTTGTTCCAGTTTCAAACATTTCTTTTTCTATCTTCCATATTTGGGCTGTTTATTATATTATATTTTTAAAATGTTTGGTAAGGGTGGTTCTTCAGAAGCTTTTTGAGAATGAGAAAAAAGAAAGATTTTGAATGGAGGGAAATTTAATGTAATAGTAAGACTTGCTAAAGAAATCTGTTTTTGAAGGGAGTCTTATGCTAGCATTTAAGAACATTCTTTTAAATTTTTTTTGTAAAGTATGGAAAGAAAACGAATTTTAATGCCTGCAGAACTGTGCCATGTTTTGTTTTACTGGAGATCAACTGCTGGCATGATATTTATTGTGCTACGGTGCGTGTATAGATACTTGTTATGTCTGATAAAATATTTGCAGCAGAAAAGTGCCAGTAATGTACGTGATTAGAGTCAGATGGGGAGGGAAGCGGGAATGCCATTTGTTTGCTTGGTCATTGTTCGCATTTCTTCCTTTGGAACAAATTTTTACTCATCAATCACTCCGTGTTATGCTTGAACATTTTAGGCTGTTTTATTTTAATAAAACTTTAGAAATATTGTGTGATGATAATGTTTGTCTGATTGTCTATATTTTCCTTGTAATTGGAAGCATGGTTTTTCAGAGATAAGCAGTAGTAGCTATTTATTTGAAACCTTTTACTTTAGGATTATAATTAGTTCTGTGATTGGAAGAACTTTATGCAGTATTTTTTGTTGATTGCCACAAACCCAGGTGCTATGATTTATGGTTTAAGAAAACTGGTCATAAGGAATACACTTAGTGGCTGAGAGTACATGTAACTTAGCCTAAGAAAAACACTGTTCTGGTTCCCATTTCTTCGTTTTGGTTACATGCGGTGAAATTCAAATACCATATGGCAATTGCATGGGCCACACAAGCAAGTTTTTTTGCATATAAATTTTATGTGTGACATCAAGCTTAACTGTGCAAATTCTTCCTAATTGGTCATTGTGTTAGAATTTTCGTTGTGATAGTGATTAGAAGTTAGGCTTGCTTTAAGCTATAGCGGGTTTGGATATATGAGCTGTTTCGTCCTAGAAACTTGTCTATTCCAGAGTTTGGGTAGAGGTAATGGCTTAATTTCTGTATTATTGATCTAATTATTAGAAATATATGTGTTTGTATGTATTCATTTATTTGTAGAATTTGTTTACTAATTGTTTGAATCTGGTTTTTAGAAAGCGTTTAATAGGCATTTTAGATATTTCTCTTAAGGTTGATATGATGAGGGAAAAAAGGAGTAAAGAATACATATGGTCCTTACAAAAGATTAAGGTGTAATACTTAAAAGTTGGAAGAGTAAAGAATAAGTCTAGATCAACACATGGACCTCTTGTTAATTTCCCCCCTTTTTTTTTCTTACCATGTAGGCTGCTGAAGAGGACAGATTGCGGCTGGAATTTGAGAGGGAAGGAAGAAATCTTCCACCAAAGAAGGAATCAGAAGTTTTTGATTCTAATATTATTACTCCTGGGACTGAGTTTATGTCTATTCTGTCTGTAGCACTGCAGTACTACATTCATCTGAGGCTAAACTATGACCCTGGTTGGAAGCATATAGAAGTATGTGCATAGAGAGTTCACTTCTCTCGTAGCTTGGATCTCTTATTCTTGTCAGTTTTACACCTGACTTTACTCCATATATTCATGGTTAATGTGGTTAAATACTAAATTATTCTTATAACTAATTTTATTGAAGGTTATCCTTTCTGATGCAAATGTTCCTGGTGAAGGGGAGCATAAAATTATGTCATATATCCGCCTTCAACGAAATCTGCCTGGTTTTAATCCTAATACTCGGCACTGCTTGTATGGTCTGGTATGATCTTTTCTGATTGTGGATTTTTTCTTTTATGTATTATGTGATAGGAGATGCGTACCTGATGCATGTATTTGTGTTAAAATCTGAGTGATTGGTGAGCATGCTTTGATATTGGTTTTTAAATGATTGTCTTTTTGCGCACATAGTGTGTATTTCAGTATGAAATCTATTTTAATTATTTGAGCATCTAATAGATATTTTTTTTCAGTATTTAGTTCTTCAAATTTTTGGCTACTTAATGTCTTTTTTCTTGGTGATCATATTTATATAATCCTTGTAGTTAAGTCCTGGTTGGCTGAAATTTGTAATGTGTTTCTGTGAAATATTCTTGCTTTTAGAAACATGTAGTTTATTTTTTTTTGGTTTAGCCTCGAAATATTTGGAATGTTCACTCCTTGACGACAACCCAATCAGCTACATGAAGAATATACAGGCAGTGAGAAGATGGTGGATATGTTAGGAGGACAATCACGCTTTATTATTTTGCAAAGACTTCCGTTAAGAAAGAAATTAATTTCAATAAATTGAAGAATAGCAGAGATACATTGTCCTGGTGAAAGATAGATTGGTATGTGAATTAGATATAGGTGAAAAGATATATCGAGCAACTCAAAGATGAAACAACAAAAAATGTCTTTGACAATTAATTTTTTAAAGTTGTTTTATGTATATCGATAGTTAAAAATACTACATCTTGGTTCCGATGAAAAAATTGCAATGTGCTGAATAGGGATATATATGAAGCAAGTTACATACCTCTAGTTTGGGGAGTGGAAGTGAGGGAAGGACATAAGATATAAGGGCAGTTTTTTATCATTTTATTTGTTTTCTTATTTTATTTTGCTTATGTTTTAATATGGAATTAAAATATGTTTGGCATCTTAAATATAAGCTGTTTTTATTTTTCTTGAATATTACTTGAGCCGATTTGTTTTGCGGCTTTGAAGAGGATGGTGGTGCCATGGCTGGGGACCAGATGAAGACTTCCTCTGTTTTGGTTTTTTGGTTGGCTGGCAGCAGACATGATGTAGGACAATAGTGGGTGTGGGGCTGGTTGGCATATCAGATGAGGTTGGGGGGGGGGGGGGGGGTGGGGGGGGCGCGGTTAGGTTTTGAAAAATAATGAAAACACCTAAAAATTGTTTTGAGTGCTTTTGTAAACAACTGATTTGTTATAAAAACAAAAAACAAAAAACCACATTAAAACATTATATGTTTGTTTTGTTTGAATTTAAAGTAAAATGAAAAGCAGAAAACATAAACAAAAGGTGATGCTAAATAAACACTTAGTAATTCAAAATTTTTAATGCTGTGTAAGAGAGTAGATACCCTAGGTTTATGGGTTCTTTAATGTGAGTGATAACTATCAATGAAATGCTGAGGCCAAAATACCTGCATTAATCTTCCTCATGCTATTAAGCTCTCTGTTTGGTATCAAACTTGTATCCACTTCTTGCTTTTTGTAATTTTCTTTTACCGAGAATGGCTGTACATTTGTTACAATAGGAAATAGCGTAGAAGGTTGAGGTCTTATTTGGTACATTTGTTTTACTTGAAGTCTTCACCAGAATGTTTAATCTTTATGTCCTTAGGAACATAAATGGCAGCTCAATTTATCCTACTTTTGAATTTCTGTTTTCCCTGAATAAAGTGGTTCAATTCTTAGTTGTTCTAATATTGTGTTAATTAACTTTTTGCAATAATCCCATGTCATATTTCTTTGGTATGTGGCATATAGTTGAAGATGAACATTTTGTTTTACTGTTTCTACGGTGTGCACATTTCCAGTTTTATGTCATATTATTGATTGTTTTGGCATCGTATTAACAGCAATTCGGAACACATTCTTCTATCTACTCCCAGAAATGTTGTGTTGAGTATGAGCAAGTTTTAAAGGTTTACCTTTTATTTGAAAAAAAGGTTGTTCGGAATGCATGAGCTCACTATAATTTGTGAATAGGGACAGGATAGATGCAGCCTTACCCTTGCATTATGGAGAGGCTTGGCATTTGATTTCCATCTGCTTTTATTCAATCCTCTCGATTCTAACATATCTTCAAGATCTAAATTTGATGTTCATTATAATGGTCATGATTATTGTATTAACTATTTAGCATTTGATTTCTTTGTACAATTTGTTTTCGTTATTGTTTATACTAAATTTGGTGTTAATTCGAATGTACATTGATGTTACTGAATAATTTCTGGCCATACTTTTTAGTCCTTTTCTTTCACAGACTTGTGTTTTAATTCTAGCTCTCGGCCTTTTAACTCACTCTTTTTTCCTATTATACGTTTTTTTTTCTATTTTCCTTGGCCGAATAATGTCAATCTGTTTCTACTGTCTACCCAGTATTTAGGATTAAAACTGATGTTGTTGATACAAGTTTCATTTTTCTTTTACCCCATAAATTCAGAATTTGATTGTGGTGGAAAAAATGTTATTTCCTGTTCCAGTTCTTAATTCTTATAGTACTCTGAAACAGAGTATTAGTACAGCTTCTATTCCATTTGATATCGTTAGTATGTATAAGTTTCTTATTTTTTGAAGTGTTATACATTGGTTTAATTTTTGCACAGGATGCAGATTTGATCATGTTAGCTCTGGCCACGCATGAGGTGCATTTTTCAATTTTGAGAGAGGCAAGTGCCATCTTCTTTTTTTTGCCTAAATAACTTAATTATGCTTCTGTGAGAGTAAACGGCTGCTTATATACCTCTTTTTTATCCAACTGATTCCTAACATTCTTTTCCGTCGCTTTTTTTTTTTTATCCAACTTTCTCTTCCCATTTTGGCTTTTGATTAATACATTTTGGAGCTGGCCGACATGTAATTTTTAGTTTATTTTGATTTATCATGGATTTTTTATCTTCAATGCGAAATTTTTTTGGATTATACATACGCATCTTAAGCTGAAATCCTATCCCAAAATATGCACTGGAATTTTTGCAAACCTTCATGACCCCACTGGAAACTTACCTGCATAATTGCTTGGCAATATTAGATTGTATTCACTCCTGGACAGCAAGACAAATGCTTCTTATGTGGCCAGATGGGCCATTTAGCAGCCGATTGCCAAGGAAATGCTAAAAGAAAATCCGGTGAATTTGATGAGAAGGGTGATAGCGATGTAGTTGCAAAGAAACCTTACCAGGCATGTCAATTATTAGATTTAATCATTCATATAGTTTATGTAAGCTGTCATTTATTTACCTGATTTCTGTGATGTTGCAGTTTCTCAACATCTGGACTCTTCGAGAGTATTTGGAATATGAATTTAGATTGCCTAGTCCTCCCTTCGAGGTGGATTTTGAGCGAATAGTTGATGATTTCATCTTTATGTGTTTCTTCGTTGGAAATGATTTCCTTCCACATATGCCAACGCTGGAAATCCGTGAGGTTTGTTGTTCACGTGAAGCATTATTGTTTTAAAGTTTGTTGCATATATAAATGTTGAAAAATCATACCTCAAATTCTTGTTCATTCAATGTCAAAGAAGCTATATTTTCTTCCACCTTCTGAAAATCAATGATGCGGTCTTATCAGTTGCATTTTCGGTTGCCTATGACTTTCCAATTTTACTCAGTTTAAGCACTTCTGTAGCAAATCTATAGTGCCTCTTAGGTTTCATTTGGGATAGCTTTTGTACTATTTTATAAAGCTGCCATAGGGAAACTTTTTAAAGTTATTGTAGAAAACATCTTCCTACTACAAAATTTTTTTGGAAGCAGCGCAAAAATAATGGCCAAACATAAATGATAGTTATGGTCTAAAAAGCAAAACAGTAAGAAAGCTATCCCAAATGAAGCCTTAGTCACTTAGTCACAATTGCTCTCGGTTCTCCCTGTTGAAAGCTGCAACACCCTTAGACACGCATGGGCATGCACATATATGCAGACTCTCACACATTTCTGCCTGTCCGAATGCTCAGCTACCTCTCTTCTCATCTTAAGACCTTGCTCAGCCACCTCTCTTCTCATCTTAAGACCTTGCTCAGCCATGCAGATGTGGTGCAGTATTCAACCAATGGCCTCATACTTCCACAACATGGCATTTGGTTAAATGTTTCCAGTTGAAGCTTGATTCTCTACTCATTTAATGATGCATCTCTCTAGTAGAATATGGTTTAGCTAGATGTTCTCTATATATGTATATTAGATGATATTTCATGTCCGTGTGATGTCTTCTATCGTACCTTGGATTATGGCCTCAGGATTTTTATCATTTAGCTTATGCTTGACTAACAGGGTGCAATAAATTTACTTATGGCTGTTTATAAGAAGGAATTTAGAGCCATGCAGGGCTATTTGACAGACTCATGGAAGGTATGTGGTTTTGTATACTTTCTACATTTAATATAGACAATTCTGACTTGGCACATGGTGTTATATTCTGCTGTAGTAGTGACATGGATTCTCTCTTATTACTAGCCGAATTTGAGCAGAGTTGAGCATTTTATTCAGGCAGTTGGGTCTTATGAGGATAGAATATTTCAAAAGAGAGCTCGCTTACATCAGGTATTTTTAATAACTAGTTTGGGGAAAATATCTTTTTTATCATGCATATTTATGAAGCTCATTTTATTGATGAAATACAAGTCACTTTGGAATTATTGCTGCTGTCTATAAAGATGCTTGTGCCATGTATCAGGTGTTGCAATTTTGAGGTTGATTTTAAAATATTATTTTATTTGATTTGTTGCCTTGTTAGTTTCAACTAAAATTAGGATAGGAACTTAGAATATAGGTTCCCTTACAGGAAAATTAATAGAATTAATAGATATTATGACTCATAGGAAGATAAATATTCTGTGCATTTAGGAAACTAAATGGGTTGGAGAGAAGGCTAAGGAGATTGATATTTTAGGATTTAAACTTTGGTATTCGGGTAGGAGTCGTACTAGAAATGGTGTAGGTGTGATTTTAGATAAGAGTTTGAAGGATAATATTATAAAAATTAATAGAATTGGAGATAGAATTATAGTTTTAAAGAGTGTTGTTGATACTAAGATTGTTAACATTATAAGTGCTTATGCTCCTCAAGTGGGTTTGGATATGGGTTGAAAATTAAAATTTTGGAATGACTTAGAAGAATTAATATAAAAAATACCTCTTGAAGAAAGAGTTTTTATTGGAGGAGATTTAAATGGACATGTTGGTAGAGAGGTAGATGATTTTAAAAGCATTCATGGTGACCATGAGTTTGGAACGACAAATGAATGTGGTAAGTCCATACTAGATTTTTGTTTAGCTTATGATTTTTTAATTGCTAATACATTATTTAAGAAAAGGAATGAACATCTCATTACTTATAAAAATGGATATAGTACAACTCAGATTGATTATTTTTTTATAAGAAAATTAGATCGTTTAGATTGCAAAGATTGTAAAGTTATTCCGAGTGAAAATTTATGTACCCAACATCGTTTATTAGTTTTGGACTTTAAGATAAATGGACAAAAAATAAAAAATAAAGTAAAACGATATTCTAGGATTAGATGGGGGCATTTAAAGAATAATAACAAAAATATTTTTGAGAGTAAGATTTTAAATCTTAAGATTTTGTCTGTGCATGAGGATGCTAATGCTATGTAGGAAAAAGTGGCTATTGATATTAAGAATATTGTAAAAGATGTGCTTGGAGTTTCAAAGAGAAAAGCTCCTAATAGTAAAAATAGTTGGTGGTGGAATCCAAATGTGCAAGAAAAGATTAAAAATAAGAAGATTTGTTATAAAAATTTGTTTAATTGTAAAAAATTCTAATAATTGGAAAATATATAAAGAGGCACGTAAGGAATCTAAGAAAGCAATATGCGATGCAAAGAGCTTAGCTTTTAGTGATTTATATAATAAATTAGATACTAAGGAGGGAGAAAGATATATGTATAAGCTAGCCAAACAAAGAGATAGGAGTAGTAAGGATTTAGTTCAAGTGAAGTGTATTAAGGATGAAGATCAAAAAGTACTTTTCTTAGAAGATGATATTCAATAAAGGTGGATGAGATATTTTGCTAAACTTTTTGATGAAGAATGTGAAAATACAATTGACTGTAATGACCTTAGCACCCTAAATGAACATAAAGATTTATGTTTTTATCGGCGTATTAGTAAAACTGAAGTTAGAGAGGCTTTAAAGAAAATGAAGGGTGGAAAAGCTATTGGACCTGATGATATTCCAATAGAGGTGTGGAAATGCTTAGGAGATGAAGGAATTTCTTGGCTTACTAAACTTTTTAATACTATTTTGAAGACTAAAAAGATGTCAGATGAGTGGAGAATGAGTGTGTTAACCCCTATTTTTAAGAATAAAGGTGATGCATAAGATTGTGCGAATTATAGAGGAGTTAAGTTAATGTGTCATACTTTAAAACTATGGGAGCGAGTTATGGAGCGTAGGTTGAGGTGTGATACGAATGTTTCTCAAAATCAATTTCGATTCATGCCGGGTAGGTCTACTATGGAAGCCATACATTTATTAAGAGGTTTGATGGAGAAATATAGAGAGAATAAGGAGGATTTACATATGATATTTATTGATTTACAAAAAGTATATGATAAAGTTCCAAGAGAAGTACTATGGAGAGTTCTTAAAAAGAAAGGAGTTAATAACGCTTATATTCAAATCATTAAAGATATGTATGCAGGAGTTATTACTTGTGTTCAAACACAAAGTGGTTTGACCAAGTATTTCCCTATTTCAGTTGGATTACATCAAGGATCAGCCTTAAGCCCATATCTTTTTACTTTAGTCATGGATGTTCTCACTAGACATTTGCAAGAGGATGTACGTTGGTGTATGCTTTTTGCTGATGATATTCTTCTTGTTGATAATACTAGAGAGAGAGAGTTGAAGGTAAACTTGAATTATGAAGTTCAACCTTTGAGTCTAAAGGTTTTCGCTTGAGTAGATCTAAAACTAAATATATGGAGTGCAATTTTAGTAGTAATAAACCTAGTGGGGGGATTTTGACTTTGGGCGATCAAGTCATTAATAAGAGTACACGTTTTAGATATCTTGGATCTATTGTTCAGAGTGATGGTGAAATAGATGGGGATAATATCAGCAGAATTCAAGTTCGATGGTTGAAGTGGAGGAATGCATCGGGCTTGTTGTGTGATAGAAAAGTACCCCTCAAACTTAAGGGAAAATTCTATAAGATGGTGGTGAGACCTGTTATGCTTTATGGTGCCAAATGTTGGCCATTAAAAGAGAAGCATAATACTAAGTAAAGTGTTGCAGAGATGAGGATGCTCAGGTGAATGAGTGGCTTTACCCTTACAGATAGGATATGAAATGAGCATATACGTGAAAAGATTGGAGTAGCTCCAGTGGAAGATAAGATTAGAGAGAGTCGTCTTAGATGGTTTGGTCACATAAAACGGCGGCCTCCTGATGACCCGGTTAGGAAAGTAGAGGTACTAGATTTGACTTATATTAAGAAAGGTAGAGGTAGACCTAAAAAGACTTGGTTAGAAAATATTAGAAATAATCTTTCCTTTTTAGATTTAAACAAGAATTTGACTTTTAACAGGACACAATGGAGAAAAAGGATTCATGTAGCCGACCCCACGTAGTGGGATAAAGGCTTGATGTTGTTGTTGTTGTTGTTGCCTTGTTAGTTTCAACTACTGCGGGTGGGCTAAATGTAACACCTCATAATACCCCTTATCAGTATTATAAAGTGCCACATAATTAAACATAACATTTTTATTTTTAACATATGATACTTTTCATCATCTAAATATTTATATAAAACACACTAACATTTATATTTACTACATAACGGAAGCATCTAATAACTCCAATTACATCAAACAAATACTTATAGAGCCACTAATAAAATTTAAAATAGTACACCACTGAACTACCTACATACCTTAGCAGTAGACCCACAAATAAAGCTAAGTAATAGAATATAAAAATGAAATAATTTGAAATTATTCTGCTTTGATATTTTTCTTTTCTTTTCCTGTAACAACAGCCAATATGAAAATAATTGGTGAGCTATGAGGCTCAATAAGTTTTATAATTTACATAAAAATTAAATGCTACATTATAAAGTAACATAGTTGAATTAACATAAAAATATTTTATATTTATAAAATAATATAAATCATCTTTTAAAAATATTCTTTCATTTATTTAAAGTCTGTAAAGAATATCAATATTAGTCTTTAAAGATTTGACTAAACTTTCATAAAAATATTCAATAGAGCCCAAGTAAACCTGTCATTATCACCATTGAACTACATAAATGTCCATTTTGCATCTTTAGGGGTCCCTTTTGCCCCACCTGCTATGTAGGTATCATATCTTTGAGGTCCCTTTTGCCCCACCTGCAATATAGGTATCATATCTATGGGGTCCTTTTTGCCCCACCTGTAATTGCAGGTAACATATCATTTTATAACTAATCTTTTTTAATTTAATATTTAGTAAACTTCCAATACTTGTAATTCATAGTTACTTTATATTGTTGCATGCTTTCATAATGATCATTATATTATACTATTTACATACAAAGAATGTGTATACAATATGTAAAGAAATGGACCTCTTTCCAAAACATTATCAAATAGAAAATCTTTAAATGAACATACTAAATCTTATTTTAAACTCACATGATTAAATTAAGTAAGTGGTTATTCATATATGAAAACTTGGATGTATACTCCCTTTCTATACATTGAACAAACTTAATATCATTTTTTCCTTTAATGAATTCAAAATTAACTCTCCATGCTTATAAATAAAACTATTTATATATTTTTAATATAATTGTATTACTTACCTTCTTGAAGATTTGTCTCCTCAATTCCTCCACCATGTACTCTTCTTCGATTATAAGTAACCTACTATCATTTCTTTTACATTCCATAAATTCCACAATCTATTGCTTAATTAATTTTTGCATAACATTAACTTATTTTGAATAAACTTTCAATAGAAGTGCTATGGAGAGTTCTTGAAAAGAAAGGAGCTAATAATGCTTATATTCAAATCATTAAAAATATATATGCTGGGGCTATTGCTTGTGTTCAAACATAAGGTGGTTTGACCAAATATTTCCCTATTTCAGTTGGATTACATCAAGGATCAGCCTTAAGCCCATATCTTTTTGCTTTATTCATGGATGTTCTCACTAGACATTTGCAAGAGGATGTACCTTGGTGTATGCTTTTTTTGATGATATTTTTCTTGTTGATAAGACTAGAGAGGGAGTTGAAGGTAAACTTGAATTGTGGAGGTCAAACTTAGAGTCTAAAGGTTTTCGCTTGAGTAGATCTAAAACGGAATATATGGAGTGTAAGTTTAGTAGTAATAGACCTAGTGAGGGGATTGTGACTTTGGGCGATCAAGTCATTAATAAGAGTACACGTTTTAGATATCTTGGGTCTATGGTTCAGAGTGGCGGTGAAATAAATGGGGATATTATTAGTAGAATCCAAGTTGGATGGTTGAAGTGGAGGAATGCATCAGGCTGGTTGTGTGATAGAAAAGTCCCCCTTAAACTTAAGAAAAAATTCTATAAGATGGTGGTTAGACCTGCAATGCTTTATGGTACAGAATGTTGGCCATTAAAAGAGAAGTATAATATTAAGTTATGTGTTGCAGAGATGAGGATGCTCAGGTGAATGAGTGGCTTTACTCTTAGAGATAGGATAAGAAATGAGCATATACGTGAAAAGGTTGGAGTAACTCCAGTGGAAGATAAGATTAGAGAGTCGCCTTAGATGGTTTGGCCACATAAAATAACGGTTTTCCGATGACCCGATTAGGAAAATAAATGTATTAGATTTAACTTATGGTAAGAAGAGTAGAGGTAGACCTAAAAAGACTTGGTTAGAAAAATATTAAAAATGACCCTTCTTTATTAGGTTTAAATGAGAATTTAACTTTTAACATGGCACATTAGAGAAAAAGGATTTATGTAGTTGACCTCACATAGTGGGATAAATGCTTGATATTGTTGTTGTTGTTGTATTAATTTATTTTGAATACAATATTGATGGGAACTAGAAAGATCTAAACCCAATGGAGAACACAAAGAAAGTAGGATACGATTCAATCCAAAACTTAGTAAGCAAATCACCAAATAAACATGAAACAAATTGAGAGAAAAAAGAAAACTAAAAGAAAATACCCTCAGAACGACCAACTAGTGTTCACATCACATATAACAATAAATTAGGTAAATAAAATGCTCATGGACGACATGCAAACCAGTGGTCCACCATAACAACTTTGATCCAATGTCCGCCACAACTCCTCTAGCAAATACCAACAAACTGACCAACCAACACCACTCATACTTTTTAGAAGAAGGATATAATGGGGTGGAAACTTGTGGAGAGAAGAATTAGATAGAAGACTTAGAAGAAGAAACAAGTAGAAACAAGTAGAGAAGTAGCTCTCAAGCTAGAGAAGAAACCCCCTCATATTTTAGAATTATTTTCACTTTCAAAAATTGCCTACAACAGCCCAAAACACCTCCTTAAATAGGAAAGAAAATGAGGTCAACAACCAGCCACAACCGCCCATACAGCCAACTAAAATAAGGGAAGAAAAAGGCAGCAATTAAGGCATGACTGAAGCAACAGGATCCGAACAGTCAAGGCCAAGGGGAATCAGGAAAGCCAGGGAATAACAACAGGACCCGAACAACCAAGGCCAAGGGAAATCAGGAAAGCCAGGGAACAATAACAGGACCCGAACAACTAAGGCCAAGGGGAATCGGGGAAGCCAGGGAACCGAACAGCCACCAAGCAGCTCGGCCGCCCCCCAACAAACCCAAATCAGCTTTAAAGAAGCTAGCACACCAAAGGAATAACATGTCCAAAGAGCACCTAAACCACACATGTTCATCGGTTGCCTTCTATCATTGGGTAAATAAAAATTAAACTAAAAATTTACAAAAATCATAAAATAAAAGTATCTTAAAACATGAGCATGAAGTATTGAATGCATCAATTCCCCTAGGTGGGAGAATCTCATCTCCTGATGAGAATGCTTCACTAATGCATTGATAGATATCAGGACGACGGGATTGAAGTTCCACTGCTTCAACCCAAGTACAATCAGTCAACAGACGTCCAATCCATTTTACCAGGAACCGCTTGTGCACTCCATGCCTAGTCTGGGTAGTCCTAATGTCCAAAACATCTTCAATATGATCATCTCTGGTCTGAACTGGACTGGTAATTGGTAAGGTCTCTAAATCCCCAGAATCAGCTAGATTTCCTTCATATAAAGTAAGGTCAGCAACATATAAGACATGTGAAGTTCCAACAGAAAGTGGAAGATCCAGTAGGTAAGTATTTGTTCCCAATTTTTGAAGTATCTGAAAAGGCCCAAATTTTTTTCAGCTTAACTTGCCAAAAGTTCAAACAGGAAAGCACTGTCGTTGAAAATAAGCCATAACTAGATCACCCTCTTGAAAATAACAATCTCTCTGGTGTTTGTCAGCAACAGTTTTGTATTTTGTATTTACCATTCGGAGTTTTTCTAGGACCTGATGTTGGATTGATTTAATTTGATCAACAATTTCTATAGCTTCAACATTGATTTTATTAGGCATGAGTAAACAAGTTCGGTCTAAAATATGAGGAATAGGCTGGCCATAAATGATTTCAAAAGGGGCCTTACCAGTAGATTGGTTAATAGAATTGTTGTAAGCAAATTCGGCTTGGGGTAAAATCAAATCCTATTAAGAAGGTTTCTCACCAGCAAGACATCTAAGTAAGTTTCCTAAACTTCTGTTGACAACTTCAGTTTGCCTATCTATTTGTGGGTGATATGCACTACTGAAATGGAGAGTAGTCTCTAACTTTGACCAAAGTGTTCTCAAAAAATGGCTTAAAAACCTAGTATCCCTATAAGAGGTGAAAGTCCTGGGTATGCCATGGAGTTTCACAATTTCTTTAAAAAATAGATCAGCAACATGTGAAGCATCAAATGTTTTTTTACAAGGAATAAAATGTGTCATTTTGCTAAATCGATCAACAACAACAAACACAGAGTTAAATTTTTGAGCAGTAACAGGCAGTCCTAAAATGAAGTCCATGGAGATATCCTCCCAAGGTTTATTCGAAATTGGAAGAGTAGTATATAAACCAGTGTTTTGAGTTGTTCCCTTGAAAGATTAACAGATTTTACATTGTTTTACAAATTTGATGATTTGTTTTCTCATGTGGGGCCAATAATATTTTTCTTCAACTAAAGCAATAGTTTTTCCTTGGCCAAAATGTCCCCCTAATCCTCCACTGTGAAGTTCTTGAACAAGTGTAGAGTCTAGTTCCTTTAAACAAAAATCCTTGTTGAATGTAAATTGAGCAGAAAGATCAGTTCCCGAAGTGCGACATGATTCCCAAATATCTTTAAAATCTGGATCAGTGGCATAATTTTCTTTTAAGGAATCTAATGAAGTTATGTTTGGGTAAAGGGTTACCAATAGATGAGCTCATCTACTTAAAGCATCAGCAACTTTATTCACCTTGTGTTTTAAATGAAAGAGTATTCTTGCAGGAAAGATGTCCATTTGGCATGTCTTTTACTTAAGTTCTTTTGAGATCCTAAAAAATTGTAGTGCTTCGTGATCAGTGTTTAATACAAAATCCCTTTGAATAAGGTAACATCTCCAAAATTTCAGGGTCTAGACAATTGCATAGAATTCCACATCATATGTTGAATATTGAAATCAAGAATCATTTAATTTTTCACTAAAGTAAGCAATGGGTCGACCTTCTTGACTAAGTACAGTTCCTATGCCAATATGGGATGCATCGCAGTCCACCTTAAAGATTTTATCAAAGTCTGGTAAGCTAAGAATGAGTGCTTGGCTCATTTTCTTTTTAATCAGTTGAAAGGTTTGTTCAGCTTTAGGTGTCCATTTAAAAATTCCTTTTTTTAGACAGTCAGTGATGGGTGCAATTAAAGTACTGGAGTTTTTCATAAACCTACAATAAAAGAATGCTAAACCATGAAATCCTCTAACTTCACTGATATTCTTCGGAGTTGGCCAGCTTTGGATAGCTTCAATTTTGACAGTATCTACCTTAATACCATCAGTAGATACAATATATACAAAAAAAGTTAAACTTTGCATCATGAAAGAACACTTTTTAAAATTGATGTACAAATTTTGCTCTCGTAAGGTTTGTAGGACTTGTTTCACATGTTCAAGATGTTCATTAGGGTACAACAACAACAACAACAACATCAAGCCTTTATCCCACTACGTGGGGTCGGCTACATGAATCCTTTTTCTCCATTGTGTCCTGTTAAAAGTCAAATTCTCGTTTAAATCTAATAAAGAAAGATCATTTCTAATATTTTCTGACCAAGTCTTTTTAGGTCTACCTCTACCTTTCTTAACATAAGTCAAATCTAAGACCTCTACTTTCCTAACCGGGTCATCGGGAGGCCGCCGTTTTACGTGACCAAACCATCTAAGGCGACTCTCTCTAATCTTATCTTCCACTGGAGCTACTCCAACCTTTTCACGAATATGCTCATTTCATATCCTATCTCTAAGGGTAAAGCCACTCATCCACCTGAGCATCCTCATCTCTGCAACACTTAACTTAGAATTATGCTTCTCTTTTAATGGCCAACATTCGGCACCATAAAGCATTGCAGGTCTCACCACCATCTTATAGAATTTTCCCTTAAGTTTGAGGGGTACTTTTCTATCACACAATAAGCCTGATGCATTCCTCCTCTTCAACCATCCAACTTGGATTCTGCTGATAATATCCCCATCTATATCACCATCACTCTGAACAATAGATCCAAGATATCTAAAACGTGTACTCTTATTAATGACTTGATCGGCCAAAGTCACAATGCCCTCACTAGGTCTATTATTACTAAAATTACACTCCATATATTCCGTTTTAGATCTACTCAAGCGAAAACCTTTAGACTCTAAGGTTGACCTCCACAATTCTAGTTTACCTTCAACTCCCTCTCTAGTCTTATCAACAAGAAGAATATCATCAGCAAAAAGCATACACCAAGGTACATCCTCTTGCAAATGTGTAGTGAGAACATCCATGACTAAAGCAAAAAGATATGGGCTTAAGGCTGATCCTTGATGTAATCCAACCGAAATAGGGAAATACTTGGTCAAACCACCTTGTGTTTGAACACAAGTAATAGCTCCTGCATACATATCTTTAATGATTTGAATATAAGCGTTATTAACTCTTTTCTTTTCAAGAACTCTCCATAGCACTTCTCTTGGAACTTTATCATATGCTTTTTCTAAATCAATAAATATCATATGTAAATCCTCCTTATTCTCTCTATATTTCTCCATCAAACCTCTTAATAAATGTATGGCTTCCATAGTAGACCTACCCGGCATGAATCCAAATTGATTTTGAGAAACATTAGTATCACGCCGCAACCTATGCTTCATAACTCGTTCCCATAGTTTTAAAGTATGACACATTAACTTAATTCCTCTATAATTAGCACAATCTTGTGCATCACCTTTATTCTTAAAAATAGGGATTAACACACTCACTCTATCACACAGTAAGCCAAGAAATTCCTTCATCTCCTAAGCATTTTCACACCTCTATTGGAATATCATCAGGTCCAACAGCTTTTCCACCCTTCATTTTCTTTAAAGCCTCTCTAACTTCGGTTTTACTAATACGCCGATAAAAATATAAATCTTTATTTTCATTTAGGGTGCTAAGATCACTACAGTCAATTTTATTTTCACATTCTTCATTAAAAAGTTTAGCAAAATATCTCATCCACCTTTGTTGAATATCATCTTCTAAAAAAAGTACTTTTTGATCTTCATCCTTAATACACTTCACTTGAACTAAATCCTTACTACTCCTATCTCTTTGTTTGGCTAGCTTATACATATATCTTTCTCCCTCCTTAGTATCTAATCTATTATATAAATCACTAAAAGTTAAACTCTTTGCATCGCATATTGCTTTCTTAGATTCCTTACGTGCCTCTTTATATATTTTCCAATTATCAGAATTTTTACAATTAAACCAATTTTTATAACAAATCTTCTTATTTTTAATCTTTTCTTGCACATTTGGATTCCACCACCAACTATTTTTACTATTAGGAGCTTTTCTCTTTGAAACTCCAAGCACATCTTTTGCAATATTCTTAATATAACTAGCCACTTTTTCCCACATAACATTAGCATCCTCATGCACAGACAAAATCTTAAGATCTAAAATCTTACTCTTAAAAATATTTTTGTTAATATTCTTTAAATGCCACCATCTAATCCTATGAAATCGTTTTACTTTATTTTTTATTTTCTTCCCCATTATCGTTCAAGATGTTCATTAGGGTGTTTACCGTAAATCAGGATGTCGTCAAAATAGACTACCATGAATATTCCAATGAAAGGTCATAAAATATGATTCATAGTCCTCATAAACGTGCTAGGGGCATTTGATAATCCGAAAGGCATGACTAACCATTCATACAGACCTTTCTTCGTTTTGAAAGCTGTCTTCCATTCATCACCAGGTTGAATCCTTATTTGGTGATATCCACTTCGCAAATCAATTTTGGAAAAGACTTTTGCACCACTAAGCATGTCTAGTATGTCATCCAATCTCGGGATGAGAAACCTATATTTGATAGTTATCTTATTTATGGCTCGACTGTCTACACACATCTGCCAGGTTCCGTCTTTTTTGGGTGTAAGCAAGGCTGGGACAACACATGGACTCATACTTTTCTTAATCAAACCTTTATCCAGAAGTTCAGTCACCTGTTTATGTAATTCATCGTGTTCAGTAGGACTCATCCGATAGTGAGGGAGATTGGGTAAAGTTGCTCCAGGAATTAGGTCGATGTGGTGTTGAATATCTCTCATGGGTGGTAATAATTTTGGTAACTCATTAGGAGTTATATCAGAATATTCTTCAATCAATGGTTGTATTGCCACGGGAATTTTCGAAGTTTGCTCAGATTCTTTTCCTAACACCAAATAGACTATTTCAGAATTTTTTAGATCATTTGAGTTGAGAAGTAATTCAGGAGTGGTTGCTTTTGTTGTCAATTGGGTAGTTTTGGCAGGAGGGTCAGGAATATTCTTCTAGGGGTACAAGGTGAATTCTTTGTTGTTTTGAGTGAAGGAGTAAGTATTCTTTTCCCCATTGTGAATTGTTTTGTGATCAAATTGCCAGGGACGACCAAGTAAGATATGACATACTTCGAGGGGCATGATGTCATACACTACTTGATCTTTATAGGAGTTTCCAATTGAGAGGTTAACAGTGCATTGTTGTGTGACAGAGACCTCTCCTCCTTTAAACCATGATACATTGTAGGTTTACCTAGTGGTTTGGGTTTTAGCTTAAGTTTGTCTACCATCAATTGTGATACAAAGTTTTTTGAGCTACCACTATCAATCATAAGGGTATAGAGTTTTCCTTCAACAGTGCAAGTGGTTCGAAAGATATTTCGCCTAAGCCATTTGTCCTTGGTGTCAACTTTGGAAGTTAAGACCCTTTGAATAACTAGAAATTGGTTTCCTTGGTCACCTTCAACATCAATCCATTCTAACTCAATCTCATTTTCTGGTTCAGATTCAACTTCCTCCTCATTTCTAAGTCATCCTCTTTCTCAATATAATTGGTCATAGGAGGGTTGTTCTTTCTACATGCTGCCGAAAGGTGCCCATATAAGCTACATTTATAACATGTTCCAATTGGTTTTGGTCCTATTACACCCTTTCCTTTATCAATGGTTTTGAGTTTCATTAGGTTTTGTTCGCAAATTTGGATTTGAAGAAGATGCCCCAATGGAGGTTTGTGAAGATTTGATTCTGATCCCACTAGATTGTCGAAGCTTAGTTGATTCAATTGCTTTATTATTGCCTCTTTGTTGTTGTTTTTCAATCTTTAGAGCCATTCGATAAGCTTCATCGAGTTTAATTACGTGATATAAGTTCAATTGATCTTGAATAAACCATTTTAATCCATTGATATATCGAGTTATGGTTTGTTCTTCAGATTCATTCAAGTCATTTCTTGATTGTAGTTTGTAGAATTTTTCAGTTTATTCTTCTATGGATTGATTCCCTTGACGAATATTATTGTAATCTTGAAACAAAGTTCGGGAATGGTCAGAAGGCAAGAATTTTACCTGCATTTTTTCTTTCATTCTTCCCAATTTTGATTTTTTTCTTTCCCCCTCCTTACCTTATTGTTTTGAAGATTTTTCCATCACGTTAGATCATGACCTTTCAGTTTTTAACTAGCAAACCTAACTTCTTGTTTTCAGGAATTTCTTTCCATTCAAAAAATGGGTCCATTTTTTCTACCCATTCAAGAAATTGTTCTGGATGCAGCTTACCTTCATATTCGCTTAAATCTATTTTAATTCCATAATCCCATTGTCTATTTTGCCTATTTTGATTTCTAGGAGCTTCATCTTCACTTTCAGAGTTTTGTGCATTGTTCACATTTAAGGTAGTCAAAGTGTTAGCCATAGCGTCCAATTGTTGTTAAATGTTAGCTAATTGTTGCATCATTTGTTGCCAATCCCCTTGATTGTTTTGATTATGTATTTTATTTTTGAAAGGAAAGAGACTCACACACTAACCAAGGTCTCTGATACCAAATTGATGGGAACTAGAAAGATCTAAACTCAATAGAGAACACAAAGAAAGTAGGACACGATTCAATCCAAAACTTAGTAAGCAAATCACCAAATAAACATGAAACAAACTGAGAGAAAAAAGAAAACTAAAAGAAAATACCCTTAGAACGACTAACTAGTGGTCACCTCACATGTAACGATAAATTAGGTAAATAGAATGCTCAAGGACATGCAAACCAGTGGTCCACCACAACAACTTTGATCCAACGTCCGCCACAACTCCTTTGGCAAATACCAACAAACTAACCAACCAACACCACTCACACTTTTTAGAAGAAGGATACAATGTGGTGGAAACTTGTGGAGAGAAGAATTAGTTAGAAGACTTAGAAGAAGAAACAAGTAGATAGAAACCCTTAGGTTTTAGAATTCTTTTCACTTCCAAAAACTGCCTACAACAGCCCAAAACACCTCCTTAAATAGGAAAGAAAAGGAGGCTAACAGCCAGCCACAACCGCCCATACAACCAACCAAAAAAGGGAAGAAAAAGGCAGCAATTAAGGCACGGCTGAAGCAACAGGATCCGAATAGTCAAGGCCAAGGGGAATCGAGAAAGCCAGGGAACAACAATAGGACCCGACCAGTCAAGGCAAAGGAAATCGGGAAAGCCAGGGAACAACAACAGACCCGAACAACCAAGGCCAAAGGAATCGGGAAAGCCAGAGAACCGAACAGCCACCAAGCAGCTCAGCTGCCCCCCAACAAACCCAAATCAGCTCCAAAGAAGCTAGCATACCAAAGGAATAACATGTCCAAAGAGCACCTAAACCACACATGTTCATCGGTTTCCTTCCATCATTGGGTAAACAAAAATTAAACTAAAAAATTACAAAAATCATAAAATAAAAGTATCTTAAAACATGAGCATGAATTATTGATTGCATCAAATATATTGCCTCAAAACCTCCCTTCTGCATATATCCAGGTAATTCCTGCAGTTGGTCACAGTTGATGACATCTTCTTTAAGAAGTTTCACTACAATTTAAAATTCTATAAAACAGTTAAAAGAAAACTAAATTTCTTACCTCAATTCCTCCTCCTCCTTCCTTCACATAAATTATTCTTCACTCACAGCAGTATTTGTTTCCACCACTCACAATTCCCCACTGAATTCTTATTCCACTCAGCAGAATATACCCTACTTCTATCTCCACCGAAACCAATTCTCCTCACTGCCACTGATCTATCACAGTTGCAGCTTCTAACAGAATTCTACTCCGTCTTTTGCACTCTTCAGCAATTTGCTCTTCTTCCGCCTTCTGTTACGCACGCTAACACTGAATTCTCCAGCAATCAAACTCTCAAGCAACCGAATTCTCCAGAAACTTTCAGTACTCCTTTTCTATTTGCTTCTTAAAACTACCACCTTCCATTCCACTCCTAGTAACATGAACAGAAAGTGCTGAATGGAAGCCTCCAATAGATGCTTGCTGATTAGTGGGTGGATGAGTGAAACGGTTATTTTCATTAATGTAATATTAATGCTGTAGTGGAATAGGAAATTTCTAATAGTTATATTGAGATTAGATTTAATTAACAGGAATATAAATAGTAATTTACAGTTTATTCAATATAACAGCAGATTAGATTTATTAATGCTGTAAATGTAAACGGTTATTAATAGTAAGTTACAATTTAACATTATCTGCTATTTACTTAATCGTTTCACAGTAACTGTCACCTATACTTCACAACCCTTTGAAAGCATCAATTCAGGAAATTCATTATTTAATTTTAATCTTTTATTGAATATAAATTCTAATATTTACTTAATTATTTTACTAACAGTAATTAATCGGTTAATACTAATTTAATAGCAACTTATCATTAAACTTTAAATTAAATTTATATTTAATTAATTAAAATTTTTACATGCCTAAAAATTTTGGATCTTACACTAAAAGTAATCATTTCCTACACATTCTTATTACAATTCTCTAAACAAAATCATTATTTTTTTTATCAGAATGTTATCAAGTGCAATACCTGCATGTAACTAGAGAGATGTAAGGTTTTGATTCTTCATGTTCTTTGTGATGTGAGGTGCAATTCAAGTGCCCTCTACTTCCTCGTTGATTCAGTTTAAGAAGAGGAGCGTGATATTCTTCTTGGCAATCCAAAAAGGAAAAACATCTTTAGAGTAGGTGGAGACTCCCAAGAGAGGAAGAGTGGAAGAGAGGAGAGAATTCAGAAAGTTATTCATTCCATAATTAATTTCTTTCAATAAGAGGGTATTTAAACTAATTGAGTAGACTGGTTTTACAGTAAAGAACTGGTCTATAAAACAAAAAAGACTAATATGACAATATAGAACCGATATATATAGCATTAATACTAAAATATGATAAAAGAAAATAAATAAAACTAGTGCTTGCTAGCTGAACCATGCGTGTAAACCTAATGGCGTAAACCATTTGTTTGGTAATTTTTTTGGCCAAAGATGGGCTGCTGTATTTTTTGGATTGTAGCGCCGAAGTTGAATGTATTTGGTTGCTTTTTCTTCTTTAATAGACTTTTATGTTTGTAGTTTGCTCTTGCATGATTGCAGACCGAGTATCACTTTGTATAGTTTTGAGATCCAATAAATTGTGTTGATGTCTAACAGAGTGCCTTGGATTGTGTTTCCAACAGTTCTTTTGCTCCATAGTCATGTGATTCTGCAGAACACTTTCTTTTAGTATTAGATTGCTAACTGTGCATTTTTTTATTATCTCTAGGTGTTACACATATGGTTTACACTATGTTTTAAAATGGTATAATGATACTATTAATTAGATCAATTAGAACCATATTCTTTTTGCTCTTTTTCTTTTTAGTTATTTAGTGATCTAATTATTCTATATCTTAGTTCATTATGAAGGGTAGGAAATTGCTGTTCATTTTCTTTAGCGACGAGTTTTTGTTTTCTCGTTATGAATTTTATCTTATTATTTTATCATTATCAGAAAATGATCCGTCTTTATTAGATTTAAATGATATTTAACTTTTAACAGGGCACAATGGAGAAAAAGGATTCATGTAGCTGACCCCACATAGTAGGATAATGCTTGATGTTGTTGTTGTTGTAGTATTTGATGTATCATAGTTTAGGGCTGTCAACATCGGGTCACGGGTCGTGTACGGGTCCAACCTGGAACTGACCCGACACTGTTCGACTCGACCTGAACCCGTTTTTGCAAACTGGTCAGTTTTTTGGACCCGAACCCGACCCTCTTTGGGTATGTTTTTACTAAATTTTTTTTATTTAATTCGATTTATTTAAACCTAAATCAAATTAAGGTAATATTTACTTCTATCAATTTAAAATAAACCAAGCTTAATTCAATTTGGGCAATATGGTTTATTATTTTTTGGATATAGCATTTACTTATTTCATAACAATCTTTTAAAATCCCTCTAAATCAATTAAAAACGGGTCAAATCGGGTTGATTTTGAGGTTTCTGGGTCAACCGAACCCAATCCAGTTTTACAATGGGGTCAAAATCCTTAACCCGAACCCGACCCGGTTAGGGTTGTGGTTGACCGAACCCGAAATTTTTGGGTCGGGTTTGGGTCGGGTTTTCGGGTCGTGTCAAATATTGACACCTCTATCATATTTATTTGACTTGGGTATCTTTAAAGAGTTGTGATACAAGTTTTGTTCTTGTTATATCATAGAATAACGTGAAAGGTGCGCTATTTACTTCAGTAATATGTTTTACAAATTTGCCTGTGAGTGCTAGATCTTATATATCATAACATTTGGTTATTCTGTCTTGAGTTTATTGTCGAGTCTTGAAGTAATTTTTGATATGTTATAATATGTCCATGTTCTTGGGTTGGTAAAATGCCACAGGGGCTTTTACTTACGGTTTTTTTTTTGATAGATTGACACTTCATTTGTAAAGGAAATCACCTCTCTTATCATTTCTTTACTTACATGTGATAAGGATGAACCCAAGTTAACAACACTTGAAGTTAAGTTAGAATTTTTAATTTCTTGTTTAAATTTGTCAACCTCATTTTGACCCTCTTTAGTCAATTTGAAGTGTAACAGAGAAGAAAAATTTTGACAGATATATTTCTCACTAACACTCATCCTTAACTACATTCTGGTAGTATGGAGTGAGTAAGAAATTAATCTAGTCAGACAATCTTAAGACATATATTCTATCCTTAAAATTATACCTTGTAATTTCATGTTCGAAAAGCATGCCCAGTATACATAAAAAAAAGTGCAGAGTTTTACTAAAATTTCAAATAAAGTTTATATACCCAAAAACTTTAATCTACAACTTATGATCATACTTCTAATCTACACCAGAAACTAACACCCCAAAATGATTTATGTATAAGGGGCAGTCAATCTCCTGCCTAAAAGCACCGCTAGCTCTCTCCCCCTTCTTGCAATATATCAACCGGTGAGTTAAATGCTCAATGAAATACACAATCCTAATACAAGAACAAGAAATAATTAACATGTATGCTGATAAATTGAACTAATATAAGAGTCATAAGCGGTACACTTAAAAAAACAACTACCATAAGTCATTAGTGTACTGTAAAACTGTGCCAATTTATTGTATGAACCCATTCAAGTTTCTTATTTTATTCATTGAACCCTTTTTTTGAAAGTCATAATGACTAGATTTTAGCATATTTATATCCTCTCCGTCAAGGTTGGATCTAAAACTTCACATTATTAGAAGAGAGAGTTAATATCTCTTATACGGTTCCTACTAAGGTTTACATTATCAGGTCTTTCGCCTTTACTTGTGCAGGTCTATCCCCTATAAAAGGACTTTTCTCAATAACTTCCAACTAGTATAGTAGTCAACTAGTCATGTAATAGGTACACAAAATATTGTATATATAAAATAAATTCATAATGAACAAAAATGATCATAAACTGAAACTGTTCTTATTGCCAAAATTTTCATCCTAATGATTAATACGAAGAAATACTATAAAAGTTAAATTTAAAAATTTGCCACTTTCTGCGCTAGAGATAGGGTATCTCACCTTGTTTTCTAGGTTAGTAGGATGGATTTGATCTCTTAGAATACCCCGATCACTTTTCTTTTTATAGACACCTAAATAATGATTTTTGCAATTTATAAATAATTTCTAACTTAGAAATAAATATATGTTAGACCCAAAAAATAAAATCTTACCTGATTAAACTTCTCTTCATTCAAATCAGATTCCTTACCTATCCCTAGCCTCCTTCTTCTCATTCCTTCTTTTTCCTTCCCTTCTTTCTTTTCTTCCTTTACTGATTTTAGAGATTTAGCCGTAGCAGCCCTTAAGGCCTCCCCTCTCGCTTCCTATGCATCGTGGCTTGCACTTGGCAGGCAGCTGCTTAGATTTCCAGAGACCAGTTACGGGTAGAATAATGAATGGGGAAATGGTTTAATAATTAACTAATATATAAATTAGTTATAATATAACCCCAATAACTTTCCATCCATGTGATTGCCGCACTAATCAGATCAGCCACTGCATGAGCTGGTAAGTGAAAAATATTTTTTGCTACTGTAACTTACACTGAACCCCATTATTTTTAATAAATGATCAGTATAATTTTCTAAGTTTGAAATTAATTAATAATTTAATTTATAGAAATAATCTGTTTCTATTTTCATACACACACAAATATATATATATATATATATATATATATATATATATATATATATATATCCTTGGGGAAACTTAAGCTTACCTTTAATAAACATCTTGGGTATCATAAAATTATTGTCATAATATATTGGAGTTATCTTTTGACCAACCAAGAGGTGAATGATGTGTTTAAAATAATCGATTGTGGAAATGCATGTATATATTTTTGTAGAAAGTTTTTCTAATACGTCAGTTCTAACAAGTTTTACAGCAAGTTTTTTTTTTTGGGAAAAATGCGGGCAAGGCCCAAAATTCCAATAAGAAACAAAAGTAGTTACATGTGTAAAACAAAAGAAAAACCAAAACTGTGGAAAAACTGCCGAAGCAGCAAGGAGAAGACCACCATAAGGTGCAAAATACACATGTAAACAGAGAGAAAAAAAAGGAAATAAACAGAGGAAACATGGCTCAGAAGTGGAAGAAATTGTCTCCAGCACACCAAATCAAGGTCCCCCGGTTGCAATAGAAGCCGTCTAAGGGATTAGTTGCAAAAATTGCCGTCCAGGGGGAGCGGAGACAAAACTCCCATCATCGCCCCTGAAGGAACACATCTGAGAGAAGATAGCAGCAGGAAGCAAACAACCGCAAATCACAAGAACGAAGATTAGAACCAGGTATCTAAAAACCACCCCGAATTTGCAACAAAGCAACTTGATATCAATGCCAAAGAAACCAAAAGAACTGCCACCGCACGCAGAGGATGGGCACACCCTCAGAATCCAAAAAAACTCGGTAAAATTAAAGCCTCTGTTTTAAAGCCTCCCCATTTTTCCACCTAAGCAACTTGATAGCAATGGCCTTTTTGATGCAAATTTTTAAAGTGGAAATGCTCTTAAAACAGTTGGCAAATTTCCTTTCATTCTTCTCTCTCCAATAATATAAACAGTACCCCAAAGCTTAAGAAGGTTGAAGCAGAACGTTTCAGTTTTGTGGGATCCATTAGCAGCAATCATTTCGAAAATCTGGTAGAGATTCGGTCTCATAAGAAAAGAGCTAATGCAAGGCAGCATATCCATGATGATAGAATGAGTGAAATCACATTCAAAGAATAAGTGTGACGCACTTTCTGGGTGATTAGAGCAAAAACAGCAGTTAGGCGCCACCAAAATGTTCCTCCTAATTAGATTATCCGCAGTTTTAAGACCACCAACAAGGCAAAGCCAACCAAAAATAGAATGTCGAATAGCATAGTGTCTGTGCCAAACATAAATATGCCAGTTCACCTCAGTTTCGTTTTTGAAAAAATCTTTCACCAAAATACCAAAATTGATATTAGTCTTATTACCACTCGCCCAGGCAAGAGAGGGAACATTTCAGTTTTAATGATTGGAATAGAACTAATGACATTGATAATGTCCAAATGGCAGCCAACCGGAAGAGCCCAACCATTAGCATTAAACAGCGAATTAAGAAGGGCATTATCAGGAAATTGGTTAGTGATAGATTGATGATGATCGAATTCAGAAATGCAGCGGCCACCACACCAAGGATCCCATTTAAGAGAAAAAATTGATTTCTCAGTAACAGTAAAAACAAAACTTTGTTTGGCATGATTAGCAGTGAAGCAAAGACTCTTCCACATAGGAGAGGAGTGAGGCAGCGGGCTCTTCCAGGGAGAGACATAATTCATCAAAAACCAAGAAGAGAGGAGAGACTCTTCATTATAAATTCTCATGATAAGAGAACAATCAAAAGCGTGGCAAAGAGCTTGTAAAGAAGGCAACCCGAGGCCACCATTGTGCTTTGGTTTACAAGTATTAGCCCACGACAAAAGGTGAAGTTTCTTAGCTAAGATGTCTCCAAAGAAAAGGAACCGAGCAGATAGTTTAGCAATCTGTTTGCAACAACCTTTAGGTATAATAGCACCACGTATCCAAGTTAGCAATAGTGTTCCAAATGGTGAAGCGTAAGTATTGGAATCTACCTGCAAAAGAAAGAGATTTTGCCTTCCAGCCCGAAAGCTTGTTAGAATAACATCAAGAAGAGGTGAGAAATCAGAGATTAGAGTTCTTGCTGGAAATGGGAATGCCAAGGTATGTGAACTTGTGATAGTAATTGGGTATTTGAAGAGTATCACAAATTTCCTTGGCTAGAGGGTTGTTGGATTGGATGATGATAGAACTTTTTTTCGGGTTTATAACAAGACCTGTAGCATCTCCAAAATAATTAAGAATCCCTTTAAGAACATTGCGTTAGGGATAGAAGCACGACCAAAATTAACACGTCATCAGCATATAGAAGGTGAGAGATACGAAAACCATTAAAATCCACAGGTTGAAAGCCCCAAATGTGGCTGTCAAGGGAGCAAGATAGAGCATCCATAGCGAAGCAAAAAAGGTAAGGCTAAGAGGGCATCCTTGTCGAAGACCAGCAGAAGAATTGAAATAACCCTCAAGATTACCATCAATGCAATAGAGAATTTAACATTAGAAATACAAGCCTTCACCCAGTTGATGAATTTGAGAGGAATACCCTTATGAGCCATCCTATTCAAAACAAATTCTCTAGATAGAGAGTCGAAAGCTTTTTTGATATCCAATTAGCACACATATAAGTGGCAGGGAGTGCATTTCTTAAAAAAAAAAGTAAGTCTGAAGCCAGAATAACATTATCCGTAGAAATGCGGTTTGTTAATGAAACCTGCTTGAGCCGGGTGGATGAGCAAAGGCATGACGGTTTTAAGTCTTGAAGCAAGAATTTTGGCAATAATCTTGTATAGGGTGTTGCATAGGGAAATAGGCCTTGAAGTCAGAAATGGAACTGACATGAGCAGCTTTTGGGATTAACACAATAGTAGTAGCTTTTAAACAGTTAGGGATGTAGCCTTTAGAGAAGAAAGATGAGACAGCTTGCAGAGAAGAGGGCCGAGAATGTGCCACCCGGACTTATAAAAATGAAAATTAAACCCATCAGGCCCAGGGAAGAGGCGGATGCTCCAGCAAAGACAAAGATTTGATTTCCTCCTGGAGAATAGGACCTATCAAAAGAGATTTCAGATACTCAGGGAGCATGGAGCCGGGCGGAAAAGTAGACAGCTTCAGGGTTGCTCGGCCTAGGAGGGTTAAGGAGTTTTTGAAATGTTGAATGATGGCCTCTTTAGCACTAACCGCAGGGTCCAGGTTGTCATCCATGACGAGAGTAAGGCAGAACTATTAAAATTCCTCTCATTCTAATCTTGGAGTATAGGAATTTAAGGTTGTCTTCACCATCTTTAATCCATTTATTTTTTGCTCTTTGAGAGACCCAAGAAAGCCAAGTAACAGAAGATCAGCATGTTACTATTAACAGTCTTAAGAGAGGAAATAATCTGAATGTTATCTGTGTCAGCTTGCAAAGACTGTAGTAAAGAGTTTTGTTTGTCCTGAAGTGAGTGAAGAGAAGTATTCATGGACGTAGCAGAAGCCCAATCCTTAGCTTTAATAGAGCATTTGAATTTCCTTAATTTTTCCATGAAGTCAACAAGAGGATTGCCAACACAAGGCTCAGTGAAAATGCTTAGTAAAGTTTGTTCCAGTAATCCTCCTTAAGAGTCCAGTAGTTTTGAATTGAAAACGTTTAGCCAAGCTGTGCTGATTGCCATCCAAGAGGAGAAGGGGGAGTGATCTGAACATAAAGGGCCCCCCACAAGATAGTGAGAGTGGGGAAAACTAGTAAGCCAGGCTTCATTAACTAGGATTCTATCCAATTTGATGTGTATTGGGTTGTCAGTTTGTTGATTGAACACGTGTAGAAATGACCAGTCGAAGGGAGATCGACGAGTTGGTTCTCAAAAATGCAGGAATTGAAGTCTCTCAAGCGACTAAAATGAAGCATAGAGCCCCCCTTTTTTCATTTTGAAGTCACAAAATTGAAATCTCCCATGATGATCCAAGGCACATCATTGGAAGGTGCTATGTTGCTAATTTGTTCCCAAAGCAGGGACCGATCCTCAGCAGAGTTGGATCCGTAAATAACAGAAAGGAAAATGCATTTGGAAGAGGCATAAGTGAGATGACCAGTGATCATTTGTGGAGAAAAAAAGGATGGAGAGAACTCCACTTTATTAGAATCCCACTTGATCCAGATTTACCGGAAGCAGAGAGATTGAAGTTGTTACAACTATCCTCACATTCAAAAATAGAATGAGCAGCTTTGAACCAGGGATCCATATAAGAGCTTTGGTGAATCCTATTTTCCAAAAGACAACATGTCAAGCTTATGGGTGCTAGTGAAGTGCTTAGAGACAATGACTTTGCTGGGGTTATTGAATCCCCTTATGTTCCACGTAGCAATAGGAGGAAGGGTCATTGAGATTTTGATGAAGAGGCTTGAGGCTTTCTAGATTGCTTGCCTCTAGTGTTTTTATTGTGAGATATGGGTTGCTGCGGACTGGTGGCTAAAATCTGGCTTTGAAGGTGGGGGCGGAGCTTCAGTATTAAGGTCTTTCAAAACCGAGCCATCTACATCTTGATTATCCCCAAGAGCATCAAACTTATTAGGAGAGACAATGGATTTTACCACATTGTCCTGAACAAAAGGAATAATAGGCGTTGAGGATCGTTTCTTCTGTGGGAGAGTTTGAGGTTAGGGATGGAATCTGAAGTAGAAGGGTTCGATAGAGGGAGGTTTGGAGGAGCTTGGATTGAGGTTTTTGGTCACATTGTTAGGGGGAAGAGGAGGAGCATATTTAGGGGAATGTTGGCCATAATTGGAGGGGGTGGAAGATGTGGAAGGGGTGTATGAGATGTAGATGGGGGGTTCGCAGGATGCTGGTTGAGGTGTTCAGGCGGTTGTGGACTTGGAATAGCAACATGTGGAATCCGGTTCTTGCTTCTAATTTCGTTCTGTTAAAATGAGGAGCTCGGGAAGGGCTACGTCCTCTAGTAGCACCATCGTTTTTGTGATCAAGAGGAACCGCAGGATGGCCAGTTTACGTTTTGATCAGTTGGGAAAGCAGAGCATGCCAAGGATGAATGAAATAGAGAATCGCATTTTTCACAGGATGAAGGTCTCCACTCATATTGAATTTTTCAAATGCATCACTTCATCTTCAATTGAGATGGGAATGGTATAAGGATAAATAGTTTTACTGCTAACCTGGACACAAACACGCGCATAAGTTTAGGCGAGATTTTTTGTACGTTAAAGCATCAACCGCAAGGGGTATTCCAATTTTACTTGCAATTCTAGATATCCCTTCTGAATTCCAAACACATAAAGGGAGGTCTATGATCTTGATCCAAATCGGGACAGAAGTGAAGCTTTCTCTTTTTGGCTTAAATCTAGGGAACCATTTCTGAAGGATAAATGGTTTACCTAAAATATACCAGACTCCGGTGTTCCAAGCCATGTCGTAATCCACACGAGAGGAGAACTTTATGAGGAAGAAACCATCACTCATATTAAATAGTTGGATGTTACCTTGGAGTTTCCAAGTTTTGCGTAAGGCGGCCAAAAGGGGCTTCGTAGTAAGGACGCCTACCCACCGAGAAGCCAACGAGAGATAGGTTCCATTCTTCGGCTGCAGCATTCGTCTGTTCCCTTTGGAAGACTAAAACTTCCTCAGGCTCTTCACGGTGGAAAACAGGAATGTCTCTGGAAGATAGGCATTCAGGATTAACAGTGTTCGCCCAAATAAGTTGCGATTGAGGAGGAGGTGCAGAGAGAGAGAGAGAGAGAGAGAGAGGGAGGGGGGGGGGGAAATCTTGGTGGTGAAGAGGGAACCCAGGGAGGAGGGCCCCCTCAGACGGAGGGAAGGGAGATGGCGGCAAGCAGGGGACGGAGGGAACCAGCTAGGGTTTCTTCGCTTCTTTCGTACTATCTTCTCAGCGAGTAATCTCTCAATTACAGCAAGTTATGTTGCTTTTTTTCTTGCTTTTTTCCTAAATGACAGTTACTCTGAGATGGTTGTTATTTTGTGGGTTAACAGTTTAATTTAGGCATCATTGACTTATTTCATCGTGGCTTAATAAATGATCGTGGCTTGCACTCGGCAGGCAGCTTCTTTGATTTCCAGTGACTAGTTACGGGTAGAATAATGAATTGGGAAATGGTTTAATAATTAACTAATATATAAATTAGTTATAATATAACCCAATAACTTTCCATCCATGTGATTGCCGCACTAATCAGATCAGCCTCTGCATGAGCTGGTAAGTGAAAAATCTTTTTTGCTACTGTAACTTACACTAAACCCCATTACTTTTAATAAATGATCAGTATAATTTCTAGGTTTGAAATATTAATTAACAATTTAATTAATAGAAATAATCTATTTTATTTTCATACACACACACACATATATATATATATATATTATATATATATATATATATTCTTGGGAAACTTAAGCTTACCTTTAATAAACATCTTGGGTATCATAAAATTATTGTCATAATATGTTGGAGTTATCTTTTGACCAACCGAGAGGTGAATGATGTGTTTAAAATACTTGATTGTGGAAATGCATGTATATATTTTTGTAGAAAGTTTTTCTAATACGTCAGTTCTAACTAGTTTTACAGCAAGTTATGTTGCTTTTTTTGTTTCTTTTATCTAAATGATAGTTACTCTGAGTTTGTTGCTATTTTGTGGGTTAACAGTTTTTAATTTTAGGCATCATTGACTTATTTCATTTATAAGTTTTCGGAATTATAATCATTTTGAATATTCTATTGAATCTTTTTTCCTGTGAGAAAGGAACCCTTATCACTGGGTGAAAGTTTATGGTACTATATTTGATTCGGTTTTCATCAGGCGTGCTTTGATTTCGAGGATCAATTCTACGTCACATGGCACAAGTTTTGTCACTGTAGAAATTGTTCACCAATGATGTTTATTTCAAGTTACAACCTACTTTTGTGTGCTTTCTTATATGCTGTGTTTTTTTTTCTTTAATCTTTCTGGCCCAGATAACATTATAAGAATGTTAAATATTACAGATTTAATATCAGCTTGTTTTTTTTAAACTTTCTCCTGACTTTTGCTAGCGTCAAACGGAAAGGATCAAACGTGAAAAAGCACAAGCAAGGCGAGGAGATGATATAGATCCTCAAGTGAACCCTGATCAGATAGTGCCTATAACTCGCTACAAGGGTTCACGTCTTTCTTCTGGGGCTTCCCCTTCCCCATTTCAACAGATCGAGTCTTCTTACAAGTCCCATAATCCACAGCTTAGAAGAGAAGACAGAGAAACTGGGAAAGCTACTTCAGAAATATCTAAAGTTTAAGACCAACAAAAGTGTTATGCATGAGAACGCAGGTGTTAATGTTCGAGCACCAAAGGTTGCTCGCATTTCGACAGAGGGTGCAACTATTGGGGAGAGCAATTGTTGAGGCTGAGAACAGTCTTGAAGTCGAAGTAAATCTATCATTGCCAATTATCGGATTTATTATTTTGCATTTTTTCTCAGTTTTTTCTACAAAATGTTTCTTTAATGTTCTATGTTTTGGGGATCATATTTGTTGATTTTTCATTGAGTTTGTTTACTTTTGATCTACCAAACCATAGATGCTTGAAAACAAGGAGAACTGAAAACAAAGCTGAAAGGACTGTTACGGGATAAATCTGATCTTTTCAACACTGAAAATCCAGAGGAAGACAAGGTTTGATTTTATAGGCATATGCACTTACTGTGTAGCATCTAAATCAAATTCATTACTTAATTTAGACTGGAATTGACATCAAAATTCTGTATATACTATTGTTTTTTTAAGTCAAAGTAAGCTTTTATTTCACACTGCGGTCTGCTAATCACCTCTTCTTTAATTCCTATTATTTTCTTATTAATTTCTGCTGGGCACCAGATTTGGCAAATTTATGAGGCTGACGAGTTCTTGTTGGAATTGAAATATGCTTGATTGTGATTGTTCCTTGTTATTCACCAGTGATATATAGCACTTTTTATTTTGTAATTACTCTTGCACTTTAATTAACATTATGTATCTGGATCGCGACAGTTCATGAGATACTACTGGTAAAATTTCAATTTTTTTTTAGGTTAAACTTGGAGAGCCAGGTTGGAAAGAAAGATACTATGAGGACAAATTTTCTGCCAAATCCCCTGAAGAAATTGAGATTATTAGACGAGATGTTGTAAGTCTTTTTGTAAATTTTATCAAATGATTTTTATCTTTGATTATTGAACGTGTTAAAATTTGGTTGTTGCTTCTTCTACTTCGTTAGTTTTGATGTCAGCAGATGGGCCCCTTTCACTGGGCGTATAATGAGAAATAGGCCTGAAATGGCTAAATTTTTTTCTTACATTTATGTCTATGCTAACCTCTCCTTTCTCATTTGAAATTACTGATTTCCCCTTGAAGTTAGGTCTATGAAAAATCTCATATAGCATTTTTATTGCATTAGTTGAGCGTAATGTATTACGAGAGATTGAGAGGTTATTTTTTTTTGTCTGCCTTAAAAAAGTAAATTATGCATAGCCATCAAACCAAAGCCAAAGCAAATTTTTACTTCTTTCTAGCTGAAACATGTAATTGAGCCATTGTAAGCTTTCCTGTTAAAAGTAATATTAGTTTGATTTGGATAAATTTCTCCTGATTTATGTTTTTATGATAAGATGATCTTAAAGTTGTGTAAATTTGTCCGGTTCTACTTGCATGCTATATTAAACTTCAGTCTAATGCACTTTTGTTTCATTTTTCTTCCTGTTCCTGGGAAGTTCTCATTCGTTCTCTTGGAATGAGAATGAAGTTTATGCTCAAACTCTTAGGACGCAAGACTCAAGCTCTTGGCTTGCATGCATGACCATTATGTTTTTTAAAATTTTTTATCTTTTGGTTAGTTCGAATGTTCCAGTTTCTAGATTATATGGAACTTCATGTCTAACCTTTAGTTTTAATTATTTAATATGTAATAATCTCAATAATTTTTTATTCAATAGGTTTTACGTACACAGAAGGATTGTGTTGGGTGATGCATTATTATTATGAAGGTGTTTGCTCATGGCAATTGTAAACACGAACAAGTCCTTAATTCCATTATTCAATAGTTCTTGCACTATTTTTTCTATTGTAGAACTTTTTTTTTTGTATGAATTTTTAATTGAAGAGAATGTAAACTTTTATAAGTACAAAATTTGATATTGTCATTTTTAATTCGTTATACTGGGGTTTCTTTTCAGAAGAGTGTGTCCATTTGCCTATTCTTACTTTTTTTTTATATGGATTCATTCTACAATATAAACTAGCTCTCTGTGCTGGTTATTGAATTCCCCTAAATTTGTGGTTCAACTTCTCAATTATATATGATTTCCTTCTGCACCAAACACTTTGGCTCTTTCTGCTGGTTATTTTAATTTTACTACATTATGCCGTTCAATTTGGCATATGGAAATGAGGTTTTCTCTGTAGGTACCAAATAACTCTAATTTTAACCTATTTTGCATTAAGGCATGCAAATCACCCTTTTCAATGATTATTTGGAATAAAACTCATTGAAGCATTGTTGGTTTATTGGACTCTATATCTTTCTTTTTTAGATTGATAGTAAGAATGCATGTGCATAAATTACACTTCTTAAAAATTAAGATATATTTTTTGGAAATTGTAAATATTTTGAAGTTGTGTAGTAATTTTATTTG